>CM040398.1:44846721-45446721 GCA_022702515.1 Ilyophis sp. 1 JC-2022 | reverse complement strand
TCGTATTGTTTTTGACTGTAATTGTTTTCACTAATGTTATAATTGTTTTTGACTCCATTTTTTTTTTTAACCAAATGTTCGTTTCCCAGGACAGTTTCCCAGTTTTTATTTTTACTCAGCGACGCTGTAAATGAGGGGCTTTCCCTCAACGCGTCTCCAAGGTTTAAATAAATAAAGTGTAGCCTACATTGCCACTGGCTTTCGGGCATCATTTAGGGGAGCTGTCCAAGGTACTGAACCATCCGCTATGCGTGTTCTACCGCCATGTTGGCGACAGCTCACAATCTTAACGACACACAGGTGGAAGAGGTGTGACGCATGTTCACAAGTACGGCGATATGTTTTGTGTTTAAGTTTGAAACATGACGTTTGAGCTGTCAGAATTGCATTCATAAGATATTTTTGAGTGAGGGTCACGTCAGGTTTCATACTTTCCGCGTCATAATTTGCATTTGAGTCGAAGCCTTTTCTGCGTGATTGTGCCCGAGCACAAATATTCTTAAAAAATTAAAACCGGTTTAGGAGTCAAGTTATCTCCAAATGCACAAAGTAAAAAATTAAAAGGCTGGTTTTGATTACACAGGTTTTTGGAATTGAGCAAGCAGTGATTCAGTAACATTAACTGAAAACTTGGCTGTTATTTTCCAAGGGATTAATGTCAGTGTGGCATGCGAATGGTGCCGGACTAATGATGTCTAAACGAGCACTGAGGCCACAGATGGAATCCGTTCAATGGAACTCTTGCAGTCTTACTATATCAATTCATACAATTGAACCATTTTGAATTGATTCATTTGTAACAAGGCTATTGTAGTAGGTCTAAATATTTGTCCCTATAGAATTCAATTGTCTACTTCAGAAAAGGTGGCGGCTCCAATTCCATCTTTATCGTCAAGCAATTCTAGTGTTTGATGACTCGATCTTTAACGACGTATGCCTCAACCTGTATCGACAAATACATTGTGTCTTTGTTAACCCAAAGAGGGGATACCCTTGTGTGGAAGATCTTCCTCTCTCTTGCATGCCACTTTGTTAGCGGTATCTTCTTCCGGAAACTAAGTTTAAACATTTCACAGCTTTTAAATAGACTGCCCCACATTACAGACAGGTTTTCGGTTATAAATGCATTTTCTTATTGTAAGTGGAAATTCGCCATCATCTTTTTGAATCAGCCACGCCCTCTATTGAGCCCAAAGCGCACGGTAGAATTGATGCCTAAACAGTATGAATATGCGGAACATGGGCAGAGCCCTGCGTGGCTATTTTTCTGGTAGTGCAGTTCTGCGCGCTTTGCGACCAGGGGCGGATCCAGAGTATTTTCAGAGGGGGGGCACAGGGGGGACCCACTCTCAAGTATGGGGGGCCGCAAATGTTTTTGCATGTACGTATTCACGGTTGCATGCACACGTAGAAAATGCGCCATGGAAGTCATGCCCACAACATGGGACATGGTTTCCCATATTCCCCATTTTCGCATAAAAATTAAGGCCTCCACCAACCTCTCTCAACATTTAGATGACTAAGTGGAAACAATTACACTGTAACTGTACAATTTAAGAAAAGTATGTCTTCATGTTTCTTAGCTACACTTTTACCTTGTAAGGAACGTGCATATGACTTTTTCATTTGTCAACATTAAAATTTTGATGGTCATCTCCTCATCAACATTCTGACTCACCAACAATAGCCTAAAACAGATTAAATAGGTGCAGTGTATTTTACAAGAATAATACTATTTACAGCAATCAATTGTCACATATTGCAATATTTATTGTGTAAGTGTAATGGTCACCATAACTCCTAAATACCTGTCCTGAACATTCTCTCTCTAGTCCTGTTCAATTGACAAATTTTTCATCTGTGTTGCCAATACAATAGAATATATAAATTGGGACGAAAACAAAACAAACATTGTAATGAATGGTAATTTTTCTAACAGTAAATGTTTGTGCAATAAATAAAGGTTAACACAGTGACGTGTGTGTGTGTTTGTCCAACCACACACCATGCTACACTCCACAGTCAACCCCCATTGTTACTTAACCCATAGTGTGGAACGTTAACACAGTGACTGATCTCAGATTGCGGACAGATTTCTCGCTCTCCTACACACAGACATACAGACTTCAAAACAACTGTAATTTGCGATTTCTGTGTCGACTACTAAAGAACTTTACAAACAGATCCATGTCCAAGGCCTTGGCTCTCTTGGACTCCACACTTAGCACCCCAAGGTCACTGAGTCTTGCATTGTTCATGGTGGTACGCAAGTGGTTTTTTATTAATCTCAACCTAGAAAAGCTGCGTTCACAAGTAGCTGTGCTTACAGGTAGGGCCATGGCAATTTTGCACAGTCTGAACAGTTCATGGAAGACCTCACCGAATGGCTCCAGGAATACTGTAAACTCAAGCAAATTGGTTAGATCCTCCATTCCAGCTGCCTTCTTCCTCTCCAAGACCCGTTTGGCTTGATGTAGCTCATGCTTAAGATCATCAAGGTTTGAGTTGTAAACTGTTCCTAACAAAAACAGAGTTGTCTTCTCCAAAAAAGTCTCACTTTTGGGATTGAGTGCTTGAATCCCTTTCATGATATCACAGTTGGTTTTGGAAAACCGCCTCTTTAGCTCAGCATTCAGAGTGTCTAAAATAGGATAGAAAACAGTCCTACAAAAATAGTCTTTGTCTTGATCACTGTTTTGCTGTCGCTGACCAATAGTTGATGTGACAACAGATCCACGAAGAGCAGAGCTCGTCTTTGGCTGCCTTTTGGAAACCCTCTCTGTGCTAATGTTGCACTGCCGAGCAATGTCCAGCACTTCAGTCCACAGCTCCCCAAAAAAGGCTTAATCTCTGTACTGTACAAATGTGTCCTGTAGTGACTCTATGAGGTCAACCGCTCTGGCTAAGTCCAACGACGAGGATTGCAGCATATCGGACAGAAATTTTGTGTCTCCGAGTATCCTCCGAAAAGTTGCCAAAAGCCCAATGAAGTTTAGGTCTATCTGCCCATGCAGTCCACGTGCCTCTACACTTCTGTCTCCATTGTTCTCCTCATCAATCACCCGGAGAACAGCTGGAAGCCGGTCCATCAGGTTTCGACAGGCATAAAACCTGCAAGCCCATCTAACATCACTGAGTTTGGGCAACTCTCGAGGCTGACCCTGGAACATCTCTTGCTGTATGTCTTGCCACTTTTGGTGTACATAAGACCCTGAGAGAAATGTATATAGGCGCTGCAACAAAGAAAAAAAACATGATGCCTCTGGCACTGCTTTCACTGTGTCCACAATTACCAAATTAAGGCAATGTGCATTGCAGTGCACATAAAAAGCGTGCTTAGCCTCTGACTGTATCCTTGCAGACACACCAGTGTGTCTGCCGCTCATCACCGAGGCCCCATCGTAGCCTTGCCCAACTAGCTGCTCTCTGTATTCCAATCCATACTTTTGGAGGCTATTCGCTATCTTTTCTGTTAGCCCAGCGGCATCAAGCTTATCGGCATGTTCAAAATGCATAAAACTTTCATGCACTGTTCCCTTGTAGTAGTATCTGAGCACTAATGAAATTTGTTCTTGTTTTTTTAAGTCTTTTGTCTCATCAGCTAGGATGCTAAATGCCCCGCTTTGTTTTACCTCTTCAACAATGTCCTTCCTAACCATCTCAGCCAGCACTTCCAAAATCTCATTTTGAATGTTGTGACTTGTGTATTTGGCATTGCTATGCTCCATTTTCTCTTTTACTAAAGGGTCGTGCTTGGCAATCAGTTCCATAATGGCCAAAAAGTTTCCTCTGTTGCCAGAGTCCTCTGACTCTCGGTGACCACGCTGCGCTATGTTTTGGGTGGCTGTACACAGCATGACATCAGCAACTGTCTTGATATACTCTCGGTTTTCTTCCACTTTTTTTTGGTATTGGTTATCCATTACCTGGAGCAAAGACATATTGCTCTCCACACCTCTTTTATATTCTGCCCATGCCACCATGGCATTAACATGGTGCTCTGACTTAGCATGCATTTGGAATCCTCCATCTGTATACATGGCCTTTTTCCAGTTCGAAAAACCAGTACCTGAGGAGAATGTTGTCTCGGGAACAGAAGGGAGTGAAAAATGCCTACAAACAAAACAATGTGCAGTGTCCTTGCTTTGAGAATACTCGACCCAGGTGAAGTCCTTGTACCAGGCGGCGTTAAAGGATCTCGTCCTACCCTTCCCACGCTGAGTACGAGGGAAGTTTTTCAGGATTGGTTGAGCAGGGCCCGCAGCTCTTGTTTGAGAAATGTCTGGAAAATATAAAGTTTCAAAATGAGTCTGTGGCAACTAATCTGTATGGTCAATACAAAAATTGTCTAGGACTAAGTCATTGTTACATACTGAGGTGTAAAACATTTTAAAACATTTTCCCCTAAACTGCACTAACAGATATTGCATCAAGCAAGCAATACAAATGAGCAATTCATATATTGCTACATGATGGGTTACTAACATTATGAGTTACTCAATACTCTACCTTGGGGACCTTTAGGTGCAGCAAATGTACGCAGAGGTTGAACAGGGAGACTGCTGCTGCTGCTGCTGTCGTCAGAGTCGTCCGTCTCTGCATCAGTGGTCTCCCCCCTGGGGGGATCTAAAATTATTGAAATAGTTAACACTTCATTAACTATATTTTAGATTTTATTTCAATTACACAAATATAGTGCAGATGATTAGCCATTGATTAACCACTACCATATTGACCCAAATATAAGACCTAGCCTACATATTATTAGGAATAGGCCACTGGAAGGTAGTCAGCCATAATGACTATAAAAGACAGCCTATAATATCTGACTGACTGCTGTGGCGGACAGAGGTGGTGTTAAAACCTGACAGTCGCCGTGTTAAGCATAGGCTAAGTCAGGAAAAAGCCTAGTAAAAGTCTAGACACTGTGTGGTATATATGACTACATATTAAATGGTTTTCTTCATATCTGTATTTTCACCTGGAGGTCCATGGGTGCTGCTCTGAGTCTGGACCTTTTCTATAACACCTGCTGGTCCCTGGCTGCATTCAGGCTGCTGACCACTCTGACCATCTCTGGCGCTCTCTGCCTGACCTGCACTGTCCCTGCTCTTTGCCTGCCTCTTAGTGAAAAAGGCTTGAATGTCTGCTGTCCGTTTCATTGTTACCCTGAGAACATGTACAGAACACAAAGCAATTATAGGCCTTAAAATGACAAAGCTACCAATGCTAACATTATCACCTAGCTATGTTAGCTAATACTAGTCAAATGCATTTGAACTACAGCCATGAGCATTATCCAAAGTACTCTAGTAAACAAACTCATTCCACAATGGAATGTAACAATTTTCTTACATTTAAATCAAGCAAAAAAGGAGTTGGCTATCTAGCACTAGCTATAACGCTAACTGACGTTAGCTTAGCTAGCTAACATTAGCTCTAAAAGTGAACAAAACCAGACGGACATGGACAGCTAAGCTAACTACATGAAAATGTAACCTAGACCAATTGTTGTTTTAAGGACATTTTCCCATACAAACGAAACAAAATTTACTGTTACACGGAAGTAGTTTGCAAATATCTGCTAAATGTTCTTACCTCAAAAAGCTAGACTGCACTGGTTTACGTCCCACAGGCCAGTATTAACGTTACCGCCATCCAACAGTGGCAACAGACTCCTAACCTGAGCGAGGCAAAGTTGAATGAATGAAGGCTTCTTTTTTTTCCTCCTCAAAGCAAAACTCAAAAGCTGGACCACGTCTTCAGTGTTCAAAGCAAAACTCAAAAGCTGGACCACGTCTTCATTGTTCAAAGCAACCAGTGATCGACATCACTAAAAGCCAATGACAATTGGGGGGGCACACGGGGGGGCCAATCAGATCACAGGGGGGGCGGGTGCCCCCCCGTGCCCCCACGGTAGGTCCGCGCCTGTTTGCGACCACTGCTTGTGCTTTGTGAATGACACGTAATTATTTCTGCTACTGACAGTTTGACAAGCGCAAAAGGATGGCGGTCCCTTTGTGGGCCCCCCTGAGTGATATGCAAGCCCCACTGCAGCACAGGGGTTGAGGACCCGGACTTGTAAATCTCTTTGATTCCCAGGTCGACCACAGCTCTTTTGAAGTAAAAAAATATCCAGCGCTATGCAGTAACATAGACTGAACATGGAAAATGAAATCAATCCTCTCTTCATATACGTGTCTGCTCAGAAAATAGAGAATGTCATGATTATAGTTTAGCGCAGTAGCACACTGTGCTGCTGCTATTGTTCTCGCACGCTCCAAAAGCACGCTAGCATACAACACGTGCAACGTATTCCCCCTCTCTTCCTATGCTGTGCCATTTAAGAGACACGAGTATGAATTTGTGGTAATTCAGTGAAGTGCGCTTAGTTATATTGTTGTTCCCAGCACACCGTTCGTATGTATCATGTTATTGCGTATCCACATTCGTAATGCATTCAGGATTTCCTTGAGCAGCTTGCTGGTTGAGAGCAAGTCAGGTTTTCAATTCGTTTCACCTGTTTGGTGCAATTAGTCTCCCCATTCATTTCAACAAGGAGGAGTAGGACCTATAGGAAATGAGAAGCAGGCAAATGTTTGAACTTAATGGGTTCATGGAAGACCAAGATAATGTTTTTTTGCACAAGCAGAGAGAGGGCTGCTGGTGTTCAGGTGGATATATCATAGTTAGCGGTCTTCTAGAAGGGCACTTACATTACATTACATTATAGGCATTTAGCAGACGCTCTTATCCAGAGCGACTTACACAGCATTTTTGCATTTATACATAGTATCCATTTACAGCTGGATATATACTGAAGCAATTCAGGTGAAGTACCTTGCTCAGGGGTACAACGGCAGTGTCCTACGCGGGACTCGAACCTGCGACCTTTCGGTTACAAACCCAGTTCCTTAACCACTGTACTACACTGCTGCCACTTCTTGTTTACTGTGGACGGTAAACATTTGAACACCAGAATGTGGGCAGTCAATTCACTTTCTGCTCAAGGGAACACGTGTGGCACACGCAGAGCAATTAGAGGCGTGCGAGAACACGTCGGCGAAAAGCTTGGCGGCGGCCTTCCGTTGGCATCATTACGCAGTGCTCTGTCGCAGATCCTCCTAACGAAGGAGAAGAAGCGATGGGTCATGGGTAATTGCACCAGTACTGGAATAGGCCTTTTGTTCCTGCCACTGGATTTTCAGTGACTTGAGTGACTTAAAAAAAAAATATATATATATATTTTTTGTACCAGATAATTTTTTCATCATCCTGGTCTTATCGTTGCAAGAAAAAATAGGAGAGAAGACATATGTAGCTCTGAGGGAAATTAAAATGCCCCCTCCCTTATGGAAACCAGCATGGATTTAATGTAATGGAGTCAATGCCGAGACAGAGGAAGAGATGTCAATCACAGACGGGGATTGTAAGTTGCCGCTGAATACTTAAGCCGGTTCCGTCGAAGCGCCGCAAGCTATTTCGTCAACAAGCAAGCTTTGAAACAATCTTTTGGCGCTCGCGCGAGGGATCCGTTCTGTTCCTGTCTGAGCCGGTGTCCCTGTGTTAGTCTGTCTGGTATCAAAATGTGCGCTGTCAGCTATGCTATTCAGTTTTTTTCTTCCTCGCAGTGTGGCTGCATCTGATGTGATGTAGTTCAAGGAGTTCTGTTGGCAACAGAGGAGACGCATGTTGACGGCAAGATGCTGTAAAACAGGAACGTAAAAAAGATAAGGGAACAGGCACTGTGATACAAAAATCTCATGGGATGAATTAGGAAAAAAAAAAAGAATAAAATGCAGAACTGCGTTAGAAGTAATTATACTATGAGGACATGATACAATGAGTAAGTAAGTCCACGGAAAGGTTTTTGGTTGGCTCTTCAGTGAATACATCGTCAGCCTTTTTCATGGACCTGGGACTATGCGCCATAACACAGACATGCATAGTACATAATTCTCGTATATACTGGCGAACATACTTGTGAGTATGTGCGACCAAGAGTACGAGTGTGCAGTATGAACAAAATTAGTTATACTTTTTTTTTACTTCTTCATACTAGACACTCATACTCTTGATCGCACATACTCACAAGTATGTTCGCCAGTATATACTACCTACCATGTGGAAGCACCACTGATCTAACTGAATGCTGTATTTCAACAGAGACAATACATATCTTGAATCATATTTCATGCAAACAAAACACTTCACAACACTGTCCAATAACATTTCTACGACAAAAGAAGCACTGGGAAGCACAATAATGGATTTCAGACACTTAAATACTACTATTTGTGCTTCTATCCAGTATGAGGCAACACAGGGGATTTGAATGCATACTCACTTTGGTGTATGTGAGTGAGTTTGGAAAGCTTTCTATATCAGCCGCGCATTTATCACTTAACTGAGGGCTTGCTAAATATTCAACTAAATGCTTTCTCCAGCATTCAGCTTTAATTCCAAATGAACTGTTTCTGAAAACGGCAACCACAAGATTAATTTAGATGCAACAGTTATAATTGCAGAGTAGCTGCTGTTTTTAAGAGAGCATTCCAAGATACTTGTGCGAACGCAAGTCTGATATTCATTTGGAATTCACTCTGGACAACTGAGCTTGCCCATGGATGTATTTTTATATTGGATAGTTTCAAAGTTTGCTTTAACAGCTTTTCTGGATCTGTAATTCTTGTAATGAGCATATGTAAGTGCAATAAACATTATAAGCATATTGGCTGTGTGTGCTTGTAAAAAGCAGGCATAAACGTTTTACAAGCGTATATACGGCTATACTGTTTTGTTACAATGTTAATATATGTATAAAAATTACCTTTCATATGCTTATACCACAGATAAAATATGTATAATTTATTTGCAAGTGTTATTACATGTGATTCCACAAATTCCAGTTGAATACAAGCTAATTGTATATTTTACAAAGGATTTAATGCATTATGTTGCACTTAGCTCATTATGTATGTTCTCCTGTCCCGCTTAAAATTGTGTTATGAAAACTTCAAAATATACCCACGTCCGTGATTTTCATGAACAGTTCGGCTGATATGGCAGGCGGCAATGTGTACAGCACTGTGCTTCACCTCGAGGGAAAGGAAGTGAACTATATTGTTTTGCTCAGATGGCCATTTAATGCTTTGTTTGATTCGTGAGTTCCTCTTTGAGAAAGAGTCAGTCAGATATTCTCTCAGTTTCTGGTGTCGTGGTGCCGAGGCGCGGCTGTTTCGTAGAGCAGCCAGGCTGGTTTAAACATTCGGGGCGCGTACCTACGAACGCTCGCTTCCTTCACCTTCGATTTGCTCTATCGCTCACGGTTCCCGCCGCACCCCATCGGACCGCGTCTTCCGCGGCGCGCGGCGGCTGGCGTTCTAACGAGCGGCTGATTCGGTCGAGCAGAAGGAGAGGCGGGTGGGTTTTATTTTTAGATATCTCCGCGCAGAGGCCTTGACGCCTTGGCCAGAGGGGCTGACCTTGCCCTCGGAGCGTTTTCATCTCCTCCGTTCGTTCTTCTGTTCTCCCGCCAGGTTCAACTTCTCTCGGTTCCCCTCGAGGAGCTCGCACGTGGGGTCCTTCCAGCGCCCCAGAAAGAGCGGGGGCACGCTTTGCATTCAGCAGACCTGGGGAGGGGGGGGGGGTGTAATAAATCAATAATGGCTGTTTATGCGGCCCATCTGTGAGGTCTTCTGAGAGCAGGCTTTCGCTTTTAAAGCAAAGCTCTATATCAAAGCTTTCCCGCCGAGAGGAGGTCATGTTCTCTTTTTTTCTCTCCCCCCCTTCTCCTCCTCCTCTCTCCCTGCCTCACCCCGCCCCTTTCCTACGTCACTCCTCTCCGCGCTCCTCTTTGAGCCGTGTGCTCAGCCGCCTTTTCCCCGTCCCTGCCTCCTCCAACTGTCCATTATTGGCCTCCTGCCATCTCTCAATGTTTACCTTTTGTCTCTCATCATGGCTGTCATTAAACAAACATACCACCCAACACACACACACACACACACACACATACACACACACACACACACACATACACACACGCACGCACACGCACACGCACTCCCTCACATGCACCCATACACTCTCACTCTAGCACTCTAGACATGGAGTCTCGTTCTCATATCAGAGGGTCAACCTGGACAGGCTAAATTGAGAGGCACCTCAATAACATGGATACACATTTTTAACAAGCATCCAGAATGACGATCTCATGACGATAGTACCTGTTCATGAGATTTTAGCTGGAAGCTGATCAGTATTTTTATTAGAAATGGTGAGGACAGCTCTGTTGACATTATGATTATAACTGTTAGAGATACTCAGGATAGGACCCAAATGCAGGACTCAAAGATAGAAGGTTGGCTGAACTCCACACAGGAGAATTTATTAAGGAGAAAAAAAAACACACAGTGCACCAGGCGGGAGAAAAGGAAAAACAGGCAAGAAACAGGACTGGATTCGGGGCAGGACAGGAGTCGGGACAGGACAGGAGTCGGGACAGGACAGGAGTCGGGGCAGGGACAGGAGTCGGGACAGGACAGGAGTCGGGACAGGACAGGAGTCGGGGCAGGGACAGGAGTCGGGGCAGGGACAGGAGTCGGGGCAGGGACAGGAGTCGGGGCAGGGACAGGAGTCGGGGCAGGGACAGGAGTCGGGGCAGGGACAGGAGTCGGGGCAGGGACAGGAGTCGGGGCAGGGACAGGAGTCGGGGCAGGGACAGGAGTCGGGCAGGGACAGGAGTCGGGACAGGAGTCGGGGCAGGGACAGGAGTCGGGGCAGGGACAGGAGTCGGGGCAGGGACTGGAGTCGGGGCAGGGACTGGAGTCGGGGCAGGGACTGGAGTCGGGGCAGGGACTGGAGTCGGGGCAGGGACTGGAGTCGGGGCAGGGACTGGAGTCGGGGCAGGGACTGGAGTCGGGGCAGGGACTGGAGTCGGGGCAGGGACTGGAGACGGGGCAGGGACTGGAGTCGGGGCAACATAAAAAACATGACACGAAACACAAAATAAACGTAAGGAAGGTGGACTGGAGGGAAAAGCGGGATGTTACAATAACAGTGTCTCAGACAGTATCCTGCTGTAATTAATAATATTTTACAAATTGCGTTTTTTTTTTTTTTTGGTTGGGGTATTTATTTATTTTTTTCATACTTTATCTTTTTGCTTTTTAGTTTTTTTACTCACTGGGTCATAATGGAGTTTGTGCTTGGCTCCTAATTAGGGACAAGAATATAAGGTCAGATAAGGGGGACGGGCCTAATCGTAATGTGATTTAAATAACTCAATTTAATAGTCTTTGAATCCAGTGAGAGCCCTCCTAATTATCACTTGTGACCTGTAGCAATTATCGCTAATTCCCGGGAGACAGAAATGCAATTTTTAAATGAAGTGAGTGCTGAGCCTGAAGAATTCGAGACGCTTAACCTCTGCAGTTGTGGGTGCCAGCAACTGCTTGAATTTTTAAATTGTGCTTTTGAAAACATGCGTGGTCTATTTCTCTTGGTCCAGTGTTGCCAAATTCACAGGATGCAGTGGTGAGAGAGGCATTACCCTCAGTGACTGGTGCCATGTCTGTGCCAATGGAGATCAATAAAATATATTCTATTCTGTGAAACAGAGCGTTTACCTCATTATCGAGAGATAAATGCTGGATATTGGACATAGAGTGGAGAAGACAGTGTGATAATGGAGTGTATAAAGCCAGATAATTCTGAATGTATGGGTCTTGAACCCTCATATTACTGAAAGGTCAGCATTATCCCCCCATTCTACACACACCAAGTGCATCCCAATGAAGGACTGTAAAAATGAACAGGCTATCAACGCTCTGTGTACATGTCTGTGGAGAGTTAATTGTTCCGTTTTTTCGATGCTCTGTAAGATAAACTCAAAAAGTGTCATGGTGGGGCAAAGGCGAGACTATTACAATGATTTGCTACAGAATAAAATATCCAGGAA
The DNA here is from genome assembly GCA_022702515.1 of Ilyophis sp. 1 JC-2022. NCBI lineage: Eukaryota > Metazoa > Chordata > Actinopteri > Anguilliformes > Synaphobranchidae > Ilyophis > Ilyophis sp. 1 JC-2022. The sequence continues at coordinate 45,434,762 of CM040398.1, read as the reverse complement.
ATCAATACGAACCTCTATTGCAAATTTTCTGGGTTCCACTCCATGACAGACGGACAGACAGACAGAAGCTAGAGAAAGAGAGCTGAGGGGACGCCAGAATAAAGTTTGGGAGGGGAAACTAGAATAAAGTAGAATCATCTTGCTTCTGTCCAAAAAAGCCATACTTCAACTCCAAAGCCAATATTAATCCTCCGAATCTTGTGCACATCAAACATCCTCTAGCGGTCTTGCCTCATTTCCACTGAATTATTAGTCAATTATTTTGAATTGCCAATCCGTCACGGTGGCAATTACATCGTGCATTTACTCATTTGTGAAGTGACTGGCACATTTACTCATTTGTGAAGCGATCGGCGCATTTGCACTCTTGGGCTAAAATGTAATGTTGCGTTTTACAATAAATTTTTATGGAATTCTTAAGTTTAATGGGTGTCGTTTGTACTGCTGCCAATGTCTTCCATCATGGTGCTCTAAAATAAACATGGCGTGTGGCGTGGGTTCGTCTGGTTCTCGTCACCATACGCGCTATGTCTTTCGGTAATGAAGAGCGGTGTCTAATTGAACTGCAGCACAAAGCGGTTTGCGGCGTTGCCTTTCATTTCTCCTCGTGAGCCGGGAGAGGAGGGTGCTATTTTAGGAGACAGAACAGGGGAAGGTCGGCTGGGGGCAGATGCAGAGATTGTCCTGGGAGATATATGCAGCGCTTATGAATAAAAAGGAGCACAAAGACAGCGCCCAGGGAAGTGAGTGCTGGCAAACGCTCGATAGAGAAAATCCAACGTCACAGATTAAGTGATTCCATGTTTACTGCGAGGCCGCTCGGCTGACTTTTGTAATGTGCACCAATTATCTGCTAATATGTTTCTGGCAACAAAAGAATGTAATAAAATAAATTTAAAAATTGAAATAATTCTCATCTTTACAGAAGCCCTGAAAAGCAAGGTGAAAACAAAAGATTTTGTGGCCAAAAAGTGTATCTCGTACGTACGAGATAAACGGAAGTTTTGGCCTCCGTAGATCTTGACATTGTCTGAAAAAACTTTTTGTGATTACTATTATTATTATTTTTTTAAATGGAATTGGACCTTTAGCATGTGCTCTGCGTCAGAATTATCATTCTTATTTCCATGTCTGTTCTCTACTCCATCGTTGATATGATTATACTTACCGTATACAAATGAACGATGTATGCATTATTGGCCAACATGGGTTTTCATGATTGTTTTTCTCACCACCAATCAAACAATAATTTTCGAATACTCTTGTCCTGGTGTGTAGAATACTGGGACCCCAACGTTTGTTGTCTTGTCTGTAATGTAAAAAGCGAAATTATTAATTTTAAAATATTTTATCTGAAATATTATTTCTCCTGGAAATGTATTTAAGTTCCTTACAATATAATTTTGAAGCTCTGGAAAGAGTTGTTAACTGTATTTTTGGGAACCTAGCTACTTTTATTTTCTGAGTGAACATTAGGAGAAAGGGTCTCAGCTTTTGAAAATGGGCCGTCCGGGCTACATAGCCTGCTAACCAGCTGCAGGGAATTTTCCCAATCTCGCGTGGCCATGCCTCCTCAGTCAGCAATGGCAAAACTGTAGGAACACACCAGATACCAGGCAGATGTGACAATATATATATATATATATATATTCCCTTATAGAAATGTAATATACTGGAGTATATTTTAAATATATTGTGATGATAATTTTGATATATTTAGAATATACTGCAGTATATAATTTTTCCATAAGGGTATATACACAATATGCACACACATGATTAGTACAGAGAGAAAACATATATATATAGTATACAGTATATCAGTTGTGTACATAAAAGACTGGGAGTAGAATTAGACAGCATGCCAGTCTCCCACTGGGACCCGAGTCTGAGACGACTGCCTAGAATTTTCTGCATGTCGCCTTTCAAATGTCTTCCCACCTTGATGTACCCCTGCGGGGGGAACAACGGCGGGGATGCTGGAGGGATTAGGGCCGGAAGCCTCCGGCATTCGGCGAAACCCTCAGATGGGCCCCAAGAAGCGCAAAGCGGAGCCACAAGACCGGCCACCTTCACCTGAGGCTGCCAAAAGCCAAAAGCAGGGTGCTGCCAGTCCTGTTTCTGTACAGTGGCGATTATTCGCTCTGACCCAACCATTGCCGTAGCGATGAAAGCCGTCAATAATGACGTATAATGAGCTCAGAAGTGTCCTGCTAATTCCTGCTAAATCTTTGTTGTCCACGGTGGGATGTGACACATCCTAACCCTAACTGCAAAACCTCACCAAAGTCCTAGCCCTAACTTAAGACTTCTGTGGATTTGTAAAAAGCCTGCTGATAGACTTTTTAATCTGTGGGCTGAACCTAAATATATTTTTGGTCAAATCTACCACTGGTTCTATTAGATGGCAGATAGAGACAATGTAATGAGTAGACTCTGCACAGGGAGGAGGGGAAATAGCAGGTATGGGGGGGCAAGAGCAGGGTTGGGGGGCGCGGTCGTGCAGCCAAACCATGTTAGCGCCACACCAATAACGTATTTTTTGGCTGAGTACCTCGGATTTTTTACACTGTGCGAGTTCTACCCTTTACAGCCAGTTTTCTTTACAACAGAGTAAGCCCATCAAATTGTAATAATACGAGGACTGTAATTCAAAGAAAATGGCAGATTTTTCTATGGCGGATAAAAGCATGAAAGCGCACGGGATGCTACATTTCGGGCAGAGAACAGAGTCACCTGAGAGACGGTGTTATAAGTAATAACATGCTTATAGTGCTGACGTTAGGGCTCCAGGGTGGTGTGTACAGTTCTTTGTGCTGAGATGTTCACGGCGGTCTGGACTGATGCATGATGCCGTACGAGTCCCTACTGTGGCCAGTTGGCCCTTGAGGGGGGGAGTTAGGGGTCACCCAGGGGTCACCCAGGGGACTGCGCCATATTGCCCAATTAAAACCTCCCCTGGCCCGTCTAGTGGCAGCTCTGAAGGATGCGTATATCTATTTATATTCTGTTTCATTGTGAGTTGCTCTGGCTAAGAGCGTCAGCTAAATAAATGTAATGTAGTGTAACATGATATATCTAAGCAACAAAAACACCCTCGTGTGTTATTAAGGAGGAAAAAAACATTAGAAAAGTTTCCCTCTGTGCTTTCTTTGGTCACAGCCGAAGGTAGATTCAAAGAAGCCACTCTCTTTTCATGGATCACAGAACCGAACTAAGCTGAAAAGAAATGAGGCTCTGACCCGCGCGCAGGTTGCAGCGGGTCTTCCGAGCTCGGGAAGGGAGAAAGTGGGTCGCCTCGGGGGGGTACCTGCTTTAAGATTAGAGAGTTAATGTGTGTCCCTGGGCTTCTGAAAATCCATCTCGACGTTTTCAGAGTGTGACGGTTATTTCACGCACAGACACCCTGGTCACTGTCTGTACATCGTAGAACACACTTCCACTGCACACACGCAACACTGATATATAGTCAACCTTCCTGGGAAATTGACCTATTCTTGTCTGAATTATTTTTATATGCGCTTTCTCGGAGACGGGCTGATATTGCAAGTATTTCCGGTTAATCTACAGACATGGGAAGATATCCACGCCATTTAGCATTTTAAGTGACAAACTGCTTTGATCAGTTGTCTGCGTTTATGATCAGTTGTCTGCGTTTATGAGCAGCCAGATTTGATCTAAACCCCATTCATAAGCCGTATGCTTTGTTTCTTTTTCTCTCCATTTCCCACCAGTCAAAGCAATTTATTGATTTCATTAACTGATAAGTTTCTCTACTACAATTAAAAATCAGTTTGGCAGCTGGGGTTGGCATGCATTAAGGACTAAAGAATATACATGTTGTACGTTTTCCCATTTGCTCTGAAAAATGGCACGAGGAGCCATTTCTTTTACATGCAGTGAATTATTTTCGCCTCAGTTGAACCCTGTCTCCTGTCGAGCGAGAGTGATGGGAGGCATTCAGGACATAGCGGGGGATTCACCGCACACAGGAGTTTGCAGGCGACACAAATCATTTGTCTTACTGAGTTCACTTTGATCAGGGGGCGGGTGACCGTTAGTGAACCTGATTAAATTTGACCGGGAGCCAACACCGGGGACGCCTGGAACTTCCTGTCCTCTTTTTTCCCCCCGAGCCCCTCCCCATTAAAAGGTGGGCCGTTTAAGACAGGCGCGTGACTTTCCCCGCGGCGTCTCGCAGTGTTTAAAGTTCCCCTTGGCTGCCTCCGCCAAGCGCCGTTTCCTCTGCAGAGAGAGAGCGTGAGGACTACTGAGAGGGACCCTTTGGAAAGCCAAACACAGCTCAGGCCCTCCTGGTAGAAGCCGTCAGTCGGGGCTAACATAGCAAGCTGACGCTATCAACACCGCGCATACATAATAGGGTGGGTTATTTATGGCGATCTGTGCTAAATAAAATGTGGAGAATTGATTCACATCATGACTGAAGAGTGCTTGCCTGGCTTTCAGGATTGTGTTTGTGTGTGTGCGTGTGTGTGTGTGTGTGTGTGTGTTATGTTTGTTTGTGTGTGTGTACGTTTCTGTATTGGTGTGTGTGTGTGTTTGTGTATGTTATGTGTCTGTGTGAGTATGTGCAAGCAGTAGGTCATGTATGTTTATGTGATTTTATGTGAGTGTTTATGCAAATGTGTGTGTACAGTTGACTTTTTTGTGTATGTGTATGTCTGTGTGAGTGTACTTATGTGTGTGTATGTGCTATGTTTATGTCTGTGTGTGAGTGCACACATGAGTGTGTGTGTGTGTGTATGCTATGTGTATGTCTGTGTGAGTGCATGCATGAGTGTGTGTGTGTGTGTGTGTGTGAGCACACGCATGAGTGTGTGTATGTGTGTGTGAGCGCACGCATGAGTGTGTGGGTGTGTGTGTGTGTGTGTGTGTGTGTATGTGCTGTGTGTATGTGTGTGTGAGCGCACGCATGAGTGTGTGTGTGTGTGTGTGTGTATGTGTGTGTATGCGCTGTGTGTATGTGTGTGTGAGCGCACGCATGAGTGTGTGTGTGTGTGTGTGTATATTTGCTATGTGTGTGTGTATGTGCTGTGTGTGTGTGAGCGCACACATGAGTGTATATGTGTGTGAGTGCACGCATGAGTGTGTGTGTGTGTGTGTGAGAGAGAGTGCACGCATGAGTGTGTGTGTGTGTGTATGTATGTGTATGTGCTGTGTGTGTGTGTGTGTGTGTGTGTGTGTGTGTGTGTGTGAGAGAGAGTGTGTGGGTGAGCTGGGATATTACCGCAGCTCATTGTCTCTCTGCTCATGCCCCATGGCTGTTTGTGTATTCAGCAGAGTGTTCATCCCCCAGGACGGCCGATCACCATAATAACAAACGAGATAATAAGGGAGATAATAAGGGAGACTCCAGAATCATTTGCAGGTCTCCATCGTGCACCTCAGCCTGGACACGCGTTGCGGGCCGGTTCATCTGTGATTAAACGCATTTCCTGATGAAGGGCAACAGCCGAGTCACAAGGGCTTTCCCATCCTTTTCTCAGGAAGCACGGCACCTCGTACAGGCACCCGCTGAATTAGAACAAATACAAATAAATATAATAGTTAACCTTAAGGAAAAATTAATTTTAAAAGCATCATAAATTGAACAGTGCCTCCATGCATACATACATAAACTGAGGTGAATTACAATCCCACCATAAAGCTCCCAGTTATAACCATCTGCAGGAGTGTAGGTGTAGGATTTGAAAGGCAGGTAATAGCCAATGAGTTATCAAACTCTCTGTTAAAAACCATCCCCTCTTACAATAAGATCTGCATTCCTTAATCTTGGGTTAACTGTCTGATGAGACTGTGCTGAGTACAGCAGTATGCTCTCTCTTGGCACTCCAGCTTCATGCCAGGTCATATCCAGTGAACCCTAATGATTGGCTGCTCAAATAGATTTTTACATTTGCCAGATTGCCCCCAGAGTCAACAAAATGTGCTTCCCGTGGTCCTCCTGTTCCATTAGGTTCCTTGCACCGCAACCCCTCCTGCCCCCGTTTGAGCAAAGTGCTGATCGCCTCGACCCCTCCGGCCTGTTTGATAAAACTCTCCGCGCGTTTCTGCCTGGGGCCGCAGAATCATTACGATCGCCCGAGAATCGGATGCATCACCTTACCAGGGGTACACCTGGGTTCTCTCATAATCTTAATCGACGGAGGGGTGGTTAGACTGGGGAATGCAGCGCCTGAGAACCAGGAGATGAGCCAGAAACCAGCACACCGCATCTGAGAACGGATCAGTAAAGGAGCGCTGGAGAAAAACCTTCAATGAAGGGATTCGACATTCCAGAGGAGATGTACTGCACGTTTCTTTTCTTTTTTCTTTTTCTTTTTTTAAATTCTTCTTCCGGGAAAATTCCACAGTGGCTTGCACAGCGCATCGGAAAGTTCTCTAGCGGCCTCCATTCATCCTGGGCTGCGGTATTTGGCGGTAAAAGCTCACTCCAGATTATGATACCCGTGAAGTAAGGCAACAAAAAAACACATCCAAAAAAATCAAAACTAGGATTCCTGAGCAGTTTGGTCGGTTTCCAAAGCATTGCGAGTTCCGTGACATGCTGTTCCTTTTCTTCCCGGACGTCTTTGGTGAGAGGGAGGTATGGCTCTTTCCGCCAGGCGGCATGAGCACGATGGGCACGTGCAGCGCAGGAGTGGGTGTCACCGCGACAGGTTCAAAGGCAACTGAAAAACAATCGGAACAGAGCGTAAAATTCCAAGGCCCGCCGCCCGGAAGTCTGTTCTTTACAAACAACCCGAAATCGATGGCATGGGCTTTTGCGAAGGCGAGACTGGATTCAAACGTTAACCGGCGCCTCAGGCGTGTTCCGTTTGCATGCCAGTCATAATGGATTACACAAAACAATTGGAACAGAGTGGAAAATTCCGAGGCCCGCCGGCACGCCCGGAAGTCTGTTCTTTACAAACAACCCGAAATCGATGGCACAGGTTTTTGCGAAGGCGAGACTGGATTCAAACGTTAACCGGCGCCATAAGATAGATGTACCAAGCAATGTGTCTGCATAAGGAAATGTAGTTCTACTTCAATGGCGTGACAACTGATCTTGAAAGATGGCCTTCTAAAGGCACCTGGGATGAATCATTTATTTGCTTATCCGGGGTGATGTATGTTGCTAATATCACATACGTTCTACAGGCTTTTAATATACTGTAGATGGATATTTGCTGAAGCAATTGAGGTAAAGTTCAGCAACCATACTGTCTCTCACAGAGGCAATCCAAACTCACAGATCTCAGGTCCAGAATCAATTTTGGTAGCTGTCATGCCATATAGCAGAGGTGGGCAACTCCAGTCCTGGAGGGCTGTATCCGTTTCTGGATTTCAGACTAACTTCTAACCTCTTAATTATTTAATTAGCCCAATCATTTACGTTAGCTGATATTTTAGCTACATTCTGTGATATGAACAGCAGCTGATGAATGTTCTAGTGCCTGTGTGCATTTTAGTGTTTTATTGCGGTCTAATCTGCAAGCGAATCTGTGTTGTTGTGTATGACTAATTAGCTGATTGAGGCAGGGTAAGTGGTGGCAGCAAAAACCTGCATACACACCGGCCCTCCAGGACTGGAGTTGCCCACCCCTGCCACATAATGTGAGACATGGCATCCAAAGGTATTGGGAGCCCTTTATTATCTCAATAACCACTGTGTTTTAGAGGACATGTTGTGGGAACAGGCAAGACAGCCCCACAAATACCAACCGTTCTCTCCAGTTTAATTATACAGTTATAAACACAATTCAAAGGTGTGGTATCATTTCCGAGGTGCCTTCTGAAGGAACTCTTCCAGTTATCACTACAGTCATGCTTACACCTGCTAGATAAAATGAAAGGCACGGTGGTGCCTTTCCCTGAAAAACCAGCTCAGGGAAGCTGTGACGACACATCATTTTCAATGGCTCACCATCCAGACGGGCAGACCTCATATTTGTAGTTGTAAGCTCCCCAGATTCAGTGTTAGGTAAACCTTTCGGCAGCCATGGAAACTGCCGCTGTAAGCATTCTCTGATTTCTACATCTAGCTACACAAGCAGTCGCTCTGACAATTCTGCGTGTCGCTTCTGCAGTCCGATAAACGGAAATGTAGTTATGTTTGTACAATTGTTGCCATCCGTGCCTTCCTTAAGATTATTACGTTTGTATTTATAAGTCCGTTGGGCTGAACTCAGCTATTGTGCGTTGCATTGATTGATGGGCCTCAGCGATTCTGCTTCATATTGTTTGTATTTCCCACAGAAAAGGACTTTTGTGTTTATAATGTCTGGGGTAGAATGGGTTTTGGTTGGGTTTTTGTTGGGTTTTTGTTGGGTCTTTGTTGCACTGTACTGTTCTCCGCAGACGTGGACAGCTTTTGTGTTGGGAATACGTCCATATCCTCTGGTTGCTTTTGTGTCTGTATAAAGCAGAGAATGTTCCCTTTCTCACTACTTCTTGTACTACCTTCACTCTGCGTCTCTGGACTATGCTGTGCAATGGAATGGTTTGACTCGGGACTGCAGTGGCGTCTCTGAGAAATGTGTCTTAACAAGTGATTTTAGTCTTGTCATGAGACTTAAAATCTTATGTTTCTCTCAAGTAGAAAATATTAGCTTGTTTTAAGTTACTTTTTGCTTGACCAGTGAAATTATCTTACCCCAGTGGCAAGTCTTGAAATAAGTAAAACCCATCTCATCCCATTGGCAATCTTTTTGTCTTATTTAGCAAAAAGTAATAGACATTTTTTTTACATGTAAATATAAGACTAAAATGCTTGTTAAGATGGACACATTTTTTAGCTTTTTGTAGTGTACTACTTTCACACTACATTTCGGTAGTATGCTGTTTTTATTTAACTGTTTGACTTGGCGCCTCTCACCTGGCCTTGTCAGCCGTTGGCCTTTTGTCAGTAACCATACAGGAGTTCAGCCACCATGGGCGGACTTTCATTTGGAAAGTGCGAGTGGATTTTACTGTGGCTCATTCAAAGGATTTCATAGCCTACGCATTGTCCCATTGCTTCAGTGCAAGCTGACTGCAGTGTCTATCTCCATTATTCTTGTTAACGGCTGTGAGTAATTTCACATTTTAAATAAACTGGACTTCATCTATACTTATTCTTCTTAATAACAGTTCCAAGGTCACCACCCCACCTTCCAACTATCCAATCATATTTAATGCCTTGGGGTCCCGTATTTGGTTATTAAAGTACTTCTCATAGTTATCCATGTAAAGAGATTTTTTTTAGGAGCCCTCAGGACAATCAAACCTGATTTTGAGAGAAAGTTGCCCTTCAGATATAGTTTTAAAATTGTTAATACAAAAATTGAATGTTCTGGTGATATTTATTTTCTCAGGTTTTACCCTCACACACCCAACACAGAATTCCAGCCTGGAACATTCTTTAAGATAAACTGTTCTCAGCCATTCCTCTTAAACCTCCAACTATTGATCTCAAGCAGATTACAGCAATAATCTCAAAGGTTATTTGGGATGAAATTGCTTCAGTTTGACAGTGTTGCAAAGTTTCAGGGCTGTATCAGTATCAGCACTAAAGAGCCCCTTAGAGCTAGGGTCAAATCTTTTGTGACATTACTTGGCTTTCCAGGTGGTGTTCAAATAAATAGCAGTGCATTAAAAAAAGTGAATAAAGTGCAAATATTTTTTAATAGCTTTTTGTTCCATATTTCAAATGTAGTGGAAACATTACACATTCAATTCCAAATCAAAGCATTAACACATTTTTATCAAGTCTGCGTTATTCTTTTACAGGAAGCAAAAAAAAAAGGAATATTAATCTGTTCAAAAAAAATAGCAATGTCGACATTTCTCTCTTCAAACACTTACTGTATAAACTGAAGAAATTTTTCAAGATTTAACTTCACTTGAAATAACTGAACTAATATTTAGTTGCATAACCATTGTTTTTGATAACTGCTGCGAATCTGCGTTGCATCGAGTCAACCAACTTCTGGCACCTAGAAACAGGTATTTCAGCCCAGGATGAACGAACTACATTCCACAGTTCCTGTGAATTTTTGGGTTTTGCTTCAGAAACTGCATTTTTAATGTCACCCCACAGGTTTTCAATGGGGTTGAGGTCAGGGGATTGAGCTGGCCACTCCATTACCTAAATCCTCTTTGTCTGGAACCAAGATGTTGGTCGCTTACTCGTGTGTTTGGGGTCGTTGTCTTGTTGAAACACCCATTTCAGGGGCGTTTCCTCTTCTGCATACGGCAACAAAATCTCTTCAAGTATTTTGATGTATTCAAACTGATCCATGATTCCTGGTATAAGATAAATAGGCCCAACACCGTAATGTCCCCTATCCATGATTTTTGCGCCCCCATGCTTCACTGTCTTCACAGTGTACTGTGGCTTGAGTTCAGTACCCAGGGGTCTTCTGACGTACTGTCGACGACCACTAGACCCGAAAAGAACAATTCTATTCTCATCAGTCCACAGAATGTTATTCTTTTTGGGCCAATCGATGTGTTTCTTGGCAAATTTTAACCGATTCTGCACATGCCGTTTTTGCAACAATGGTGCTTTACAGGGGCTTCTTGCTGATAGCTTAGCTTCGATCAAACGTCTTCTGACGAACAGCACTTACAGGTAATTTTAGATCATTTCTGGAGGTGATGATTGGCTGAATCTTTGCCATTCTGACTATTCTTCGATCCATTTTAACAGTAGTTGCTCGTATTCTTCCGCATGTTTTCGGGTTTTTGTTGCCATTTTAAAGCATTTGAGATCTTTTTCGCTGTGTATTCTATAATTTGCTGCACGTCTTTATACGTTTTTCTCTCTCCAATCAACTTTTTAATCAAATTACGTTGTTCCTCCGAACAATGTTTGGAACAGCCCATTTTACTTCGCAATTCAGAAGGAAATATATTTTCTAACAATGTGTGAAACTATTGTGTTCTTAATTAATGACACCTGTTTTTTCACATCATGAATGAATTCTCAAATTAAACTCCACACTGCTCTTATTTTGAACACGCCCCTTTCAATGAATGAGTCAATTACTCAGAACAAGCAGCGTGCATGTCATGACAGTTGGGTCTCTTGTTTTTTTTATTACACTACTACACCTACAAGTAAATGATTTGCCATGCAGAAATATCACTACTACTAATAACAGTGGTTAATCAGGTTACTGATGTTGCACTGCTATTATTTTTTTAACACAACTGTACATTTTTTTTTTGGATGGTTGTCCCAGTACAGTATCTTGGGGGAAGACACCACTTTGTTGGTTAGTCTCTCTAGTCTAGATTACATTCCCTGTTTACCTGTTTAACTAGTCAAGTTAGACCCTTAAAGTTAGACCCTCAAATCATCCCCATACGCCATCCCATAACAGTACTGCAGGAGGTAGAAAAACTAATGAGGACCCCTCTTATGAAATCTCCATTTTGCGGCATCAATTTTTACTCTCAGGTGCACAATAGTTTAAGTACCCTGGATGAGTACACGGAATCTCATATTCAGAGTTATTCAATTAAGGATTAAACGGTTCCAGAATGTGAAGCACACATCTCTCAAATGTATGCATTTTATTTCATTAAATTGGTCTTGCTATCTTGACATTTGACCAGTTTTACCCACACATCCTGTGATTAAATTCCTTTAGTCAAGTTAGAGGGCTTATAACATGCTTGTAGTCTAGTTTCATAAGACATCTATGCTAAGCTTTCCTGGTGACTGGGTCATTACTGACTCCACCAGCTTGTTTTAGTTTTTACAGTAAGGAATAATAAGAATGGGATAATATTTTGTGCATTATCCAACATTGGAAACAAATCCATATTGGGTTCATGACGGTGAATTTATTTCCCAGCTGTTGAGTGGGAGTGGATTTTGTGTTGGTGTGGATAGCATGAAATGGCCTATTGATTGATTTGGTGCAGAATGATTAAAATGCATCAGCGGAAGACGAAACCCGGCAAAGGACGGTTGTAACAGAATTACGGTTGACCCGACCCTTTAGATGGTACATAAACTCTACATTTTCATCTATTGAAATTCAATGCGGCAGATCTATCAGAGGCTTCCCAGCCATGTGTGAAATGACTTTGGCTGCGTTGCGGTAGTTGGCTGGAACTCCATCTATAAAGGAAACTGTAGATCTTCTCCATTTGCTACGCTGGTGAATATAAAAGCCCCTTTCCGCCTTTAAATTTGAGTGACAAATTTAAGCGAAGGTAGTCATTTTTTTTCAGTCTTACTTAATGCTTTACCTTTTTTGAAAACAGAAAATTAACTATTATTTTTGCTTATATCTTATATTTTATCCAACCATGTGACCACACTCTTGCCTTGCCATATTAAACACATTTAAGGGCAAAGTTCTCCAGCGATATGTGTTCTTGACCTCACTCATGAGCGCGGTGCTACGTGCTGAGACAGGACACCCCTCCCTTTCCCCCAACTGTAGATGCTATGGGGTGTGCCAGCTGGGGTGGCGGGCAAGAAATGCCTTTCAGATCCATTTTGAGATCATTGATTACATGAGGAATTGATTGTTTGATCACTTGAAAAGTCGCTTGGACTCAGGAACAGGCCAATGCGTGCTGCCTCACCTTCGGGAACACAGTGACACGTACAGACAGCGGAGGTCTGAATGTCTCTGTGAGACAGAAACTGCTTTATCAGACCAGGCCAGAGCCACATCTAAGCATGGCCACGCTATGTAAAAATAACCGTAGTGCTGAAAATCAGTCCTGACCTCTTCCCGTGACAGGGAGGGAGGTGGTGCTCCTGTCCACTTCCTGTTCCCATCAGCTGTGTAGCCGGGGGTTACGCTGTTCATTGTGCCAGTGGGGCAATTCCACCTCCTGAGGAAGGTGCTATATATGAATTGCACCGATAAGCCCAGGCTTCTCAGCCGTTCCAGTATTAGCATTTTGAGTGCAAAGGGACATTTTGAGTGCAAAAGGACACTTGCCGATGGTATATATGAGAGTACTCTTAATCTGAATTGTCACAGCAAATATCCGTTTAAGTGGGTACACCACCATCATATACTGTATATAACAACAACAAAACAATATACTGTATGCCCTCAACCCTCCCTGAGACTATTTCACTCTGTTGAGGCGCATACTTTTATTTCCATTGCAACATTCTGCCGAACGATGTGCCATTTTGTTTCGCTGTATATTCGTTGTGATTGTTTCAGATGTAAAATTCTCGGTATAGATTCACAAAGTTCTGAACGGGAGACATTTGAGTATTCAGTTTTTATATCTCTCATTTCTTGAAGAAAGTTATAACGGTTTCTCCAACAGTTTGTAAGTCATTTTGATTCCATGATGGTCAAAAGAGAGAGGCCAAGGCCTTCTTTTTGTTCTGTCCAATAAAAATATAAACTTTATTCATATTTAAATTATGTATTTTAATTGTACTAATAATTTAGAAAATATAACTAATAATTATTATTATTATTAGTACCATATATTGCAAAGTGGACGTTGACTCTGTAATCACCTTTGAGAACGACCTCCAGTCGGTTTATGCCTCTTTGATTTTGTCTGCACATGCTCAGAATTACTTGCAACCCCAAGGAGCAGAGCAGGGTACAGTGGGAAGGAGGTGCTCAAGGTTAGTTAAGTGGCAATTGAATAAAGTCGCTCTTTTCATCCGAAAGGCCGCCGTGCTGCTTTGTATTAGTTCTGCATGATGGACCGAGGAGCGGGGCTGTGGAGTGATCGGAAGAGTGAAAATAAGTGACCTACCTTGAGAAAGAGAATGGCTTCTTTTCATGCGTTCCTTCTGAATGTCACTGACTAAGCAAAAAAAAGCCTAAACTTTTTTTTTTTTCTGAATCAACAACCCACCCCCCCAACACCAATATCCTCATTCTGTCCAAACAAAAACACACACACGCACACACACACACACACACACACTTACGTGCACACACGCACACACATCTGAATTTAGTGGCATCCTAAACTGCTGCCATTTCACTTTTGGTTGCTTAAAATATTTAAGAAAATGTATAAATCTTTTATGGAGAGACACTTCTATTGAGGGTGAAATGCTCGGCCATGCATAGATGCGAGCCCTGAGTATAATTTTGTAAATCATGCATCACATTCAAGATACATTTTCTAAAGGCTGTTTTTGTGTGTCTGTATCGTTTGATTTAGACCGTAATTAATAAATCCATTTCAAAGCGAACGTTAGAACAGCAAGGTGCACGTAAAGCTTGCCGTCGTGCCCGCTCTTTATAAATTAACAATGACATGCTATCCTGAGAGATGGCATATGAGACTGGGGTTGAATGTCTGGAAGCCATTTTGTCATTTCGCTGAACTGGTTTTGCTTTGGCTTGTCCGTACACTCACCCAACGGAAAACACGGGGTACGATTTGCACACGTACCTCTCTTCAAGATTATTGAATTCACAACAATTTACTTGAATAACTAAATTTTTTATAAGAATAAAAATAGTTGTTTAGTTTTGTGTAGTAAAATTAAATGTTGTGTGACTGCGCTGTAGAAGCACTATAAAATTCACAAATTCACAATTATTTATTCTTGTCAGTACATTCTACATATTTTTCTCCGTTAGCCGACTGATGATTTCACATCTTTTTAAAATATGCCTTGTGGTAAAGGGCTTGACCCTGCCACACACTGTAACCCTGGTTCTTCTCCCCTTTGGAATTCCCTGCTGTGGTTAAACTGCCATCACCCCCTGTAGAGAAACCGAGGCACGTCGCAAAGTATACAATTTATTTTATTTTTAGTGACAGCTATAGCTTTTACTCACATCGTTGAGAGGGTTCGGCAGCGTTGAGGGTAAGCTAATTGTATAGCGGTGTTTTTGGTGAATGTTTACAATTATGGATACAATGAGTCCTGTCCAGGATGACAGCCGTCACGCTACAAAGGGAAGGAACGCCGTCGCGTAATCGCATTTTAATGGATGACCCGCCACCGAATATAAAACAACCCGGTAAGATTGACGTTCAAACACTGCCGAGGCCTCATGAGCCTCTGAAAGTTTAAAATGGAGGAAAATCGCAGCTGACAGGTATAACGTCTGAGACGCTTCTGAAAGCCGTTCAGAAACGGGCCGTCAAGTCAATACAGGGCGTGGAAATATAGAAATGAGATTTGTTTTCTTGGATGTCATTATTTTTGCGTATTTTTGGGGGATTTTTTTTGTGAGAGACGGTTTTAAGGGCGGCGTGCTTTGCCCGTTTGTGTTCCGCAGTTTGTCTGTTTTGATTGATTCTACTTTATGGCCCTTTTGAGACACTATGCAAATAGCAAAGCTGCTGTTTTTCTTACTGTTTGAAGGTCACACACCTCAGGCAAATTGAGCTTTGTGGATCTATAAAAGCCAAAGAATACACAAAGAAATCATCGTGAAAAATAGAAACAATGGCAACATGTGCGGTGCTTAAAATCGATTGTCAGTCGAAAAGGCAAAGAAATAATGATTTTTTTAAGCTGAAAAAGGCTTTCAAAGCGACCGACGGCAATGGTTGGGGGATGGGAGGGGAGAAGGGGGCGATATAAAGAGCAATCGGGACAGATGAAGGCTGTATCATTCATTGCTACCTGACCTATTTACCACCTGTCACACACGGCCATTTTTCTGATCCCCTGACCACTGTCTCTTTATCTTTCACCTCTGAAGTCAAGAGAAACAATGCCACCCCCAACTCCCACATGATCATACCTACCAACCACCTCACACTACACACACACACAGGTTTCATGTGTTTTTATATAGAATTGCTTAAAATTAAGGGCAAAGTGTAATTATAAATGAATTGCTTGATTCCTTGGCGTATAAAACATCCTAACTTTTTCTGTCAGTGTAATGTCTTACTACTCTGAAAAAATGCTTTTTATTTTTCTAAGACTGAATCGGCTGAAAATATCTAATCTACATGTCACATTATGACAAAGTGCTCTATTCAAACTGAATACTCCACAAAAGAGTTTCAGAACTAATGCATTGTGGGTAAAACCAGCTGTAAAAAAATAAAATAATAATACATTCTTGAGACATGTGCGTGGCCCAGCTGTCCATCACAGCTATGCCCATGTCTGTTAGTTTTCATGCGGAAAGTCAATTAATCAGAATTGCCAGGGATGGCTAATATCTTCCCATTAGAGAAGTCAGCAACTTTAGCCTGTGAGGCGCGTGCATTGTGTCGTGATCGATTTCCTGCTAGAGTGGCTGGCCTCTTCTTTGGCAGGACTCTAAGGGGGAGGTGTTCTCACTGCCTTGCTTGTTCAGCCCCAGGGTCCTGGTAAAAATGCTTTCATGCATTATCTCTGAGTCTTTGTGATGGCTGCTTTTTTTCCCCCAATAACATTTTTGTAGCCGTAGCTTCTTTGTAGCTGTAGTTGTTTTGGAGTCTGTTGAGCATACTTGAGCAACCTTGGGGTTGGCAAGTATGCTGTTGAGGTGTCACCTACCTCTCAGGCATATAGAAGGTTTCACACATCGTGATCCAAGGGTGTAGGAAGTGATGCACAAGACAATGCTATCGCTAATGCTATAGAACATAATGTAATGTCAATTGAACTTTAACTACTTTCAAATATTGCATGTTATTTTACTTCAAAACAAATAGGAAGCCGATTTTAGTTCACAAACACAGCAAAGGCGAGTCTATGTTGTGAGCACAACATCTTCACTGCTGGACTGCCACTGCATGACTACGCTCTTGCCTCACTCAGGGTTTCAAGACTTTCAATACATCTCCTTGATTTATTCTACTTAATACACGTTGCAAATAAAACATAAAGAGACATTAAATTGTCTTTATTTATAAGCAGTCTTTAAATAACAAAGACTCCCAACAGAGGGAAACAGTGATGGGTTATTTGTATCGGGTCTGACGTCTAAATTGGCTGAGCAAAAGTAGAAATCAACAACTCCGTTGCGTTCTGGCGAACGTCACAATGATATGAATGCACTTACTTTTAACTGCCTGATGCGGATAATGAATCACATGGTTATAAAAGCATACGCTCTCTTCAGTCAGAAGAATAAGGGAGCGGAGAATTGATTTTCCCTCAGCTGGAGGAGATTTTTTATTTCTCTCTCGTTTTATTCAACGTTCTCTTAAAATCCAAGTAATAACCCAAGTAATGGTAGGTTTTCGAGGACTCGTTTCTCCAAGCATATACGATGGTGACATCCCAGTCTGGCCCCCCCCCCACCACTGCCTCATTTTCCCAGACTGCAAAGTGTATTTTTTCATTGTTGCACTCTAGAAATAAAGAACTGCATTATGAGAGACTGTAGTTTCATTAAGTTGAACATGATGTTGCACAAAAAAACGGTTTCTATTTGCTTAGCTTGAATTTAATGTATGTACGGTTAATTTCATAATACAATAAGGATAAGGACAACATATGGGAAAATAATTAAAATGTTTCTTTTAACTTAAATATAGCTCAGAGAATTAGCCTGGAAACCAAAAACCACAAGGATGAATTGCATTTGAACTAGGTTTCAGAGGACCAAGTGCGATTGTTGAAAAGGCCGGTGAGCTCTTATGCCCTCAGAACTCAAATCCCCCTGCCATTGAGCTCTTGATCTTGTTGTGTTTTGTATGCATTTCAGATGGGCTCAGTAACAAGCCACATTATTTATCGGGTGTCTATACTCATTTGAAGGAATCGGGAAAGCAAGCGCATCACTTTGCTTCTTCAGTTTTTATCTCTTAGAACCTCCATCCATCAATCTGCCATATTTTACCTAATATAAGCTCCCTTAACAAAGCACCTGTCACAGAGCTGACTGCAGAAATATGCAGAGACTGGAAGAAGCAGGGCAATCAATCATCTCAAGAGAAGAATGCAATGATAGAATTTACAGAAATAGATTCAGTCAGAGGATCCGTGAGAATAAGTAATGGCAGTGCTGGTAATGTATTAAGGGTTCAAATTGACCACATGACATTAGGGGGAAATACTGTACTCACATGATCACGGAGTGAAATGTTTTCTACAGTAAAATCAACTTGAAAAGATTTTACTCTGATAGAGTAAATTTAATCCCTCTTGGACTAATATAAACTTGTGTGGCTAAATTAACACTGTACATTTCACTCTGCACTGAAACAGTTTGATGGTCCAAAATTGTACAGCGCCTGGAATTGTGCTAAATCTAATACCCCCCTCCCCCCCTTTGCTTGTCAGAAATATAAATGCTGTAACATGGAATAAAAGTTTGCGGTATTTTTTACACATGTGAATCAAGGCCAGCCCTGTATAATAACTAACATGTAACAGGGCTGGCATTGTTTCACATGTGTAATTAAAAATACCACTAACTGTTGTTCCATGGACCTACTTTACACAGGTACTGAGTAATAACCTCTTGTTACCAAATTATTTACAATTTAACTACACGGGTATAGCTGCAACTTAATAAGAAGTGTTAGCGCCTAGTTTTCTGGAGGAGAGGGATAGGAATTGAACTGGACTAAGTGGAATTCATACAAAAGATTAATTCCAGCTTGTTTGAATTAGTCAGATCTCTGTTTTTGTTAGATTTACAGGCATTTACATTTAAATGTGGTCCATATGGCAGTGCGGAGGAGGCAGCAGGATGGAGCAGCTCAGTTCTTACTTTTCATTAGAAATGTGCAATGCACAGATGAGAACCGCTAAAGAAAGCAGACTTTCTCAGTGCAGCTGGGGGTCCCGACGCTGTTGAGCGGCCGCGTTCCTCGCCATCGTGAATGTGAGCGTGTGGCAAAGGAGGGTAATTGGATTTTATTCATCGACATTCCAATATTCCATCCCCCCACACCAGCGAGAAGCTGGTACCCAACAGCATTTCTCTCGTTACCAACTTTGAATCTGACGGAACATCAGGAGAGGAGTGGAACATACAAATGAACAAATTGAATATGTGTTTTTGCAATTTATTAATTTATTTAAATTGAGTGGAAATGGACTTGAGTTGGCTATTGATCAAATTTTCATTTGTAGCCTCTAGGGTGAAGTAGCCCCTAGGTTTCATGAACTAAATAATAAATAAATAAGATAAAATACATCTAGAAAATGAACTATCTCTTTAAATTGAAACTGGACAAGGGTGGTTTAGTAGGTGTACTTTAAAGTTCTTGTTGACCCAGCCACCATGTATGTAAAATGTAGGTTGTTGTATTCATAAGACGAGGAGGCATCCCATGTTGGCACTGATGCCTATGCCAGAAACCTTAATTCCTGCCCTTTAGTATCATGTTCAAATGGAACGAGAGCCACACGCCTTCGCTCGCCCTACTGTCTAAAGAAGTCAGTGATATTTCTCCGGGGTGAAACCGAATGGCTTGTTTTTAAACATACCTGCTGAAAAACGGTGTCCGCTTTGCTTGAGAAGGCACACTGCTCACATCAGCACGGTCCATTAAGTGTCCGAGAGCCCGGCTCGTTACTGGGGTGCGTCTGACAAATACGCCCTCGTACTGAAGCAAGCATTCTGGGGGAAAAAAAGATTTACTGGCAAACATGGCACGCAGGACAGATTCTCATTTAATACGATCTGCATTACACAAAGATTCCATTCACAGGACACAATAACAATGTATTATTTGTATTTGTATATTTCCATATTGGCACATCTTGTCATGCTTGGATGTCCCATATGAAAACTGAGGTTGTGATGGCATCTTTCAATGAATAAATGCAGTTTATTAGTACTGCCCAGTGGTTCCATGGTGCCAGGGGCTTTGGGCCCCATGAAAAGATCTTACATTGGGCGCCGCCACCCCATCCATCCATCCCTGCACAATATTTTGAGGGCCCTGGAATTGTGCTAAATTTTTTTTCAGTTTGGGAATGATTGATATCTGCAACAGGAGAATAAATGATCTGCATGCCACAGAGGGAAAACGGTTTGTATGTGTTTTGTATTGTATGTCAACGTCGGGACATTCCCAAAAGTGAGAGTAGGCCCTGTCATTTCCTTGACGTGGGAAACCATGGGAATGTAAAGCTGTCGTTTTTCAAGAGGAGTGATTTCCAAAAATAGCATAAATGTGGTTATTGTTTATGTTCTGACTAAAAACATACATGGGTATACAATGTAGGCTCATGTGAAATCAATTGGATGAAGTGATTACACGTATAACATTTTTTTTAAAGTTTCTTTTTCCTATAAATGTCATGCTAAGGTAATATGTTTTACAATGATCTTGCACCATATAAATAATAATTTTTTGTGTCTGCATAACATTGGTTGGTGCATTAATCAATACTGAATTATTATGTAGGATCTGTGTTTTTTTTAAACCTCAACCTTTATTTAACCCAAAATGTAACACTAAGACCAAACTCCAAATAGACAAAAATTAATTGACAACTGAGGTTAAACCAGTGATTACCAAAAGAAAAAAAAAGTTTTCAAAAATCACTTCCAGGTGTCTTTCATCCCCCATTGAGCTTCTCATTGAGCACTGTCTCTGCCCTGGTCCTTTATTAAAATTAATTATTTGTCTCGGAAGTGGTCGTAAAGCCATCCGTCATTTATTTCTTTTTAATGGCGAAGCACCCGATCAGTCTTACTTAAGGTGACTCCTCGGAGACAGAGGGGGTGGCTACTGTTGGGTGAGTTTGAAACGGTCGCTGTAATTTAGATTGCATTACGATAGGTGCTCAGGTACAGTCGAGCATGAGCGATTGCGAGAGGGAGCAGAATGAGATGGTAACAGATTGCGGAGTTGCGGGAGGAGAGACGCTCCGTTCATTTACGCCAGATCCACCTCTGATACGCGGGGGCGCAACTGATAAAGTTCACACATTGCAAAGGGCGTCTTTGCAAACAACTGTTCTACCATAAGTGTAACCCCAGACTGCTTCGATAAATATTGGTAAAACCATTTCAACAAGGCCTTCATAACACTTTCAGAAGCTATAAATAATAATATATATATATAAAACATTGACAGTAGGATACAAGAGCATAAGAGCCTTATAACAACTGATGTGTGATTAGGAAGCATTAATTATCACACTAATGATATAACCTCCTATGCCACATGTCCTATGAAAGCAAATTTCAGTATATAAGTTATGTATATCATTTATGTATAGTTATATTTGGCAACAGTGATGATGCATTGCATAACACTATATTATTCAAAATATTACATGGGATCCATTTTTTGTTAAACACATGCACTCTAGCTTTGATGGCCACCCTAGATAATGGCGTCTGATAAGCAAATAAACCAAGGGATGCAATTTGAAGTGAGTTTCTGAAAAATGCTAAAAGTTGCCATTAACTTTGTGAGGCTTGTATAAGAAGGCATTATTGTTAACCTGTTCACTCTCTAGGTGCTGTAGTATTTACATCAAAGCAACCAGAAACCTTTAAGTGTAAGTGTGCAAGTATGTCTTTTTTAAGCCAATGTCCCAATGTCAGTGCTTGAAGCCATTTCTTAATTAGAAATATCACCAATGAACTGTTGCATTATCCTATAAATTGGATTATTCGTGGGTCTAAGCATGTTAAATTACTGAAATGATGACTCCGCGTCAGTTAACGGCTTTTCCCCCTATAATCTTTTTGCATTTACGTGCATTAAATGTTTTGCATAGTGACTTTGAAGATTCTGGATATATTGGCACATATTATATATTACTCAAAGGCTTTATTCTTTATTGTATCGTATTTGTGGTATGACAGCCACAGTAAGACCGATGCTGTCTCTGCTCCATTACTGTCCGTCACACCAATCTCCGATTTTACTTCTGCTTCCGATAATATTTTCCAAAGGCACAAATTATAGCCTTTGCACAATCCCTGGACCCATATTCACTGACCAGGGTAACACCGATGTTTCCCCCATTAGCCTGTGGCTGTCGGTTAAATCTAATATCGCACCGAAAGAATGTACTAGCGACTTCAGCTTTACTATAAAAGCCAAGCTGCTTATCTGCTGTGTCCAAAGAGCATACAATCTTGGTTACGTTTTATTGGTTGGTAAACACTCGTCTGAACAGAGATATGAAGCTATTGTGCATGTCATTAAGCCAGCTGACAAGAAAGGGAGTTTGAGACCCTTCAGGTGTCTGGATCTCCATAATCTCTTGCTGAAGTGAAGCAGGCCATTTGGATGGGTAGTCCTGGCCCCCCGGGAGTACGGTGTGTTTACGCGGACGTGTGCGCGGAGGAGTCATGGCTTTTAATGTGATTGCAGATGTTTGTGAAAGCGTACGGAACGTACTGTCACGGTGGGTGAAAAATCCTGTTTTGCTGCTTGTGAGCTGTTTTCTACCTGTCCTCCCAGTATACCCCTGTGTGCTGCACTGAGCACACTCTCTCTGACCCTATCCTGAGTGCACAAACATGCATAGGGGCACTAGGACATATTAATGAAGGTGTGCCTGGGGCTTCTGAATGGCTCAGCTGGTAAATGAGCTGACCATAAGCGCAGGCTAAGCTTGAGGTTACACGCTGAATGAGTCTTTCCTGAGGACATAGATGTCATCAGTGACAGATGCGCCTCTACCCCTGTAGAACTGTGTGGACCGCAGGGCGGAAAATAGTCATTGGCTTGCAGGTGTGTCAGAGTCTGCGGGTGCGGGTCACATTCGGATAACTCCTGAAGCAAAGTGTGAGATTCAAAATGGGGGGGAACGGAGAGCGGGAGAATTGTCTATAAAATGTCGGTTTTTGCTATGTTAAGGGTGCTAGTCTGCATTTTGCAAGCATAGCAGGACCTCTTGTGTCTGCAGTGTTGGCTTTTTAAAGAGTGGTGGGTCGAGGTTAGAAGCGTGGGTGGGAGCTAGTCGGAATTGGAGGTGGGATGGATCCTGCTTGGTCTGGTCTGTGAATTAAAAAGGAGTCTACTGAGTGCCTACTGTGGCGTGTGCCTATGGATATTTTTATTTTATTAGTATTATTATTATTATTTTTTTTTAAAAATTTGTTTCTGATTTTTCCCTTTTTTCTCCCAATTTGGTAGCCAATTGAACCCCTATTCTAATTCAATTCTCCCCCATGTAGCAACCGCTTGAGAATCACTGCTACACAACCCCGTCAACCGGTACTAGTTGTAGGAAGGAGGGCGCCACGTCCTCTACAGGGCGCGGCTCCTCGAGCTCCTGACCGTGACCCCACCTCCTCCTGGGTCGTCCGTGCGCAGCGATTCTCTCCGAGCCCCTCCCCCCACCCGGAAGCGGCCGCCAATTGCCGCTTCCACAGGGCACCGGCCACGCTCGGATGTGGCAGGACAGGGGCGCGAACCCCGATCCTCGGAGTACAACTGCGCTGACTGAAAGTCAGCGCTCTTACTGTTGTACTACCGCGGCGGCCCATTTTATTAGTATTATTAGTATTATTATTATTCTTGTTCTTTGGATTGCTGAAATATAGCTGCATTACTCTGAAACCACAGCTGCCCAAAATTGTCATTTCAATTTAAAAAAAATTATTTTATGGTGCAAAAATTAGTCTCCAGTGCCTCACTTTTCAGTCTATTCAATGACTCAGCAATGATTTAAAAAATGTTGTTTTTAAGTTCTCAATCCACTTTTTTACAGTATTTTTCATTTTTGCAACATTTTTGCAAACGTGTAGAAACAGAAAATGTCATTCTTGATTATTTCCAGTGTAACCAAGAAAATTGGTTAAATCTGAGCCAAAGTTTGGTTGCGTTGTGGTCACATTCATTGCGGTCACATGGACTAAAGTTATGGACAAAAGGCAATGGAGTTAACTGGGCCAAAGTTAAGAGCAAAGGGACTTGTGTTTAGATTGAAAATGCAACTTGGGTGAGATTACAGAAAGACACATTCCACATTTTCAGTTGTTCACATTAGACATGTATTGGAGAGAAAAAATAACCACAATCTTTCCAAAACGGTATTATCGCGCTATTTTTGGTTTGTCTGAGCTTTTGACCAGGAAAAAGTGTCACTTAATTCATTAATAACCGAGCCATCGAAGTTTGTATCCCCAAAACAAATGGGACAATTGGAAATCTCCACCTTCAATTCCAAGTGCAAGTCTGGCTCTGGTGACGGACATATGAAAGACAGATAACATCTAAGACACCCACTGGCTGTTGAAAGATTAGTTTCTGCAGTTCATCGAGTTATCGGGTTTGGATTTTCCTCTGCACTGTACAGCCTCAACCTAGAAAAATAAATAAGTAAATAAAAATGGCCGAATTCTGCCTTTCTAAGCTCCTTATTGATCAGTTTAGCTGCTTGCTGTTTTTTTTCTCTCTCTCTCTCTCTCTCTCTCTCTCTCTCTCTCTCTCTCTCTCTCTCTCTCTCTCTCTCTCTCTCTCTCTCTCTCTCTCTATCTCTCTCTATCTCTCTCTCTCTTTAAAGTGCTTTATTGGCATGAGCAGGGGTTACATAATACAACTATATACAGTATGGATGATGGATTCAAAATGCCTGCAACAAGAATTACAATACATTATGTTATGTCTTGTGTGTGTGTGTCTGTGTTTCTGTGTGTGTTGTGTGCGTGTGCGCACATGTCAGTTTGTATGTATGTTGCATGCTCGTATGTGTGTGCAGGTATGTGTGTGCATGTGTGCATTTCAGGGTCACTCACTGTCCCTCTGATTGTGGCAAGAGAGCACAAATTGTGCTCTTTATTTTCCCCTAATAAGAAGGGTAGTTTGTCAGCGTCCAGTGTGCTGTCGAATTGGGGGCATCTTTGGCTAATTTTGGGGTAGAATTTATTGCGAATTTGGTCGAATCTGGCACATTCAATCAGGAAGTGTTTTTCCGTTTCAGTTTTGGGGTCTTTACATTGTTAGCACAATCTGTGTTCTTCTGGCAGCCATGATCTTTTGTGCCTGCCTGGTTTCTATGGCCAGGCGGTGCTCGCTGAGTCTGTACCTCACCAAGGTGGTTCTCAGTTTTTTGTCAGTAACTGTGGTCAGGTAGTTTGCTACAGTGTCTTTTTAGGGTGTCTTTTCATTTTGTTTGAGATTCCCAAGACGTGATATAATTGTATTTCAGTTGTGTTGCAATTTGGGTAATTCTAATTAGATTTGTAGTTTTGTTCTGATCCTGAGCCAGTGCGGAGTTAATGTCTGTTAGTGTGTGTAGAGAACTCAGGCTCAGGACCAGCTGAGTGAGGGGATTGTTTTTTTTGCTCAACTCTTGGTATCGCAGGGCTTTGTATTGATGTGAGTGGGGGTCACTGTATTTTAAATGTTTCCAAAATTTGATTGCCCTTTTTTGTATTTTTATAGTAATATAGTAATATAATATTGACCTAATTCTGCCCTGCATGCCTTGTTTGTTGTGTTTCTATGTACCTTTAAGATATGTTTACAGAATTCTGCATGCAGGGTTTCAATTGGATGTCTGTCCCATTTGCCGAATTCTTGACTGATGAGTGGCAGTGTTGTAGGTCTCGAGACCACTTTTTCCAGGTCTTGGTCTTGGTCTCGGTCTTGGCTCTCTACGGTCTCGGTCTTGTCTCGGTCTCGGAGGTTTGCGGTCTCGAATATGCTGGTCTCGACCATCGAGACCGGTAAAAAATATATATGATATCTTGGTGTAAATTGAGACAAAATGTGCTGACGTTTGTCATTTAAAATACGCAGTTGAAACTGTTTTTCATGGGTGCTGACATATCGCGTTATCAAGTAAATGCGCAATGCAGCAAGCAATGAACTTATATACCTTATATACCCGCAACTGCCTCCCATAAAACACGTCGCACGCAGCTCACAGCATTATTTCGGCGTTCAAATTCCGTTGATCGCGTAGGGATTATTGTGAGTCTATTATATTTCAGTACAATAGTACAAGTTCGTACACCCCTACGATTTGTGTATACGCGTGCGTGTGTGTGCACACCACGTAACTCTATGGTGCACACGTCACTCGCAAGAAAAGCGTCCAATCCCAAACACGTGAATACAATACAGTACCTGGCCGAGATAGCGTGCATGTAATTTATAAATTTTCAGCAGGGGTGGGATTATCATGAGACCGCACCGTGCCCGGCTTTCAGCTGAGATGTTGTCAATGCTTATGTTTTTGAAATGTAATGAACATGTCCTAAACTGAATATTAATAACACACCAAAGGAAACTTTTTTTTGTTCTGTTTAACTGGCTGTTTCATTAAAATAAAACATTGTCCACATGGGCTATACAAAATGAAATCTGCAAAAGTCTTAGGAGTATGACAAGTTAACATTGTTTTTTTTTTTTCTTCAAATAACTGAACAATGTGCCTTTATCTTTAGGCTTAAAATAAGATCCTTTGCATTTTCACTTAAATAATGTACTTATAAATGTTCTTACATTACATACATAGGAGTGGTAATTTTGTGGATAAGACACTGGATACCCTTTGTTGTACTTGTGATTTACAAGTTAGTACATCAGGCATCTTGATTTGTAATAAGATATTTATGAAAGCGGGCATAATACCTTTTAAAATATTTTTTTCCCCCAGAATAATTCTTAATTTCTGTTGAGCATATTTCATCTGTCTTCACAAGTAATTGAATGCATGGTTGTTTTACAGTTGCATAGTACACGTTGCTACAAAAGAAAGATATGTTGCATATGCATACACATTACATTTACTTTGGTGCAGTGTGCCGTTTGAGTAATGTTGCTATCAGTTCATACGAAATAGTGTTGAATATTCATCATGAACTTATTTTTCCTCATTTGAAATTGGATTTATTTTATGGAGTGAAACTTAAGGTTGGATAATATATTATGAAGCAGTGTGCAATAAGCCAATACATTTTGTTATATTGGTCACTTTTGTTTATTTGTGCCATATTAGACGTATATTAAATGTAAGTGCACACGGTCTCGAGGTCTCGTCTTGGTCTCGGACCATGAGTCTCGGTCTTGGTCTCGGTCTTGGTCTCGGGCATGGCGGTCTCGACTACAACACTGATGAGTGGACCCCACATCTCACTGCCATAAAGATCAATTGCTTTGCTATTATGCTATTGCTCTCTCTCTCTCTCTCTCTCTCTCTCTCTCTCTCTCTCTCTCTCTCTCTCTCTCTCTCTCTCTCTCTCTCTCTCTCTCTCTCTCTCTCTCTCTCTCTCTACCACATCAGCAAGTGCTCACTCTCCCGCTCTGCCACTTTGAATAAGAATTAATATAGTGATAATCTACATTAACACTCTACATAGCTCGTCTATGGCTCAGGGTGTTTGCCCATAGTTGAATATTCTGTTCACAAATTCAATTTGAAGGAGCAATGTTCGTGTAAAAGCAAAGCTGGCCCAGGACTAATCAGGGCCAGGGTTCAGCATCCTTAAAGAAGCTACGTCTCTCCACCATCAGGATCTGGGCAGCCCAACAGACACCATGGCCCTCACGACCACAAGGGGGCCCTGTTCTAGAAGAGAATTAGCTTGGCATGATTTAGACTGGGCAGCCCCACAGCCTTCTCACAGAGAGGATCATCCCCTCAGAGCCTGATCGCCAGATCTGGACTGATACCCCCCCCCCCCCCCCCAGGGCAACTACTAGGGCAACTAGGGCCCCTACAACAAAAAAAGCAGAAGATCCGGTCAATTTATTTATTTATGCATGGCTGCCACAAAATTTGTGATCTGAGTTTTCACCCAGACCATGAGCTTTGATTCTTGTCAACGTCATCATCACTTCAAGTATGTATGGAGGAATAGCACGTATCTAAAGATCTTGAAGTTCCACTAAAAGATGGCTTGGTTTAAGTGATTTCAGCAGAGCATGTTGAGCCTGTCACACATCAGACGAAGGACATCGCAGATGGGTGTACTTCTTTATGGTTCTCAGCCTCTGTATTTCAGAGAGTGATGCAAGCTATAGGTGAGAGGTTAAATAACTCATGTTTATAAAACTCATGTTCAGAGACAGCATCAGCTATGCTGTGGCTAACCACACTGCAAATACATAATTACCAAACTCACTACAAATGGTCTACCAAATAAATCAAACTCTGTGAATTTTCATGAACAACCAACTGACTACACAATACTAAAATAACTAAACATATCTTCTGCCCCCATGATTCTATTTGACAGCAAAAAAATAATAATTAAACTTTTTTGCACATTTTTGTCATTTTACTGACAGGACAGTGTTAAACACCAATTTTCAATGGAGTCCTCACCACACATAGCTAATGTGTGATTCAATGAAATAATCACAGGACTGAGGCATTTTGTCAAAATGAATTTCTCAGTGAGGGCAAAATCGGTTCTCACATGTCTTCCTGTAGCGCTGGGATGTCTTCATGTAACAAGAAACCCACGTAGTGTTATTTAGCCCAACTGTCAATCTGTCTTAAAAATGTATTAACAGTAAACATTCTGGTATGTATCACTCAGCAGTGATGCTATCTATTCATATTTTTCATCTGTAGTGACCTTTGTCACCCCTGTTTGAGTCTAAGGATTGCGTCAGACATATGTTGTCAATTGCAGTGTGCTGAGCTAGAGTTAATACCTCAGGTTTAAACCCCTAGATCACATAACTGCATTTCAACTGCAACAGCTATGCAAATTTGTGAAATAAAGGTTAGCTGTTCCAATTGTAATGTAGTTATATGGTCTAAGCACGCTGCAATTGACTCATGTAGTGGTAATAGGTTGCTGTGGCTAATTTTTTGTAATTTTTACTACAGATAATTTTGAGGCTAGGTGACTTTTGTTTAATTGCACAAAAGCAGAGTTCAACAATCACTAAAATCAACAGAAAAATCTACCTTAATGATCTGACGTGTTGACTAATAACAAGAACGCCATTGCATTTACAATGAAACTAAGAAGTTATTCCTTCTGCCCTGTGATGGGTAGCGTATAACGTTGGTCTGTAACAGTTGTTAATAAAACAGAAAATGGTAACCTTCGTAACTCCCTCTGCCCTTGGGTGTATAAATGCATGGTACAATGTGCTATTGCAACTGGCTTTCATATACAGGGGTTTCCCCTTCATTCTCTCAAGGGCATCCTGCTTTATCATTCCTATCATATTTATTATCTGTAATTATCTAAATATTATATTATTTAGAATTAAGCTAAAAAATCTCAAGGCCTCTAGTGCTCGGGATGCTGGGAGATCTTCCAGTTGTGTCTGACAAGTGTGTACCATAGAGCGTATATAGGAACTGGAGAGAGTGGGAGGAGCCAGACCATAGAGCGTATATAGGAACTGGAGAGGGTGGGAGGAGCCAGGCAGAGAAGCACCCGGAAGTATGCTTGCTGAGTGCAAAAGAGCTTTCTGCCCATTTTAATCAATGGAGAAAACCAAGCTGATTTGACAACCAAGGAAAAACCTAATCGGTCCATTTTTTGTGATCATAGCATTCATTATGTGTAGACCTTTGTGAAAGAATAATTGTTTTGGCCCAGAAGTGTTGTCCAATTATTTATTAAAATTCTATTTTTCTAAAAATTTAACATATTTGTATCTGTTTTTCATATGAAACGTGCGGACCGTTAATCAAGTTTAAAAATATCATGGGGGAAGATAAATTTTTCCTTCTGATAAAGGTTTGATATTTTCCATTCATTTTAATGGGAGCTCAAGATATATATTTTTTTTCCTGACATGGCGCATCATGGACAAGTACAAGTGGGAAAAGAAGGCACACAAATTGATAACGGATATTAAAGTAAGAACACTGAGAAAAATGTCTTTTATACAGATGGATAGAAAGATGGAATAACTTGGTGTAATCAAATGGCAAAGAAATCATTAAAAAAAAACGATATATTTGGCTATTTAATAGCATCTCCTTCCCATTTAATTATTTCTCTTGATTGCATGGTGAGTGGTGGTGTACCATGGTTTAAATTTGGTCAGTGTTGGTGTCTTCTTGACAACATGGAAAAACACTTTATGTGGCGATTGTCTTGAATGAGCCTGCTGCTTTCCGCCATGTCGCTGGTCCGCTGCCGGTCACCGTTAAATATTTAATGGAGAGAGAGCCTGAGCGTGTGCAACTGCTTCTACTGAGGCCTCATTTAACTGCTGCAGTCTCTGACAGACAGACAGAGACAGAGAGAGGGAGAGGGAGAGAGAGAGATGGAGAGGGAGAGGGAGAGAGAGAGTGACAGAGAGATGGAGGGACCGAGACAGAGAGACTGAACGTTTTGCTGTGCTGCTTTGCCCTTCATAGTGAGTAAACTGTAGCGTGCATGTAGCCTCCTCTATGTGCATCAGCCCCACAACTGGAGACTCAGCGGATGGCCGGTTTATCGGGACAAACGAGCATTTTTGTCAAGGCAGACATATTAAATCTAGCCAAATGTGACAGTGCTGACAGGTACTGCCTCTGAGCCAGTGTGAGGAGACCTAAAATTATACCAGAAGTGTGTGACTGGTTTTTAAAATTAGCTCAAGCCGTTCCTTTTTTATTATTTAATAGCAGAGATAAATGTAGCCTAATTATCACTAATTATCCCCTGCTACGGACTGAGAAAGATATTTTTTTTGGTTAACTTTTTTGTATTCTCTCGTGTAAAAGGTTTGACTGCAGTCGTGTCATCCAACCAAATGTGTGTCTTTCTACACAAGAACGGCAAAGTCAAACAAAGGATTTGACTGAGTAACAGCTAACTGTACAGCAGAGTTTTGTGTTCCGCGTCTGTTCACCCAGTGTACACATTCAAATGGCACCCCACATCATGATAAGGTTGTAATGGACGTGCAATGTCTGCAGGAGTGCTCAAGGCAGTACACAACTACCTCAGGGAAAATAAAACAAAAAAGAGGTAGACATGTAGCCAGAGAGCAGTGCGGGAGCTTTTCATTCAACCAGAGTTTTGTAAAAATAATACTTTGCATGTTGTGGATGACCCAGAATTATTCAGGACTCATATCTACATGTAAAATATCTGCAAAACTGGCCCTGTCATCTCTCATTCGTACTACTCTATCACATTGATTGGTCAGGACCCAGCTACCCTGATACTGAAAGTCACTGTCCATGGCTTGATGTACAAGAGGCTTGGGGCAGCAAGCCTCTTGTACATACAATGGGGAGAACAAGTATTTGATACACTGCCGATTTTGCAGTCCCACTTACAAAGCATGTAGAGGTCTGTAATTTTTATCATAGGTACACTTCAACTGTGAGAGACGGAATCTAAAACAAAAATCCAGAAAATCACATTGTATGATTTTTAAGTAATTAATTTGCATTTTATTGCATGAAATAAGTATTTGATACATCAGAAAAATAGAACTTAATATTTGGTAAAGAAACCTTTGTTTGCAATTACAGAGATCAGACGTTTCCTGTAGTTCTTGACCAGGTTTGCACACACTGCAGCAGGGATTTTGGCCCACTCCTCCATACAGATCTTCTCCAGATCCTTCAGGTTTCGGGGCTGTCGCTGGGCAACACGGACTTTCAGCTCCCTCCAAAGATTTTCTATTGGGTTCAGGTCTGGAGACTGGCTAGGCCACTCCAGGACCTTGAGATGCTTCTTACGGAGCCACTCCTTAGTTGCCCTGGCTGTGTGTTTCGGGTCGTTATCATGCTGGAAGACCCAGCCACGACCCATCTTCAATGCTCTTATTGAGGGAAGGAGGTTGTTGGCCAAGATCTCGCGATACATGGCCCCATCCATCCTCCCCTCAATACGGTGCATTCGTCCTGTCCCCTTTGCAGAAAAGCATCCCCAAAGAATGATGTTTCCACCTCCATGCTTCACGGTTGGGATGGTGTTCTTGGGGTTGTACTCATCCTTCTTCTTCCTCCAAACACGGCGAGTGGAGTTTATACCAAAAAGCTCTATTTTGGTCTCATCAGACCACATGACCTTCTCCCATTCCTCCTCTGGATCATCCAGATGGTCATTGGCAAACCTCAGACGGGCCTGGACATGCGCTGGCTTGAGCAGGGGGACCTTGCGTGCGCTGCAGGATTTTAATCCATGACGGCGTCGTGTGTTACTCATGGTTTTCTTTGAGACTGTGGTCCCAGCTCTCTTCAGGTCATTGACCAGGTCCTGCCGTGTAGTTCTGGGCTGATCCCTCACCTTTCTGATGATCATTGATGCCCCACGAGGTGAGATCTTGCATGGAGGCCCAGACCGAGGGAGATTGACTGTCGTCTTGAACTTCTTCCATTTTCTAATAATTGCGCCAACAGTTGTTGCCTTCTCACCAAGCTGCTTGCCTATTGTCCTGTAGCCCATCCCAGCCTTGTGCAGGTCTACCATTTTGTCCCTGATGTCCTTAGACAGCTCTTTGGTCTTGCCCATTGTGAAGAGGTTGGAGTCTGATTGATTGAGTGTGTGGAGAGGTGTCTTTTATACAGGTAACGAGTTCAAACAGGTGCAGTTAATACAGGTAATGAGTGGAGAATAGGAGGGCTTCTTAAAGAAGAACTAACAGGTCTGTGAGAGCCGGAATTCTTGCTAGTTGGTAGGTGATCAAATACTTATTTCATGCAATAAAATGCAAATTAATTACTTAAAAATCATATGTGATTTTCTGGATTTTTGTTTTAGATTCCGTCTCTCACAGTTGAAGTGTACCTATGATAAAAATTACAGACCTCTACATGCTTTGTAAGTGGGAAAACCTGCAAAATTGGCAGTGTATCAAATACTTGTTCTCCCCACTGTATAGCTCTCTCTTCTTTTTCTATCTATCTCTCTCTCCCTCTATCTCTATTTTACTCTCCCTTCTTTCTGTCCGCCCCTCTCTCTCTTCCTCTCCCCCTCTCTCCCTCTCTCTCTCCCTCTCCCCCTCCTTTCACCCCTCTTTCCCTCTCTCCCTTTTTCCCTATCCCTCCCTCTCTTCCTCGCCCCCCCTCTCCCTCGCCCCCTCTCCCTCTCCCCCCCTCTCCCTCTCTCCCTCACCCCCTCTCCCTCTCCCTCTCGCCCTTGCCCTCGCCCTCGCCCCCTCTCTCCCTCGCCCCCTCTCTCCCTTGCCCCCTCTCTCCCTCTCCCCCTCTCCCCCTCTCTCCCTCTCGCCCTTGCCCTCGCCCTCGCCCCCTCTCTCCCTCTCCCCCCCTCTCCCTCGCCCCCTCTCTCCCTCGCCCCCTCTCTCCCTCTCCCCCTCTCTCCCCCCCTCTCCCCCTCTCCCCCTCTCTCCCTCTCCCCCCCCTCTCCCTCGCCCCTTCTCCCTCGCCCCCTCTCTTCCTCGCCCCCCCTCTCCCTCGCCCCCCCTCTCCCTCTCTCCCCCTCTCCCTCTCTCCCTCTCTCCCTCACCCCCTCTCCCCCTCTCGCCCTTGCCCTCGCCCTCGCCCCCTCTCTCCCTCGCCCCCTCTCCCCCTCTCCCCCTCTCTCCCTCTTGCCCTCGCCCTCGCCCCCTCTCTCCCTCTCCCCCCCTCTCCCTCGCCCCCTCTCCCCCCCTCTCCCTCTCTCCTCCCTCTCTCCCTCGCCCCCCTCTCCCTCGCCCCCCCCTCTCCCTCGCCCCCTCTCCCTCGCCCCCTCTCTTCCTCGCCCCCCTCTCCCTCTCCCCCCCTCTCCCTCGCCCCCTCTCTCCCTCGCCCCCTCTCTCCCTCTCCCCCCCTCTCTCCCTATCGCCCTCGCCCTCGCCCTCGCCCTCCCTCTCTCTCGCCCTCTCTGGGTCCATTCTGTGCCAGAAATTGTTCGTATCGCATGGCAAGGAAGAGGTTTTGGGGAGCCACGAGAGGGTTCTCCAGTCGAGGTCGTAATTGGCATCGTCGAGATGCTAGCAAAGCACAGCGTGCCGCCGTATGGACAAAAGCACATGGCCGCGCGGTCTCAAAGCGCTCCATCCGAGGCGAGCCGCTTTTCTCATTAGAGTATGATTGATCATCCGCCATGTGGAAACAAATCATGTTCATGCCCATTTATTTTAATTTTTTTCTGCTGGCGCAGGCTTTAGCCTTACAACATGCACGGATGTTTTTTTATTTATTTTTCCCTTGCAGGAGGGCTACAGGGTACCCCACTTCATTACGGCCGCTCGAGCCAATGGGTTGTTCTCCTCAGTCGAACTTTGGGCCTTCTAAAAACAGCAGTAGATCTATAAACAGGGAGGTAAACAAGAATGTGTTATATAAAAGTGTAAATAGCCTCATTTCCGATATTAACTCCATGCCAGTGCGTGCGGAGTTGCTTTTATTCCCTTGTGACCAGTAATAGATGCAGCTATGGAAGAAACTAAAGCTTATCCTTCCTGGAATAGGAGTTATTAAAGATAATCCATAAAGTACTGATTTTAGTCTCCTGCATGATATTAGGAAAACATTTTTAGGAAGCATGTAGGTAATTTGAGAAGTTGGTTAATTTGATCAGACCGATCTTTCAGCTCGTCGTGTTACTCTCAATGCTAATGATCAGGGAACGGTTTCAGTGGAACTTCTAGACTCCCTCTCGATCTACAATGGCAATGAATTCTTAAGAGATTAGAAGACTGCTTTGTATGAGTCATTTCTTTGGAAACTTTTTAAAGTACTGCTAATGCTTTCCAGAAGAGTAGCTTTTAAAGGCTTTAATTAATAAAGAGCCAGTTTGAGGAATAAGTAGAGGGAAGTCGTACGTTTCAATTAGCGGGGCAGCGAGAGGAAGTCAACAGATTCACGTCACTGAACACTCCGTTACAACGCACGCTGAGAGTGAAATATTTGTGTCACTATCCGCCCTACCATACTAAAGTAGGTTATTCTCATTAATGTTGTGTCTATGACCGAATCAAGTATGTTTTTTGAGTACACTGAATGAGCAACTTTTTCAGTAGCTGACATTTTATCTAAATTTAGGATACTTAAAATCCCCAGATGATATATTTATTTCCGGGGTTTCGCTGAGTATACTCGGGAAGCATACTTCAGTAAGTAAACAAACATATTGGTCCCATAGATATGACGGGTAGCTTTGCTTTAAAAATTAGGCGCAGCATTGATATTTTCTTCCGATATTTTTTTTTTCAACAACAACGCGTGACATGGCCGCGCAAGGGCGGATGCCTTACAGCAGCGGTCCCCAACCGTGGGTCATTTGGTACCGGGCCGCACAGAAAGACTGATAATCAATAAAATATTTTTGTATTCAGAATCTGAAAGATGTTTTATTTTGAAAAATGCATCTGCGTCTCTTGAGATGGTGAGTTGTATTTTTTATGCACTTTATACAGTAAAACCTTGACATACGAGTGCACTAACTTACGAGTATTCCGAGTTACGAGCTGTTGCTCGGACAATTTCTTGCTTCGCCTTACGAGCCTAGACCCGAGTTACGAGCCGAGCAAGTGGAGCGAGCTTAGAGACGCCTCCGCTAGTTGGCGCAGTTAAGCAAGCGAACACCCGCATGAAAAAAAAAAAAAACTAAAAACAAAGTTGTATCAATTAAGTTTAGGGATAAAGTGTGATGAGCCCTTCAAATCTCCTCCGCCACCTCCACCAGCATCTTCCGTTAGCCCAAGTCGTCTGATCTCCAAGGTAAATACACTTTATAAAACCAATTTATTTCTTTATATTCTATTTTATTATCTTTGTATTTGTAAGGGCGTTGTAGTGGTACAACGATGAGCCAAACGCGATGAAAGAAAAGAAAGAATGAAAAAACCTCCCAGCCGTAGCCGAAACCAAAAACACCCTTGTAAACCGGGATAGCCACGTAAACACGGGCGACACTAATACCGATAGCCAGAAGAACAGCAAAAACAAAGGCACCCTCGGAACGTGACTATAACGCCCGATAACCAGTGAAACAAATGAAAATAAAATAACGCTCACGCCCTCTAACAACAAAGAGAGCGGGAGTGGAAACGGAGAAGTGAAAAGAGGGAAAAACCTAAACTATATTCCCTGAGCTTCTAGTAGTTATCTGGGTATAGCTCTACTACGCGAATAAATAATAACAATCTTTTAAGTGCGAGCAGAGGAAACAAACAACAACCATACATACGTGAAGGCACGAAATGATAAAGAAGCGCCAGGAAGCGGAACTCAGGGGTTTAAATACCTCCTGACGCGGGCGACAGGTGAACTAGATAATCACCTGGGCGAAAGGAAAATCCCGCAAGGGAATGCGGAGAAAAATCTAATAGACCGAAAAAAGGACGAGGCGTCGAATTAGAGGAAAGGAAGGGAAAACCATGACAGTATTATGTTTTGTATTAATTATTTATAAATACATTTCTCATTTTTATAACTACGTAACAAAGAAATTAGGGTGTTTTTTGGGGGGCTGGAACGGATTCATGGTATTTCAATTCATTTCAATGGGGAAAATGTATTTGATATACGAGTAAACCGAGTTACGAGCTCGGTCACGGAACGAATTAAACTCGTATGTCAAGGTATTACTGTATTTGTTTTTATGCCAGTCGTATCATATTATTTCGTCATATTTATCCCCCCACACCTTGAAGGCCGGTCCGTGAAAATATTGTCTTACGTGAAACCGGTCCGTGGTCCAAAAAAGGTTGGGGACCGCTGCCTTACAGCACTTCCATAGTATGGTTGGAAAATAGTATGGAAGATATTTTTTGCATACTGCCCGGCAAATACTAAACAGTATACAGTAAACCGTACACAGTTTACTAGAACACAGGGCACAGTAGATGGGGCTTTGATTCTGACACAGCCTAGGTTTGTATGCTCTCTTCTATGTATGTTCATCTATCATGTCTCGATGGCCCTGAAAGCTTTTCTGGGTAAGTGGATATGCTACAATGTCACTCAAATGCACTGCACTGAAGAAGTCTCATGAATGAGTTATGAATGAAAATGTGTGTTTGTGTTAAGAATTGTCATCTTTATGGAAAAAAAACAAAAAAACATGGATGGGTTAATTAATTCATAAGCTAATTAATTAATTAATTAATTAATAGCTATGAAATAATCTCGTTTCTCTACCTTTTGATTTTTAATTTAGAATATGATCGCGATTGTGCGTCTTTATATGTTTCCTGAGCAGAACTAATAGTGACATCGCTTGTGTCTTGCCATTATGAAAAGTTTTGGATTCAACTGAAAATAATTCATAGAGCGTATATAGGAACTGGAGCGGGTGGGAGGGGCCAGACCATAGAGCGTATATAGGAACTGGAGCGGGTGGGAGGAGCCAGACCATAGAGCGTATATAGGAACTGGAGAGGGTGGGAGGGGCCAGACCATAGAGCGTATATAGGAACTGGAGCGGGTGGGAGGAGCCAGACCATAGAGCGTATATAGGAACTGGAGAGGGTCATAGAGCGTATATAGGAACTGGAGCGGGTGGGAGGGGCCAGACCATAGAGCGTATATAGGAACTGGAGAGGGTGGGAGGGGCCAGACCATAGAGCGTATATAGGAACTGGAGAGGGTGGGAGGAGCCAGGCAGTGAAGCACCCGGAAGTATGCTTGCTGAGTGCAAAAGAGCTTTCTGCCCATTTTAATCAATGGAGAAAACCAAGCTGATTTGACAACCAAGAAAAAACTTATGATCACAAAAAAGAAAAACCTTTTTTGTGATCATAGTATTCATTATGTGTAGATCTTTGTGAAAAAATAATTGTTTTGGCCCAGAATTTTGTCAAATAATTTATTAAAATTATATTTTTCTAAAAATGTAACATATTTTCATAATCTGCTTTTCATGTGAAACGTGCGGACCGTTAATCGAGTTTAAAAATATTATGGGGGAAGTTTAATTTTGCCTTCTGATAAAGGTCTGATATTTTGTCTTCTGATAAAGGTCTGATATTTTCCATTCATTTTAATGGGAGCTTTAATCTTTTGCGCCCACAGCACAGAGACATGCGTAGGCACAGCACAGGCTTACTTCCGGGTCCTTCAAAACTTGTTTGGTTGGCTGAGGGCGTACTTTCCTGTCTAGATAATATGTATGTCTATGATGTGTATGCTACTAGAAGTGCATGCTGGGCCAGGCCCCAGTGCTGAGGAGGCCGAGTTTAAGTGGGTCACGGGGAGTGTGGTCTAATTTGTCATCTGTGACAGTAATCTTGTTAGCCGATGCCCATTCCGGAAACCAACGATGTGAAAAATGTGCGGCTTGATGACTCACGGCATTCGTACCGAACGTGGCTATTCTCGGGAGTGGCTGTGGGCAAATGATTTTGTTCCGTGGAGGCTCAGGAGCTTTGCTTTTCGCCCAGAAAGGAGAGAACTGAAGGCCCTTTCCTGGTTCTGCAGAGTTCTGAACTCCTCGGATGAAGGAGAACCCATGCTGCTCGTTTCTTGCCATTGATCAGCCATGTATAAGTGTCCAGGATACTGGCAGTACTTATCAGAAGAATTTACAAAAAGACTTTACCAGTAGTTGTGTTTAATTTCCCAGAAGCATTTGAGAGTCCTCTTTGAATTAGGAATGAATTTCTATTTTTAATTAAAATCCCTGATTTAAACAAACGTGTTGCAAAATGATCTTAAAACTCAATCAACGGTTTGAATGAGTTTTGAGCATCTGCACATCGCGAGGTTTGTGAAGATTTCACACCAGGAGTGATTACTTTGGAAACAAACAACAAACAAAAACTGAAATTCAAATTGATGTTTTGATTTCAAATTGTGGCAGCATCCAATTAAATGTGTATGGTTATTGCTCTCTGGAAACTGAAATATGACATGTACATACAAAGGTTAAAAGAAAAAAATCACTCCAATCACTCCATTAAAAATATGAATAAAGGACCTTGATGCAGACTTCTGTGGAAATGATATTAAATTTGCTCAGCAGATGTCCTTATCAAAGGTGGTGTAGTTAAGTACTTAAGAGTGGCTAAATATTATTCATATATATACTTAACTGCAGAAGTTTTGCAATAAGTCAGATTAAGTGGTTTGCTCAATGGTCAATGGTTCTATGCGAATGCTATACCAACCTTCTCTGTACTAAATTAAATCTCATCTTCTTCCACTGCTACCATAAATAATACAATAAAATAGGCAACATTTGTGTATAATCAGTAGCTCAATTCCACAGGATGACCTATTTTCAGTGTGAATCATAAGCACAGCAACAGGGAATGATCCTTCACAGAAACCTATGTCAGAATTAATTTAAGATCTGTCCGTAAATGTAGGTTCGGTATTTTTGAACTGAAATCGAGTTTGACCCCTTTGCTCACAAGAGGTTGCAGGCGGCACGGGAGAAGGGTTCTCCTTTGGAGTATCGGCTGCGATCTGAGCCTCCGCAGAAACACATGGCGAACCGTCAGGTTATGAAACTTTCATAACTGCACCGCGCTGAAGAGTTTTTCCAGTCTCTGCAGCTTAACGGCTTCCGAGTCATTCATATTTTATCGGCGTGAGACACTCCAGCAAAGCACATCCATAGGGACTCTCAATCGCCCTCGCGTGAATTTCCCTCCGTCCGCTACTGTCCGACTCTTTCTTTCCCTGTCTCATTTCATCCTCCCATCTCTGTTCTCTCTCACTTTTTTTCCTCTCACTCAGCCTCTCTTCTTCTCTCATTCACTCATTCCATCTGCTCTCTTCTATCCCTCCCGTCTCATTGGTCCAAAGCATTTATGCTTTCCCTCGTCACCCCTCCTCTCTCTCTCTCTCTCTCTCTCTCTCTCGCTCTCTCTCTATCTCTCACAAACAGACACAATCACACAATCGTAATCAAACTCACATTTCCATCCCAAAGTCCTCCTATTTAACAGGCCGGTTTCTTCAAAAATTTGATTGCATCTTTACCATGTCCTCCCATGCCAGACACATTCATTGAAATAAGACTTTGCTGAAAATGTGAATACAATTTAGCTGGTTATTTTCACTTAAGCTCATATGCTCTGCTAGTTATTTATCTTCTGAGCATTAAGTATCGCAAAATAAAAGTAAAGATTTTGGTGGAGACTCTTGCATCTCCTCCAGTCGTACAATATTCATCCAATAAAATGTTAAGTTGTAACAAATCAAATCCTTGTTCTCTTTGAGCAGAATTGACATTCCAAGTTCCAAGTGAATCGATGTTACTATGAACCGATCAATGTGGAGTTAAAAATAGAAACCTTGCATTGATTGCTTCATGAGGGCAACTGGCTTGGCTTAGAACATGTTTATTAGAAGTGTGAGACATATTTTGACTGATAGTTTGTACGATCCATTTAAAATACTACATTTTAAATACATGTCACTCTGTTCGCGTGTGCAGTTTATTTGCGTGCGTATGGAATCGTCAGCAAATTTAAATCATGATAAATCAGATAGTTGCTTTTTGGGTTTTGATTTTTAAGTGTGAAATTGTCAGGAAAATTGTCCGATGTTTATCCATCTGATCCAGCCTTTTTCCATCTGGGGGGAATGCTGGTTATTTCAGGGTAGCGATGTGATTGGAGGACCAGAGCTTTGGAGTGTCTGTTCACCCTCACAGATCCCTGAAGAACGAATCTAAAATTGCGCTCGATTCGGGAGCGTTCCTGGCTGCAGCTGGTTACCGGTGGAATGCAGTGCCAGTCTGTGCTTATCTGCCAAGAAGCCCGCAGTTTTCTGCTTCTTTGTGAAGATGGCGTGATAACAGATGAACTGCTGTCTCAGGTTATTCCCATCAGTCACGGCAGTACGGAGCCTGGCTATCAGTGGCAGGCACATACTACGGACAAGGTGATTCTTGCTTTGTGCACGATGCACGCCTGCCCCTTGATTTGCCCAGACATCTAAGTGGACAAAAATAACATCTTTTCAGGAAGTCATGTGATCACCTTAGGATGCTCTGGAACCTGTGGAAATTCCTTAGCTGAAGTTTACTGTTTAAGTATTTCACATTTGGTAAAAAGCCTTCAGCACAACTACCAAAACCATGAGTGTAAAAATCAATAAGTCTACTAACGTTAGTGGTAGAATACATACAAATCATATAGATTTATTTTTATGACGTTTTCTTTAAATCTTGCAATGGAGCATATTGTAATTGGCCCTTACTTTTTATTTGGTGAAAATGTATACTTGGTGTGCTTTTTAAACAGTGTAAAAAGGAGTATGATATCCATTTTCTAAAGGATTTCTCAGCGCCAAATTTTTCGAATGATAAAGGCTTTAGCAGATTCATATTTACATACATATCTTTAGGCATTTAGCAGATGCACTTCTCCAGAATGGCTTACATAAGTGCACACATAAAGATCTGGGCAATTAGCAGTGCTGATGGCAAGTCATCAATTTCACAACCATTAGTAATAGTTAATAAATAAACGTATAACATAAGGTTAAGTGCCATGGTAGGTGCAAGAGGGAGACTCGGATTGTAGTGCTTTAGAATGCAGCAGCTCTGCTTTGCCTTGGTTCAAGTTGTTCTTGTCCTTGACCCTGACCCTGTGAGTGTATCGGTCTCTGGCCTAGACTGTGACTGACCCTGTGAGTGTGTCGGTCTCTGGCCTAGACTGTGACTGACCCTGTGACTGACCCTGTGAGTGTGTCGGTCCCTGGCCTAGACTGTGACTGACCCTGTGACTGACCCTGTGAGTGTGTCGGTCCCTGGCCTAGACTGTGACTGACCCTGTGAGTGTGACTGACCCTATGAGTGTCGGTCCCTGGCCTAGACTGTGACTGACCCAGTGACTGACCCTGTGAGTGTGTCGGTCCGTGGCCTAGACTGTGACTGACCCTGTGACTGACCCTGTGAGTGTGACTGACCCTATGAGTGTCTGTCCCTGGCCTAGACTGTGACTGACCCTATGAGTGTCTGTCCCTGGCCTAGACTGTGACTGACCCAGTGACTGACCCTGTGAGTGTGTCGGTCCCTGGCCTAGACTGTGACTGACCCTGTGACTGACCCTGTGAGTGTGTCGGTCCCTGGCCTAGACTGTGACTGACCCTGTGAGTGTGTCGGTCTCTGGCCTAGACTGTGACTGACCCTGTGAGTGTGTCGGTCCCTGGCCTAGACTGTGACTGACCCTGTGACTGACCCTGTGAGTGTGTTGGTCGCTGGCCTAGACTGTGACTGACCCTGTGAGTGTGTCGGTCCCTGGCCTAGACTGTGACTGACCCTGTGAGTGTGTCGGTCCCTGGCCTAGACTGTGACTGACCCTGTGAGTGTGTCGGTCTCTGGCCTAGACTGTGACTGACCCTGTGAGTGTGTCGGTCCCTGGTCTAGACTGTGACTGACCCTGTGAGTGTGTCGGTCTCTGGCCTAGACTGTGACTGACCCTGTGAGTGTGTCGGTCTCTGGCCTAGACTGTGACTGACCGTGTGAGTGTGACTGACCCTGTGAGTGCGTCGGTCCCTGGCCTAGACTGTGACTATGCTCACAGCCTGCTTCCTGTTGTTACAAACTGCAACCAGTCTCAGACCTTTTTTTTAAATATAGTGTCAAATGAATGGCAGTTACTATGCAGAAAAGCAAGTTCTTTGAAAAACTGATCATAACATAGAAAGTGTTATGGTTTCCAAAACTGGAATGGACCCAAATGCAGGACTCAGAGACGGAGTCAGGCAAAAACTCCGGCAGGAGTGCATTTATTCAGGCAGGAGGTGACAGGACAAACGAACAAGCAGGGAACTGGTGACAGTCAGGAATACGGGGTTGGCGAAACTAAGCAGGACTGGACTGGAGATGGGTTGCAGCAGTGGGTAGAATGCAGGATGACTGGAACAGGGAAGCAGGCTGGACAGACACACTGGAATCAGACTTAAACAGGTTATAAACAACAAACAACAGATGGAACAAACTGGCAATGAGAACGACAAAGAAGGCGATATATATATGGAAGAAGCGGGTGAAGTGGGAGATCAGTAATGAGTGCAGGCGTGAGGAATGTAGGCGAGTGTAATGAGATAATGAGAGTGCGTGCAGAATGCGAGTGGAGAATGCGAGTGATTGGCTGAGACAAAGAGGAAACGAGTAGGAAAGTCACATCCAGCCTGCACGACACGAAGAGACAAACAAGGTAAAAAGAAAAACATGACATGGAACGAGAGGAATGGGGAAACAAGGAGAACGAGAGAGAGGTGGGAAGGAAGGGAAACAGCGGATGTAACAGAAGGATGTGAAACATTTAAACACGTCTAATGTCTGACTCAAATACATTCTAATGGCTGATGCCGGTTTGCATATTTTGTATGTAATCAATCAAAAATGTGTCAAAGTTTTAACCACGTGTATATAGTATATAAGGGGTACGAGGCCATAGGATGTTCTGTGTGTTTTACAAAGACGTTTGTGTTACAGTTTTACAGGGCCATAGGCTGGAAAAAAAGGCTTCCAGTGAGATAGTTGCAAATCTTTTTTCAACATTTTCTTAAAACTCCACTGGCTGTGCATTGCCTGATTCGTGGAATCATCTAAACTTGTCTCCCACAACTAAAGAAAAATTCACACATGAAATGTTTCATCTCAGTCATACGACGTCTCTCTCTTTCCTGTTTGTATTCATAACAAGGCCTGTAAGCAATGATTCAGAACAGTGGCAAGTTAAAATAGTGTGAAGTGAATTAGTGAGTAAGTCTCCTGACATATTTCAGTAGAATATATAGTAGGTTCAGTTATGGGACCGTTTTTCTTTCGTTTCATACACTGCAAAAAAGCCCCATGGGTTTACACAGGCAGTAATCTGTTGCACAGTTGATTACAGACAGCCTCCAGCTTGGACTTTGATCTTGAGGCTGCAGTTTCATTTGTAATCTTTATTTTGCGTCACCCAATGCGAAGTGACGAATGGTGCCGTGTTTTTTTCTGCTTGTCGTTTGGAATGAATGGCTGGAAGTGTTGAATTATTTCGAGCGTACTTGCTTAATTTGTCAAATGGAAGCTAATACATTTAGTTAGTGGTTTATGACAAACTTTGACAGGGAGAAATTGACTACAATGTGGAATTTTGTGAAGACAGACTCCAGGAGCACATTATAGGCCAGAGTAGGCTACTCCACAGAGTTGACCTTCACTCTAATCAATACGGACAGACCTCTATTAATGGATCAGGGTTGCGACATAACTGCTTTGCCATTTCCAGTTAGTAGGTGGGGCTAACGGTCGGATGGAATTGCTGTCTGATCCAGGCGACTCGTGCTAAACGTGCTAACCCCTCCAGCTGGTCTCTCAGCAGCGGTAACAGCCGTCGCTAAGAGTTCCATCCAAAACCACGTAACGGTCTCTTGTTTGAGATTTGAAAATAATAAAGTAATAAAACCCTGTCAACCTCAACCGCCTTCACCAGTAACCTTATCGGGGGGTGGGGGGGGGGTTCTGTGTGGTTTCTACATGCAAATACGGTAATCGCTGAAAAATCCTGCACACGGACCATCCTGCGGTTCCTACGCTCTTCCTCTTTGGCTGGGTCAGTTCCGCACACTTGGACCGCACATTTTGTCATGGGGAGCGAAACTGAAGAGTAAGTAGTAGGATTTATAAGGATTGAGCCAAGAATTCGCAGCAACAGGCAGACACGGCGTTTCCAGCGGACCTTCCCGATTCCGCTTTCATCCGCGAGACTCAGATTATGTCGCCCTGAAATTGCTTCAGAGTTTTATCTTTTTATGCTCTGGAATGAAACGGCGCAGTCAATATTTGAACTTGAATGTCTGAATAGGAAGTGCTTTGTCTTTGGAACGTATATTGTCCTGGAGAACTGAATGTCCTGGTACCTCTGACGCCTCTATTATTTATTGATCTGGCAGAATTCCACATGTTAGTACGCCTGGAAGGAAACCAAGCAAATCAAACAAACAAGCAAAAATAAATAAACAAACAAACAAAGTCACCTCCTAAACAGGACAATAGTTACATTTTTCAGGTTTTCAGCCCCGTGCCACAAATGAATAACACTTATTACTGTGTTTTCTTTGTTCATTGTCACCAGATTAAAAA
Organism: Ilyophis sp. 1 JC-2022; assembly: GCA_022702515.1. Taxonomy (NCBI): domain Eukaryota; kingdom Metazoa; phylum Chordata; class Actinopteri; order Anguilliformes; family Synaphobranchidae; genus Ilyophis; species Ilyophis sp. 1 JC-2022. Next base: position 45,390,084 of record CM040398.1, on the reverse strand, counting down.
AATAAAATAAAAAAAAAGTCTAGTTGTTATACTGACCAAACACAACTTGTCTCTGGGTTTAAACCATACATTACATTACATTATAGGCATTTAGCAGAAGCTCTTATCCAGAGCGACTTACACAGCATTTTTTTGGCATTTATACACAGTATCCATTGATACAGCTGGATATATACTGAAGCAATGCAGGTGAAGTACCTTGCTCAAGGGTACAACGGCAGTGTCCGACCTGGGAATCGAACCGGCAACCTTTCGGTTACAAACCCAGTTCCTTAACCATTATACCACACTGCCGCCCTACATACAACACAACAGGATTTAATTCAATATTCATGGCTAAGGGACAGTCAAATAAACTATTTTCAATGTAACACTCTTCCTCCAAAAATCCAAAATGACCAATATTTGGTTTTCCAGCTGGACAGACAAAGGAGAAGACAGAGTGTTGACCTCCACTCCAGCAAACATGTTAACAAGCCTCCCTGTGGTCTGAAGTGCAGGGGTCAGGGGTCAGGAATGTTGCCAGGAGACCGGGAGCCATGTTGACCACAGGCCAGGATGGTGGCTCTGTGACTGACCCTCTACCTGCCTGCAAGGTCAATGGGTCAGCTTAGTCTGGCAGCTAACCGCTGAACCACTGGAATGTACGGCATGAGGCTCCATAGGGGACTCAATTGTGCTTCCTAAAGTATGACTCGCTTTTTTGTGCAACAGAGATCACCACTAGCCTCTGGTTGTCTGTCGGTGTAGTTACACTGAATTTACAGTTGTGTCATTTTTATCCTGACGCCCAGGTGAGACGACAGGTAGAGTGCAATGATGGGTTACATCTTGTTTTGTTTTGCACGGCAGGAAACTGAACTGATGAAGCAGAGACACGCTGGCGATTTCAGGACCATGGACAGTGATTGCGAGAGATGTATTTTGCCTGAATGTGCACGTCAGGCCATTGCTAATAAGACAAGTAGGCCCTATTGTATATTATTATTATTATTATTTATTATTGTTACTAGTAGTGTTAGGCCCATTTATTCATTTCTATAATAATAGTCGTCGTCATCATCATTGGTGTTAAACCGTGCTGCATATTTTTACCCTCATCATTGCCACGTTTTACGTATCGCCGCTACGGGGAAAAGAGCTTTACATCATTTCTCTGATCTTCATCAAAACTCCACTCTGTTGGACAGGGAGTGACTTCCTCCCGCCCGCTCTCTCCTTAAGAGCACACAGTCTCCCCCATCCGGGGAGAGAAAGTGAATTTGATTGCCCAGATGTGGGAGTCGCAGTGACGACGCAGAGGCGGACTGTCCGGGCTCTGGCTGTTTTTACGTCTCAGAATTGGAGGGGGTCTGGAATAGATGCTTCTTGTATGCTGGTTGGATACTATTGTCAAGAGATACATTTCGTTCTCTTTGTTTTATGCTATTGTGAAATGTGAAGTGCAACCTTGAAGTATCTGCTGAGGCGTCTGCAGACCGCTCGGAATCGTGACAGGTCCATTGCCGTCTGCCTCCGGTTAAGATTTGGCAATTGATAATCTGGGCACCTGGCGCTTTTCTGTGAAACGCTGCTCTCTACCGTATGCGTCTGACAAATCTCTTACCGAGTGGCATTTGAATGCATGAACCACATCTGAGTTAAAACGAGCCTACTGAAGAAGTTCTATTTCCAATATTTCACTATGACGGCTACGAAGGAGCAACAAAATCAGAGAGCGAACCAGGCACAAGAGGAGGTAAATACAGCGTAATCTACATTTTTACATTTCAAATTGTGATGATTGAATTATTAGTTGATTGATTTGCCATTATGGATGTGCGGTGTGTTATGCTTAAAGCAATTGGTACATTTCAGCGTATACCGCAAAGAATAGTTGAACGAAAGCTTCTGTAGTCGGTTTAGTTTAATATTTCAGTAGCTCGAATGATCAGTTCATATCTTTCCGCTGTGAAAGGTTAAACGGACCAGTAATGCAAGTTATTGAGTTTCATATTAATAAAAAATATTTTATATCCAAAAAGGTACCTGCTATCCAATCCCAATATTACATGGAGCGCGTCGTCATTGATAATCCGAATCCCAATTTAATTCCCTTTTTTGGTGAGAAAGAAGTGACTTTTTAGTTATCTTTCTGCCTACGCTCACCTACTAACGCTCTTCACGGTGAGTGAGAATTCCAGGACCTGATCCAGCACTTGGGATACACGTGCCATTCTTATATCAATTAGTCGCTCAAAGAGTAGCTTGTCAGCTGTCGGGACAATGAATAATTAGTGCTCTCAGGGGATGGAAGCGACCGGCACAGCCAGAGATGGTGCTGTGCGCGTGCGGAATATATTGTAATTCCGTCCTGGTCAGGCAATTCGTGTTCGTAATAGGCTACCCTTAACGATAAACACAGATTGCTTTATTCGAGCGAACCAATTTATCTCATCCCTTGCATTTCACGATGCTCAGCTATGGTTTTTTTTTAAATCGCAATTCTGCAGTTTATAGTAGGCTACTTTGTTATATAGGCTGCCATGTAAATTTGAAAATAGAAGCATGCTCGCATTCATGCTGGGTAGGCGGGCGGTGTTATATTATGCTTCAACTACACTCATCTGTAGGTTGAACACATAGTCCTTTTCATCCGAAACTCTATAGTAGCTACGCCCTTAATTGTACTATGCATGGCGATCTTTCTGACTGTTTGGTTAAATTAGCCGTGCATGATGTTTCGGATTGAAACGAGTGCCATCGGATGGTCGCGTTTTGATTAGGAGTTTAATGTGAACCCGACGACTTTGACTGGACAGTAAGAAAATGATAGTGCTTGGAACAATAACTCCGAATTATAGATAGCCTTTTTCTTTAATGTTTAATTGCAGTAATAACCGGCACGTGCAATGTCGTTTTGCTCCATTTTTACTGCAGATTTCTGTTTCAGAATGATTTTCAAGTAACTAGGTATAGGCTATAATATCGTTTTGAAGGCGAAGCAATGTCTCGAACTATGTTGTGAATTCAACGGATTTCTTGTTCACCCATTGTTAAATACCCAACCATTGTAAATTGATTGTATTTCACCAGCTGTTTTAGCTGGTGAAATAAGCTTACACTAAAAAAGCGTTGGCCATAGGCATAATGGATGTAGGGGAAATGTTCTTGCCCGTTGATAGATCATTAAGGATGGTGAAATTGATGTAAAAATATGTTGGGCGTGACAAATTTAGCGTTGACTCCGAGTCGCATTCAACAATAGTTGATAAATACAGAAAATACAAATCCCTTATTTTGTAATATATTGGATGTATACGTTTGTTGAACTATTAAAGGAGGTGCCACAGCTTGACAAGCGAAAGGAAGCCGGGAGAAGCAAATGGGGGAAATGACACCACTGATTTTAAAATCGAGAAGCTCGCAACAATACTGTCATCAGTAGCTACAACTTCTGACGTGGTGGCAGTTATTTAGTAGCCTTGCTGTCTTCAATTTTTACACCTGTTTGGAAAAACTAAATAGTAGGAGGATCCGAGACGTTAAGTTAACGAGTTGGTTCCAGTTGCAAAACAACTAGGCATTTTTAGCCTCCCTGAATACTCCTGTCATTTCAAAAGCTTGGACACAAGTACCACAATTCTGCTTTGTACGTCCTATAGAAATGCTCCGTGAAACATTCTACTTTTCAGCATAATTAATGTATTGTGCGCATCAAAACGGGGACACGAGTGATGGGGGCACTGTTTTCAGTTTACCGCAATCCAACACGCAGGTTAATTTGATAGGCTATTATGGGTGAGCTGAGCAGGTAGGATTCTGGGTACACATTGTGTAGAGACTTGAGAGCAGTTGCCTGATTCCACCCCTGTATTTCCTCTAAAAGCACTACGATTGAGTGTTTTTGAAGTCTGTCTCGTAATCATTTTGAAATTGTCTTTTTTGTCTGCTTTTCCTTCAGAATACGGTCTCAGAAGATATCTCAGAATTTATTTTTTCTTTGCTCCACAGAAAATCTTCTGTGAATAGAATATGCAAACACATGTATTTACTGTATTGCTTTTATCAAGGAAGGCAATGTCCAAACATGCACATATTTCAGAAGTAGGCTACTATAATGCAAATTCCCCAGTTTCCTAACCTATAAACTGCAGCGGAACTATAGAACTGCTATACACAATTAACAATTACAATTACTACTGTAAAGGATATAGAGAGCTTTAGCTAAATATTTTCATAATTCTAAATATATTTAGATACTTTATATTGATATGATGATTATTATCATTAATTTATTTATTATTCAGTTGCTTAATACTATAATACTTATCAAGCTACAGAATATTGCATTTATATGTGCCTCTGTTCAAAGTTTAAAAAAACAAATTCATCACTGAACAAAAAAGGTTACCCCTGTATCTCTTCCCAATTTGAAATACGCAAATGTCCTCCATTACTACAGCAATGTGTCAATAAGCATTCGTGTCCTCAAACAAAATCAGCCAGTCATCACTCCTTTTCAATTTGCAATTACTCAATTCCTGTGCTACACAGTTGTTTCCCCACTGGAATGTCCACTTGCCACAGTTGGGGCAAGCATGCTGCAGGAAGCAGGAGTCTCTATTGAGCCATTAAAGCAGGGGGCCCCTGTGGACTGAACTCCCTCCCTCTCTCCCTGTGTGCCCTGCAACATGGTATCACCCGTACTTGTCACATAGCGACGCTTCTACCGAAGGGACGCTCCTCTGACGCCAAAATGAGCCTTTTGCGTCGTATATTCACGCAGCTTTTTGCGTCGTATATTGACGCTTGTGGCCACATAACTTTTTTTTGGTTGTGGCACTTCAATATTGTTTTTTGTTTTTTAAATCCGGTAGAGAGTTACGTGAACTCCTGTGGACAGGCTCGCCCACTATCTTAACATGGCATGAGCCCAAGTTACGTGAACTCCTGTGAGGTTATGTTTAGGGGTTGGGGGTGCGGTACGGGAATCACAAACTCACAAAAATCAACGCGCACAGGGCAAAGACTGGGCTAGCAACTACATGAATATTTATGAGCAAGGCCTTTACCGTAGTAGGATTTGTAAATTCGTGATCGAGTGCGTCAACATGCTGACGCAAAAGGCCTCCTTCTGTTTCTAATGGATGATGCCGTAGGCTGCTGCCCAAGCGTCATTTTATGACGCCTCGGGAATGAGAACAGCCTGCTGTGTGGCACGATGGCCAATCATAAGCTTTCTTCAGGGATGCTGGCTACAGTAGGCACTGGTGCAGTTTGTTTCATAATAAAAATCATGTCGGGTGTCAGTGCTCTGAGCCAGACGTCTTGGCTAGATATGCCGCCCAGCAACCGAAAAGTACACAATTTTTGTGTGTTACCATGACCTACAGCTTCATGGTCTGGTGGTCTATCCACTACCCCAGGGATATTCAAATCTGTCACTTTTTCTTTTTTTACCAGGTTTATGATTAATTAATGTCACTGATTGGTCTAAACGAGTCCCTGCTTAGAGGTGGAGAGTGACGAAACAACAGTGCTACGGGCCTACACTGCAGAACATTCAATTGAGGATATATTATTTGTTCACCTGTCGATTACTTGGATAAGTATTTAAGTGACTTTTAAATAAGCCATACGATATGATGTAAAATACAGAGTGCAGTAGCCATAGTGGATAGATGGTATTTTCAATCTCTTTATTCTCTTTATTGTATCTTTGAATTGCCTTACCTGACTTTAAAGCTGAGGCCCATTGTATTACATAATACCACTGTCAACTTCTTTGTAATCCTGATCAAAGCACACATTTGATAAATGGATGTTGCGACAGCATTGCATGGGTTGAGATGATGTTTTGACTACCGCAGTTCGTAATCCCATATACCCTCAGGTTGTCATTGAATGGGTGATGTTGGCTGTTTAATTAAGATCTTATTAAGCCTATTATATTTGCACATTACTCATTTTCTTGCCAGCAGTGAACACAGGTCAGGAGGAAGTGAAGCCTGAGAACAGAGGACAGGCCGTCGAGCTTTAAACGTCTGCTTAGACTGCATGTATTTGTCTTCTTTATTTAGACCTTGACCTTTATGTCAAACAGCCAATGGAACCTTTTGTCATTTGGATATCATCTGGATTTGTCCTTTGAAAGAACATTCGACCATAGAGTTGAAAGGTAGGGTTGTTCTGGTAGGTGTCAATCTTCTACTGCCGAGGACACCTGGGCGGTTTACAGCGTAATCTCTTCTCAGTGCAGGTCTGAATTCTGAAATTGCTCAGTTAACCAGTGCATCACCACCCAACGTGACCTAATGTAACTCTCCACCTAACGTGTCATCTTTACATCCCATTCTAATGCAAGCACCCCTGCACTGTTTTGGCCCAAACGCTCAATAAAAAGATCAATACCCTCGCCCCCTGCCCCTTTGCATGCTGGGTCTGGTAGTTTATCCACTTGACTAGTTTCCATGTATACATGTATTTATTTGCATATGTGCAATTTATTTGCACTTGAACATATGCAAATAAATACATGTATATGTGGAAACTAGTCAAGTATACCACATATAAATATACAAATAGCAGCAAAATTAGGCATTATCAGGCATTATGTTTACTTGCTACGCCTATGTTCTCATCACGGTATTAATTTACTTTACATAATAAAGACAAATGCTCATATATATATATATATATTTTTTTTTTTAAATAAAAAAAATATATATATTATTTTATCCACACAACACTGTCGGCTTATATTCTGGCAGCTGACTGGCAATAAAGTTTTCTTCAATTTGAAGTTTGGCTTGTTTAGTCTCATAGGCAGACAGGGAGGATCAATGTGTGTTCTTGCACCTTCCTACGCATCATCACAAAGCTCAATAGAAGAGGGGTTAGGTGGGGATATTGACAGCGTTGTATTCGTGGGAGGTGGTGGGATAAATGGGCTTCCAATGCTAATGCCCCCCGCCAGCCCTCCCTGTCCCCCCATCAATCGGCACTCAGCGTGTGGTGCAGCGGTGATCGAGCGCTAATCGAAACTGAAAGCGGGCCTAATGCAAACCTACAGGAGAAGAAAGGAAACGGCGTAAACTTTGAAGTGAAAGGGCGAGCCGCGGTCGTTAATTGTCCGCAAAGCACCCCAAGGCTTTGGAAAACCACCCACATTCCATCAACGGGAACTGGAAATATCTTCCAAGGCACAATGATTACCACAAGATGAAAATCTCACTGACGGTATTTTGGAAAGCGGAAAAATAATTTGTGGTGACCCTCTTTGTATCCGGCTTCCAGTCTGGCTGTGGTGGTTAACAACATGTTCTCCCAGTAATTATAGTTTACTATCGAAACAATCTCTGTATTCTAATGTTGAACGCCCAGGATCTCTGACTTATCATTTTAAAGGGCATCTCGTGACTGATCTGTCAATATATCATTAGTAGTACTGAGGTCTTTGACATTGAAACAAGGAGGCTATGGCTATGGCTATGGCTATTTTTAGTTCTTTATTTATATTAAATTCTCATTTCCTTCTGTGTGAAACATAATAAGATGACTGAATCTCCGTTGATTTCCCCATTTACAAATGCCATTGTAAAAATCCCATTGATGCATGGGATTTTGTGGGATGATTTATTTAAATAATATTTTTAATTTCTAGGACTGAGATTAATACTTTAAATCAGATTCATTAAATACTTTGATACACCAGTATGTGATTATTTATAATGGTTGAATCTATGAAAATAAAACCATATTTTGTTGGACTTTTCAAAGTGTTATTCCACCTGTAATTGCTATTTTCTATGTCCTGTACATCTAAAGACAAACATTTCTTCTGAAAACTTCCAGAGTCAAATTAATTCCACACACCAACGGTGGATGATAATTTGCAGGTATCACTACCAATCTTGTTTCAGAGCAGCTACTTGCTGTTTATATACAGTATATGCACACACATACATATATTTTAGACACACATATGTATTTCACAGAACATCTCATGTGAACTTGCCTTTTTTAGAGAACACAATGCTCTATGCAATATAACCCAAAGTGCATGTGCAAGGTCAGAAGCCTTCAGAAGATCAATAAGAGTCTGAAAGCCTCCTGGCCTGCTGGAACCGTGACTGCCTTCAGCACATTGTGTTCTGGATTGTACAACCTGCGCTGCAGAATGGCTTAATTTTTTCTCTCAAATGGGAATTTAATTTCCACAATTTCTGTTTTGTTTGTGTGCGCTTGTAAGCAATCAACCAAAAAACTGAACAGTATAATGCATTGGCAGGATGAGAGAAGATGTTAAAGGAAAGACTAGGCTGTTTACAGATACTCGCCTCATGCTGGAAAATATTAGAACAATATTGCCTATCCAGGCTGGGACGCCTCCATTTAATCACGGAAATAGAATCGGCATTCGAGCCTGGATAGGCAATATTGTACCAAGCAATGGGTACCAAGCAAAATATTGTCTCCGCAGTCATTTGCGGTTTTCCAAGGGTCCCGCCTACCCTCTTTGCTTGGTACATAATGATGGTGAGCAAATTGAGAGCCGAACTGACAGAAGGTCAGTGTCGGTCTCGAGGGGTCTCATCCGGGATTTCTCTGATATGTAGAATGATAGCTGAAATATGTTAACAAATACGTGGAGAGCTCGGTGGCCCTGAAAGCAAGCGGCGGAGGCTCAGTAGCATGATCCAGCATAGGCCGTGTGGTGGGGTAGCGCTAATGGCAACCGCTCTCTCTGAGGGAGCGATCCATGATTTGTTACACAGCGAAGATGAACTTCGACCTGGAATATGAATGTGATTCTGCGCTGTAACAGCCGAGGCACAACCCACTCGCTTGGCAGTTGGCTGGAGTGACTTGGAAAAAAGTCAACTCAGGCTTGCACCTCCTTAGCAGTGGTCTCTCATGGATACCAGGAATGATTTATTTCTATTACCAATGCATTAGTTGTTGATTAGATTAGGAGTTTCCCTTTAAATGGGTTACCAACTATGTATTCTCTTCCTGTCTCTGTCTCGCTCTTGCTTGCTCTCTCTCTTTCTCTCTTTCTATATATATATATATATAGTGCCCTCCACAATTATTGGCACCCCTGGTAAAGATGAGTAAAGAGGGTTATAAATAAATTTGTTTGGTGAATTAGCTTAATCTGACTGAATGAATGAGAAAAATCCAACCTTTAATTGAAGCAAATTCATTATGAGAAAAAAAATCGCTCATCAAGAAATAATTATTTCTAACAAAACCAGTTGTGCCACAATTATTGACACCCCTCTCTCTGATGGAGTGATGGTTGGCGAAATGGCTGTAAGTCAGCAAGGGTCTGAGCTATCGAACGAGCCCCAAAACATCACTCTGTTGCCAGATATGGAGTAGATGTGGATGGATCACTCCTGACTCATTTTCCGATTGAACTATATGGAAAAATAAGTCAGGAGAAGAATCCCTTCAAGTTATGGGAGTAATGATGTAAAAGTAAGTGCTTCTCAGAGCACACATTGAAATGTCTCATAATGAGGGGTTAGCTTGGTAAGATTGGACCCTTTGCTTTCCATCTGTATTCAGGCTAATTAAGACCGATACTTAAGGATGGATTTATATTCAACCCTTTGCTCATTGGCTTATTTGCTCATGTGCTTATTGGCCATGGTTTTTTAACATGTTGAGTTGTGCTTTTGTAAGGCGGAGCAGTGGAGCCCAGTTACGGCAGCAGCAGGGAAATCCTTAGTTGGGTGGGGTAGCTGCTTCTCTCTTGTGTGTGCACACGTATTACATTTTTTTGATGTTGCATTTTTTGTTATCCGGAACAATTTGGTGAAGGGCTGTCGAGGTGGTGCCAATCACGTGGTTAATAACACGAAGTACGGCAGCTCATTAATGTAATTTACAATGTGCGAGAGCTGAACAGCAGGACATCTGGTACCGTGGCTACAGCAGAGCCTGCGTCTCTGGCAGTGACATCGCTCCAATAGACTGTTCCAGAATGTGGACATGAAGTTCTGTTCTGTGAATTTTATGGTGGTCAGAAATGGCAGCGCACTTGCTTTGATTGTTCTGGAAAAGGAAAATAAATTATACGTTTTACTCTGGACCCAACTTTAAATGGAACAGGACTCGGGAGGCTAATGTTTTAAAGGTAATTTTGTTTAAATAATAAAAGCCTTACAGTAAATTGGATTCCTGAAGTGGCGCTGGAAAATATGGCATGTAAAATGGCCGTTAATAGCAGTATATGCACATACATTATGTATGGATAGGACACCTGATTGCTTGTGGACTGGCCAGCAGTAGATGGGCCTGTTCAGAAACATTTTGTCTTTGACTTCCAGCAATGACAGTATGGTGATATAATAATTTACTAATGTGCAAGAGTGGTGAACTGGGAAAGAGCGTAATTCCCTTTTTAACATGAGTGTGTTCTGACTTGAATCTTTACCAATCAGAAACAAACTTTTTTTTTTCAACATTGTAATCAATGTGTTATTACATAAACTCATAGATGCACAACTTACTAAGCAAAAACCTTTCCATAAGTGGGATCATCAGGATTTTAAATATTTGAATTACACATTCATCACATTTCAATACATAAGATAATTATGAAGAAATATTTGTGGCACACAAGGTCAATATGAAACCATTGAAGTTACATGTCAGTTTTAATTAATGTTCAGGAGTGCTGTTATTAGATATACAATTCTTATGTTGATGCAATTGCATATTACAAGTGTGTAATCATTTCTAAGTTTTAAACTGATGACATACTGTGTGGTTAAACGCCACGCAGTAATGCCCTGGCCAGGATTCGAACCCAGGACCTTCTTGCTGTGAGGTGGCAGTGCCACCCACGGACCCTTGCACCCAGGGTCAAAGGAGGCCAGTTTTGCTATGTTAAACTCTCACTGTTTTTCTGTAGTGCCCTTGAAATAACCAAGCAATGCCAGCCAAAGTAATAAAGCTCCGTAATTTACCTCCAAAATGTTTATGTAATTTGGAGCATTTCCTGTCTAATATGGGATCTCTTTATGTTCGGAATGAGCTGCCAACTCAATTTGGAATGGGGAGATGGGAACCATTGGCATGTGTGTCATCGCCAGCCTTTCTGAGAGAAAGGGAATCTGATGCATGAAGTGAGCGGCAAGACACAAAAACTTGTGTATGCCAAAATACCATAGTTTCTTTACTTATCCTGTTACCATAGTAAGGGCAAGCTAAAAATGGTGCAATTAATACCAGCATTAGTTTGCATTTATATAAATGGATTTCTGCTACACATTCTGGTCAGGTGTCATCTTTTGCATTCAACACTAGTGCCTTGTATTTGACCTTCACAAGCCCACTTCCATCATCAGCATACCATGCTGCTGCCCACTATACTCACGCCCCTGTATATTTTAAAATCACAAACTGTGTTTCATGAGTCGTCCCTGTGTCCCCCTCACACACACACAAACACACACACACAAACACACACACACACACACACACACACACACACACACACACACACACACACACACACACACACACACACACACACACACACACAATGGATGGGCTCACCCACTGGACCAGGGGTTGTTTTTCACACTAAATGCTGCATGGTATTACATGTATGTCTCTCAATGACGTTGACTGGTAGCCTGTGGGCACCAGGCACAGTGTTGAGTGATAAAAGCCAACACTGCGGTCACTGGTTGAGGTAATCCCAGTGTAGCTCTGGTGGGATGAAAGTTAAGCCTGTTCACTATGAATTCAGAGTCATATCACTTTGTGACAGAATAGGCTAAACCCCGCAGCAGCCAGCCTGTGTGCGTGGCCCAATGGCCCTATGGCCTAGGCGTGGCCCTATGGCCTAGGCGTGGCCCTATGGCCCTATGGCCTAGGCGTGGTCCTGAAGCCTTCCTCTCACAGAAGCGGTCTGTTTGTCCTTTTACTTCGTACGCTTAGTGTTTGTAAAGCACTGCCTTCACATTTAACAGAAACTTGCATCCGCAGTGACGGTTCTGCCATTCTCTCTTGTTGAAGTCACTATTCATAATGGCAGAGTTGCTGCTTTACGGCATTCCTCGAGCCGACTAAAAATAACACGAATACTTGTTGATAATGCGAGTTGATAATGACCGTCATATTTCTCTGCCCCAGGCAGGGGAGGGGCCTCCAAATGACAAATCGATGGTAATCCTGGGAAAAATTTTGTTGTTGTGTGTTTATTTTCAACGCAAGCAGTGTTATTTATTGAGCAGATGCCCGTAGCCGGGGAAACCCTGAAGGCTGCCATGATGAAATGCATATTGCGAGTGTCACACGAGCTGTAAAAACAAGAGCGTTGGAATGCAACAGTGAGAAGTAACGGTATGCAGATTTGAGAAACGGTGCTAAGACGAATACGTGTAACCAAAGGCAACGCAAGAGTGCAAACAAGTGCTAAAATGTGTCAAGAAATCTTTAGTAGTACAATGGGGCATCGGTGGAAATTAGCAAGAGGCAAATTGTGCGTGAAGTGTTTATTTATTACAGATCGTTGTCAGTGTGTGAAATAGCTTGTTCGGTCAGTTTATAGAGGCTGAGGCCTGAGGAGTTTGCATGGCCGTGCTTGATACAGCGCTAGACACGCCGGTTTGCAAGTGGCACGCCCTAGGTTCTCTCTTAAATGACAAGTGCAAATTAGCTGTTCTCATTACGTTCTCTTATGTTCTTATGGTATGGTATTATCCCTGTCCTGTTAACCTCTCACACAGGGTCACGCAATGGAGAATTCTGTGGCTTATTATGAGAGGGGGATTTGCGACGGGATATTTACTGAACGATTCAGTTGTCCTCAGAAGAGGAAGCAATTTGCATCTGTTTATGAAGATCATTTCAGTTCCATTAAGGCTAGTGCAGGGTCCCTCTACGAAGGCTGATTATACCGAGGTCATTTTGTGTGTCAGCCCTCTGTGCTTTTCGTTTGACAATGGCTTCCCTCAGCCTCCCACAATTCACCCACATCAGAGCTGAGTGGCGATAGCTTTTATGCAATCTTTTTTGTTCAAATCAATGGATTGTTATTGTCCTTACAGCTTAATTTGTTCCCAGTTAAAGATAGCAACAGGAGGAGACATGGGACACAACAGAAGTCAACATTAAAAACAAAATCATTAAAAATAACATCCAAAAACACGAAAGAAGGTCTCGCAATGCAAATAAGGAAGTCTCAGAGTGTCTTGCCGCATGAACTGTCACATTATTTTGAAAAAAGTATGGAAGAAGGCTCGGTCAACGGGTTCAGTACCAGTGCTCTCTGCATGGGTGTGTATGGCATAGCGGCAAAGAAAACTAATGGTACAGTCAGTGATTCCAAAATGTGAAATTATTATTATTTTTTTATGTATGCGCAAGCATTCAATTTCAGCTCAGATACAACTGTCTGTATTTGTCAACAACTTTGACAGCGTCTTCCCTCACGAACGCAATCGATGGCAGAGCGTGCCGACCTGCATCGGGAGGAGTGAGAATCTAATGCTTGGGCGTAACGGTGAACAAAGTGAAGACGAAATGTCGGATGACTCCGGGGACGTAGCGTACATTTTGTTTGTGTCAGAGGAGCGAGGTGTCTCCTCCCCCCGCCACAGGCCGAGGTGACAGTTCTGTTCTAATGAGGGTTCATGGAGGAGGCCGGGCCAGAGCAGCGGCCCGTCGCTTTCCCCCACCCGGGGCCATCAGTCTCCCGTCCGCCCCAAAGGGCCGCGTGCCTCCCCTGGGTGGGAGCGAGCTGAGCGGGCCGCGTGCGCCGGCGACATTCGCTCTGGCTGTTACCAATGAGCCTGGGGAACGTGCTCATGCATTTATGTTTCCAAGCACACGTGCACAGAAGGGCTTGGCATGGCACAAGAGGCTGGGATGTTTGGAGTACATTGTTGAATCACACCCCCCCCCCCCCCAAAATGGACACGAGTGAGCTGATGTGGCCTATGAATGTGCTGTGTCCTATGAATGTGCTGTGTCCTATGAATGTGCTGTGTCCTATGAATGTGCTGTGTCCTATGAATGTGCTGTGTCCTATGAATGTGCTGTGGCCTATGAATGTGCTGTGTCCTATGAATGTGCTGTGGCCTATGAATGTGCTGTGTCCTATGAATGTGCTGTGTCCTATGAATGTGCTGTGGCCTATGAATGTGCTGTGTCCTATGAATGTGCTGTGGCCTATGAATGTGCTGTGTCCTATGAATGTGCTGTGTCCTATGAATGTGCTGTGTCCTATGAATGTGCTGTGTCCTATGAATGTGCTGTGTCCTATGAATGTGCTGTGTCCTATGAATGTGCTGTGGCCTATGAATGTGCTGTGGCCTATGAATGTGCTGTGGCCTATGAATGTGCTGTGTCCTATGAATGTGCTGTGTCCTATGAATGTGCTGTGGCCTATGAATGTGCTGTGGCCTATGAATGTGCTGTGGCCTATGAATGTGATGTGGCCTATGAATGTGCTGTGTCCTATGAATGTGCTGTGTCCTATGAATGTGCTGTGTCCTATGAATGTGCTGTGTCCTATGAATGTGCTGTGTCCTATGAATGTGCTGTGGCTTCAGAGGTGAACATGGGAAGAAGTGAGTGAAGATATCACAGTTGGGGGGGAAAAAAACCTAAGAAAGAACTTTTGCTTTTGACAACATGGAGGACCGTATGTGTTGAGGGATCAATGTGTCTATGACCAATTCCCATGTAGTTAAAGCTGAAGTATATGCCGCTGACTGGAAGCACACTTGCGCGTACGTTTCTTTGGAGGGTCTGAACTACTTTATGCTATAGGTGACACAGAAGGAGCGGGACAGGAGTTGCACACACATATTGTTGAGGGCATTTCGTCTTTCTGGCAGATATTTTATTTATAGGCTGTTTCAGTGCTTCTCTGTGAAATACAATAACACCCAAATGGGAAAAAAAAGAAAACGTCTGGATGACGAATGACAGCCTGTCATAGAAAATCAAAGCCAAAAAAAAAAGCAGATGAGAAAAATGGTGGGGCTGTGATATGAGTTTTATGGTCTTGTTGTTTTGTTTTGGCTGTAAATTAAAATTGAAATCAGTGTCTAGACAGAGGAAGCAAAGAAAGGTTGTGTATATGTGTGAGTGTGAAAGAGATTAAATGTGATTTCTGTGATAGAGAGAGCGAGAGAGAGCGAGAGAGAGCGAGCGAGAGTGTGTGCTCTGCCAATAAAGTGTTATTGCCTTGATAAATATTTAGCAATTTTTTCACTGATTGGGGAATGTATTGATTAATTGACTGAGTGAGACACAGTAGCCATCCTGTTGCAGAAGAAAATATATTACACTGTGTTGAGAATTTTCTCTGTTTGTTGTCCTTGGTAAGATTGAATACCAGAAATATTGTGGCAACATCTGTTTATTTTTGTTTATATGAGTATAATACTGACATGTTAATAAATTTACTTCATATTTTACTACTCAATATCACACAGGAACTGTTACAGGGCATTTTTTTTATAGCCAGTGGGTCACAGGTTTGATTCCCATGTTAGACACTTCATGTTTCATAAGCAAGGAGATTTATGATATACAGCCATCGAAATTTATCGTAGATAATATAAGTATGCCGGGCAAATAAACAATCTTACAAAGGCCCTGAGAAAATTCAGAGATGATATTGGGAGATACTGGTTGCTCAGACCAGAGTAGCTAGACTTGTGGAGAGGCAGGAGGAAACCCCTTTACTGACTGCTATTTTGACACAAAACATCTATGAAGCTGTAAAACAGACATGGACTCACTGATGCTACTTCAGCGGTTCGTTGTTTGTGGTCAGAAGGTTTTGGGCGGAGATCGCAGAGGTTCATACAGGGGTAATGGATACAATGGCACGTCGCACAATTGCTAGCCAATCAGGGCTAGGCATTGCGATTGCTAGCCAATCAGGGCTAGGCATTGCGAAACACCTGCTGAATGGAAGATGACAGTGAGGACACCGCAGAGTTCAATTTCAGAACTCTACCCTTCATCTGATCTCCATTTTGGCTCCGAGTTTGCAGCCGATCATGTTGCCTTGTGGTTTTGTCACCGGTGGTTTGAAAGATCTTACAGCTGCAGTGTGGCCTGACCTGAAAATAAATAACAGGCAAGTTTCCAGCGAATGGTATTGAATTAGCACTTGCTCAAATAAAAAAAATAAAAAATAGGTGTGAGAGAAAACAGCCTTTTGCTCTATTTGTGCATTCAGAGATAACGACTCCGAGACCCAGGTTTCAGTTAAGGAGAATAATTGTACTCGCACAAATCCGATGAGGCGCAGCCTCGATTGTAAAATATTGCAGCAGAGAAGATGAGACTTGGCATTATTCTTGCTCATAAAATATCTAATGAAGGCTGATCTCATCTCATCGGATTGCTGAAACATAATGTTTCACAGCTACCGGGTTAGAGTTGCACCTATCTTCCTCTTAGATCCATTGGTTGGAGCGGCAGTGTATTAGGGGGATACATCCCCTGGGATGAGGGGGCATACATGCTTTCCACCACCTGGAGCAGCGTTCTCAAACGGCGAAATGACAGCGGGGGGCGTGGTCGTCCTGTCAAATCTGGCAGGATGATCACGCCTCTATAAAATAACATCAGCTGTATAAGACACGTCACATACCATCCAGTGACACCTCTGACGAAGACGGAAGTATTACCGTTGAAACATGTCAGGTAGGAAAACATACCTTTGTGTCTGATAAAAAAAGAAAACTTTGATCTAAGTAAATATAGACACTATGAACTTATTTGAACTAGTGTATTATAATGGTTAAGGAGGTAGAACCAGTAGAATGGTTAACTTGTAACTTGTAACCGTTCGATTTCCAGGTAAGTACCTTGTACCCTTCAGCAACATTACATTTACATTACATTATAGACATTTAGCAGACGCTCTTATCCAGAGCGACGTACATAGTGCATGTACTTAGCAAGGTACTTAACCTGAATTGCTTCAGTATATATCCAGCTGTATGAATGGATAAATGTCATAAGATGTAATAAGAAGTTGTGTAAGTTGGATAAGAGCGTCTGCTAAATGCCTGTAATGTAATGTAAGATCTCAGGTAAGATTATGGGCTGTAGCCAACATAGCAGTAGAATAAGGATCGCGATGGAATTCAGCGCATAGGTCAGTTCCCCTAAACGTGCCTGAAAGGCGGTGGTAATGCAATTGTCCAAGGTGCTAGATTAGATTAGTGCTTAGTTTATGTCATTGTAAATGAGGTCATTAGGCCTAGGCTATGTGAAACATACTCATCAAAGGCATACAACAAATAAAACCGAATGACAGTTTGTAACGTGGTGTAATTTAATTAGCCTACCTTCACTGTGTGTGGTGTCAATTTGCTCAGATTACTTGCTTTGGCCCAATACTTTGTCGGACAATTTCTTCCAGATCATAGATGAAATGATACTGCATTATGTTATCACTGTCTGTGCTGAACGGCAGGACCCCCCACCCATTTGAGGCCCGAGTTGAACTGTAGGTCATTTTTATTTGGTCCTCGTCATGAGATTTCATCTTTTCTTTGAATTTCCTTCATCTCGGTTGGACCCGTGGTTGAAATGGGAAGTATTTTAGTTCATAGTATCACACTATTTTATATTTATTATTTTGTTAATTACTTACATTACTTACCTGTAGAATAATGCTCTTCTCTAATTGGTTAAGACTGTAGCTTCGCATAACACGTCACTTCTGAAAAGGAGGGAGAAGTAGTTGTTAGAATATAATGTGAAAGTGAATGCCTGCAAATGTGCTTTGATTTTATTTCTAAGTAAACGGGTAAATGGAGGATAAGGAGTTTGTAATGTTTATTGAGTCGTGCGTCAACTTAATGCACCGAAAATAACAGCTAAAGTGGGCACGCTGGAGAACAGAAGGAGCCACGCTTACTATCGGGTTTGTGTGACGACGGCAGTGCTAACAAGAGACTTGAGTTCCATTTCTGAGGCCTTTCAACTTTCTCAAGTGTAGTCTTGGCAATTCAGCATTGGCGCATGTTGCCAAGATCTCCAGATTCTGTTCAGAAAAATGTACGGTGTCTCTTTCACCCTGTTTTTCACTCAGTTCCGCGTGTGTTTGGAAGCTCTTTGGCGTGCGGTTACTTAATTTGCATCGATACTTCAGTGAAACAGTTGGCAATATGGCCTTGAAAGCAGTTGCAGTTGAGCACCGAACGACACAAGTGCCGTTTAATATTTTTTTACTTGTCAATCTACTCTTGAACGCTATAGGCGCCTTTTTGAAATGAGAGAGGGGGAGAGATTTATTTGAAGGGTGCTCCTATACGTTTAAGTTATCGTCCTATGCACGGTCTTGTAATGATACATTCCTTTGTCAGACATTTGCCTTTGTAGCACAGCTTTTCGCCACTCGGCATTTTTTACGTGAGAGACAGCATTGTAGAAATAGACTGAGTGAACTGCATCATGGGTCTCCACAGTGGATTCATCCAGGGATAGTAGAGGCTCGCCCGCTCGCTATTTTGACATCTCATCAGTGTCGGCTTTCCTGACATTCTAAGCGGGAATTGGGGGTTTTTTAATTAATGAGGAATTCTCCCTCCCGTCCGCTCGTCAGTTGCCAGCCCAGAAGCTTTCACTTCTAATGCCAGTTCTCGCCCGATTCTGTGTCCAGTTCCTTATTGAAACCATAGAGAGGTAAGAGGCTTTTCTGGGGTTTTGTCTAAAACAGCTGCCCCTGCCTCGGAGTTGTAATCTGAGTAGCGGTAATAAAGGAGACTCGGTGAAGCAGAGCCTCTCGTTCGGCACATCTGCGCTTACGACGGAACTAATAACCAAACGCGGAAGGACTGAGGAAATGGCTTAGTAGGGCCGTTTGATGAATAAACCCTACGCATGATCGGGTTTGCCAATTTAGCGCCGCCCGCGACGCTCAAGGATGCAGCTTCTGCTGATTTTTTCCGTCTCGACTCGAGCGCATTACGCAGCTGAAAAGGCAGATTCATCGCAAGTGGCGCGTGATGTCACGATGATGCCGATGCTGAGGGAAGCGTGGGGTTTAAACGAGTCAGAAACAGGAACGTCACGCTCATTCTGGTTTAAATGAGTCAGAAACAGGAACGTCACGCTCATTCTGGTTTAAATGAGTCAGAAACAGGAACGTCACGCTCATTCTGGTTTAAATGAGTCAGAAACAGGAACGTCACTTGTATTTTTTAAACATGCGAAGGGGTTCGCAGGACACACGCACAGTCTCACTCAGTAACAGCCTTCAGCAATCAAAAAAATAATAAATATTCAAAACTTTTTTTGTGATGAAATGTTTTTTTATTTATTGTGACGAGACAAAGCAGGTTACAATGAGTACAAGATTACATGAACCACCCCCCCAACTGGAAAAGTGGCAAGTAGTTTGTCAAAGAAATCACCGTGAAGGGTTCACTGTCGTTCTCCAGCATCCTCTCACTGTTGGTTCAAGTTCTCCGTGTAGCAGTCTGTTATAATCTTCTGTGGGCGAGAAAAACGAAAGCACAATTGGGCTGGAGTTTTTGAGGAGTCTGGACATAATTGGCCTGCCTACCCACGCCTGACCTTTGTTGTCCGCCAGGTTGATGGCGATGGCGCATGATTTCTCCTCTCTGGGGGAGCCCGTCTGCCTGTGATGGAGGTGGGGACACTCAGAGGTGACGGGGGTCACTTTTGTGCCTGTGTCATAGGGGGCTGAGACTCAATGCTTTGGGAGACTCTCTCTCTCCTGGCGTCTCACTGGGTTTGTTGTTTTGCCATGCCGTGTGCTCCGCTACTTTTCGCCTCACGGGCGACGGCGCTATGCATGCAGAAAGGCGAGCGTTGTTACCCTGCGGTCAAGAAGCGCAAACGGCTCATTTAGACAGGCACTATAGCGGGAAGACGGAACGTCTCGGTGAGCGAGAACACCGCTCTCAGGCAGAAGGTGGAGAGATTCAGCGGCGCGATTACTTCCAGCCCGCGAGATGCAAAACCGCCGCAGTAATTCATCAGGACAGCGCAATAAACGTAATCAGCTTTAATAAACAGGGGCAGCGGGGGCCATCTCGGGAAAGAACTCCATTCCGGCTCAGGATGTTGACGCGTTACACAATCAATCGGGAGTTATTATTTATCGAGTGCGCCTCTTTCTGGAGCCGCGTGCGCCAAGGACGTGCCACAGCTGTGTTCGTCTGGCACCCTTTCTGTGGAGCTCAGGTTTATTGCGGCGGTGGAGATGAAAATTTCTTACGACAGACGCTGCAGCGTCTCTGGGCCTCTAAACTCCACCTCTTTTGCAGCGTCTCTGGGCCTCTAAACTCCACCTCTTTTGCAGCGTCTCTGGGCCTCTAAACTCCACCTTTTCTGCAGCGTCTCTGGGCCTCTAAACTCCACCTCTTTTGCAGCGTCTCTGGGCCTCTAAACTCCACCTCTTTTGCAGCGTCTCTGGGCCTCTAAACTCCACCTCTTTTGCAGCGTCTCTGGGCCTCTAAACTCCACCTCTTTTGCAGCGTCTCTGGGCCTCTAAACTCCACCTCTTTTGCAGCGTCTCTGGGCATCTAAACTCCACCTTTTTTGCAGCGTCTCTGGGCCTCTAAACTCCACCTCTTTTGCAGCGTCTCTGGGCCTCTAAACTCCACCTCTTTTGCAGCATCTCTGGGCCTCTAAACTCCACCTCTTTTGCAGCGTCTCTGGGCCTCTAAACTCCACCTCTTTTGCAGCATCTCTGGGCCTCTAAACTCCACCTTTTTTGCAGCGTCTCTGGGCCTCTAAGCTCCACCTCTTTTGCAGCGTCTCTGGGCCTCTAAACTCCACCAACCTGTGAAATGCATGCACTCTATATAGGTCAAATCTGCACAAACAAATAGCTACCTGAGAAAATTAATGCTTTTTTTCCCCAGCTCATACTCTTTATGCATAGGCACACATACTGTAAATAAATGTATCAAAGCCATGACATAGAGGCAGAATTAGGATGATATTGAATGTAGATATAAACATCTGAAGGTTGTGTGGAAACATGCTGAGTGCTCCTCGCCCTCCTCGGGTGGGTGAGGGTCGAGGGCAGCCCTGCCATGGCCGGAGCCTGAGGATCTGCCCCGGTGTGCTGCTGCCAGTGGAGCTAATAATAAAGCTCACACAGGGGCTGGGCCACCATGAATTATTCACCCATGGCTCCTCTCCAGGGACTGAGTGGCAGACAGCCAGAAATACGGAAAATAAATGAGGGAGGGAGGGAGGGAGGTAGGGAGAGAGAGAGAAGGAGGGAGCGAGAAGGAGGGAGAGAAAGAGTGGGGGAGGAGGGATAGAGGACGGAGAAAGAGAGAAACAGGAGAGGGAAGGAAGGAGGGAAGGAAGGAGAAGAGGGATAGAAGTTTTCGACAAACCGTTTTAGACAGGTTTGACAGAACCGTGGGGGGGGGGGGAGGTGCGGAGCGAGGGGGTCGGCGTGGGACCGTTTGTCATTTCAGCTGGGTGACCCGGGGGCTCGTCCCGGGGCCAGCCAGCGAGCGGGCTGTTCACAGCACAGCAAGGGGGAGGCCAAGCCCTGCCGTCGCTTACGGCACGAGCCTCCAGCCCCGGCGCTACACAGCGACAGCTCGTTTAGTGTCCCTTTGATCCCTGATTTATACTGCGCTGTGGTGTGTGCTAGGGCATGAACCGGAGCCCCCCGGGAGGTTGGGGGGTACAGCGGTCAGAGAGGATTTACAGGGTCAGCTCAGGTGGGGTCGTAGGTTGTTGAATTGGGTCCCTCGCCCCAGGGCTGCAGGGGGACAGATGGATGTTTGTTTACGCCGGGAGCTCTGTTGATCGATGCGTGGCGGTCCGTGACCATCCCGCTTCTGGAGACGAAAAGCGGCTTGTGAACGACGCTGTGCAAATGGGCTCGCGTATTCAGGTGTCTTGTGAACGACTGTGCAAATGGGCTCGCGTATTCAGGTGGCTTGTGAACGACTGTGCAAATGGGCTCGCGTATTCAGGTGGCAGCTCGGAGAAGCAATGGCCTACCGCCTGGTCTTAATCACTTTCTTGCGGCTATCCTTCTTCTTCTGTCTCTTCTTCTTTGTCTTTTTATTTTTCTTCTTCTTCCAGAAGGATTGTCACACCGCACCCCACACCACACCGTTCCCTTATTTCATTAACACAGTTTTGTTATTTATAGTCTGTTGGTGTTAATAGGTTGTCATTCATTCCTCAAAAATTTTACAGAGCTAATTGGCCTTAAAAAAAACATAGAAGAATACATTAAAAATGGACTCCGTTAGAAAGGGAGTGACAGATGGCCCCATGCTAACAAACAGAGAAATGAGGTTTGAGCAGCGCTGCGACTCTGCTATTAGCAGGCAGGGTTATGAGAATCTGTTCAGTAAATAGTTGGGAAGGGCTGCCAGTTTTACTCATTTCATTTGTTTACTCCCTCTTTTGGGGGGGGGGGGGGGTTCTCTTTTAAACATGAATAAAAATAGGTTCTGGCTGCTCAGGTATTCAAAAAATAAAATAAAAAAAGAGATAGTGGGTGTATAGTGGGTGCATTAATATTACATATTTTAGACAGGATCTTTATAATTTACTTGTAATTTAAAAAGTCCACAAAGCCATCCTTCAACCCCTTTAGAATTCCCCTTTTTATCAATATTCATGTAGAGGAGCAAAATATTCTACTCTTAAATGCTGTCGCTTCATCCACGTTACTGAATCCACTGAAAGTTGGATTATACACACAAAATGAACCAAGTCTCGCAAGGCCAATGAGAGCGTTTGTTATTTGAATAATTCCCCAGCTGAACATCGGCACAGAGTGGAGAACAGCTGAACATCGGCACATAGTGGAGAACAGCTGAACATCGTCACAGAGTGGAGAACAGCTGGACATCGGCACAGAGGATAACAGCTGAACATCGGCACAGAGTGGAGAACAGCTGGACATCGGCACATAGTGGAGAACAGCTGAACATCGGCACATAATGGAGAACGGCTGAACATCGGCAGAGAGAAAGGAGAACAGCTGAACATCGTCACAGAGTGGAGAACAGCTGAACATCGGCAGAGAGAGGAGAACAGCTGAACATCGGCACAGAGAGGAGAACAGCTGAACATCGGCACACATAGTGGAGAACAGCTGAACATCGGCACATAGTGGAGAACAGCTGAACATCAGCACATAGAGGAGAACAGCTGAACATCGGCACACATAGTGGAGAACAGCTGAACATCGGCACATAGCGGAGAACAGCTGAACATCAGCACATAGTGGAGAACAGCTGAACATCGGCACACATAGTGGTGAACAGCTGAACATCGGCACACATAGTGGAGAACAGCTGAACATCGGCACATAGTGGAGAACAGCTGAACATCGGCACATAGTGGAGAACAGCTGAACATCGGCACATAGTGGAGAACAGCTGAACATCGGCACACATAGTGGAGAACAGCTGAACATCGGCACATAGTGGAGAACAGCTGAACATCGGCACACATAGTGGAGAACAGCTGAACATCGGCACATAGTGGAGAACAGCTGAACATCGGCACATAGTGGAGAACAGCTGAACATCGGCACATAGTGGAGAACAGCTGAACGTCGGCACACAGAGTGGATAACAGCTGTGACACAAAGAAAAGCTGGAAACCGCCGCGCAGCACTGAAAGGCACCTGGAAGAACCGGCCGGGCCCAGCCCGCGACAAGGACAGTGACAGAGAGAGACGACAAGGGGAATACCAGCTCAGGGGCCGCGGAGCGTGACTGATCCTCCGCATGCTGCCCTCTCCGGCACGCGCTCTACTTAGAGCGCCAAGCGGCTTTCCTTTTTATATACTCGCCGTTCCCCGCGGATCAAGTGGCGCACAAAGCACGCGCGCAATTAATCTCGCTCTGCCTGCCACCGTTTGCCGTGATCCCCGTGTCCATTGATCGCGACGTCATCAAACGGTCGAAGCGGTTTAGCGGTGTCTGCTTTTCGCTCGTGCATCACAGGGCACCACAGTTCAGCTCTAAGGTTTTTTCATCATAAGAAACGGCCTCCTCGCGTCCGGCCTTGTCATCGTATCCCGTCGCCGCCTAACTAAACGAACGCAGAGAACCGTGCGGTTAATTTTTATCAGAACAATAACTCAACCGCTCAATAGAATAGTGTGAATTCAAGCTCCCAAATGTCGTCTAACCACAATGATTAGCGAACTGCTGCTGTAGCTCTTGTAGGTTCTAATCTTATGTGGGGTATTGCCACTCTCACTTTGGTTGTTATGTGGTAACCTGCCTATGAGTGGGACCGACGATGCCCATGCATCTACAGCTCTCTCCAGTAGGAGAAAGAAACATTATGGCAAATGTAAGCTACACATGGTGCTCTGGATGCAACAATCACATAAATATTAAAAACATAAAGTACTTTATTAAATTTTACATTTGTGTCCTTGTACCACTGTAGTTACATATACTAGGACTATCCATGTATTATGTAAATGC
This sequence comes from Ilyophis sp. 1 JC-2022, assembly GCA_022702515.1. Lineage (NCBI taxonomy): Eukaryota > Metazoa > Chordata > Actinopteri > Anguilliformes > Synaphobranchidae > Ilyophis > Ilyophis sp. 1 JC-2022. The sequence continues at coordinate 45,365,635 of CM040398.1, read as the reverse complement.
ACTATACATTACTTATGTATGCTTATGTAATAACTTCAAGACTTTATGGATTTTCATTTGGCAAGAGGAATGTGGCAAGGTGAATTTGCACAACGCACGTCTCATACTAGTATATTGAATTACTGTATATACGTAGGTAAAAGGTCAGCGTAATGTAAGTAATGATACTATAGTTTAATTGTTGGCTTCAGTTATTGCACGACAGGAAAATACCTCAGTCAGGTGTAGAGTACTTTACGAATAATTAAAACAGAAGGTCTGTTTATCTCTAGAACTGCTTAATAAAATATGATTTGAGGCAATGCGATGAGCCTTTTCAAATAAAAAAAAAAATGAAAAAAGCTCCATCTTTTGGATTTCTCTAGTAGCTTTAAAAGCTCACGGCTGCATTATACATAGAGTTGCATTATACATGAGGCACAAACCCCACATCCACTGCAGTAGAACTGTGGATACGTATGGAATTAATTCTGTCAGGGCAGACTTCCCACACAGCCTCTGAACAGGACAAAAAAAAAGAGAATAAATCCTCACTGACCCCACAGTAATTACTATTGGAGTTTGTTTATTGACCGGTGGAGAGACGTCAGCTCTGTGCTCTCTTTCCCCACAGAAGAGAAGGCAGGCTTTTTAGTCCTTATCAGCCAGCTCCTCAATAAAAGGTCTCTGATTTTGAGTTTATTTTGTTCCAGGCTGAGTTTCCCTGCAATGGTAACCAAAGGGGATACAGGAATCGTCTTCTGACAACAATGAATACACATTTCAAAATGGCTGAGGCAGGTTTTCCAATATTGGGATTTTATTGCTGTCTTTAGCAACTTTTTGGATCCCATCAGCATTTTAGTCTTGGAAATGTCTTGCAAAAATGTATGAATTAAAATGCCATGGGGTAATTTCAGTATTGTTCAATTGCCTGCTGCATGCTGTTCTGCACAGCTAGCTGTGTGCTGTTAGATTGAAGATTAGCCGGTGCACTGACAAATAACATCGCACAATTATGTATTAAGAGTTCATGACAAACTTTGTGTTTGCTTCAGAGAGCCAGACTGTGCAAATTGACTGTATGGAAATTGTAAATGTCACATTTTGGCATATTCCATGTATATTATCGTATAATCCTCATTTCACTCTAGTTCTTCTGGAATAGTCGCTCATTGCATTTCTGTAAAGTGACAAGCGTTTCTCTAATAGGCCGGTTGAATTTCAGCCCCCGCCCCTTTTACAGGAAGTGTAAAAAAAAACCTTCGGACTGCAGACTTCAGTTCAGCCCATTTCAAAACATTCCATCAAAAACTATTTTAAAACAGGCAAAAAGTGAACAAATTGCAGATATCGCATTTATGGAACGTGGAATGTGGCAAATTGCGAGTTTTAATATTCTTTCAATTTAAATGTACAATTATTACAAAGCGAGCAAATGAGACACGACTCATTGTCTTTTTTTGGTGATAAGCTGAGGTATGATTTCACTCCACATGCTCCATAGTATTATACATGTAGTCAAGGCAAACTTTGCAATCACAAGGTGATCTTGTGGGCTGTACTTGCCTTTATTTTCCCCCCGTCAGACAGATTGCTCTATCGGCTTGAGCTGGACGGATGCTAATTCAATTGGACCTAAGACAAGCTTTTAGAGGTAGGACAAGGGTGTCTGTTAAGAGCATGGAATCGGTGTCGGTCTGATAGCCGTGCCTTAGAATCTGTTGATTAGTGTGACCGCGCTCTTGATTCAATCAACATTTGTCCTTCGCTTTGACTTACAATTAAATGTGAATCTGCATTTTTTTTCCACAAGCACAGCTTCGCGAGTCCAGCGAGTCCAACTCGCCAAACTGAGTTTGTGGGAAAAAAAGTGCTTGTATTTACATTTACTTGTCAGTCAGTTGAAGACACATACTTATTTAATACATGCCTGTACTTTTTACCGTCTGATTCGCCTTAGAGTAAATAATAAATAATAATAAAAATAAAATAAATAATATATTGACATCTGAAGGTCTTCGTACAGGCATTCTAAGCCAAAATATGAACACGGTATGCTTTTTCCTTTTCACCAACAAATCTTTCATTTTATCAACCACTGCACTCAAAATACTACAGACCAGACTGGGACACATTTATTGATTTTTAGATTAACTGGGTGGCTTTTTCCCCCCCACAAAACCCCATAGTATTGGCCAACTCAGATATTGTAAATAGCCTATGAGTGTATTTGTGCAGTGACTGAGCAACATTGATTGCAAAGCTTGAGAATTGTGCTACCGGGGTTCTGAAAAAATATTGGCATGTCCGTTACACTGAATCGAATTGAATTGGCCATCGTTTCCCGTGTCTTTGTCAACAAAACATTGTTTAACAGGTTATTTAAAAGTTCTGTCTGTCTTACATGGATTGATTTGCTGGTGGGCCAGTAGAGGGTGATATTTTTTCTGGTCAAATAAAATCCCAATGTCCCAGTGCAGTGCTAGGGACACTGTGCTGTAGGAGATGCCGTCTTTCGGGGGAGATGTTAAACCGAGGTCCTGACTCACTCAACCCTAAGACTGGGGGGTTCCCCGGTGTCCTGTCTAAACCCCCAACATGCCACCTAATCATCCCCAGGTTGAATTGGCTAAACATTATTCTCTCCCTCTCCACCTCAGCTGATGCTTATGTGTGATGAGCATTTTGGCACAAAATGGCTGCTATACATTACCCAGGTGGGTGTTACATCTTAGTGATTGTTGAGGCGAGTTTCTCCCTCATTACTGTAAAGCAATTTGAATGTGAGAAAAGCGCAATATAAATGCAAGGAATTATTATTATTATTATTTAAATAAAATTTGTTCTTAGCTCCAGTAAGCTTCATGAAGCGACAGGCTTTGGTGTGTCCTATACATTGCGCACTTGTAAATGGCGGGCCTCCCTGTGCCTGCAAAGTTTTACATGTACCAGTAAGGCTGTGATCTTGAGTAACACTTAACCACACCGAGCCCTGCATTTGAACCTGTGTTTCTGACAGTGCCATGCGTCCCCTGTGTTAAAGCTTCCGGAATAACAATGCGCCGAATTAATCGGGCAAATAAAGAGACGTTCGTTGTAATAATGATGCTGATCGTCGTTGCCTGGTTCTGCAAATTCAGCTCATGTACCCGTGAGTCTTCTGTGAAAGTCAGGGGTCGTAGTACATCCCTCCCCCACCCCCGACGGATAAAAATGATTTAATTGAAAGCAGGATCCCATCGCAGTCCTCATGCCCCTGTCCTGGGACTCGTAGTCACCCTCGAGTTAGACAGCTACTCCAGAGTGATCAATAATTCCTGTCTGCGAGACGCTGTCTAACGGTCTCCTACAACAGGCTGTCTCTTCCTAAGTTACCGTGCATCAGGGGAGCATACAGCAATCAATCAATCCAATGTTATTTGTATAGCGCATTTTTCAAAGGACTATCGTCCACAAAGTGACATTGTTGAGGAAAGACTCCCTGGGTGGTAGGTAGAAAGAAAGCAGACTCAGTGCGGGAGTCCGTGTCCTCCTCTGGCAGGCTCAGGGTGTGGGATCTGAGGGACAAGGTCACGAAACGTGATCAGGTCAATTATCAGTTCCATCTCGCAGCCTTTTGTGTGTGTGTGTGTGTCTGTGTGTCTGTGTGTCTGTGTGTCTGTGTGTCTGTGTGTGTGTGTGTGTGTGTGTGTGTGTCTGTGTGTCTGTGTGGTGTGTGTGTGTGTGTGTGTGTGTGTCACACTTTTGCTTTTTTGGCACTAGTATATTGAGGAAAAACTCGCACCTGTTTCGTCTCTCGATTTACAAAGACTGGACTGCAAACCCATGTGAGCCTGCTGAAATCATAATAATACGGAATGTGTACTTTAATATGTACAAACTACATTTGTAAAATGCACTCCGTGCTTTATATAGATGGACATGTTTTTACAATAATAATTATTAGATGCATTAGCTGCAATGCACGCAAAGCATCCTGATTCATTGGTATTTATGAATGTGATGTGTATTTGTCTCAGTGCACAATGTGTTCCCAATTTACTTCTTACTGGGGTGTTGTTCTCATAGAGTGAAATAAGCAACAGACTGCTGGATGGGGCGGCGGGGGGGTGCTTGGATTTAAAGTCCAATGGGAACTATAGCCGTCTCGGAATTAGCTAGACTGCACCAGCAGTGATCCAGACTTACACGGTGAAGGTTTTCAAGTGAAGCTCTTTGATTGACAGTGTGGATCATTCGGGAGTCACGGTTTACGAGACTGGCTGCCCTGCTGATGGCCGCCTGTCTACCTCTGTCTTTCAGGACCTGGGGGGTGGGGCTCCCCCACAACGGAACTGGAAAGGTATCGCCATCGCCCTGCTCGTCATTCTGGCGGTCTGCTCGCTTATCACCATGTCTGTCATCTTGCTCACACCAGGTAATATAGAATGTGGGTCATTCATTATATTTGCACGCACCTTTCAATAAACTCAAGGACACTGACAACGGTGAGGGGGAAACTCGCCTCGACCACCACCTGTCAGTATTTGAATCTGTCCTGTGTGTCTTTGCTTCATTTTCGGTTGTATTCGGTTTTGTTCGCATGTCTTTATTTTCGTTCTCCGTCTCCCTGTCCATGTGCTTTTGTTTTCACTTCCTCCTTGTGTCCGCCCCGCCTTCTGTATCTCAGCCCCTGATTACCCATGTGTTTCACCTGCCCTGCTGTTCACCTGCCTCTCGTTTGCTCGTTAGTCTGTGTATTTAAGTTCCACTCTGTCTTGTGTTTGTCACAGTTGCCTGCTTTGCTCTGTTCCGCTACAAGCCTTTCCTGATCCGTGTTTTGCTAGTTGCTTTGTGTGCCTGATTTCTGTTTTCCTGACCTTTTGATTTTGTTTCTTGACTTCGCTTTTTGGATTGTGTTTGTGTACTTTTGCCGTGATCACCTGATTTTGACTACGGCCTGTTCCTGACTACGATTCTGCCTTTTCCTCATGGCTTTTGCCACTAATAAACTTCGGTTTATTTTTCTAGTACTGGCTGCACTCGAGTCTCTACTGCACCCTGACATCACCCGCCTGGGGGCCATTTTTGCGCCAGAACGCTCACCACACATCAGTTGAAGTGGAGAGGGAGATAACTTTTTTTTTGCCAATTAAATCAGGGGATGATTAGGTGGCAGGTTGAGAGAGCCAAGTTGGGAATTTAGCCAGGACACCAGGGAACCCCCTACTCTTTGTGACGAGTGTTATGGGATCTTTAATGACCGCTTACAGTCAGGACCTCGGTTTAACGTCTCATCCGATTAATCACTGCACTGAAGCATTGGGATCTATTTGACCAGAAGGAAGATCAGTGGCTCACCAACACCACTTCCAGCAGCAACTTAGTTTGCCCAGGAGGTCTCCCATCCAAGTACTAACCAAGCCCACACCTGCTTAGCTTTAGCCATTCAGCAGGAGCAGGGTGCTGGCATATAACATGCAATTATAGCATGCAGTTATAGCATGGGTGTACAGACTATAGGCGTATAGGGTGGGTTAACAGACAGAGGCTACAGAATGCAGCGATGGAGTGGGATATAGTGTGCTGGCTTATAGCAGTGGTCTCCAATCCTGTTCCTGGAGATCTACCGTCCTGTAGGTTTTCACTGCAACCCTAACAAAGCTCACCTCATTGAACAGCGAGAGATCTTCTTGAGCTGCTAATTAGTAGAATCAAATGTGCCAAAATAGAGTTGACATGAAAAGTCAATATTTGAATACGTTTTTATTTAACTCAGACCCCAATCCTACTGTAGTTTATTAATATCTTTACACATAACCATGTAATAAATAGTATCAGACCAAATAGTCATATAAAAAAATATTTAAAAAAATAAAAAAAACGATGTCAAAAATAATAATGGTTTTATTTCAGCGGATACCACTACTGGCAGTGACACAAAACTGACCGTGGAGGATCTGTTCAAACCCGAATTTGAAGTCCACGACCCCGAGCCTAGATGGATCAGTGGTAAGGATCTCCAGCTTTTATCCTCCTCTTTCATTGGTTCCTTTTAGGGGGCTGCTTTCCCCTTGGCAAACATTACATTACATTACATTACATTCATTTAGCAGACGCTTTTATCCAAAGCGACGTACAGTAAGTGCATACAGAAAGGTCATCAAAGTAACTACAGAACAGATAAGAAAGCAATTTTTCACATACAGTAGCAGCTATCCCTAGTAATGAACACAATGCAGTTCACAGTGAACTGGGTAAATCAGCTCTAATACAATTCTATACTAATCATTATAAACTTGACTATCCTGAGTACATAGTTCAACAAGAACACAAACCATGAGGTCCTAGCTAAGTATTAGTCCAGGTGGAGTCTGAAAAGGTGCGTTTTCAGGCCACGACGGAAAGTAGGCAGGGTTGGCATGGAACGTAGGGGAATGGGAAGTTCGTTCCACCACTGGGGAGCTAGGGTGGAAAAGCTCCGCAGTCGGGACGAGCGAGTACCATTTACACGGAGGGGGGGAAGCGCAAGTCGCCCTGCAGTAGATGAGCGAAGCGGTCGAGCAGGAACATAGTTCTGAATCAAGTCCTGCAGGTAGATAGGGCCTGTCCTATTGGCTGCAGTGTAGGCCAGGGTCAGAACTTTGAACCTGATCCTGGCTGCAACTGGCAGCCAGTGGAGTGACCTCAACAGGGGGGTGATCACCTGATTTTGACTACGGCCTGTTCCTGACTACGAAACACTGGGAAGTGGAATTTCCTGTCAAAGTAAACAGAGATTTATGATTATTGCCTTCACCAAACTTTTCGCCTCAATGAAACAGATAAGCATTTTGGGAGTATTGGACTCTTTGTCTTTCTTTGTCAGCTACAGAATCCTCTATGAATGCAGCTCATTCATCATTGTGTCATATATTCCATAATCCAGGTTTCATGGTGTTTTGCCATGCGGGCTGCTACCAACATTGTATCTGTAAGCAATGCGGTATTTTGCCATATGAAATAATCTCTATAACTTGGCAACCGCAGCAGTGCCTATTATCTGTTAAGCTAAGTACATTTAAGCATGTTTTTAATTTAAGAATATTCAGTGTACAGTTTTGCAGCCAGTGGAGGAGAGATGTGGGGAAAACGTGACCCCTTTTTAAAAAAGACTGAATCTGAAGCAGTATTGCAGCCAGTGGAGATGAGAGATGTGGGGAAAACGTGACCCCTTTTTAAAACAGACTGAATCTGAAGCAGTATTGCAGCCAGTGGAGATGAGAGATGTGGGGAAAACGTGACCCCTTTTTAAAACAGACTGAATCTGAAGCAGTATTGCAGCCAGTGGAGATGAGAGATGTGGGGAAAACGTGACCCCTTTTTAAAACAGACTGAATCTGAAGCAGTATTGCAGCCAGTGGAGATTAGAGATGTGGGGAAACGTGACCCCTTTTTAAAAAAGACTGAATCTGAAGCAGTTTTGCAGCCAGTGGAGATTAGAGATGTGGGGAAACGTGACCCCTTTTTAAAACAGAGTGAATCTGAAGCAGTTTTGCAGCCAGTGGAGATGAGAGATGTGGGGAAAACGTGACCCCTTTTTAAAACAGACTGAATCTGAAGCAGTATTGCAGCCAGTGGAGATTAGAGATGTGGGGAAACGTGACCCCTTTTTAAAAAAGACTGAATCTGAAGCAGTTTTGCAGCCAGTGGAGATTAGAGATGTGGGGAAACGTGACCCCTTTTTAAAAAAGACTGAATCTGAAGCAGTTTTGCAGCCAGTGGAGATTAGAGATGTGGGGAAACGTGACCCCTTTTTAAAACAGACTGAATCTGAAGCAGTTTTGCAGCCAGTGGAGATGAGAGATGTGGGGAAACGTGACCCCTTTTTAAAACAGACTGAATCTGAAGCAGTATTGTGTTCAGCAGCATGGGATTTTTCTAAATGAAACCAGCTGGCTCCTAATAGGAATGAATTCAGCCCACTTGTGTTGTGTTTGATGTTTAGATAGAGAACCTGCTCAGCTCCCGCTCTCAAGCTGTTTCCAGTGGATTGCTAAATGATCAGACGTTCTCAGAAACCGAATGATATTCTGTGAAATGGGCCCACAAACACTTTTTGTAAAAAAAAACAAAAAAAAACCATTATGCTTCCAAGCATCTTGTCATTAGAAAAAGGAAGCCTTTCCACAATTTTGCACAGTTAATACTTCAAAGGTGACAGAGTGGTGTAATGGATTTTAGTGGCGGATAATCAAATGCGAAGGTAGGGGGATCAGAAACAAGTCTCTCATGCAGTAAGGGAATAACAAAATAATAAATACAAAGAAAGAAAAGACAGGAAACTACTTCCTTGTGGCTAAACAGCCAAATGAAAATCAACCCACTAAAATAGGGCAAACTCGAATAATGAGTGAAACACAAACTAAATCTCCCGAGCTCAATACTGGAGCCAAAACAGGAAACTTAGCAAAGAAAAGAACACCCTCTCCACATGAGTTTGGGCGGCCAAAAATATGTAAAACCTAAACGAAACAAACAAAGAAAACTGTCTCCGAGAGAATAGCAAAGAATAAAATAAATAGCACAGAATGCTAACAGGAGGAATAATACCTATTATACCTGAACTAAAAGCTAATAGCAAGTCTCCCGTGAACATAAACAGCATTTAATATCACAAGGTCGCTAGTACCTGGCTGTACCTGGCTCAATGCAATGTCGAATGACAAAGAAGCACCGGGGAAGCGGAAGTGAGGAACTTAAATACCCCGCAGGTAGAGGCACAGGTGAAAACAATGATGAGGGAAAGCAAACCCCGGAACGGAACGTGGGAAAAATCTGATAGATTCTCAGTCGGGAAATAAGGACGAGAACCGCAACGGAAAAGAAAAGAAAAACCCACGAACCATGACAATTGGGGCTTGTAACACAACACAACAATGGTGAGGCTAATTTCTCTGCCTACACTGTTTTCAGGCAATAGATGCCAAGGGACGCTAGCATCGCTTTTTGGAAACTCAATCATGGGCGAGACCCACCTACATTATTCATGGCCCACATTAAGAGTCTCAGTGGTGTCAGCTGAGCGCTGCTGTCCGAAGCTTATATTGGCGTATCGATCTCGCCGCGCTCTGACGACAGGCGTGTTTTAAAGCCGGGCTTTCCCAACGGCCGGGCTGTGAGTGAAATTGGCAGAGTGGAAGGATAAACTAATGAATTAGTCGCCGTTTTGGGTCTGCATGGGCCGAATGATTCCATTACACCGAGCGACCTCATTGGACGCCCCCCTCCTCTGCATTCTTCCTGTTTCCAGCTGCATTTCAGCGGTTGTGTTCTTCTCTTTCTTTTTCCCTCGTTCCTTTTCCCTCGTTCCCTTTACGTCAGTCTCTGGAGTTCAATTTTATTAAGGGCAGTAGGAGGTGGAGTGCACGGAGTCAGTTCCTGTGCGTTACTTACTCATAACTCAATGAGCATTAACCATTATTATGTAAGACATGCTCAGCTTCACAAAGCACAGAGGTTTAGACGCGAAAAGGGATTGTCACATGCAAGCAGTCAAACCCGGAATTATTAGCTGTGTTGTATGTTGTTGAATACGTGCGGTTTATCAGTAATTACCCTTTGCTGGTGAAATTTTGAACGAGAGAGACAAGGGGATGGAGAGATTAGTGGTTGACAGGGGAAAAGACATAAGCACAAGCAGGACAAACAGTGAACAGGCCCTGAGCGTGTTGGCTGGGGACAAGCTGAAACATTTACCCACATTTGAAATGGTTTCTTGTTTTTCTTCTTTAAAATAATAAGAAAGGACACTGTAAAGTACCCCTTGGAGAGAATATCATAATCTATAATCGGTTGTTTGCCTGCGGAGAGACACGAACACAAGCAGCCTGAAATCTAGATAATCCTCGTGTCTGGAATTATGTGTCATTTTTTTCTTTGTCTTCCACTGTGTAAATCACATAATTGTGCTAAGTGACTTGATGATAGTCATGATCTACAATCATTATGAGTCATTGTGCTAAACTTGACTGTGTGTGTGTGTGTGTGTGTGTGTGTGTGTGTGTGTGTGTGTGTGTGTGTGTGTGTGTGTGTGTGTGTGTGTGTGTGTGTGAGTTTGTTGCTGAATCAGTCCGACTCTGTGGCTACAGTTATGGGGGATGGTCCATCACAGTGTTCAGGTTGTCTGCTAATCAATGAATATTGTACAGAAAAAAGAGGATGTGGGCTGTTGAGAGAGAGAGAGAGAGAGAGAGAGAGAGGGGTGGAGGTAATCATCTCTGACCAAACTGTGCCTCCACACACACGCACACGCACACGCACACACACACACACCTCACTACTAACGAACAGGAACATGCGACACCCATTAAAACAGTAGGAGATGGCATCTATCCTCCACAAAGGCCATCGACAATGATAAATACATAAGTACATTTAAAACAAAATTTTTTAAAAATGCACCTTTCTGCACCTCAAGCTTCAGTTCCATTTTGGAATCCATGGCAACCATTTGTAAATTAACCCATGGGAACTTGTCAAGCTCCAAGCCGAGCCAAGGAGTCTTTCTCGGCTGATGAGTAAACCTGCATCTGCAGTCAACTGCAGTCAGGTCTCCCCATGATGTCACTTCCCCTTGAGCTTGAGTACAGCTTCAGCAGGAATTACCTTTCTCTTTTTTACTGTCATTTACAAACACGTTGTATAACTTATAAGGTCATGAAAGGAAATGAAAAAGCTGAAGAACTGACTTGCTCCCAGAGCCCCAGAGTAGTCATGACATGGCCGTCTGCAGCAAATGCAGGCCAACGACATTTAGGGAGAAATTCAGTCCTCCTCCTTTGCCGTTTTCCAATAGCTTTGTATACTGATTCAATGTATTCTGTATGAAAGAATGTAATAGCGCAGACAGACAATCCCTGGCTAAATTGTTTTACACCGTGTTTAAAATGCAAAATGCATTGCTGCTAAATCAAACAAGCCATCTGGTCGGAAACCGTATTTGTTCAGACGAGATGGCTTGTATACATCGCTTCACATAAGAAATGTGAAAGTCAATTACTGAGGGGGAGTGGGGTGAGCTTCAGACAATACCCTGTAGAGCCGTGCAGTTTCAGACAATACCCCGTAGAGACTTGCAGTGGCTGGCTTCGAATGTGCCCTCCCAGTCACACAATGATTCACCAGTCTCTCTCTCTCTCTACCTCTCTCTACCTCTCTCTACCTCTCTCTATCTCTCTCTACCTCTCTCTACCTCTCTCTACCTCTCTTTACCTTTCTCTCCCCCCCTCTTTCTCTCTCTCTCTACCTCTTTTTCTACCTCTCTCTCTCTCTTTACCTATCTCCCCCTCTCTCTCTCTCTCTTTTTCTTGATTAATAATACAGTACTCTGGTAATCAGAGCGGAGGTGGACTGAAACATCCAATGACAATCAGCTGAGATCAGAGTCACTTTACAGGGGATCACCGTGCAGGGTTTTTCTCATGCAAGCTCTCACACACGGCTGTCCTAGAACAAGGCTGGTCTAGAGTGATTCCAGGTTCAAGTTCCATATTGGGAACTGCGCAAGATTCTTATCGGTGCAAGAGTGAATCGTTTAATTAAATTCAATTCAACTTTTATTCCAGACTCATCTTAAAAGTGCATAATAAATTACAGGGGCAAACCATTTGTCCATCTTAAAGTTTACATAGAGGCTCTTGGGCCAATGTCTCCACATATTTGATGAGAAATGAGTATAACTCTTTACAAGGTTTGGTTAAAGCCACAATAACATCATTCTCCGACTTGTCTAGTCGGCACATAGATTTATACATAATGTTTCTTAAAAGTGCTTGACAGGTAGGTATACCCATATTAACAAACATCTGGCTAGCATTGTGAAATCTTGGTGCACGAAGGAATAACCGCATAGCATCATTATATGCCACTCTAAAACCTCATTTATACTTCGTCGCACGACCCTGTGTCGAGTGACAAAAATTACGTGTTTCCAACTGAAAAAAGTGTTGTTAGACATTTTTTCTCAGTGTCGCACACCTCGAGAATGTTGTTATGTCGCGGACAATGTAGTACTTTGTCACACAGTCTGACTGTACAGCCAGAAATATGTTTTTTGCTCACTTCCTTATTTTGGTTTTCACTAATATTGGTAATTTTTCTATGGTTGGAATATAGGAAAATATTATTAAATATTTAAAATGCGCGTCTTCATCCAGCATTTCCCGCATTTGTTTAATTAAAATATAGCTACTCGCCCTGGTTTTTTCCCCGTTTGGTTTATGGGATGGAGTACTGCCATGTTTTAAGAAATGTAAACAAATGGTCAGAAGTTGTTGTCTTGTTACCGTAGAGACAACCAAACCCTCATAGCAGACCTTCGCCCGAAGTATAAATGCCAAACGTCGTGCGACACCTTCACTTGTCAAAAAGGACGTGCGACGGAGTATAAATCAGGCTTTAGTCTCTGCATACTGCCTTTTCTGTAAGTACACTACACCATAGGTGAGCAGTATACAGAGGCGTACAAAACGCTCTGAACGGTGAGGCTTTGCCATCGATAGTGCACATATAAAATTTACGCATCAACATGTTATCCTGGGCATACAAATTGCATCACTGTCTATAGATATCTCTGTCATCTGTTAACTCATCTGTAATGACCAAGATATTTAATTTCATTTTCATTACACACCTTAAGAGCATTATTAAAAATCAGGAAATACTCATTTTCTATCCTCTTTACATCTTACAGTCATAATGTATTGTATTGGATATCAAATTCTACACCATACTTGGGAACATATCGAATCATCTGCATACATAAGATGGTTAACGACAGTATTTCCAACAACACAGCCAGTTTTATACCCACTCAGCTGCTTCGATACGTCATCCATGTACACATTGAACAGGAAAGGAGATTAAATCTCACCCTGTCTGACCCCATTTCTAACATAGAAAAGAGCAGATACAGCATTTCCCCATTTAACCTGCATAGTCTGATAAGCATACCAGAAAGCTAAAACTTTGGTACACTTCTTTGGCACATTTTATTGAATAATTTCTTATGATAAATTATATCAAATGCCTTAGAGGTGTCTATGAAACGCAAAAACATGGTACAGTTTTGGCTTTTGTATTTAGCTACTATTTCCTTTAAGGCAAAAATGCACATATCTGTGCCATGTTTACATTTAAAACCAACTTTAGAAAGTATGCTGGCTAGAGAAATAGGTCTATAATATCCTTGCTATTTATTTTACCGGCTTTGTTCTTGATGACCGGCACAAGTAATACTGATAGCATGGAGTCTAGTTTGTTTTAAGAATAGAAACAAACTGAAGTCCAAACACCAATGTTTGGGTGTTTGGACCGGATTTTGGTCTTTTTAAAAACGGATTATTCACTGTTGGAGCACTGATATTATTTTAATAATTTGTTTCAGTCAATATCCAGGTGCACATATGGCTAACTCACTAAACCCTTAAATAAATAAAAATTGATGGTTTAGAATACATTTGACCACTATTTTAAAGAGTAAAAATCTTTAAAATAGAGGTCAATAAAGATGTGACTGCCTTGTGACACATTAGGCCTCCTTCATGAAACGTGAGCAGAACGAATTTGCAGTATTACCGTATTACCAGTTTTGCCCGTATTTTGATATGTTTTTGTATCTGAAATTTTATCGGACGTACTAACAAATTTTACACATGGTCAAGACCCAGGCGTACCGCGTTCGTAAATTCAGAATGCCACTAAATGTAGCTTGTTAGTGATAATTAAAATATGAATTTATTTTTATTTTCTGTTAAATTCACATGACAAAATGTAGTCCAGGTGGAGTCTGAAAAGGTGCGTTTTCAGGCCACGACGGAACGCAGGCAGGGTTGGCATAGAACGTAGGGGAATGGGAAGTTTGTTCCACCACTGGGGAGCTAGGGTGGAAAAGCTCCACAGTCAAGACGAGCGAGCGCCATTGACACGGAGGGGGGGAAGTGCGAGTCGCCCTGCTGTAGACGTGCAAAGTGATCGAGCAGGAACATGATTCTGGATCAAGTCCCGCAGGTAGGCGGGGCCTGTCCTATTGGCTTCAGTGTAGGCCAGGGTCAGAACTTTGAACCTGATTCTGGCTGCAACTGGCAGCCAGTGGAGTGACCTCAACAGGGGGGTGACATGTGAAAATTTCAGAAGGTTGAACACAAGCCGGGCAGCTGCGTTCTGGATCAGTTGAAGAGGCAGGATGGCGCAGGCTGGTAGGCTTGCGAGCAGGGAGTTGCAGTAGTCCAGGCGTGAGGTGACCATAGTCTGGACAAGAAGCTGGGTAGAGTAGGTGTTCAGGTACGAATCCTCCTGATGTTATACAGGAGGAACCTGCAGGACCATACCGTCGCCCTGATGCGGTCTTTGAAGTCCAGCAGGTCGTCCAGGACCACCCCCAGGTTCTTTGCAGAGTGGTAGGCAGCCACCATGGTCCCGTCAACAGTGATGGAGAGGTCATGTAGTGAGGAGGTCTTGTATAGCATGAAGAGGAACTCTGTCTTGTCGAGGTTGAGCTTCTGGTGATGGGTAATCATCCACTCAGAGATGTCGGCCATACAAAAAGATATCCTCTCCTTCACCTGTTGGGTAGAGGGAAGGAAAGAGAGCATAACTATGGTATGAGAAGCCATGTGAATTAATTACTGAACCAAGAGACTTAGTATAAATGGAGAACAGCAGAGGACCCAGTACAGATCCCTGCGGGACTCCTGTAGACAGGGGATGGGGTGCAGAGACAGAACCCTTCCAAGAGACTTAGTAGAATCTATCAGTGAGCTACGATACAAACCAAGAGAGAGCAGTCCCAGAAATGCCCATCTCAGCGAGTGTGTAGATCAGGAGTTTGTGGTTGACCGTGTCGAACGCCGCAGACAGGTCAAGTAGAATCAGGACCGAGGACAGGGATGAGGCTCTAGCAGTGGAGAGTGCCTCAGTCACGGCCAGGAGAGCAGTTTCCGTGGAATGTCCGGTTCTAAAGCCGGACTGATGCGGGTCAAGCAGGTTGTTCTGGTAGAGAAAAAGACAGTTGGATGTCGTTCAAGAGTTTTGGACAGGAAGGGCAAGAGAGATACAGGACCGTAGTTCCTGACATCAGAGGGGTCTAAGCTAGGCTTTTTAAGGAGTGGGGTTACATGGGCAATCTTAAAAACAGCAAGAACAGTAAGTAAGCCTACCTCTTTCCATCACTAGAGGATCGGGAATGCAAAGCACCTTTCGCACTCCCAGAACACCAACAAAATTACTAAATTAATTATTTTATTTTCAGGCCGCGAGAAAGACCGCAGCCTAGTGCTTGGCATAGAGGCAATGCGCTTGTTTGATGCAGATAGGCTTGCACTTTAACAGCTTGTGTCATGGGAGATGTCATCTGCATTTCCTGTATGTTATATCCTTTTTTAAATTTACCATGTAGGCTACTTTACTATTTACTTTATGACACCGGAACGGACAATATGAAACTATTTATTTTCCTTGTTTAAACATCTGCGAGTAAAACTTTGTGTCGGAATAAGGATTTTTTTGCTTTTTCTGGGCCATTTTCACTTCGTATGGAGCTTTAAATGGAAGTGACAACCTCCATATAAGGCAATTCATGGGCGTGGATTTATGCTAATCACAAAATAACGCGGACGAGCTTCGTACGTGAATACGAAAAAAATCTGCCTTTCCCACACGGTTTGATGAATCCGGCGTAAGTTTTTCATACCAACTCATTTCGTACATAAATATACGCGCATATTTAGGAACGCTTCATGAATGAGGCCCATTCTGTATACGCAGGATTTCACTCATGTGGCAGCTTACAGCATAATAAAATAGCATTAAAAAAGGCATCTAGCCAAGCGATATCCAAATCGAACAAACAGTGAGTCCTATATCATCTACGTACACACGTGAATGAAAAAAGAAAAAAGACGCATGCACGTGCTTATGTCCACGCCCACACACACACACACACACACACACACTCGCGCACACACACCCACGCGCGCGCACACACACACACACACACACACAGAGCATGGTCTCACTTTCTTCTTTTTTTCTTCTGACTATTTGATGCAGCTATATATATATACTGCACCATTAATCTCTCTGCTTAAATGAGTAAATGGGTTAATGAAGAATCATTATGATAATGTGTCATCACAATATGAGTTTAGCTGTACAGACCCAGTGTGGGTCATTTATAGTTTCTCATTTTAGATCCTGAAAGTAGTTGAATCTCTGTTAAATCCCACCGATAAAAATAGTGCTTTTTCACTTCGAGTTTACAACTATCTTCTTGATGTAATGTAAAAGTCATGGAGTGGAAATAATGTCTGGCTGACTGTCACTCCTTAAATGCGACTAACCCCTCTTCTTAGATGTTTCTTTGTTGACATTCTGGAGGACATTTGAGGACAGCTATCCGACCCACGTGCATCCAGCGATCGTCTTTCATGCGTCCCGTGCCGGTTTGTTTTCGCTCTGTGTCGCGTTACGCTTTCTCCTGAAATAATTCATTATTTGTAGGAGCAGTTAGCATTCTAACAGTTTGTATTTCACAAGAAAGGGAGCAACATGAGAAGCTAAGGCCCGTGAGTATGTGGTAACTCACGGAAACTCTCCACCCGCAAAGATACTCAACCGCGGTCCGAGGCTCTTCACGGGTCAACCTTGCAGGCTTCAGTCGGAAACCTCTAAATAAATGTTCAATTAGTCAATAAGCATTTTTTTCTGATTCACAATTATCAGCAATTGAGTTTTTTCACACAATATTGCGATCACCAATATTAACACGCCAAACTGCATTATATGCAGAAGAAAACAATTACAATTTAATTTCAATTTTAAGTGGAAATTATTGTGAATCCCGGCCTCTGTTTTTGCTCTTTTTTCCCCCCCCAAACCAACAGCTTTGTGAGCTTTACATTTTTCACAAAACCAAAAATACAAAAGTATTTACTCAAGTGACAAAAGCCAGCTGCCATGGACATGCAGATATTGCAGTGCATTGTTGCAGAATTGTGTCCCACCACCAATTTGAATCAAGAAGCTTTGGCTGAATTTATGAAAGATAAGCCTAATGCTTTTTACTGGAAACCCTAAAAAGTGACAAACTCATAACCATACACATGGGTTACATCCCTATCTCTGTAATTGGGTACAGCACCTGCTAAATTAATGTGTTGTAATTTAAACACCCTGCTGGCCACTGGTGTTCTCATGAAAATGTGTCAGATTATCTATAAACAATAGACGGGTATTTCTTGACCTTTTTTCTCTATTTTCAGCCTCACAGTTGCTTTTAAACATTTCATGCTCAACAGCAAATTTCTTGGTTTTCTCACCTTAAAGCGCCTCAGCGGTAACTCTTGGTTCACATGCTGGGTAGATGTGGGTAGTTCCTAACTTTGCCATTTGTTGGTTATATGTCCAATACAGACACACTTGCCTGGAGACAAGCCAATGCTTTTAGGCACAGAAAGCAGATTTTTTTAGGCACTGTACAGTATCTGAATAGATCCTAATAGCTTTAAGGGCTGTGAAGGACACTAGAAATGTGCAGTCTTTCAGAACAGTCGGGCCACCTGGGGCCTCCGAAAGGGATTTGCACTTTTACCCTACCTTGTTTTCCACTAATTTAAGCGATTAGTTACTTAATTAAGGCAATTTAGCGCGGCCCCCTGCGTCTGTGAGAAAGAATGTGTGGGTTGGCTGCCCCCCGAAAAAAAAAAAAAAAAAAGTCGGTTATGAAATCGGAGGAGACGCCGCGATGTGAGCGTTACTTGTTATTCAGTCGCTTTTCCTCAGGTCAGTCACATATTACACGCCTCACTTCCTTTCATTAATCAACATTAGCCGGGTTTGGAGAGACGGACTCCGCCTCCCCAGGTACGTGAGTGAAGAGCGGACAAACTCAGAGTGTAAGAAAACCACATCTCCCACGGCAACCTCGACCCACGGCAGACGGCGCTGGATATTTCTAGACGGAACGCTGATAGGCCAACGCCTAAAGCAGATGTCGCGATTGAGAAGATCGCATCGTCTTCTCAGTGTCTCTGTGGCGCTGAAGCCTGTCGTACCATAGCACTCACGCTACAAGGATGCGCCCTTCACTGCTTTCACCACGTCTTTTGCAAGCAGTCATTTGCAAAGCGCATATTTAAGTGACAGCTCTGTTTTTGAGGTATTGAAAAAAATGACTAAGTGTGGGTAATGACAAAGCTTATTTTGTTTAATTTAATGTTTGTTTCCTGAGGTTGCAAATGTGTCCAATGTGTATCCAAATTGGGATGACTTGATAGATTAACCAGCACTTTTAAAATATATTTCTGTGTGTGTATGTGTGTGTATTGTTACCGAAAAAGTACACTAAAAAACAAAATAACTTTTAATAGTTTTTTGGCCAGTATTGAAAGATTTGGGGCTCTATTTTCCGGAATCAATGGCGCTCAGCACATGGGCGCAGTCTATGGCTCTGTATGTCACTGCTCAATTGTTCTATATTGAGGCATGCTGTGCTGGTGGAAGATTAGACTGAATATATTATCACTGGGTGTGTTGCAGCAGGATTCAATTATAGCCAATCAAATTAACTCTTTTCATTCCCTCGAGAAGAGCTGGGAGCTTTGCGCCCTGGCGTACTGTCAGTTTCCGTGGCCTACCACTGGAATGGAAGTTGGGGATATAGTCATAATCAGGAGAAGCTTCTCCCACGAGTGACCTGACGTTCATCAGAAGATGATGAATTAGCTTAGGAGGAGAGAACTAATGCAGTTAATGCATGTAGCTCTGGTCGTATGAGAACCGTTGCTCAGTGCAGGAAACGGTTCAATAACATTCTGCGAATTTCGAGTTCAAGTTGCATTTATGGTCATTCTTCTTATTGCAGATGAGAAAAATGACAGAATACAGTACCCCTGGGACCACAGTATATGAACAGCCATAAATAATTAAAAACGGAAACAAATACAGGAATAAAAATTATTAAAAAAGAAAAAAGGCAATGAGCAATAAAGGAAAAGTATGCATTTTATCTGCTTGAGGGATTTATATCAAAGTCAAATTGGATGAAACCGGTTGATTGGCTTTATAATAGGTTATGATCATACACACATTAGACCTCATTCATGAAGCGTTCCTAAATATGCGCATACATTTATGTCCGAAGGGAGGTGATACGAAACATTTACCATATAGCCTATGTAATGGCCCTGTCACACTATTGCATATGAGAGAAACGTATGAGTTACGTATGTAAATTCAAAAAATAATTTTCATATGCACAAAAAGCCCTTGAAAATAGCGTATGGCCAGTGTATGCCTAGCGTATGCCTAGCGTATGCTTAGCGTATAAACCATACGTCCGAATACACACAAAATGTTTAAGCATGCTTAAAAAACTTTTTGTGCCTCGCCGTATGCCAGCGTATGCCACCGTATGCGACCGTGCTTGAAACGTATACAACCTATGCCTAACGTACCCCTAGCGTATGTCAGCGTATATCAGCGTATGAGTGATATTTTTCATACGCTAGTACGATACGCAATAGTGTGACAGGGCCATAAGGTCATGTAGAATAAAAAATTTTAGCAATTTTGAAAAAATAGTAGGCTACTGGGAGGGTTCATTAGACTACGTTATGGGTCTGATTAAACAGCTTCATAGCCTACAATTGATTAACGTTTGCTTTTTACAATCATAATTTATTACGTTTGCAATGTATATTTCAAAGGCTACATTTGGTCTTTTAAATTTAACAGAAAATTTAAATAAATTCATATTCTAATTATCACTCGGAAGCTACATTTACTGGCATTCTGCATTTGCGAATGAGGTACGTGTGCTCCGGAGCAGGTGTACATTACTAACAAATCCGAAAATGTTGATGAATACCAAAATACGGGCAAAAATGCCAATACGAACGATTTATGTTCAAATTCGTTCTGCTCACGTTTCATGAATGAGGCCCGTTGTTTGGGAAAGGCCTGAAACGAGCAACTTGACATACGCCGCGCTGCGACATGCGCCGTTGGCCTGGTCTGAGTAGATGGGCGGCGCAAGTACGTGTCACAGTATACGCCGATACCAAAATTGCAATGCGCTGCACCACAATTGCAGTTCACTGCTTCTTCTTCTCGGACACACCCCCAACAGCGCCTCTCCTCCCACTTCGGCACATGGCGAGTCACCAATTTACCAACGGGGGTCTGGCGTGTCAAAATCCACAACAAAAATGCCACTTTGCCAGTACAACGGCAGGCCACATGCCATATGCTGGCTGGTAAATAGAGCCCTTGTATGTCATTTTTTGTGTGTAAGACTGCATTTAATTTTAAAGCAGGTCTGATACAGTGTATTCTATGACATATTGATTACATTATTGTATTATTCATTTCCTTAGCAGATGCTGTATTTTTGTATATTGCTTTTAATGTCTCTGGATATTTTCAGGCCAAATTCAGGTAATACCCTCCTGTCTAACATTCAAACCTGCAGCATTGTGCCTATGAGGTCTGATCTGTCCCCTGGGCACTGCTACCCCCAAGTGCATTATCCATTTCACACAGATGGATATTTACTAAAGCAATACAGGTTCAGTGTTTTTCTTGAGGGCGCTTTTAACTGCACTTGAAAGACAACCGTCGGAATAAAAGCACGGTGACTCTGCAGTCTTGTCAGTTATGTCGTTTTCCCAATAGGGACGGTCAACTTTTCAAAAACGGACAAAGCTTGTGGTCCCGCTTGATCAACGAGGACCTGGAAACAGTTGTTTTCTTTGCAGTGACTAGCAATAAGGTGCGGCTTTTCCCACGTCAGTGTAAACAAACACAAGTACAGACGTTCCCTATTTATACATATGGGTACACCACCGGGACAGGGGAGTTTCAAATCTGTACAAACAAACTTCTGACCTTGATGTGAATTCATCAATATTAAAAGAAAGAACACACTCTACTAACAGAGGGGAGAGAAGCAGCAAAAATGTGTGAGGGATAGATTTGATTATAATTTTTTTTTATCCCTCTGCATAAAGCAGGGAGCAGAAATGACTTTTACAGCGGCCTGTTGATTCTCATTATGTGAATGTGTGTAATGTGAATAAATGATCAGGCAGTGGACACAGCGCTGCCTCCATTAGTCGGCCTTAAGAAAAGCGGGCAATCCATCCATTTTACCATCATGTTAAGCCTCCCAAGCAAGGAATCACACACTAACACCTGACTATGCCCTGGTTATTTCCCTCCACAGAAAGTGTTCTCCTGTTCCTGCTAGAAATAGTGGCACATGCAGCATTAGCTCTGGTTATATGTAGATACTGCGTTTATGCAGTAGCATTTGTACAACCCTGCATTCAGACCAGTTATCGTGAGCCAATTTAAATTACGGTCTTCCGGTTTGCTTCAGTTCAGCGGCTGGGGGTGGGGGGGGTGGTGATGTGTGTGTGTGTGTGTGTGTGTGAGTGTGAGTGTGTGTGTGTGTGTGTGTGTGTGTGTATACTTCATTTTCTAAAAAAGTTTTTTGCTTTGACGTCGTTCGGTTCATTTTTAGCGGCGGCGGCGGCTGTCAGCAAGGGCCCATTAAGCGGAATCCTAATGATGGCGGGCTCATTGATTGGTTCTCACCTGCCAACAGAGCCGGCGAATGAGGGGGGACAGTGATGTATTGGGGAAGGACTCCATGCTGGCAGATCTCGGCCCGAGGGCCCGACAGCGGTAATAGCATCTGGCCGGAGCTCGTTTGCGATCGTAGGTTTGGCTCTCTGACCACGCACAGAGGACAACAACGAGACCATAAAAACCATCTCACACAACAGCCTTTTAGTGTGTTTTATCAGCCTAATAATGTATTCATACACTGCCACACGAGAGTGTGTTAATATTTATAGTTCACCTCAAGGGACAGCTGTAGAATTCAGCTATTATTTGTGAGTATATGGTATTGTCCCCTGTATTTGACATTTGGTTTGGCTAAAGAGCATACTAATGTGAAACGTGGCCTGTTGTAAGCGTCTCTCGCCATATACTCTCACTCACAAGGTAAAAATGGATGTTTTAACATTTTAGTGTCGGCTTCTGGCAGCAAGATACGTCCATGCCGCCGATCTCTGATGCAGCTTAGTGCGAGAGCAGCACAGAACATAACTCGCCGGGAGACAAGCTAGTGTGTGTGTGTGCCGTCTTTGTGCGCTGAGGAGAAAGAGGAGCTACCAGTCAGACCTGCTGTTATCCCGAGCATCACTTTACTGTTTGCTGCTTTTGTGCCGTTCTGACAAGAGAGCGAAAATGCACCGGGGCGCCCGGTGGCTGGCGCGATGTGAAAAGCTATTTTGCGCTTTTCCCCTGCTGTGTGCATTCGGAGACGGAGCTCATACACACACCGGCGATGCATTGCTGGCCTTGCATCCATGACAATAGAGGCCCTGTCTGTACTCCTCTTTGACTGGCGGCACAAAGAAGACACAACGGGATTTATTTTTGCGGAATGGCAGGGCTCGAGCGGATAGCGCTCACAGCCGGGTCCAGCCGACACAGGCCGCCTGAAAGCACCTCGGGGCACTGGGGACTGCGCGGTTTCAGCCATGTTGGCTCCGCCGGCTGACACCTGCGCTCACACCTGCGGCCTGGCGGGGGGGTTGGAAGCTCTGGGAATGCTCCCCCTGTCTGGTTTTTAACAGTCCGTTAGGCCCACACGCTATCCAAGCACTTTGTACATATATCATTTAACTGGTATGTAAACAGGTATTTTATAAACATACACATAGTGTGAGTGTGAGTGTGTGTGCTATAGGTATAGACTAAAATGGAGAGTGAATGCCAAGTTTATGCACACCACCTGCAAGTGCTGTACATATGCCAGTAGTTGACGCTTCAAGCCTAACGGGCAGAATCCAACCGTCTCAACACCCTACCTTCCTCCAAGGCTCTGGCTCATTGTCAGATCTATCGTCTATCCATATTTGTAATTATCTATTTTATTCTATAATGAGGCCACTAGGCAGCAACGGAGACCCGTCACAAAACGCATGCACTATTCGAAAAGATGGATTTGTTCTAACATTAAAAGGCATGAAAAGAATGGATACATATAAAATAAATATAATATTGAAATTGCATTAAAAAGTATAAAAACTAACTAACTAACATGCAAAACAAAAACGACGAGAAAATAAATGCAATTCACATTTCTTCTATGGTGGGTTCATTTGACTCATTGGTGGTTCTATAAATGCCTCAAACTTTGTTCTGGTTTGTTCAATAATGTTCTTATACTAGGAGGTGTTTAATAACACAATTTTAAGAAAATTTAAGGACTGAGAGACTGGGAATTGTTTTAATTGAAACAGACTTCGAAGTAGAAAAATGGAAACTGGTAAATTTTACCCTGTGGTGGTTAATGCTAGTGCTAATGAATGTAGCTATGATCCTATGAGAACCGTTGCCCAGTGTAGGAAACGGTTCAATGACATTAGGCAAAGAGCCAAACACAAGCTGGCACACACATTAATTTTAACTACAGTCACATAATTAAAATGAAAAGATAGTGCAAGTTCAAGTTGGATTTATTGCAATTCTTGTCATTACAGACGGGTGTAAGAAAAAAACTGTGGAATATAGTACCCCTGGGTGCAGTATAAGAACAGCCATAAACAATTAAAAACAAAAATAAATACAGGAATTAAAATTATAAAAAAAGAAAAAAGACAATGAACAATGAATGCAAAGTATGCGTTTTTCCTGCTTGGAAAATTTATATAAAAGTAAAATTGGACAGCATATGATCCACAAAAATGGTTTATCGGTTTTTGAATAGGTAAACGTGATACGCACATTGCTTGGGAAAGCCCCGAAATGAGAAAATTACCATATGCTAGGCTCCGACTTGCGGCATAGACCTGTTCCGAGCAGGAGGGTGACACAGGCGTGATTCGCAGTCTACGCTGACACCAAAATTGCAATGTGCGGCACAATAATTACAGTGCGTCGTTGTTTGATCTTCTCTGAGACACCCCCAGTAGCACCTCTCCTCCCACTTTTGCGGCCGGAAAATACAGCCCATTATCGCCCATTGTTTTTCATGCAGTTCACCCGTGTAACCATGGAGCTGGTGGTCTTTTGTCACAACATCCTTTACATACGCCATTAAAAAAGCGGCTTAGATTTTGGGTGTAGCGGCAGTTTTCAGTGGAGTTGTCTGGATGGTTTCCGTATTGTGAAGCGGTGCCTAATGCTAAAGCAATAAAGCGAGATTACCCCAGCAAGCGTAGGCCAAAGCCCCCAGAGCAGACATCACGGCCATCGCCTGGCCTGTACGACCAGCGCAGAGTACAGACAAGATTACCCCAGCAAGCGTAGGCCAAAGCCCCCAGAGCAGACATCACGGCCATCGCCTGGCCTGTACGACCAGCGTAGAGTACAGACAAGATTACCCCAGCAAGTGTAGGCCAAAGCCCCCAGTGCAGACATCACGGCCATCGCCCGGCCTGTACGACCAGCGTAGAGTACAGACAAGATTACCCCAGCAAGCGTAGGCCAAAGCCCCCAGAGCAGACATCACGGCCGTCGCCCTGCCTGTACGAGCAGCATAGAGTACAGACAAGATTACCCCAGCAAGTGTAGGCCAAAGCCCCCAGAGCAGACATCACGCCCATCACCCGGCCTGTACGACCAGCGTAGAGTACAGACAAGATTACCCCAGCAAGCGTAGGCCAAAGCCCCCAGAGCAGACATCACGGCCATCGCCCGGCCTGTACGAGCAGCGTAGAGTACAAACAAGATTACCCCAGCAAGCGTAGGCCAAAGCCCCCAGAGCAGACATCACGGCCGTCGCCCTGCCTGTACGAGCAGCGTAGAGTACAGACAAGATTACCCCAGCAAGCGTAGGCCAAAGCCCCCAGAGCAGACATCACGGCCATCGCCCGGCCTGTACGACCAGCGTACAGAGTACAGACAAGATTACCCCAGCAAGCGTAGGCCAAATCGCATAGAGCAGACATCGCGGCCGTCGCCCTGCCTGTACGAGCAGCGTAGAGTACAGACAAGATTACCCCAGCAAGCGTAGGCCAAAGCCCCCAGAGCAGACATAACGGCCGTCGCCCTGCCTGTACGAGCAGCGTAGAGTACAGACGGTCCGTTCCAATCACGACATGCCAGCAGGAGGAGAAAGATCTGGTTCTGACATTGGAAAAAGAATCAGTTACTCACACGTTCACAAACACGCACACACACACATGCATGTGCGCACACACACACACGCACATACAGTATGTCAGAATATACTATGTATGTGAAAAAGTAGTATTTCCACCCTGACGTTTTCAAATTATGTTACAGAATACATGCAATTATGTGATTTATAATTGTTATAATGTGTGCAATTTTACAATGTAAAAATGTTTACAGCATGCATTAAATTAAATATGTGTGGTAATTGATATGTTCATGAATATACAGTATACTCTATTGTGTGTGCTATGAGTTGACGTACAGAATACATTGTAAACACATTATCTGTGGCTTTTGGAAAGGGGAGGGGTAGGCCATGTTGTTGATTATTTGCAATGCTTTAGCATTTAGCATTAGACCTTTCGCTCCTTGGCAAACCAGGATACGGCAGCCTTCTGGTGTGAGAGTAATGGGCAGATTGATTCTACATGGCAGCTGCTAGCGTCAGAGCTTTCAGTCACGGGGTTGTAGAACTGGGCGATGGGGGCAGGGGCAACAGTGCAAACGTACATCCTAAGTCAGAGTAACATACGCACAGGTGGTGGTGACCGTCGTTGTCAAAGGGGCTGCTACTGCCTACTCACAAGCCTCTGGGAGATTATTGGCCAATGACTCACCTGATCTGATCAGCAAGCAGCTGATTGGTCAGGTGGTGCTATATGGTGAATGAGCAAAGCTGCCCCCTGGTCTTTTAATTTACTCTCCACTGCTATGGAAGCAAAGACAGCTGCATTGCAGAACAAATGAGAGAGAGCATGTGAGGGAAAACTAGAGGGGGTGGGGGGAGATGGAGGGATAGAAGGAGAGGTAATTAAGGGAGAGTCGAGGAGTTTGAGTAGGAGGGCTGTCCACCACTTCCGTTTGAAACCATTTCAGCTGGTTTGTTGAGTTTCATTTACTGAATCAAAGGATGGCTTCCATGATATTTAATGTACCTGGTTTGATCGTAATAGTGGTTATTACCTGGTTATTACAATGTGATTCACCACAATGCCCATGTCCCCTTGACACACTTGGTTTTGGGCAGCATTCTGAATTCTCTATTACGATCCCGTGACTCTGCAGTAAAAAGCGTGTCTTCATTTTCTTCATACAAATGATTTTTATTTTATACGGAACGTTTAATTCCTGGTAAGAATGGCCTTCTTCCCTGAGGGAATAGATAGAATTAGAACATGAATTATACACACTTAGGAGTTAATGAGTTTAAATATAGTTTTTCTTTCCAGATGAGTCGTCTGTTTGAATATGATTTTTAATAACCCTGAAACCATATTTTTTTTAACTCGCCCCTGCGGACCCTTCAGTCTCTGCCACAGCAAGATGCGATGATTTACATACTACTGTTGGGTACCACAGTGACATAATGGCTGTGAGGGGATTCTGGGTATTTGGTGATATGGGAGATTCGTGTCTTTAATGGTTTCGGCTTCATTAATATTTTAGAGTGGTGCTTGCTACTGATAAGGCTCCAGTAGAATGGGAGAAAAGACAATGTTTCTTCACGTATCAAAGCCTGGGGGGCGTGCAGACCAAAAAGGGACATGCATATATGAGAGAACTTGACTGACCTTACGCAGATTGAAGAATAATGGGTTATAGTTAAGGCAGGCTTAATGTTTTGTGATGTTGTAAATATACAGTGAGCACCATAATTCATTGGAGAGTGACACATTTTTTGTTATTTTGGTTCTGTACTCTAGCACTTTGAGTTTGAATTAGATGAACCGGTTAGAAATTATAGAACCTTTTGTACATAGCCCCCCCCCCCATTTCCAGGCATCAAAAAAAAATTGACAGTTTAACATAATGTAGAATAAATTAATCATTTTTAATATTTGGTTGCATATCTTTTGCATGCCATGACTTCCTGATGTCTGTCAGCCAACATTATCAAAAAACTTTTGATATCTTATTTTCTGGTACTCTTACAAGCAATACTATAACCTCTCTGCATTTGAATTGACCTCTATGGGAATTGGGGCGTGGAACTAGATTTAGCTGTAAATTACACTGGAACAGTATGGAACACATGGTTGGCTAAATGTCTTTGTCATCGGGGGTCTGACGTATCAAACAAGCCTGAAATCACTCTGCTGCCAGATATGCAGTAGATATGGATGGATAACTTGAAGGGTTTCTTCTCCTGACTTATTTTTCCATAGAGTTCAATAATAAAATTTGTCAGGAGAAACTACCCCCATATCTGGCAGCAGAGTGATGGTTTGAGGCTTGTTTGATACTTCACACCCTTGATGACTTACAGCCATTTCGCCAACCATGTATTTTATACTTTTCCAGCATAATTTACAGCTAAATCAAGTCCCACCCCCCAATTCCCATAGAAATCTATTCAAATGCAGAGAAGTTATACACTGCTCAAAAAAATGAAGGGAACACTTAATCATCACAGTATAACACCAAGTCAATCAAACCAAACCGGTCATGCTGGATGATGTTGCAGGCAGCATAACATTCGCCACGGCGTCTCCAGACTCTTCCACGTCTGTCACTTGTGCTCAGTGTGAACCTGTTCTCATCTGTGAAGAGAACGGGTCGCCAATGGCGAACCTGCCAATTCTGGTGTTCTCTGCCATCCTGGAGGAGCTGGACTACCTGTGCAACCTGAATGGGCTGCAGGTACCGCCTCATGCTACCAGTAGTGACAAGGGCACTAGCAAAATGCAAAACTAGAGAAAAATCTGTCAAGAAGGATAAGGAGAGAGAAATGGTCTGTGGCCACCACCTGCAAAACCATTTACTTTTTGGGGGTTGTCTTGCTGTTGCCTCTCCTGTCCACCTGTTGTCACTTTCATTTGCACCAAAGCAGGGGAAATTGATTCACAATCGTTTACGCTTCCTAACTGGACAGATCGATATCCCAGAAGTTTCATTGACTTGGTGTTATACTGTGTTGATTCAGTGTTTCCTTATTTTCTTTGAGCAGTGTAGTATCGCTTGTAAGAGTACCAGAAAATATGAGGCTACCACTTAAATCCACTATAGCTGTTACTTCTCTCATTGTTTTTCTGTAGAGTGAGAGGCACTCTAAGTCCGGATAATTACAACCATTGCAATATTGTCCTGGTGAGCGGTAGACTTTAGTGCAACAAAAAAACTATCTGGATTGCCCAAGGACCATGGCCTCCAATCTGGTAATAGAGAGCATCTGCCCAATACATTTCCACGTCACCTTAAATCAACTGTTTGCAGTATACTATAGGCCACCTGCTAACCACTGACAATGAGTCAACAAAATGGCTGCTGTTGAAAAAACACACCAGGCACGAAGAGCTTCTGATGCAGCTGTCTTGAAAACAAGCATATCTGGCCTTTTTTTTTTTTTTTTTTTTGGGATACGGAGAATCCACTTTATTTACATGTTTTAGTTCCGCTGCTCGGAAGGTGCGTTCAGCTCTCCTGGATAACAGATGGGATTTGCTTACCTGCCTGAAACCATACGGCTTCAGCAACCACATTAAAGCGGACCTGTGGAGCGTGTAACCACCACCTGTCTGTCTCATCGTGGACGGTACCTCTCCCAGCAGAACAATTAGAAACCCCGCTCTTGATATTGAGCCGCCCTCCTCCAGAAATCTACCTGTCAGGGGTACACACGCTGTCGAGCGGAATTCCGTCACGTGGGTTGCTGTCGGCACACCTGTTGAGAGGGACATCGTCTGCGTTTCTCATTTTGATGTATTTTTTATGTATATCAGGCTTTTTGGATGGAATGAGAATGCGTTGTTTGCCAAGGTTATTTCAGGGCAGGGTCTCCTGTTGTTTTTCAGCTTCTTGTTTGGAATGATAATTTATTACATGAACTTGACTCCATTACATGAATGAAACCTGACCTAACATTATGACCAAGCAATATGTGGATGGATTTGTAAGCATGGTGTTGAATCATGAACGTGTTGTACTTTCCCGGCTGAAACGAGGACTACTTTTCCTTTTTATTGATTAGTGTGGATGAATGGTTTGTTTCATGTAAAAGTTAGTAAAAGTCACTCCAGGAGAGTTTATAAGCTGTACATTTTCTATCATATACTTACATGATAGGAAACTGTTTGATCAATTAAAATAAGTGTCCAACTTCTTAGTGGTAAAAGATTGCATTCCATAAGTATCAGTACTTTTCTCATTATATATGCTACCTCTTGGCCATATTACTCAGACACATGGTGTAGTTTCACTGCTATGCGCATGATATACATTTCAATGAAAGCTGGTGATGCATTACCTCTTTCTCGGTTCGAGGCTTGTTTTGCAGATATTAAGGCTTGGGTGCTTTCTGAATTGTTGGCTTATTTCCCAAAAAACAAAGGGAGAAACTGTCTACACATTTTTATGGTTGTTTAGTTGTACCAAATATGGCTGTGAAAGACCTTGGTGTTAGCATTGACCCAGATTTAACTTTTGACACACATGTAAAAAAACATGTCTAGGGTGGCTTTCTTTCAGTTACGGAACATAGCTAAAATGTGGAACTTTGTATCATTAGAGAGATGCAGAGAAATTGATTCATGTTTTTGCCACGTCTAGGCTAGATTACTGCAATGCCATGATATCTGTATTCTCTAATACCTTGCTGAAGAATATCTAGCTTGTTGCATCTTGACCGTAAGAAGTATGAGCATATTACCCCAGTGCTAGCATCGCTTCACTGGCTACCGATTAAGTGTTGGATAGATTTTGAGGTTTTGCTTCTGTCTTTTAAAGCTTTGGATGGACTTGCAGCCGTGTACATAATTAACCTGCTTCTACTCTCTAAAACCACATTCTCTAGATGCAGGCTGCTTGGTAGTCCCAGGAATATCCGAAAGCTTGACGGGAGGTAGAGCTTTCTCATACAAAGCCCCCACTACTGTGGAACACTCTTCCAAAATGTATGAGGGAATCAGACACAGTCTCAAAATTTAAGTCTAGATTAAAAGCGTACCTTTATGATCAGGTTTATAATAAGATAAAGTCTGGAGACATTGCAGGATAAGTCTATAGCCATAGAGTATTGTGGGGTGGCATCCTTTCCGTACTGTCAACAGCTGTAACCCCACTCAATCTCTGTTTTAGTAGTTTTGCGGCGATAGAAAACTTCTGGCGGGCTCACTTGTTGCGTAATCCCCAATTGGTGTCCAACTTCTCTCACTGCCTACTCTCGATGTTTTCACCCCATACCGCCGGTGGGACACTTTCAACCTGTGTTGAATTCTGAGAATGCTTCCATCCGGACTCCCCCCACCACTGCTGTCCGGCCTCACCCACAGTCGTCGTCTGCTCAGGACTGCCACCTAGCTGCCGATAATTTATTAACATAAACACTGACTGGTTGACCGTGATAGTCATTACTAATCATTAAAACCGTCAGTCAGCCAGAGGAGGATGGGCTCCCCCCTTTCCATCTGGTTCCCCCCAAGGTTTCTTCCTATCTCTCTGTTAGGGAGATTCTCCTTGCCCAAGACTTGCTCTTCTGGGGGTTTATGCTCTTGTGGGAGTCCATTCTAAAGTGTATTGTGACATTTGTAAAATGTGCTATACAAATAAATTTGATTTAATTAGGGCTTTTACAAATCTGCTTATTAAAATAGCATTGGCATGTATCATTTCCGTAATTTGAATAGAGTATTTAGTCTCCAGGTGATGGGACGTAGAATACACGCTGGCATCATCACATAGATATGTGTTGATTACACGCTGGCATCATCAGGGAACCCATGACCAAGAGAGGAAATCTCCAGTTAAAGATCACAATGTTGGACTTGCGACTATATTTATCAATTTCTTAGAGAGGGGACATTTCCTTCATTAGTGTTGAGAGGAATGGAGCAAGAAGCAGAGAGAATGAGCTGTCTTCGGCTTTGCCACATGTCACAACTTGTGACCTAGAAAACAACTAGGTGGGCGGCAGTGTGGTATAATGGTTAAGGAACTGGGTTTGTAACCGAAAGGTTGCAGGTTCGATTCCCAGGTCGGACACTGCCGTTGTACCCTTGAGCAAGGTACTTCACCTGCATTGCTTCAGTATATATCCAGCTGTATCAATGGATACTATGTATAAAATGCAAAAAAATGCTGTGTAAGTCGCTCTGGATAAGAGCGTCTGCTAAATGCCTGTAATGTAATGTAATGTAACTCTGTCATTGGGTGACAAGAACTGAGTGTGCCTCTAATTTTCTGCATGAAAGACTATGGCACAGTGGAGGTGATTGAATCTACGGGTGGATTGTGGGACAGGGCACGGCACGCCTTTGGGAGGTAGTGAAGGAAAGAGGGGGTGCATCCAGGCCCCTCCATGACCCATTCTGCCCGGCATCTCATGGGTGGTCTAATTATACCTACTCTTGCAAGTCAATTCGATATCGAATTCCAAAAGAGAGGTTTCAAAATGGAAAGCAATGAAACAGAGGACAGGCGACGACCGCTTGGAAAATTGACAGATAATTTTGAAAATACATGTTTAAATTGTATAACTGTGTCAGGATACCACTGTGTACATCAATATAGCCAGGCATTCAGTATGGGGGATTCCAAATTCCAAACCGGCGAATAATCAAATTTGCATTTGAAAATATATTCGGCTGGGGGAGTGTTGTGCATCTGGAAATTGTGCGGACCTTGCGTTTGTGTCTGCTTGCATTTCGGGGAGTCCCCTTTTTTCGCGGCCAACTATATGTGCTAGAAGCCATGTGGTATATGTCTGGGAGAGAGAAAGTGTTATTGCATTATAATGTAATGCAATAATGAGGAGGTTGCTGTGTTGAATCACAGGTAGGCCACTGCTGTTGTACTCTCGAGTGCAACATGTAACGTAATCTTAACTGTAAACTGTCAAAGTTGAGGGAAAACATTGGGAAATTGAGTCAAAGTTGAGGGAAAACACTGACTGAATCCTGGCCAAGATCATTTAGCTTCACAGTTTGGCGACACAGGCACAGAGCACCCCAGTGACCTGGTGACCGGCACTATTTCACTGGATATAATTGAACGCCACACTGTGGTACTGTAGACCGGGCCGGCCAGCCGGGGGGCACTCAGAGCCTTTAAATTGGGTTTTGGAATGACCGTTTTCTCATCCTCTACTAAGGAAGACCAGAGAGGTCATCACAGTCGCAGATAACCTGTGATTTCTCTGACTTCCTCCCTCTGCATGTTTTTTTTGTCACCCCCGCAGTTTAAGTGCCCTCGAATCTTAACTTCACTGAGCCGACTTGCCGTTTCCCGACTTTACCGCATGACTGTGAAAATAGTCAATGGACACAGAAAAGCTATTTTTTCTTTCTGTTTTTTTTCTTCCTCGAGTGCATATCTACCGAGTGACGTTGAGGCAGGCAGCACACGGGCAGATTCACGTGAAAGGAGTATTGATCTATCAAACGGCATCTTTAGTGCCGATTGTGCCTGACTGAGGGCGAAAATCTGGCTGGATGGATGCCAAGCAAAGTGTCAACTGCCAAGCAAAGTGTTCGGAGTGCTCTGCTGAAAAGGTAACGCACATTGAAGGAGGATGTCAGAGATTCAGGCTGTGTGCATACATGTGCTGGGTATACCTATGCTAGGGGCCTAGATCACATTTTATCAAAAGTATACCTGTTTTTTTTTCACTTTCACTGAATACGTCATAGCTTTTTTTTATTGCTTTTAATATTGACTATCACTCAAAAAAAAGGAATGTCTACATGTCAGCGTGTGTATGGCATATCTTCAGATTGCCCTGCATCGTATCAGACAAAAAAAAAAGTATGAGCCGTCATAACCTGAAAAGTTTTTTTTATTGGAAAGCTGTTTATGTGAACTTTCTGGTTTTCAGTTTAATCCCATCTGACTCTGTATTTGAAAACAAAGCCACGGTTTGATTGACAAGCGTTTGTGTGTGCGTTGTTTGTGACATTTTCACTGGAAGGGTAGAAAGTCCTTTCTCAGTCCAGTAACATTTTTTGTACCTTGGACCGAGGTCCTAGTTTTGTTTTGTCTATTTGATAGATAATAGTACAAACACAATTTTTCACATCTAGCATCAACATAAAATCGCACACATTCAAAAATTACAGGCGAATAGCATAAAAAAAAGGTGGTGTATTTATTTCTATTGTGGCCCTGTGCAAAGGCACGGTGGCAGGTGAGCGGTCAGAGCCTAATAGATTCCTAATGAACAATGTTTACATAAAACAAGTTGAATGATGCATTTTAAATAAATTATGACCACAAATAAGCACAGGGCTGGAATGCAGGAAGTTTTTAATCTGGTCCTGCTCTGTCAAGAGATGACGTGTAACGGTGGAAGCAGGCACCAGGCCACGTATCGTCGTTTAAAAGCTAAATCCATTCAGAGCTCAGATGTCATCACTGATGACAGCCATTGTAAATATTGTGAACGGCGTGTCTGTCATCTCTGGGGTGTGGCTTCGCAAGTGTGGTTATTTATTTGAAATTTTAAATGCAAGGTAAAATTTGTTGTGCCAAATTTCTCTAAGGAACATTGATGTCATGTGCAGCAGTGGAGGCACTAAATGGAGTGGCCTGGTGCCCCCGTTGGCCTAGAGAGGAAAGGTGACTATGGTATGACCAGCTGCTAATGAAATCCGCTTACCCACCATTACATTCATTTTAGTTCCATTTGCTCTTCTGATCGGAGATTACAACACAGGTTGAAAGGGACCAATTTTATCGGAAAGTGCAAATTCCGCATATCGGAGTCAGAATTCGGGTTTAAAGCTTAAACCTGGCGACTCGGTGTGTAAGTTTCCATTAACATTTAAAAGGGAGGATTATGCTAATTCTGTCTGATTTAATAGTTTTCGTTTAGTTTAAAAGGGGGGGAATCGCGTGGCTTTTAATAACACTGGAGCAGCTCTAATGAGAGAGAAGAGATCTGTGAGCTGTGAGAAAGACGAGATCTGTGAGCTGTTTTTTTTGTCCATGAATACCTTTCAGTTAAACGTGCTGATTAGCCCCTCTGAACCTATCAGGCAATGAGGAGACATGCCCTGATGCAAGATGCCCCATGGTGGTCCTGTCTTTTGGCTTGTTGAGAGACTAAGGCTGTTTCTGAAAGCTAGTATACACACTAAATATTTCCACACTCCATAGTGTGTACTACGATCAGAATCTTATTTACAATGATGGCCCAGCAAGAGTCAAAAGAACTCGGAACTCCTAATTAGTATTCTTGTCTTAAATATACAATTTTGGCAAGGCATAATTAAGGATATAGATAGCTTAAGAACATCATATGTTGTAAAATGCACTAATCGTTTTGGAACCCCATAAAGCACAACATTATTAACAGGACCCCACACAGCCAGTGTATTGTGGCATCGAATAATGTGTGATGATTCCACCTGTTCTCCCACATCCTTATCATCATAAAATTGTGAGTTCATGGATGATGTGGCACAGGTTCACCTTCATGCCCACTAATGACGCCGGGAACCCAGGCCTGTTCGTAAGCCTTAAAAAGGCCTGTGAACAAGCACCCTGTGTTCTTGGAACATATTCTGGACTGAAACAAAGCGGTATATATATATTGCATCATATGTATGTGCATGTAAATAATTGTGGATGATATTATCAAAGTGGTGAACCGGGATTAATGCCAATGGAAGTGTGGGATATGTGAACGTATAGGAGGGGGCAAAATACATGAGAAGGAATAAAGAATGTGAAAGAAAGGAGGATTGTATAGGTCATCAGGGATGTGCTTGTCCACATAGGTATCTGGAACAGAGAGTGGCCATCACGTGGACCTCACCTGGTATCTAGATAAATGATAGGGGAGATCACACGCCGTCGTAAAAATAATCTTATTACTATCACTAGATTGGGGGGAGTAGACTATGCAGTTTATCTTCCTGGAGGTGGGTCTCCGGGTGGTGAAGGGTTACATCTCTCTTCCTGCCAGACCTTATTTGGACAAACATGGGAGAATCGGCTTAACAGTTCTCCTGGTACCATAGTCACACCGTACGGAATCATTTTGTTATATACTTTGTTGGTGAACCTGTTCATGTGTCTTTGTCTTAGCAGCATGTTATCCCATGTTTAGCTCTAGGTATTGAATGTATTCATATTTGCTCTCACAGTCGTAGCCAGTGATTATTGTCATTAATAAATTGTCACGTTCTCACATCATCTGCATCTTTCTTTTCAACCCTTTTCCAGCTCCAATTGCTTAACCAGAGTATATGATCTGAGCTGAAGTGTTCTGAGCACTGTGGTATGTATGCTTGAGTCTCGGAGTCAGAACCCCTGCGTCTCGCTCAGGGCTGAGTGCAAGTTCCCAGTATGGGAGAATCTGCTTAAGAGGTCTCCTGGTGCTGAAAGTGGTACCATAGTCATTCCAGTATGGGGAAGCTGTAGTCAGACTCTCCCGCACATCTCACCTCCGTGTTTTTGTGTGTAGCGACGGCCAGGTATGACAAAGTATTTAACTCTGTACTCTGTTTCAATATTTAGTATTTTCTTCTGTAAATAACAGAATTGTGTCTCTATTACCGGGTTTCACACTGATTAATCTTGTTTGTGCTAATGTGACTGCTCTGCTAGGCCTTCGCCAATACTGGGATGATTCTATGTTCTAAAACCTCTGAGCCCCTGTGATGGTGATACGTTCAAAACCTCTGAGTTTCTGTTTCCTAGTATTTGGTAGATCCTATGGTCAAAAACCTCTGTGATACGTTCCAAACCCTCTGAGTTTCTAGTTAACCTCGTACATTCTATGGTACAAAACCTCTGTACACCTGTGATGGTGACACGTTCCAAGCCCTCTGAGTTTCTATGGGCTACGGTCTCTGAGCTTGTCAGTCCCATTCAGTGTGTCAGTCTGCACCCTGTATCCAGGGCTATCAGCGTCCCTGGTAAAGATAGTTTCAACAGAACAGAATTCCACTCGCAATCAAGCATCAATTCTAATTGGAGTCAGATAAATGAGTACACAATAACTCTTACCTTTTCCCACAGCAATAGCGTAATACATCACGCTTAAACCTTCGCTCCAAGCTATTCCCTCATTGGTCTAGCTGTGTGAGATTTACACATTTAACTAAATTTGGCAGAGCAGGCACAAGTTGTTGCACTGTGCAGTAGGTGGAGATGGTGGGTAAATTATGAGATAGTCAGTGTTGGGTTGCTGGCTGTTCCACTATTCACATAGCTGGCATTTTAACCTGAAGATCGGTCTCAACCAAGGATGGACTGTCTTGTGCTGTCACAAGAGTGACTTTAACATCATACACGAAAAGGGGTAAAAAGAAATGAGCACAGGCCAAGATCATTGGCATGTCATCTTTGTATTCTCCATTGCAGTTTAGTACAATGAGCATCCTGTCTTTTTTTTCCTAATGTAACCTTGTAATTGGGGGTTAATTCCTTGTAGAGTTTCGCTCTCGTATTAGACTAACCAAATGCATTATCATTCAAATTTCCCATGTCTGTTTGCACTTTCCTCTTCCTGCAGTGTAACGAGAATAGCTCAGTAGCTCAGTAGCTCAGTAATCGCAGACATACGGCTAATTAGAGACTCAACACTCTGGAAAAAAAACGTGGGGCAGGGGTTCCGTTTGTTAAAAGTTAGCCAAATAAAATTACATTTTGAAATTAATTGCTACGAACAGGGAAAAAAAACAAAAAAAACGAAGCTTGAGAAGCTTATGTCAGGCCGGTCATACGAATTTCCAATTTAATTCTGCATCAGCATCACAAGACACATTTGGTCAGGGGTCGTGCTAAGCTAAATGAGCCACTGCAGTCAGATGCAGATCGTAATTAGGCTTCATTTGAATTCTGAATAAATGCAAGTTTCTCCTCCACACGGCCTGCCGTTATTAACGCAAATTGTTTTTTTAGTTCCTTTTAAAATGTAAGTCGCGCATCATCTGAAGGCATTTGAGCAGGGGTCCTCGTGGAAGGAAAATTATATTTAGTGGAAAGAAACCCCAGTAAAATCATCATAATTATGTATATGCATCAGTGTGTCGTGTCTGGCCAGTTGATTGCTGTCTGTCCCCTCTGGGTGATGTAATCGAGAAGGCGCTGGTGCGATTTCGTCTGCGCTTGGCTAGCGTGCGCGGAGCAGCCAGCCGCCGCATTCTTGGCAACGGATCCCGCGGTTAGTTACACATCGCACATCACTTTATTTATTTATTTATTTTCCCCACACGAGTGTTTTTTTTATTAACCGTGGCCCTATTAACATTGACGTATCTAGATGGGTGCACGAGCAATGTGTGGCTCAGAAACATCCGCTACAGAAGGTTACGAGACCGCCTGCAGTCAAAACAAGAGTACAATGGGTTCCCTTTGGCTTGAGATTGGGGTTATCAGGCTATAGAGCCAAGCACATCTCTTGCAATGCAGTGTACAGAGTAAAATCCACAAGGTACTCATCAAATACTACATGTATAAATCCAGAGTTTTCAACGGGGGGTCCACAGACCCCTGGGGGTCCTTGAAGGTACTGTAGGGCATGGACATTCAAATCTGGAATCCAACTCTGGCCCTGGTTTTCTTTCTCCCAGGTAATGAACTGGGCCCTGTTACCCAAAAGCATCTTAGAGTTAAGATCATCTTAAGTGTTTTGTGTTTGTGCTGTCTGCATTTTATGATAAAACATTTTTTAATTTACTGATATTACATAAAACAAATAATACAAATAAAAACAAACAAACAATGAAACTAATATAAAAACCAAATAGCCTAAGACAGGGGTGTCAAACTCATTTTCACCCCGGGCCACATCAGCATTATGGTTGCCCTCAAAGGGCCGGTTGTAACTGTAAGACTATAAATATAACCATACTTGGGATTTTCGCGGACCTCGATTGTAATTGTTGACGGGGGGGTGCAATCAAGAATTTTCGCGGACCTCGATTGTAATTGTTGACGGGGGGGGGTGCAATCGCCTTTTTAAATTTTTATTATACAAACTTTATTTAACGTTTTCTTTAACGTATGTACCGCGGGTGTGCGTCCGCGTCTGCGTTTGTCTGTTATATCGTAAAAGTAAATCCCCATTAACCAGCCACGTAGATACACGCGTCAGATACTTAAGTTCTCGCGGCCCGCAAAAAATGACGTGGCGGGCCAGATTTGGAAAAGGTTTTGAAAAAAATTTAAGAAAAGGTTCTGTTAGGTTTTTAGACCTTTCTTAAAAATTTTGACCGTCTGTGGTGCCCTCAGGTGATCGGGCAGATTATTCCACAGGCGGGGGGCAGCCGAGCAGAAGGCGCGATCTCCCATAGTGCGGAGCCGAGTTCTGGGTGGGTGGAGAAGGTAAGAGTTTGAGGATCTCAGGTTTCGGGTGGAGGTTTGTGGGGTGAGAAGGTCCTTGATGTAAGAGGGGGCATTACCATGGATACACTGATGTGTAAGCAGGTAGATTTTGAAATCAATCCTGGAGGATACAGGAAGCCAGTGAAGTGAGTGAATGATGGGGGTTATATGATCATACTTACGCACTCTCATCAGGATCCTAGCAGCACTGTTCTGGATGTATTGGAGCCTTTGAAGGCTCTTGCTAGGGATCCCGATGAGAAGTGCGTTACAGTAGTCCAGCCTTGAGGAGACAAAGGCGTGGACGAGTTTCTCAGCGTCTGGTAGGCTGAGTGAGGGACGGAGTTTTGAAATGTTCTTGAGGTGGTAGAAGGAGGTTTTGCACAGGTGTTTGATGTGGGCGTCAAAGGTCAGATGAGGATCGAACCTAACGCCCAGGTTGATGACTGATGAGAGGGGAATGTTTTCATTTCATACGTTACCTTGGAAACCCATACCCAATTTTAGCATGGCTGTGGTCTTTTGTTTTCTCATTTGTCAGGGTCTTACAAACCTCTGTATAATATGAGAACTACAGCAGTGACATAATGCATGAATTACTTTTGATGGTATGCACACAGCATGATGTATGGTAATGTTGCTTTCAAAGATAATTATGCACTTTTGCATGATGCACACTTGTTATATAATTATAATTATGATCTAATTCAAGGCAGAATATTGCAGGCTTATAATATCACTGCTTTTCAGTTTGTCTGCTATTTATTATATACCAATTACCATTTTAATTATCTCTTTCGCTATTATTCTTAAATTAGCTCATTATCTCATTTTGGACTTTCTAATTCAGATTTGTCACATCATGTTGACACTCAAGTCTCATGAACTACATTATACAGCACAGTAACTGGACAGTATTTTTGCCGATGCTTGCCAAACACAGAGAATAGTTTAACATCCTTATCTGCACTGTAAACAGTGATTTTGATATATATTTTTCTTGAGGATTCAAGGAGTTTGTTTCCATCAGAATGTGGTCAGGTCTGTTGTTCTCTTACCAGCCGTAAATGGAAAGTGGTTTTCTTTTATACTTGGGGTTTTTGCGGGATCTGTATTAAACAAACATTTGAGTAGATTATTTGGGTTTTTGCGGGATCTGTATTAAACATACATTTCAGTAGATTATTTTATGCTTCACCAGACCTCTTTTATGCAGTTGACCTTTTCAAGACGTCTCATTAAGCAGCTCATTCTAAATCGCATTGGGAGCTGAGCCCGGGTACCTGCCGTACCCGCGGCTCCCAACGAGCCGAGACCTTCTCGGCACGCTGTCAACGCCTTCGCTCCGAAAATAACCCGGCACCTGTGTTCGGAGAGAACCTCCAATTAGCTTCGCCATGGCGATTTATAACCCGCTGAACCTCTAAAACAGAAATTGACATCTCTTCTCCAATGTAAATCACTCTGCTGATGAAGAGTTCTAAGGACCCGTCACCTGTCAGGGGTAATGGATTGTGGCCGTGGTACTGGGGCCGGTTTACCGGTCTCCCCTTTTGAATGTGAAGGCTAATCTTTTTTGGCTGCCGTATCGCTATCGAAATGGTTTCAAAGACATCCATCTTTGGCCTTGTTCAGAACTGAGAGTCTAATCTATTTGTTCTCCCTAATTTGGAATGTGCAGTTGTGCCTATTGAGTTTCCACTGAAACCCAGCGCGAAAATCTCATCGAGCTGAAGCGAGTGCAGTCCTTCAGTATACTTACCCACCGGCCACTGACCATATAACCTGTACAGTACTACAGGGGAGAGCTAGCACCAATCCAAGAGGGACTTCTCTCACTGATGACAACTGGTTGTATGTTGGTGCCTGGTGAAATGCTTCAAAGGGAAACTGATAGGGAACCCTGTGTTAATTCATACTACACTACCCCTGGCAGTATTAAATCAGCTGTGTTCCACTGCTGTGCACTTCTGGTCACTGTTTGGTAACGGTGTAGCTAAAAAGCTGCAAACCCCAAGGAGCACTCATGGTTGACGAGTGGTGTTACACACTGAGTCACCCAGGAGCATTGAAGGAGGAGGTTTCAGATTGGTGTCCGATGGGCCAGAGGATGTGCTCTTGTGCAATGAGACCTGGGGGCTATGTCACAAAGCAGGATTACTGATTTAGCTGGATAACTGCACTGAGTAAACCCCGGAAGAGCTTCTTTTTTTTTTTCTTTTTTTTTCTTCAGTCCATGTTCCGGATTTGGGATAACTTCTTAGTGCACTCAGTAATCCTGCTTTGTGAAATACCCTCCTGGACAGTCACTCCTAAACAATGAAACCCTCTTTCTTCAGGTCATACAACAACCAATTATCAAGCCCTGGACCCTGCTAGTGGATTTCATACCATACCACGGGCATCTTTCATACATTGGAGCAGGATGAGCCATGCTACAACCCCATTTTATCATTTTTATACAGCGTGAGGAGTAATTAAACTGATTGTGGAATTGCATTCCAGCCATTTTACACTTGCTCCAGTTTTTTGCTTGCAATTGCAGCTCAGCAGTCCAGCGAATCAATACATACAATAATGGTGCAGTCGTGAAGCAAGCGCCTAAACAATGACACGGACAGTCAGCTTGTTCCTCCTCGGTGGATATTATTTAAATATTGTCAATCAAATCACTAGCTGTGGCCAAAAATAATTCAGCCTTTTCACAAAATACTTAATTTGTGTTTCGCTCACTGGAAATCGGTCACGGGAAATAAATGGTATTAAGTAAATCCTGGTTTATTGCCATGTAATTTGTAGTCATTAAGGCTTGGCTGACAACCCATTAGGGGCAGTGAGTACATTTACTCTTCTGCTTGCTGCTTTATCGCTCGTATAATATGTGTTCAGCATGGACTTCTCTGACTCCTCCGCTGTGAGGCACGTGTGTGTGTGTGTGCGTGCGTGCGTGGTCAACAGCTGCTGAGGAGAAGAGATTAGATGAACCTGTGGGTGTCTGAGCAGCAGGGATCGCTAAGGAGTGATGAGAATGAAATCCTCCCATCCCTGGATGACACTAGAAAAAATGTGTGGGGTTTGCATTGCTTTGATACACGGATTGGATACCAGAGCGTGGGAGCAATCCGTGCTCTAGAACAGTGCCTTTCTCAGGATGAGCCACCCAGAAGCCCCAAGGCACGCCTTTCCTGTCATGTAATATTAAAGGTATTAATATACCAACTTAACCCGCTTCACCTTTGCCAAAGCAATTCGTTTTAACAACTAATAGTCAAGTATGTTTCGGGTCCCTACAACCCTTTCAGAGTATCAGCTTCAGTATCCAATTGTTTCTATTTTTTAAATCCTCTTTGCAGAAGGATTCCAAGGACAGAGTACACAGGGTGTTTTGCTTAGCTGCCATCTACTCGCCACCCTGGCTTGAGTAAAACAAACAGAGGTCAACATTAACATTATTGTGACAGTAAATATTACTTAACGCCACATTGTAATCTAAAGGCTATGGAATTGCCATGTAACTGTATATTATATGACTTGTTGATGACACGTGTGAACATACATTAATGGCAAGCATGTATAAAAATGTTATGTGTGCACCATGTCTGTGACCCAACAATATCAAAAGACTCTTGATATCTAAAGGCAACGGCTGGAATTTAGCTTCTACGAGCGATACTATAACGCTATAACTATACTATAGGCAGCAGTGTAGTATAATGGTTAAGGAGCTGGACTTGTAACTCAAAGGTTGCAGGTTCGATTCCCAGGTAGGACACTGCCGTTGTACCCTTGAGCAAGGTACTTAACCTGAATTGCTTCAGTATATATCCAGCTGTATGAATGGATAAATGTAATAAGTTGCTCTGGAAAGAGCGTCTGCTAAATGCCTGTAATGTAATGTAATAACCTCTCTGCATTTGAATGGATCTCTATGGGAATTGGGGGGTGGGACTAGATTTAGCTGTATTATTCTACATTATGTTAAACTGTCCAATATCTTTTGATGCCCGAAAATGGGGGGGCTATGTACAAAACGTTCTATAATTTCTAAACGGTTCATTCGATATGGATGAAAATACCCTCAAATTAAGGCTGACAGTCTGCACTTACACGAGTACATTGTTCTGTAAGCGGTACAAATGGCTGTGCAGGTAATCAAACAAGTAATTTTTGCATAACATATGGAAGAGATTATTGTTGGATAAGGGGGTTATGGGGTACATCGGTATGGTGGACAGCTTCCATGATCACGATTGGTGGGATCTGTAATTATGCTGTTTGCTCTCCTGAGGGCACTTGTGTAAATGGCTTCTGTATTTAAATCTCTTTTTATCCTCTAGCAATCCTGTGCTTGTTAATTTTCCTTTGCGCTCTCGTTCACCTCTCCTCTGCCAGCATTGAGCCCGGGACCTCCTCCACGCCAGCCCTGTATACTGCCGATCTTCCTCTGAAGAGGCCACGCAGGCAGGGTGCTCGAGGAACAGCACAGCCGCTGCGCGTCCCCAGCTCCCCCTGTGTGTGCTGCACCAGTCACCGCTCCACCTGGTGCCTCCTCTGGTGCTGTTCCCTGTGCTTCCGGCCCTGCTGCTGATGGTACTTTGGGTCCGGTGCTTCGGTACTTTGGGGGATTCGGTTGCCTTCCTGTCCCCCATCTGTGACCCTAGCACAGTGGATTGCTCTCAGAAGACGACAGCAAACGGGCGGCAATGTGTTCATCGCACTGCGAATGATGAGCATAATCTAACACCCTGGAAATGCTCCCAGTATGATGAACCGCTCTGCCTGAGTCTGGACCGGGACTGCTTTCAAGCGTGGCACAT
Source organism: Ilyophis sp. 1 JC-2022 (assembly GCA_022702515.1). Lineage (NCBI taxonomy): Eukaryota > Metazoa > Chordata > Actinopteri > Anguilliformes > Synaphobranchidae > Ilyophis > Ilyophis sp. 1 JC-2022. Next base: position 45,322,355 of record CM040398.1, on the reverse strand, counting down.
AGCCGGGGCACAGAGGGTGTGGCAGCCCCACCCCCACGTCTTTTGATCCTTTGTCTGTTTTTTTTTTGTGTTTTGAGCATTTATGGAGGGCGAGGATCTTTTTACTTGCTATAACAGGGGTGTTTTTTTTATAGAAACTGGTGAAAACTGGATTTATGAAAACCCAACCCCAGCGTCCCTCTTGGAGGAGGTTGGAAACAGAACAAAGTTGTTTGCATAAAACTAAACAAATAAAATTAGAAGTTACGCCTGGCTGTAATTTCTTGTCCAAAGCATCCAATAAGACATTGCAAATACTGGTGCTAAGGTTATCATGTCATATATTGGATAAAAGAGCCATCAATTAAATTAGAACGAACTGTAATGAATGCGACAGGTTTGCAGTGCGTGGGGGATGTTACGTGTTGACGTTTCATATAGTGTAATAGCGTTATAAAGTGTTGTATATTTCTCAAATGGATTGTCCCAGACAATAAATGACCACTGAATTTTGAAAGGGACATCTCTATGTGTAGGATTGGATATCCATTTCATATTTAGTAGCAGATATTGATAGTAGAATAACATGGTATTATTACACAATAATTTTGCATGTTTATTTTGCATTTGAGTAAGCACAGCACAGCTTTTTTTGGCATACGATTGGACTATTGTTGGGTTTATCTTGTTGCTATGACGTAATAGGAATTTTTGATGAAAAAAATATATTTCACATAGATGTTATTGTCCACTGTGTCATGCATGGGTAGGTATAGTTGCAGGCGAGACTGGGTGGAGAGGTGCTTGTTAAATGGACTTGCTACGGGATAATCGAAACTCTTAGAGACACTTAGAAACTCTGTATTTGGCAGACTAATAAAGATAAAACACAGGAGAAATGAATATCTGAGTTGCGCAAAATCTTGGCGCTGGCACTATTGCCACTAGGGGTCTGTGCAAAGGGGTTACGACAGTAAAGCATGAAGTTATTCAGTGGATATACATATACAAGAAAAAGCAGTTTCCCCTCCCATAGACATTCTGAGCAGCTGGCCAGTAAACTATAATAATTTTTTATTTCATTTTTGTCCGTGGTGTAAAAATAATTGTATTACATTTTTATAACTATGTTTTATGTTTAGAAAATTGCTACTACCCTAAATTGCTACTTAAAACTACTCCCCAAACCCCCTCACCCCACCCCCATGGTCCACCATCCTCCGCCACAACTCCACCCCCCCAGTCCACGCCACCGCCCACTAATAAAACATTTCTAGGGGAAACGCTGAAAAGCATGTACAGACTTATCATAATCATAACCATAATAAATATAACCATGCTGGGTTGCGCGGTGCGATTCTCTAAAACACCACAGGCTTTGAAAGTTCTTCTGATCTGTTAAGCTGTATTCTATTAGAACATCAATGTCAATGGCTGAGAAGTAGCAGGGGCGCTGGTAATAACAGGCACAAATGCTCAGGGCTGGGTGTAATTAAAAGCAAGGCTGGGCCATCAATCAAATAACGTCCGGCTACCGTTCCATGACAGGTCTCTGCTAGACATGAAAAAGAAATCGTTGACAAGAAAATGAACCTCGCCAAGATGGGGGTTAATGATTTACGTTCCTCCAATGCCTGATTCGGTCTCAATGGTCAAAAAATCTCTGGCCTCCGACAATGATGGATAGTCTAACTGCATGGCACCTGTCTATAACATTTCAATCCATTGTTTCTTTCTTTTTCCCCTTCCCCTGGTAGTGGTTTCTCACCTTGTGATATGGATTTTATTTGCAAAAATATATCGATTATCGAGGCGTATACTTCTTTGTTTTGTCTATGCTATGCTATGTTTTTGTCGCAACCCGTACCAAAAGACTGGAAAAGTGTGTTTTGCTGAAATGGAGATCTCTCCCTGTTGTACACACTGTAAATGCACAGATCATACAGCAGTTGTGAGAAGCACTGAGAGGATAAATCTTGCATTTGGCAGATAATCTGAGCCATCTGTGAGGTAGAACCTTTCTCCCAGAGTTTCTAGCTCCAACTCACGTTTTATGGGACTCTTTGTTTGGTACAGGATCCGCACAGTGAGAATCACCCGGGGCTGAAAATGCTCTTTTCAGAGAAGAAATTGGATATCTTGCTCCCTGACTGATTATGCTCGTGAGAAACACCATGGAAAAAGCTGCTTTTATCATAGTGTTTTAATGAACGTCACAGCCATTGTTCCAAGCATTTTCGTTTTTTGCCCGTTGGCGGCCTGTGGAATTAGCTTTTGTCTTTGGAGTCACTTTTTCAGCAGGGTTGTATGGGGTGGGGGTGAGGGATTATAAATGTGCTACGTTTTCTTTTTTCTTTTTCTTTTTGGAAATGCTTTTCTGAACATTCCATCTTCCGTGTAGCTGCAGGTGGATGAGCCGCTATTTCAGGTGGAAGATGAGCTATTTCAGCCATCTTGAGAATTCACTTTTTGTCCAAACTATGCCCCCAACCTGCTCCATGTTGGCATGAGTTTACAGTGTTAGGAAGCACCTGTCAAAAGGGCCACATTTTAAGACCTTTAGCATGTGCAAAACCAATAACATGATCAATAATTGGTCATAGTATTTTGCACCAATCACTGGTTGTGTTATTAGTTTTGCATGTGCTAAAAGGTTTTGCACATGCTGAAGGTCTTTGTAAATCAGGCCCTAATTCTCATGAGTTGCCTCATTTAGAGCAACTTTATCCAACTTTGCTTTCTGATTACTTGTCTGCTCATTGATATCTGCAAGAACAAAATGTATTGGCTAATCTCATTCATTTGATGAACAGACCACAGACCACATACAGTATATAAAAAAACTATTCCCACTACTTCCCAAGGGATGAGATGGGAATGCCTGCAAATCCCATCATCATTTCCTATCATCAGTGCTCCCAGTAGTATGCTGATGATGACGCCTATAGTAGGCGTGTTGATTTAAACACAGCAGGTCCTTACTGATTTATCCTGCACATTACACAATTGTGATGATGCAAATATTAACACAGCATAGATCTTTTAATTACATGGGCCAGAACCTTTAGAGGTTTTAATTATAAGCCTGATTTGTTTATGTGCAATATATCGAGTGATTGACTTTTCCTCTGCAAAAGTTGAAGTACTTCATGTGATAAAATATGCGTGTTAGCATTACACGCCTCTCCAGGAATCTCTCAAAGTCCATTGTTTGGAGCAAGTTGTAAATGTGGGGTGATTTGATGATTTCATTGGTCTTGGTTCTGCAGGTTCTAATGGAGCAAATTTGCTGTTGTCATGTTGAGCAGTGAGTCAGTGCTCTCTCTGCATAGTTCATAAAGCTGCCAATGACTGGGTAGAGACATAACAATTGTGCTGCCAACCTGTGCCGCAGGATGAGAACAGTAGTACTGAGGAATACATTATCATATCAGTCCTTACCAAACAAACAACCAAAAGACAGGTTTACTGTTTCTGTAAAGGCATACAAGTCACAAGAGGTCACTGTCCATAAAGCACGGGGCCTATTGGAAGAGCGATTCAATCATATCATCAGATAAATGTTTATCAGTACTCAAATTTAATCAGCAGATTTTCTTGCGTTAAATTCACATGATGCAGTATGTTGATGAGAAGATTGTAGCTTTGGGTAGTGTCTCTCACCTGTCAATCAAATATTGAAGGATGGAGAGTTAAAGACAACGTAGCCACCATTCTTTGTAGTTTGCACCGAAAACCTGACTATCGGACATAGCACGAACCTGATAACGTGCTGGCTACTTGGAAAAATAGCAAAATGTTCATATCATGTAGCCCATGTCAGTTATACAAGACCAAACTAAACTAGTTAGCTTGTTGCTTTAAAAACCTGACCTAACTGACTGACTTGCTAGTCAGTAGCTAGCGACTTATATACATAAGTTTTGTTTAAATAAATGATTATTATTCATGGTTGTTATTCAATATGCTCTCTGTGTAGCTTACTTACTTACAATATAGATAACCTAGAAAGCTAGGTGGTTTATCGTGTAGCTTTCTAGCTAACGTTAGGTAGCTATCGCATATTTTAATTGCTAGGCACAGTTGGCACTGGCACGGCCTGGATTTGATATCAGACGGTGGGGCCCATGCCACGCACTAAAACAGTCCCTTAACAGGATGAGCCCCAGTAGCCCTCCATTTCAGTGCAGATTTTCTATCCAGAGGCTATTCTCCTCTCTTTTGTTTTCTGACTGACTTACATGTGTAGAAGCTGGGCTCAAAGTTGATTCAAACTTTTATTTTGACACTAGGTGAAGTTTCAAAGCAAGTAATGCAACGCATGGCAACACCAGGGCTCCATTGAAAAACAATGGCCACTGGCGCACACGACGCTCAACTGAGGAAACGCGTGAATGAACCTTTTTAGCCATATTTTATTTTGGTTGAATTTTCATCAACTGTTTTTTTATATTTCCCATTGCTTTGAAGTGATCAGGGTTGTGGAATGAGGCATTGTGTTCTTGTTTTGTTCAGTGTTCAGTGAAGAGGAAGGAGGCCGGGCCTTTATTCCAAATAACAGCGGGAGCGTGACATTTGAGAGCCATTATAAGCGGCTGGCTGTCAGAAAGCATGACATTTGACACAGAATGAACAATATAGTTGTGCAGAGCCATTACTGCTTATAATAGGCGATGTTTTCATCAACAGCATCCGATAAATATATGCTGGCATAAAAGACCATTGAAACTGTCTTTCATTTTGGCAGAAAACAAAATATGTTTCAGCTTTAGAAACTATAAGTGTTCAATTGGTTTTATTTTTTTCTTAAACGTTGGACACTTCTGTCAAAATAAATAGTTAAATAGACATAAATGTGTTTTTTATTTATTAATGTTTGTGCTTAATTGATATGACTGGGTATTTGTTCAGATCCACTAGTTTTACAAAAATAAACTGCAATACATTGGTTACTCCCTTCAGTGGTTTTAAAATTAGTTTTTCAATAATTTTAGGAATTAATTATGTCGTCAATATGATGCGTTTGGTGTGAAAGTACCCATTTGATTCTATTTCAGAATTAGATTTAGGAAGGCATGTGTGCGTTTCAAATGTTGGTCAGTTGTACTTTATTAAGAGAATAAGAGTGTGTGTGTCAACACCGTAGCACTTATCAACGTTATATGATACAGACTGAAGTGAAGATCATGTTGACAGCCATTGTGTGCAGGAGCCATGTGTGAGAATATGTCTAACACGCTAAACATGTCAGTATCTCCAGTCTCTCCAAGCTGCAGTTCCTTGGATGGTTAAGAATTCCCAGTATTCGAAATGCAAGACATTGCGTCTCCATCATAATGATCTGATTTAATGATGAACTTTGTGTTGCATATTTTTTATATTTGTTGTAGAGATATGTATGGTGTAAGACTCTAAACATAGGTAGAAAAAGGGTCAGAGGCAAAAGCTGTAAATAATTAGCGTGTCCTTTACTCTGCAGAAGAGGAGTCACTTCGCACAACAAACACGTATTTCCGAGTCGCACAAAGGGGTAGTCCCTCTGTGCACTTATATGATTCATGTCAAATCACTCATGTTCACATTAGCAAATCGTTACACTGTTATGTTGCAGTAATTCCCAAACAAGGTTAGTAAGGTTAGTTTTATTACTTCTGACAGGAAGCTTGGGCAGAACTCCCTCACCACGCCCAGGCTCTCTCTATCTACACAAAAATATTGGTTATCAATTACAATTATGGATTAGTTACTGTATTTGTTAATATAATAGTAATACAAATACACATACAGTACGTCTACATATAATTATGGTATATGGTTCATCCACATATTTTTGCTCCAACAATGGCTCTGTGCTTTTATTTAATGCTGACAATTTTTGTCCATACATTATAGTTTCTCCATACAGTGCATGTGAAAATGCTCTAATACCTTGTTAGCCAGTTTTTATTATTGTATGGTACATCATGATAAGGGCCACCAATTCTTCCCAGCTTGTTTTCTCACGTGTACTTCAGTCCTCTATCAACAAGAGGTCAGTTATGGCAAGCCCCGTATCAAGTAATTATCCCAGTTGCATCACCCCAATCATCTACGTTGATAAAGTAATTACCACTAATTGATCGCAGATGATGATCGACAGCAGTGTTTACAAGCGACACTCCCATGCTAAATTCAGATTGCGCTGGTTGACAGAAACTTGGCTTATTGTTGAGTTGACCAGAGTTTGTAATGCCTAACACGAAATTCATGGCAGTAAGGGTGCAGTGTATCAGCAAGGAGAACTTTCAAAGAATAGTTGCACTTAAAGCACAACTGAACTTTGGTAGAACTTTGGGTTGTGTAGTTACCTGGCCATGATACGAGTCCAAATGGTGGCAAAATATGCTTGTTAGTTGCTCTGTGCTCCCCTGGGTTGATAATCCAGAATATGGTATTTGTCGCTCTCCATTTACTTCTATAGGGCAGCTAAAACGGTATGCCTTACACCTGATAATGTGTACATTATTTTCCCATTTTTCAGCGCCTGTGGTCCGTTTTCTTGTTTCTGTAAATTAGCAGAGTAGCTGTGTTCTTTGTGTAACTTTTTTTAATGTGAACGTTGTCAGTCGAGTCTGCACTTTTTAAACTGTCTCTCTTGGCACTCTTACTTGCCCGCTCTGGGAAATGACTGCACCTCGATCGCTGAGTCTGCCCTTGTGTTTATGTGGATAGAAATGTCTACTGAATATCAGTAATGTAGTGTAACATATTCAATGCACACTGGACATAACTATAAACCACCTTCTTTTAGTTTGCTATTTTGTTACAGTTTAAAATGAGTAACTCACAGATTTCATGGTGAGCTAGTTTACATTTCACCAGTGGGAGTTTTTTTAAATTGGGCCTTGGCCCGGTAAAAAACCCACCTTTGGCCGCCGCGGTGGTACAACACACAGTAGCCTGACTTTTCAGTCAGCAGAGTTTGTACCGAGGATCGGGTTCGCGCGCCCCGCCCCCCCCATCTCGAGCGTGGCCGAGGCCCCCGCTGAAGCGGGCAAGCGGCGCGGCGCGGGTGGGGGGGGGGGGGGGGGGGGGAGAGAACGAGAGAAGTAGGCGCACCAGTAGGACGTCACGGTGTGTCACGGTCAGGAGGAGGAGCTCGTGGAGAGGACGCCCTCTCCTAGTACCGATCCTTTGGGTTGTGTTGTGCAGTGTTGTTTCTCTAGCGGGTTGGGGGGGGGGGGGAAATTTAATAGGGAAAATAATTAACTATTGGGAGAAAAAGGGGAAAAAAAAAAAAAAAAAAAAAAAAAAACCCACCTTTCACTCGCTTTTCTTTTCCCACAGAGACAGAGGTGGTGTACAGGAATCGGGACGGCCACGTCATCAAATTCAACGTGGCCACAAACGAGACGGAAATTCTGCTGAAGAACATCACCTTTGTGAGTACGGTCTCCGCCTCCTTGCTCTTCTCAGTCCTCTGCGCTGCACCGCGCTGCTCTGCACTCTCGCACCCTGCGTCCTGTCCCACCACAATCTTCACCTCCATGGGCTGCATGCCTTTCTTATCTGGATCCCGTCACACTTCAGTAATTGTGATGCCTTAAATGAGTCATTTTTTTATGGGACGTGTTGTGTACACGAGGCCAAGACCGGGCTTTGCTTTTGAAGCTCAGTTCCTGGTCTTGTTGAGAGATTTGGCTCTCTAGCGCCAGTGCAGTTGGCTCCTGTATAGGTCGTTCAGCCATCCAAGTCAGTGGTATCAATGTGGTCAAAATACAAACTCAGTAATCTTTCTCCACAAGAACATGTAGTCGCAATAGGTGTTTCTTTTTTTGTCTATTATGTTATAGGGGGGGGCTTGGGCTGGGGGTCCCCTTTTTTCCCTGACGTGCAGCCTGGTTCCAGTTTGTTCAACATAGCGGGACAGAAACTGCACTTCTGCGGCTTCAAAACTCTTTTCACAAGCCCATGGAAAGTCAATGGGCGATGTCACAGTCACTATGTCCGTATTGTCTTACAGGCTGTGGTTGTGTAATACATAAAGTGGATTTGTATGTTGATTTGGATCAACCCAAGAAAACTTGTATAATAACAATGGCTTGACAACTTGAGTCTGACACCCCCTTCCAGACAGCATAAGACAATACATGCAGTTAGGAGTGAAAGAATTTCAGTTAGCCCTACTGTGGCAACCCGCTCCCACCCCTATAGTCAGACCATAGATGTCAATATGGCATTATACTTCTAAAGTGAACAGTTCAGTCTGCTTAGAACATTTCCGCAAAGTTTGATGTATTATTTTAGTTGCCCACGCCACATATGTGAATATTATAAGTTTGACCATTTAACCTGATGGGCATGAGTGGGTTGTGGTCACCTTTTAACGATATATGATCATTGAATATCACTCATTTTTCATCCTGTGTTTGGTGAAACTGTATTGATTGTCAGTAATTGAACTGTAATTGCACTGAATTGCAATGTTCTCTCCCACTGTTGCAATGCATTTTATGGTAATTGTGTCTGCATTTGAGAAGATGGATTATACATTGGCATGTATGCTACGTCTTTAATCAACCTGTTAATCACGTTTTATGCAGCATAGCGCCGTACATGATAAGACAGTGAAGGGGAAGAGCTTTTCAGTGCACAGCAAAGAGAATGATCGCTAAGCCAATAAATCCCTTAAAATGCAATTCATGTTGAGGCCTAACTGAAATAAACAGAAATCTGGTATTGCCCAAGGATTATGGAATGCAAGTGACACGTTCACTTCCAACCCAACCCCAAAATTACAGAAAAATAACATTCACACAGACAGTACATCCATGTAATTGCCTATGATGTAATACATTAAATGTACATTTTTTTGTCTAGTTTAGTCCATGACAAATATCATGCTTGTCAGTATTCTGAAAAGATATAAATTATTTGCCCAGTAGTTAAGTCCTGGCCTGTAGCTTAAAAATAAAGTTTCCCATCTGCATTCCTTAGCGATTGTGAAAACTTAAATTCTTAGGTCCTTAGTGTTAAAAGGTTTTCACATAGTTACAGCACTTCTGGAGATCCGTCTGTTACACCAGACATCTGTTATACAGACCTGCTGAAATTGAATATTAATATTCCACAACATATCAGAGTCAAATTTATCCTTTCCACATTCTTTTCTCCTATTGTTATGGCAACAGTACTCCGGTGTTGCTAAGGGTCCCTGCTCGCCTGTTACTGTTTTACTCATTAACATTTTCAAGGAGAATCAAATATAACCTACTGTATATCTCTTTTACAGTCACTGTAGCGTCAAATTAACTTTTAGTTTTGGTTAAGCTCGTAGCCCTCATGTCAACCTTCATTTGTGTAGTATTTTGCCTTGGTGATATTTTTTAGCCTTGTGACAAGTCACCACACAGACTGGTTAAGGCAGGATTTTTAGGAATTGGTATTTTAGAGGAAAAGGACATGGGCACACAGTAAAAAGTTTTTCCCCCCAATGTTGCTCTTTCTTTATTTTTCAGGTCTCTTATGAATTCACAAAGTACTCGGTTTCTCCAGACTTGAAATATGTGCTTTTCGCCTTCGATGTTAAACAGGTAAGTGTCAATGCTACATACTTTATATAGGCCTATGTAGCCTATATAAAAACACACACAAACACACATGTAGTGATAGTGGGCGCGTTAAGTAACTGAGCGGCTCAGAGCGAAGAACGCGCTTAACTGATTGCTCAGCTTCGCTCACTCTGAGCCGCTCAGAGCGTTGCTGAGCACTTTTGGATGTGGATCAGCGAGGAGCAATACGGAAGTACGTCGTTAGCTATGGACCCACGTTTTCAATCTACTGGAGTTGACAGTAACAAAACGTGCTTTTGTTTACCGCACGAACCATATGCATCTTGTATATAGCGTTAGCTATAGGAAATGATAAATTAGCGATAAGCTAAGTTGACGTTTCAGCTAAAAATTTACAAGATTCAACCTAAAATAAGTAGGCTATGCTTGGATCTTGTACGTCGCCATTTTTCCAAACTCAGACGGTTGTTAACAGTTGCTCAGCGCTCACATAGAGCAGAATGTTAAGCGATTCAGAATCTGCTCAGTGCTCACACTGAGCATTCTCACCGTGAGCTACTCAGTTACTTAACACGCCCGCTATCTATTAAATTAATATAGTTCCCTGTATAGATACATATACATACAAATGCACAGCTATAACATGGGTTGGGATTGCAATCGCTTGCGCAAGAGTTTAACTTATATGATTACCAATATACATGAATTAATCTAACCTGTTATTCACAACAAGGGTGAGTCTTTCCAAACTTAAAAAAAATCGAGAAATGGGCTGATTATCAGAATAGCAAGATTATTTTTTTTGTTGATGTTATTTATGTGTGATGTGTGCAATACACTTGCGCACATACCCAAAATGCCATTAAGACGGTGTAGTTTCATAATTTTTATTAATTGTGATTCTCTTCAGTCGTGATCCTCTTGCCAGAATTTCTGGATTAAAAGACAGATCGGAAAATGTGATCATTAGGACCTGTTTGTGTGTTACAGTTTGGGGTATATAGACAGTCATGTTTGATTCTAACTACAAGAGTGTGTTGTGTAGCCTATGCATCATTTTAAACTGTATCATGACACTTGAGGTTATTTGTAAAAATACAATTTTTGTCCCATTACTTGTATCCAGTGTCAAAACAGGAAGGTTGAAAATTAGGGTTGTTGCAAGAAAGAAAATTAAACACATTTCTCTGTTTCCAATGTATACGATTCCAACATTTTTTACTTTTTAAAATTTAAACAGGAAGTCATTTAGTAGATGCAATGAAAGGCAGAGCAATGTTGGGCAAGTAGGATTTAATCACAGTTTGGGGTGTTGTAGCTCTGAATCCAGTGCAGTACAATGTTAATTATCCACTTTTAACAGATTATCCCTGTATAACGTGACAAATGGTAGCAACAGAATCAAGGGAACAAACAACAGAAGACTCCTAAATGCGGTACTTAAATATTTAATTTACTTGTATTTAAATATACGATAATTCAAATGATTATCAAAAATAAGAACCCCAATTTAAACCTCTTAGGTCATTGATAGGTCAATCGGACATTAAACCGGTGGAATCAACCAACAAGCCAAATTAACTGTTCGTTCAAGTTAAAGATTAAATACGTTTATTAAATAGAGAGACGAGCTATAGCAATTACAGTCACAAATAGAAATCACACATAAGACATTAAACCAGACGGAGCGAGAGAGAGAAGCCAGGTGTTTTCAAAGAATTACCCACTGCCAGCTTCAGGAACAGGAACAAAAGAAAGCAAGTTAATATGGAAAATGCACACAAAAGAACCACAACAAACAAAATAAAAAGAAAATACTTCTTCTCTTCTCCAAGGCTCAGACTCAACTAAAGAACAAACCACCTCCTCGCCGTCATAAATAAACCACCCAGCAGGGATTCGAGATGCTGTCACTGATTATGTCATGCTGAGTTAAAGCGCTGAAAGAGATCAGAATCGATGGCCAGTACTGGCTTTCCTAATGTTGGACAGAATCAGCAAAAGTAACTCTTAATTTTCAAACCTCTTTTAGCCTGTAATAAATGCATTAATGATGTACTCCCGTGTCTAACAATAGATATGTTTATAAATATGAATAATAGTTGTCCACCCACGGGGGTATACTACGAAGCACAGTTACTGTTAGCTGGATAACTGCACTAAACCTGTAAAACCTGGAACCCTTCCAAATCTGGAATGTGGACTAAAGTAAAAAGAGCTGCTCCAGGTTTTACTCAGTGCAGTTATCTAGCGAACTCCCCCAGGTGTGCTTGTTTTGTCTACATGCTCAGTCAAAACCGAAAAGTATGATTTCTTAAAATCAGTTCATCGATCAACCCTGTTGCAGTTTTTGTGGCTAGCTATAGATGCCATTCTTTTTGTACATTTTGTATTTAGAATAAGTTGATGCAAGCCTCGCCAATCAATCAGTTTTTCAATACACAATCTATCAGTGTTCAGCTGATTACACACTCAGAATACTACAGATCTAAGCAGTTTTTGCAAATGAGTATAGATATCTCCCGACTTCAAACTGAATTGAATGTCACGATCAATGTATGCGAATTGTTTGAATGCAACTCACTTTTTTTCAGTTTTATTTTTCCACACAACCACTGGCAATTACATGACTATTTTAAAGCAAGATATGACCGCTAATTAAGTACACATTTGGCTGACTACTGTAACTAATGGGTTAGTTGTTTATGTAAGGTAATTACACATTGTATATGTGCTTTAATTGCATATTTCATCGTATTGACTGTTTTACTCTCACCACATACCCAGCCCTATAGCGTGTAATGCGATTAGGCTACACAAGCGTATACCACAATTACACACAGCGCTTGTTTGTGTTCACTCATAACACTGCTGCTGTGAGACTCTTGTATATCTACTGTATAGTACATTCTCTGCCAACCTTACGAGAAAGAATAACCATTTATTATTTTATTCTTTCGCTTTCTATTTTTGTCTGAAATTTGGCGTGGATATGCCCCTTGCCCACCGTAAATACCTTGACAAAAAGGCGGTAGGCAGAGAGGCTGATCAGCGGGAATACCAGAAGGAGTTTAGGCCTACGATGAGAGCTTTGTGTGGGATCATGTTAGAAGTAATAGGCTTTTCACCCCCTGTGGATCGCTCGGTTAAGAGTCTTCAACGTCTTCTTCTTAGCTTCCCACTCGCCTAGAATACAGAAAGGCACTGCCGCAGCCCTCGTGGTTACGGTCAAAGAGAAGGACGTGCATCTGGATCCGAGTTAGCTTTGTTTCGTTTCGTTGTATTTCATAAAAAGATTTTTGTCAACACCAATGCTTCCAATGTGAGTGAAGTGCATTTTGCATGTTTAATTTGTGTTTGTTTTGTTTTGTATTTGTGTTTTTTTGTGTTGCTAGCTGTAGGCTTACTTAATTTATTTGTTAATTTGGCACTGTGGCCTTACTGTCCTAATTAAGAATGTAAGAGCTTAACGGTACAGACAAAATTAAATGTGTCCTCTCTCATTGAAAGGATCGACAACTATGCACATAAAAGAAGTATATTAATTTTAACTGATTTGCATTCAGGGTTCATGTCTGTACCACTTGTGGTGCTAACATTATTATTTTATTTTCTCTTTGTTATATTGTGTTCACATCGCATTAGAGATGGGTTATAAGTTTTATTCCTCTTATTATTGTGTTACCCACAATAACTGCTGGCCTTTACAATCTAAACCCAACAGTGTGCTTAATTGTGCAGTAAACAAAAACAGGTTGCTAAAGAAACTCTGAAATAGCTATTTGAGCATAAGAATCATTCTGGTCACTTGTGCTAGTAGTGTATTTACTTCTGAAAATCTCACATATGTTCACCTGCACATTCAAAATCCTGAGATTACAGACGGCTCCTCTAGGGGTATGAAGCCAGTTTACCGATTCATGTTTCTCATAACTCTTATCAAATATTTAGCATTTACTAGGCCTTTTGCTAAAGCACAGCATCCAGAGGAATCATGGATTCAAAAGGTATGAGGTGGTAGTGGATTTAAAGGGTTTTAAATGTTGACCGAAATGTGTCCAGGGCGCTTCCGGCAGACAAGGCTCAACAACTCTGCTGGAGAAAGATACTCCCAACAGGATAAATGCTCTTATCTTGTTATCCCATATTCAGGAGAGATTAAGCATGATAAATGCTCATAATCTCCCTACTGCCTGGATATGAAGCTTATGTTGTAACACGGGGCATTCCTAGCTACAAACATCTTGTAATGCTCTTGAAGATATTAGTTTAAATCCTGCAGACGTTGGTTTTGTTCATCTGCAGTCTTAATATTTAACAGTAAAATGAGCCCCGGGAATTTAATAAACATAGTTTCTCAAATCTTCTTGTGAACCTAAATGCTAGGTTAGCAGTCATTTGTGTATTTGGTTTAGAAAAAACATGGGAAAAATCGGATTCAAAGGAAACACGAATAATGCTCTAATAACTATAAAATATGATGTTGAACAATACGCTGAACGTTTTTACATAATGTCAGACAAAATCGGCAGGATTGTTTACTGCCTGGAAAATTTGTGACAAGACAAAAGCGTTCAAACATTTTATTAACCAATTTATAAATTGGTTCATAAATTAAGGTCGTTTTTTTCCCATAACAGAGTGCCCAGAAACATAAGAAACATGGACAAAGGATCTAAATTCCCTGCCAAATAACCTTTAGCACTGTCTACTAGTGCCATCTTTCTATGGAAAGCCACATTTGAAGACATTCAGGCTATCCACTAATGGCTTCTGTCTACAGAAAGTGCCCTTTGAGGAGACCCAGGTTTCGTTTGGCTCCTGAGGGCCCACAGCTGTTTCCACAGCTTGGCCTGTTCTAAATGAACAGAGAATTGGGAAAAGTGAGTCGCGCGGTGAGGCAAAATCAGCCAGGCTGGTGCCGGTGATGGGCGCAGTGATTAAGGGATAAATAAGAAAGGATGGGATTCTAAGGCCCGGAGATAACCAAAAGAGGGGACAAACCACAGGGGAGGAGATAATTCATCAGCCTCTCCTCATGACCTTTCTCACCGCCTGGTCCCAGGGAACCAAAAGAGCCGGCATTTCAGTGATTTAGAAGTAGAGTTGCACACCTGAGTCCTTTTTTTTGGAGAGAGACAGTCTCCTCCTCAATGCATTTTAGATAGCTTGGAAAGTGCTCCAGTTTTCTGGAGATGGATTCCCTCCCGGTGGATTGAAGTATACGCTAGGCCGCAGCCAGTACTCCCTATCGATTTTGCCCTCTTTGTTTACAAGTGGGTCGATACTGATGGAGGACCCAGAGACAATGAAAGGTATTTTTTGGAGGCTCGTAGATCTGACAGAAACGGCTAATGCATTGCGGTGATTGCAGGTGACCGTTCCTCAGGGGAGCGATCCGCTGGTTTGAATTTCATCTCAGGTACCTGGCAACCTCTAAAGGAGAGGCTCAGTGCATCATTGTGATTAAATGCAATGGCTGTGTTATTTTAAGCGTGTGTGCGTGCGTGCGTGTGCGTGTGTGCGTGTGTGCTTTGGCTATGAGTGTGCTGGTGGGGGGTGAGTCCGTTATTCAGTTATGTAGTTGTACTGTTTTGGGTAATTGGATGAGCTTAGGGCTAATTAGTTGGGATTCATAATGAAGGTCTCTCCTACTAATTAACCCTCTAACTCTGGCTCCTGTAACATTGTAATAAGGGACATAGCTTAGCAATATTTACATGGAAATTGCACATTATAGTGCACACATGTGCAAAAAAAATGCTACGCCACAATTCCTAATCATTATTATTATATAGTTTCAGTGCTAGTCTAATAAATGTCCCATTTATTTTAATACGATGTGCCCTAATTTCCATTGCATACCTTGGATCACATTCACTCGTATTCAGTAGTAAAGCATTGGTTTAGAATGTCCTATTTTTTTAGATGGAAAAAAGGTCTACACACTTATTTTAGTAAACCCCTATATTGTGTCTGTGCATTTCAGTTCAAGGAAGGCCTTGTGAGATTCCATACGTCATTGCATGTCTTACTGTAGTGTTGATTCAGCTCTGAAGTGTGACCTTTGTGATTACCTGTAGCACGTGAACAGAGATTATTAATCACCTCTTTATCTTTCTTCTTTTCCGTCCTCAGATAAAGAGTTCTGGTGATGTCTGTGTTCTGTGATTATTCATGAATAGGCAGGCTTGTAACAAGGACAAAATGGGCTTTCTGATCATTTACCTTTAGCAATTATAATCAGAGCCACTATGGAATATTTATAAGCTTCCATCTTCATTACTATTCTGTTCATTCACCAATAGTGGATTTTCTGATACGATTTATGTAGGTTCACCAGTAGCAGAATTTCTGATACAAAACCGTCACTCACATTGAATTACATCTTACAACAATTTAAGGACCTTATACAACCTTCAGAGGTAGTCTGAGAGTTTGATTGAGTCTGTCACTGTCGACAAGGCCACTCCACAATAACAGTTCTACGCTTTACTTGTCAATTGAAATCACAGTACAAAATGACAGAAGAGGGAGATTCAGAAAAAATAAATAAAAATAAAATGCATTCCCAGAGACAGCAACAACAAAGAGAATTGAGTATCAGTTCCTAATGGAAAGTTATCAGTAAAATGTCGTCTCTGAATCTGAATAATTGAATATCTAATGACACTGATTGTTGCTTTGCTTAATGCAGGGGTGGTGGGTTTTGTGCCTGTTGATAGAGCAATGAGCTCATCGGTTGCCTACTTTGGGGGGGAAAAAATCTTTATTATGGCATATTTTCTTTTCATGTCTAATGGGATTATTAATAGGATAAACAATTTAGAGAGCTGTAGTTCCTGTGTGATGCATATATCAGAGAGTGTGTGCTGAGATTTGATTGCGGGGGTGACTCACTTAGGACACAAAGCAATTTGGCTTTTTATTTCATTAATAATGGCTGATAATTATTTTCCCTCATTTGTATAAATGGATGATTTTGACTTTGCCTCAAGCTTAAATGAACAAATGGTGCTTCACAATCTAAGAAGATTATTTTGTAAATAGCTTGTGATGAATCAAGTTAAATTAAATTATCTATTGTATGATTTATTTAACACATATTGTATGATTTATTCTCAAGTATACTTTCTGTTGTTTGAGTTATAGTTAAATATCATATATACACAGATGCCACTTGCAGGGAAATTCTAATTAATCCAGCACATCTCAAACAATTGGATTGGATTGGATTGGATTGGATTCAATTTATTGTCATTTAGCAAGTACAGGTACATGTAAACGAAATGACTCCCGCAGCTAGAGGTTTCACAAAAAAAAGAATACAAAAGAGAGGAAGGGGAAAGCCCCCAGCAACGTACAATTTAACACGAGACTACACAGGCGAGAAGAGGGGGAAGGGAAGGGGGGGGGGGGGGGGGGAGGGATACACAGGCAGCCGGCACTGCTGCGCCAATCAAGCGCAAGCCAGGCAGCGCTGTCGGAAGGGGGGGGGGGGGTTGGGTGGTGAAGGCGGAGTGGGATGATGTGTGATGCGTGCAATGTGTGTGTGTGTATAGTCCATTTGTATGTGAGTGCGTAAATCAGTGAGTCCTTGTGTGTGTGTGAAGTCCATGTGTGTGTGTGTGTGTGTAAGTCTGTAGGATCCTTCCTGGTGGGAGACGTATTCCGCGCATTCCTCAGGATGTCATAGTGATAGCACACAAGTTGCTATGGAAACGTCCTCGGTCAGCCTCAGACCGAAAGTCAACAACAGAAGTTGTTTGGAGGGGGGTTGGTTGGAGATTCTCCCCGTCTGTAGGATCTTCAGGGGAGGTTTGATGCACGGCCTTGCCAGACCGATAACAGGGGAGAGCCAGATTAGAATGTTTGGGTTAGAACGCAGGGCAGCAATTTCCATGCTCATCCCTATTCTCCTCCAAAAGCAAATCTTTGGTCCGCAACTTTTTCACTTCGCCATGTAGAACGTTAAGTTTCTTCAAGATGTAATCCAATTCCTGTCTCAGTTTAGCAATAACCCGAACCTGCTGTTCAGCAGTCACCGCCATCTGAGTACTTAGCGCTCTACCCATCTCATTTAGTGTGACAAGCACCTTTTGGGAATTTTGAAAGGATGCTATCTTCCCAATTTTTCGATAAACCAGTAAGTCCTGTCATCGTAAGGCCGAATAAGTATAAATCCTCGATGTCCTCTACAGAGAGAGTCGCCAGACATACCATACGCCAACTGTCCCACGCGTCCCTGGCATATCCCGCGGCGAAAGTCCCGTCCGGACAGACAGGTTCCCCCGAACCTGCTTTCCTTGTTGAAAAGATTGTATCAATTGCGTTGAGAGACCAGCTTATCAATTCCATTTTAGGTTGATTCGAAAATGCACAGAGTGAGAGAAACTCCAGGAACACTTTGAGAGACAAAGACAAAGACAAGCCGAAGAGGGAGAAGAGGGAGGAGAGAGAAGAAATGCGACCGCCTTCAGAGAGAGTCAGCAGAACAATTGAGGCTCTGTTCAATGGTTTGAGGCTCTGTTCAATGGTTTGAGGCTCTGTTCGCACTTACCCTGTCTTTCCCTCTGTAGCTGGTCCACGTTCAGCTACTTGTCTCTGAAAGCTACATAAAATAATGACTTTGGGAGCTAATCGTATATCTAGTTTTAATTTTGGTAGCAATTTAACATCTATCTCTCAATGTGATACTTTGCTGGTTGTACGAGTAAGAACAGATCCATCAAAAATGGTGTCGCTCTCATCCCAGCTAACAGTTTGGTTTCTCAGGGCGACTGGTCTAGGAGGATTCTCACCTTAGGGACATTCTGTTAACTTTCCCACTGCACTGATACAACAGTTTCTCACCAATGAAATTATCTGGAACAAAAGTAGAAATCCAAGTGATTTGTTATATTGGGCTGGTGATTGTCTTCCAATTTCTTTCTTTCATTTTTTTTTTTTTTTGTGGATGTTCTTATCCATTTGTTAGGTGGATGTTAACTGGAAATATGGTACGTTAAGATGTACCTACAATCAAAGGTATCAATCAAAAAGCGACAGTACTGTTGTGGTCATTGTCATATTACATGGTCAAATTAGTCTTTAATTTGTCTCACTTTATTTAAATGCATAAATTATTTAGCTTTTAAACAGGCTTACTTGAACTGCAAGTTGCATGTCCAACCCTTTCAGGTGAATTGTATGTTGGAGGGATGCTGGAATAGCCAGAGTCACCATTTTGAATTAGAGGCTCCACAAATGCCATTTGGTACAACAGAGTACCGTTGCTCCCTGAATTGTATTAACCAATCAAAAGACCAATTTTAGGGTTTTTGAAACCTCACTCTTCTGTCAGCAGACTGGACAAATACACTTTTCTCGCGTAGTATTACATACGCTGTGGCAGAATGTGAGGAGGCTTGCTGCAGCTCCTCTTGTGTGCCTTTGAAGACCTTTCATGTTTCATTATGCCGTTTCATTTCAAGGCTCACATTCCCAGTCATGCATCACACTATGTCAAGAAGACGAAGCAAACGTCTTCCCAGCAATTTTCCCAGCCTTGATCCTCGTGGCCTCCTGCTAAGAATCTCGGCAAAATCATGTCCTGAATGAGATTGGGGCTCTTAATCGCGACGGAGATTAAATAAAAGTCACCTCGACTCCTGTTGGTGAAGTTTCAGGGGATCAATATAATAACGGAAGATGACAGCAAACAGAAAAGAGCACTTCCACCACAATACTTTGAACAGAAAATATTTTGGTGAGTAATTATTTTTGAAAAGCTCTGACCTTCCGCCGAGCTCCTGGGTGATAGGAAGAGGGAAGGAACCACATTTATCCTCTCTTGATTGGTTCACAGCATGCGTTCACTAACGGGAGGAATGGGGGGTAATTAATCGCCAGTAAGGTCAAGTTTGAAGAGAAATTAACGAAATGCTAATTCAGGTGAATATATGTCAACCCACAAAACCTGCTACGAAACAACATGATTACTATTGGCTTCATTGTGTCCAGTATGCTTTCCAGCCAAAGTTCAAACATTTTTCATTGAAGTTTTCAATTTTCCCAAACTTTCTTTTGTTTGTTTTTTGCCTCCATGCTACATCGATCACAACTTGGTAAAGGTGTCATAAGGTTGATGTTGAGACGTTGAGAAACGTTGGTTGGGGGACATGGTGGCCTTTCTACAGTCCCTCATTTTTCCAGCAAGGTGTTATTTCTGAGGGGAGAGCAGGTCAGCCATCAATCTCGTCACCTTCTCCGTCTCGAGACCTTGCCTCTCCTGACTAGGCGAGAGCTCTCTGGCACTATATGTTATTCTCCATCCCAATGAATGGCCTTTTGAATTGAAAAAGTTGTTTTTAATTCCACCCATCCATCCCTCATCATGGCGTCCCTTTCGATCTCCTCCACCAGACCGTTCCTGTTAATGCTCATATATCAAATACCCAGCTTGACAACAGGTACTTTATTTGTGTACTGAGAGCCAAGCCAAACATTGGCTTGTGAGTATTTTCACTGAGCAAGCTAATCCTTCCCAGAGAGGGAGATGAGAGGCTTCAGTACTTTTGGCCAATGACTATTGGCTAAATTAGATGATTTGTCATTTTGTGAATTCCTGTTGAGCGTTTTCCCCAACATTTCAACACTTCCTGTCCTATGGAGCACTGGTGAGAGTCTGGGGCACTTTATTATGTCTATGGTGTCCCCTTTATCTCACCAAATTTGGCATGGACAGTTACACCTGCATTAGATCAAACATTTAATCATTCCCCATAGACCCAAACTATGAACCCCTCCCTCTTGTGATTCTCTTAAGAAATTTAGAAAAGAACCTACATTTAAATGGATTGTGTTTCACAGTTAAGAAGGAGGCCCAAGATTAATTATAAGTCATCATTGGCTAATACATTGCAAAATACTAAGTGGGAAATGTATTTTTTAATAACAAAAAGGATGTTTAAATACATTTTCTTGGAATATACAGGTGTCTCCTTGCTGTAATGCAGGTCAGTGTCTTAAGTAATGTAGACAGATACAGTGCAATGTCATGGCAAATAGTCTAGCTTTTTAAGGCAGAAAATATGAGTACACTATAATGTGGATTAATCACTGGGAGAAAAACGCATCTGACATGCAGTCACCTAAATTTAATGGGTGGGTGGTTTTAAAAATGAACCACAAGGGTTCTGCAGCTCATTAGTGTATGCTAATAATCCTAATTCTGTTCCATCACTCTTCCACTCTGCTAGTATAATTCAGCCCAAATGGAGGCTTCAGAAAACATCTGGATACAAACGGGCTGTGAAATTCAAAAATAAAAACTGCCAGAATATTTGCATTAGTACCAGAAATGGGATGTTTGTTGACAAGCTTATATGCGCAAGCACACGCAAACACACACCCCCCCCCCCCCCCCCCGCACCCCCCCCCCCCCCACACACACACACACACACACAAAACAAACAGGATCCTCAATCATCATATGTGTGCACGTGTATTTGTGTGTGTGTGTGTGTGTGTGTGGTGTGTGCGCGTGTGCGCGTGTGTGCGCGTGTGTGTGTGTGTGTGTGTACGCGCGGTGTGTGTGTGTGCCGATTAGCATTTTGAAGTAATGCAGAGCAGGTTCACTGACAGACCTGTCTGCCTATCTCTCACTCTTTCCCTCTTACTGTGATCTGACTGTGACATTATTACTGTGTGTGTGGAGTCTCCAGAGTAATATGGACAGATATATCAATGTGAAAGTTCAATGCACAAAAGACAGAAGCATTTGAATAGCTTTTCTGTGGAGTTGCGCTCCTGGGTTTTCAAAATGTTCTCTAAAGTGTTCTGTGATTTAATTTTACAGACAGAATGCAAGCATTTTTCTTCAACATCTGTCATCCATGTAGATTGCTTTTCACAAACTCTCTCTCTCTCTCTCTCTCTCTCTCTCTCTCTCTCAACAGCATCTACTCCATTTTGTAATAAGTTATTTTTTTACTGTATGAATCATGCTTTGTTAAGTTTTTTACTACTAATATCTTTTTTTTTTCTGTTTTAGGTATACAGACATTCATATACTGCATCATATATGACTTACAATATTCAAACAAGGTAAGATTCACATTTTGCACATGTCAAAGAGAAAGTCAGTTTCAATACAGCTGGTAGTAATTATGTTGATATACTGTATGTGGAGCTTTTCAGGCCCCAATATTGGCCAATTATATAATAAAATGTGTGTGCTAATGTGTGTATAATGGTGAAAAAAGATGCAAGCATTGCATGATACTGTATATCAAATCAGCCAGTTTTTTGCTATCTACTGCACAATAAACATATTATTACACTGTCTTCCTGCATATTGACAATGTAGGAACTATTGTTGGTGGACGTACACATACCAAAATGTTATCATGTGTACTTGACAACTATTTTATTGTTGTACAATTGTAATTTAATATTCATTTATGATGTGGTGTTAGCAGAATAAACCACTCTAAGCCGTGCGGTTCTGGTGTGAGAAGGATACTCGGCTTAGCATAAGAACCACACGGTTTGTCCTGGTTTATTTCTTTAATGTTCGGATCTTTCTATTCCAGAGCAGAAAAATATTACGAGGTTTATAAAAAAAAAATTGTTTAATTTTTTGACATTTTTTTTTTTTTAAGTAGTGCTCGTTTAAACACTGGATAACTGTTGCAAGCATGACATTGTCCTCCATCCTTTCACACATGTTTCTGATTTTGAAGTGAGGTGTGGCAGCTGAACCCCCCAGAGGTGCCCAACTCAGTGCTACAGCATGCTGCGTGGGGTGTGCAGGGTCAGCAGCTGGTAAGACCTTATTCTGCCATCAGTCATGTGACTTCCTGTCCCGGTGAACACAGCATTCTGGGCTGCAGTAATAAGTGTAAACATTTACAACGCGTTGCTCTTTCATGGAAGATCATGCATGCGCGGTGTTGGACTACCTTAGCAACAATGCCAGACAGTCCCATCCCCCCTAAAGTGTTACGTATAATCATGAAATGGAGCGGTTAATTAGGCAGCAATTACTTTTGGACTAAGTGATGCCAATCCAGGGATAACTTGACTGAAAAAACAAGGGATAAAACCTGCCGTAGACAAAACTCCAATGAGTCTATGCAACAAAATGAGGTTTCAGGCCAAGAATCAGCCCACCCTGAATTTGCGACAAGGGTTTTTGACTCCAGGATGAATGAAAATGCTTGTTTTTTTTTTATAACAAGAACAATTTGGTTCAAGTTCAGTAGTTTTTAAAAACAAAATTAAAGACAAATTTTGACTGAATCCCAGTTACTGCATCCTTATTTGGTCATCTGAAATAAAAATTTACTTTGCTCTTTTTACTCTGCCAATGATGATAAAGTAGCTTGTATAGTTTATCTGACATGTGTAATGAAAGAAATATAATAATAATAATACAATGCTTCTCCGGCATTTATGTAAATATGAGTATCCTGAGAGTCTGTTCCAGTATGCTTCTGGAATGCAGCCAACCGTCACCAAGCCGAAAGAGTTTATTGATATTCCTCATCAGGTATTACACAGTTGAAACGAAATTATAAATAGCAGAATGCTGGGATCACTATGCATCCACAATTTCATATGCATGAAGAGAACAAAATAGGTGACCCCATATTTTCTCACCTAATTCAATAAACAAAATACACCGGTTTTCGCGTTAGTGTTAGCTTTGCTATTTTCAGTTTGTCATTTTTAGAGCTCTGTCATTTGTTTGCATTAGACATACAACCCCTCTGTTGACAATTACCAGGCTAGAACATTTTTGGAAACCTCTTGTCTAAATTAGGCGTGTTCCCAAAGGTTTATTTGGATATAAATCATCTCCCCCAGCTCCATTAGAGTGCCATTATCATTATGTCGGAAATGAGTGTGACAGATGTGGAGATTATTCAGGGGGGGGGCGGGGGCGAGGATATCGCTCTGGAACCATGCACGCTGTGCAAAAGGCTGAAAATGGGAGATCACAAGCATGTGATTCAAGGTGACATTATTGGGGGGTTTTTTAACGTGGAATGATGGCTTTTACTTTTGGGAAATTACTTACTTGATCCCTTCTTTGTAGAAACAAATCTGAAACTTTGAGCATTTTATCAGCCTCGGAACTAGATGTAGCAACATAATATGTATCTCATAATAGACCAGTGGCCACATGTATAAACAGTGCTGAGCAGAAACATGCCCTCAGAAAGCTGCATAAGTGAGTTTCCACGCAGAAATTCAGATGTATAACATAAGAGAACCTGCGTACCTCATACGCAATGTTTGGAGTCAGTGTGATATGGCGACACCATGATCAAAAAGCAGAAAATGTTCAACTTTGCGTAAGCAGATTCCCGACTTTCTCCCTGAGCTTTTTTTTACGCATTCTTTAACTCAAAGTTTTATAAATGTGGCCCCAGGTTGTGTCTATATAGATCATGGTCACAGTGGTTGTGATTTTACAACTTAAATGGCTTTGGAAAATTGCCCATGTCAATCTCCCCTGACTCTTCTCACAACCTCAAACAATATTATCACCACCCCCTGCAACAACCATTTGTTTATCATTCTGCATCACTGAACAAATTCTAGTAACGAATACAGACTTATCTTAGACATATCACGCGTGGCTTCTGAGGAACCTTCAAGCTAAGTGATTATTTATCAATAACCCAAGTAGGGCTATCTTCATTTCAAACACACAACTTTTTTGTGACAAATATATTCAGGTGTTCATCTCTTACTCATTTAGTCTTTTAGCAAAAGTCAAGCTCACAGGGATAAGTAAGATTATTTTTTTGCCAAATAAAAAGGCAATGTCTTTCATTGTAGTTCACTTGATCCAAAGATGAGACATAAAGATTATACAAAGCCTGTGAAAACAGTTAAATTGCCATAAAATGTAGACAACTGTAAAAGCAGATAATAACCAAACCACTTTGCTGGCTATGAGCTGCTTTTACTGACAGTAGATTAGCCTCCTGAGTTGGATTTTCACATACGCTGCATGATAAATGTTAACGGTACTAACAGATACATTGTTGATATTGACTACGCTGCATGATAAATGTTAACGGTACTAACAGATACATTGTTGATATTGACTACGCTGCATGATAAATGTTAACGGTACTAACAGATACATTGTTGATATTGACTACGCTGCATGATAAATGTTAACGGTACTAACAGATACATTGTTGATATTGACTACGCTGCATGATAAATGTTAACGGTACTAACAGATACATTGTTGATATTGACTACTCTGCATGATAAATGTTAACGGTACTAACAGATACATTGTTGATATTGACTACGCTGCATGATAAATGTTAACGGTACTAACAGATACATTGTTGATATTGACTACGCTGCATGATAAATGTTAACGGTACTAACAGATACATTGTTGATATTGACTACGCTGCATGATAAATGTTAACGGTACTAACAGATACATTGTTGACATTGACTACGCTGCATGATTAATGTAAACGGTACTAACAGATACATTGTTGACATTGACGGTGGCAAGAGCAGCAATACAACTGTAAAAAATAGCACAACATTTTAACTGTATAATCAAATAAATATACCATATGTACGTATATAGACAGTGCAGTCCGTAAGTATTTCAAAGTGTCAAAGTGTTTTTATTTATCAGGTGCACAGTATAACACAAGGTCATTCTGAACAATGGAATTCTTAGGACATTTCTTCGGACTTAGGCAATTCTTTTGGACAGTGATACAGTTTCTGTTGTTTTGGCTCTGTACTTCAGAACATTGGACTTGGAATGAAATGATGAGGTTAAAGTGCAGACTGTAAGCTTTAATTTGAGGGTATTTACAACCATATCAGGTGATCTCACAACCCATTCGTATCTATTCCATTCATTTTCAGCACCCTACGTTTTGTACGTATCTTATGAATGAGGGACTCCTCACGTCACATGACTTGACTTAAGTTTCTCTGAATCAATACGAACCCAAATAGAAATTTGCCATTGTTCTTTCCAACATACTGACCTAAAATGCAACCCCATTCTCCATTGCCCTCTCCAGAAACGAGCTCTGAAGGGATTCTGCATCTTGTGTTCATATTTTACCATCATGACTAATTCTGTCTAAATACTTTATATAATCCACTCCATTGTCATGTTCTCAGCATGTCACATCTACAGACAATCATACAGACAGTCATACAGACAATCATACAGACAGGCATACATTATGCAAGCATACTGATTATGCATTTGGTCTCAGCTCAGGCATCTATTAATCATAAGTAAACACTGAGATTTTTGCTGCTTATACAAGTAGAATCCTGGAGAGCCACATGCTATTCTGGTTTTTGTTGTAACATGGGATTTCATTAATCAAGTAGGACAGTTTTCACAGTTTTCTTGCCTGATTTCTTGGGACTGGCCTAGTTCTGATTTCAGTGAAAACAGAAATAGCAGACCCAGCGGCTCTCTGGAGCCAGGGCTGGGGACCTCCCTGCTCTAGATGACAAGGATCACAGCACTATTTTGAATGTGCCATTCAGCTCAGCTCACTCGCATAATAGTAGTCTATAACGTTATCTGAAATGTCCCAAATCTGAAACTGGGACACTGAATCTGTGCTCCTAATGTGGCAGGTGGCATGTTTATTCATAAATTGACGTCGTCGTGTAAGGCAGGAAGTGTGGTCTATGCTTTCTTGCTCATGCGCCTGGCACTACACAGATAGCTCCATAATCATGAATGAACAGCTGGGTGGAGAACAGCCAGTGGAAGGGTCCATTATAGTTCATACATAATTACGTACCCAGGTTCATTTTACACTAACCAAACCTAGACCCAACCCCTACCTCAATCTAGTATGTAACTGTCGACTTAATGACATCATAATACATTCGCATGGTTGGCACCCTTACTCAATGTGCTGTACAGAATTCAAACTTTCTAAATTCTGACTTGAAGTTGAGTACCATACTAGTTTTTCTCTGCTTCCATATATCAGTGAACCATGCACTATTCACAAGATAATTGACCCCATCTTACCATATTGGCTTGAATTTTGTTTTCAAAGATACAGGTATGTCTGCAAACTTCATTAATCATATTGATAAGAAAAACTTAAAAATATTTTGCTTCTTTAGAGGGTTCTTCTCCGCATACCATGTCCTGTCACATGAGTGTCATCAGGTGACGTAGTTAAAAATGGTGCTTTCTCGTCAGTTACACCAAATTACATTTCTAAAATAGAGCACAAACGTTTGTTCTTGCCCATGGTAGCTGCCCACAAGTCATTTGTTCCTTTTGGAGCGGTCTGACTGATGGCATTTACCATGTGTCGGGCACTAGAAAGGTCAGTACAGAATGTGTATGTTTATTTGATGACACTGTATGACCTCCTATAACTTGGCGAGCGTGTGGCATTGTTGGAAGCGGGTGAGGTCGCAGGTAGGGCCAGAAATCATGGCAAAAAATGTTCCATTTCCAAATCCCATCTCATGTTAAAACGTGACAAATTGCATTTCACAGCTGGGTATCTATTCAACCATAGTGCATGTTTTAACTTAGTGCATCTTTAACAAATTTTCTTCACTTTAAATTCAGGGACAGCCAAACTTATGTAAGATTCTTAACAGATGCAAAATAAAATCCATAACCCATAAACTTAAAATCCATAACTCAAGGTAAAAGGCAAAGTAATTCACTGATAGAATAATAGCAGATTAAAATTACATTATTATCAATAAAGACTATTGCTTATAAAATGGGAATATAAAAATGTTAATGATCTCATTTGGGCGGCAAACTTTCCGCTGCTTAGTGTGTATGCTTCACCCCGTTCTGGTGTCTTTGTCACTACTGTTATTTTATTTATTTTTTCCTTTTGTGTAACTTCTACAAATAGTTTAGCACTGTTGCTGCCATCTGTACAATGCTGTCCTGTGCAATGATAAACAAACTGTTCTCTCTCTCTGCTTATCCATCGTATTCCAGATCTACATATTTGAGAACAACATCTATTACCAGTCGGAGGTCAACAGCAATTCTCTCCGGCTGACATCCTCTGGGAAAGAAGGAGTCATCTTCAACGGGATTGCAGACTGGCTTTATGAAGGTGGGTGTGTGGACGATGGGGTTCATTTCCTAAATCCTTTACAAAGTTGTGCACCTCTTTTTTATCAAACGATGCATGACCCGGATTCAGTCTGCATTTATATTTAACTTGAAAATACGCGAGCGTATTTTTCACCCTAATGTGGATGAAAAAGAACAAGCTCCGTTCAATTTTGGGTCATAGTTAAACACCAAGGTTGACTTTAATTCAAGCTTTATACTAAAGGAACGTAGGCCTACATTTCATACCCAGAGAAACGTAATCTCTAACCCAGATTCCAGGCAGCAGTGCTGTTCTCAAAGATGCTGCGTAGCATTTGTTCTGTGCATTACGTAGTCAGGCACAGATGTGCAATCCTAAGCGCTTCCAGGAGGACGTTACCTTCGGTGAAGGAAGACTCAGAGAAGAAGATGGAGCCCGCATACATATTCCAATATTCTCCCTGTCATAGGTGACTGAGTTTACTGTTTGGGGAACCAAGGAATAAACTGCTAAATTGTCGCCAAGTGCCAAGTTTGTTATTACATTTCTTCCAAACAATGAATGAATATAAATGGACACACACTGGCAGATTGTCGAAGAGTGAAGGTAATTAAATCCCGGTGAAGGCAACCCGTTATTTCAGCCAGACATGCATGGATAATGCAGAGATTACGGCGACATCGCATCAAGCCAAGGGTAGGAGCGTCAGTTTGACTGTGAAATTTTATTCTGCCGTAATGTTTTAATTACAGTATAAATCTGGATCTGTACTTTTCTCGTTTAGCTGCCCTTAGGCAAATGATTTCAATGGCGCAGAGAAATACGGCGGGTGTCACTAGTTGACTGCACTTGAAGTACAGTCGCCTAATCTCTGCTATTTTGATGCACTCATCTCCATTTCATTCAATCTATCAAATTTAATTCAAATTAAATCGAATTTCATTGTGCTTCACGAAGCACATGTCGCATGAGCAGTTATTGAAGCCAGAGCATATATAAGTTGAACAGAAATGCTATATTTAAACGCTAACGCTGCCGTCATTGAGTGAAAGTGTAGGCTGTGATCAATAAGCGCTTGATTATACTGCTACTCTGAACACCTAACAGATGCTGGGTAGTTACCTACGGTTACTGCATATAAATTATTTCCTCTTCAGACAGAACAATACAGACATTTAATCATCAGGCATCAGTGTGCAAATGAGTGTTAAATTTCCCATTGGTTTCATAGTGAGAGCCAGAGATAAAGTGTACGAGTGAACATTATCTTTATTTTATTTCGGTTTTTATCTGTTCCCGTGGATCGAGAAGAGGCAGAGCTGAAACGCGCGCAGTTGGCGGCTTTATCGGGTTTTGTTATTCGCCAGAGCGGGTTCAAAGGCTCGGTTCTGCCGCAGGCTGGCATTCCCACAAAGGCAATGGGTGAAAGAGAACCCCTCTCAACAAACACGCGGGCTGCCGTTAAGGGCCTATATCACCATGACGATAGGGTTCTTGCGAGATTCCCGCCTGTGGACAGGGTAGGAGAGGGTAAACGTGTGACCCGTTAAATCTGCAGGGGCTCGCCCTGGCGGTTGCGGCGACGGCGGGGTGAGAGATTGTTCTTTCCCCTCTGTCCTGTATCCAGTTATCCATAATGAGGCATTCTGGCATCGGGTTCTGTCCAATCGGCCAAGACTGAGCTTCGTTGGCGCCGTTGGCTCCATTAGCCTGTAGGTCTTCCATCCACCCAAGTCAGTGGTACCAATGCGGTCAAAGGTCAAGTTTTTTCCCACAAGAACATGTAATCTCCTCATGTCCTGATTTGTTAAGTTATTGTGTCGTTTGGACAATATTGTTAATATTTTGCGAATTAATCCGGGACAGTGTGTGGCGCTTCCTAGTCACTGCACATCACTAGTATATCATGCGCTTAGTGGACGACCCAGACAGAGCCCAGACTTAATGCCCATATAAGGGTCCCCCTGCACCCTACTGCGCACATGGAAAGTCAATGGCTGACGTCAGAGTCTTTGTCCATATTTGTTCTACAGTCTATGTAGAACAAATCCCCCCCATCCTAGCTCTGTCTCTGTCACGGCGAGCGCGACTGAGAGTGTTGCTCCTCCTCTGCTTAGTAGGCTATCAGCCAATTCAAAGGGTTTATTGATATCTTCCCTTGTTTTATTTATAATTCAGAGGAGCAATTTGATGCTGGTAGGCAGAGAGGCACGCCCAGTCAGCCGCAACTACGTACAGCATAGCGTAACCTTAAAGCTACTGTATCTGTGAGGATCCAGCTTCAGTTCAGTTCATTGCATTGCATTGTGGGAATGGTTGTGAGTATGTGATGCCGCAAAATTAAAGGCACCCTGTGTAAACTATAGCACTCTACAGAGCTGTAGGCTGCAGTTTCTCACCAGGTATTTGCCATTTGAACAGGAACTAGGGGCTGGACGTTCAGAAACCTCTGGAGGTGGTGCATAACTGTGATATATTTGAGGCTCCATTTAATTGGAAAAGTGGCACAAAAGATTTCACAGTGGCTCATGGGAGTTGAAGTCCTGAAATAATAAGCTGCTATATTCGATTTTATTTGTGTGAGTGAACTTGAAGGGTATCTTCTCCTGACTTCTTCTCCTCAGGAGAAACAACCCTTAAAGTGATTCATACATATCTACTGCATATCTGGCAGCAGAGTGATAGTTTTAGGCTTGTTTGATACGTCAGACCTTTGATGACTTACAGCCATTTAGCCAACCATGGGTTCCATACTGTTCCAGCATAATTTACAGCTAAATCTAGTCCCACCCCCCAACTTAGAAATCCATTCAAATGCAGAGAGGTTAAAATATCGCTTGTAAGAGTACCAGAAAATAAGATATCAAGAGTCTTTTGAAGTTGTTGTGTCATAAACATCAGGAAGTCATGGCATGCAAAGGATATGCGACCAAATATTAAAAATTATTACTTTATTCTATATATAAATGCAGTGGTGCCAATAATTGTGGCACACATGGTTTTGTTAAAAATCATTATTTTTTGATGAGGCATTATTTTTTTCATATTAAATTTACTTAAATTAAAGGTTGGATTTTTAAATTTTTTTCAGTGTGAGATTAAGCTAATTCACGAAACGGTACATTTTGTATAACCTTTTTTAATCATCTTTACAAGGGTTGCCAATAATAGTGCACTGTATATATATATATAATATGATCTATGAGATATATGATGTTAGTACTGAATTGAGGGCGGTGCCTGACTTTTGGGGGTACACTGTGTTCAGAGGAAATTTTGCAGTCCCATGTGGCACACTGGTGGTCTCCGGGTGGGGAGAGGCTGGCATTTCTCCAGATCAATGACACCCTGGTCCCCAACATGGCCCTCCCACGATTCACTGGCAACCCCTATCCGAAAGGGAAGAGGTACCCATATCCCAAGGTAAGGCCTGTTGGATAACGTACCTGAATGTGTGTGTGTGTGTGTGTGTGTGTGTGTGTGTGTGTGTGTGTGTGTGTGTGTGTGTGTGTGTGAGAGTGTGTGTGTGTGTTTGTAACGCAGTATCTATGAAAAATGTGTGGAAACTGATATAACACAGCCTTTTTAGGGTGAATTAATTGGGGTTATCTGGTAATTGTTTTTATTTTTTTAAATAAAACATTAATCGATTAAATAAAATAAAACATTCTTCCAATGGTTTTTATTATATTTTATATTCTGCTCTTTGCAATTTCACTCTAATACTACTGCGTGTAATTTAATGCAAGGCAAAGATATTCACTGATAGAATTAACTCTTGTTTATCTGTTAATTTTTAAATGGATTTGAACAGCATTGTTTGCCTTTTCATATAAATGTGTTTAGTGTAGACTATGTAGAGTGCCCACCAGAACTATTGATAAAATATGGAAAATATGAGCTAAAAAGGCTATAAGAAAATGTCTGTCTTTTATCCATGTGACCTCACTCTCAAAATATGAGAAAAAATGTCATCTTTAATTCAAGCAAAATTATTAAATGAAAAAATTTAATTCTATTCTCAAAAAAAATTTGTCACAATTTTTTCCAAACTAGTGAGGAAGTAGTTTGTAATATGTCCGAGCTCTTGTACTACAAGTTGTAGCTTTTACTTCCAGTTTACCTGAAATTGTCATGTGAGTGTGCTCCTGAACCCCCTCAAAAAAAAAAAAGGGTTTTATCCTGGGATTTTAAGTATCCCCATTTGTGAGAAAAATTTGCCAACTCAAAAATGTTTCGATGAATTAATAATCGCCAAAATGCGCCCTCAAAGGGGTGAAGGGATCATATTGGGTCATGGCCTCAGTCATCCATACACATGGGGAAGATCAGAGAACACACGAATGAAATGAGACGACGGGTTTCTGACCTTCATAAAGCAGGCAATGGCTATAGAAAAATATCTTCATGTTTGAAACGACCTATTTCCACCATTAGGGCAATAATGAAGACGTTTAAAACGACTGGAGCCGTGATGAACCTGCCAGGAAGAGGACACGAATGTAATGCTCCCACGCACAGAGAGGAGGATGGTTCGAAAGGCATCATTTCAATTATATGCCACCTCTATGTCACCAAGTGATTTAGAAGGTTTGTTAGAAGAAAGCCTCTGCTGTCACGATGCCACAGATTTAAGCACCTGGAGTTTGTTAAAGTGATACTGCAGTCAAAAACCCGACTTTTCGCATTGAAAACCGATGTTTTGGGTTGGACTGTGATCATACATAAAGTTTTTATCCGAAAATCTCATATTGCGTCGAAGTGGGTGTCGTCTGAGTTTCTGTGTCGGCTTACCATGCGCTGCATTTCCGGGGATTCGTGGCGTCCCGAAATCCTGAGCATAAAAATAGGTGGAGTCTCGGCTAGTAAAGTGAGCAGAGAGCTCAGTTGCAGAGAGC
The DNA here is from genome assembly GCA_022702515.1 of Ilyophis sp. 1 JC-2022. NCBI lineage: Eukaryota > Metazoa > Chordata > Actinopteri > Anguilliformes > Synaphobranchidae > Ilyophis > Ilyophis sp. 1 JC-2022. Next base: position 45,289,826 of record CM040398.1, on the reverse strand, counting down.
AGGAAGGGGGCTGAGTCCCCCCCCTTTCACTCATTAACCGTATGAATATTCATAATATGATCTTGTGGCATCATCGTCATATAACCACACCTACCCACGGCTCCCAGTTCAAATTGAAGCTGTAAAAAAGGGCTTAGAAAAGCGATGGTAGTATCACTTTAAATGTTACTGGAATTTAGATTGGAACCGGGTGCTATGGTCAGACGACACCAAAATTGAGCTTTTTGGCAATAAATGCCAAATATGAGTTTTGTGTAATAAGGGGCATAGTTATGCAGAAAAGAGCCTCATCCACACTGTGAAGTTTTGGTTGTGGACCTGTGATGTTGTGGAGTTGTTTTTTCTCTGGGAACCTTGTTAGGATACATGACATCATGGACTCCATCATATATCAGGAGATCCTTGACCCAAATCTGTCTGCCTTTGCCAGCAGGCAAAAAGTGGGTTGTGGTTGGATCTTCAAGCAGGACAAAGCATGCCTCAAAATTTATGCAAAAATGATTCACTGACCAAACATTCTGAATGATCTGGAGAAAATCTGTTTGGAGGACTGGTGTGCAATGTGTTCTCCAACCTCATCAAACATTACGGGAGAAGACTCTGTGCTGTTGCCTTGGCAACGGGAGGGTGCACAAAGTACTAAATACTGGGATGGCAATAATTGTGACGCACATCTTCTTCGAAGTAAAGATAATTTTGCATTTAATCTTTTTTTTTTCTGTTCAATAGTTCAAGACATTTGATAAACAATAAACTGAATTTAATCCTGTACGTTTTGCTCATGTTAATTGAGGTCGCCAATAATTCTGGTGGGAACTGCACATGCATGCATGGTCTTCAATTCAGTTTATTTACCAATCAAAGTTAATCAGAAGTGTGTCATGTGTCAGTGTGTATGTATTGCGTGCTTGAAATAACTGCGTGCTCGTCAGTCAGCAATTAGTACATTGTAAAACACATGCCCTGTGTTTTAATCATTTTAATCATTTTAATCATTTTTCATTCCAAGAAAATTAGTTTTATATCAACTTGCCAGTTTTCCATTTTGCTAAGACTTTACACGTGTGTCAACAAAAAAAAACTATTATTTGATTCATAATTAATTTGCGGCCTTGTCGAAAGGGTACTGTAGGGGACGCGCTTTTTTGTGACGGAGCGCGTTAAACAGTACAGGCGATCCTGTGACTTAGAAGCCAATACTCAAGCTCTGAGGTGCCCCGGCTGGCCACAAAATGCATTTTTGATCGGGACTTTAAATAGACGGCATTGATTTCTGCTGGATGTAAGCATTTGAGAAGCAGAGGCTGATGTGTGGCATTCATGCTCCAGTGCCAGGCTTCCATCCATGGTATGAATAGAAGAACAGCTTTTTCAAAATGGACGAGCAGTAAAAAAAATCTACGGCGCCTATGTTATAAGGCGACTTCTTCCCGGTGACAACAAACGGTCTATGTTTGCCTTTTCCATGCCAGGACTTGTAATCCTCCTGATCAAGTATTTATCAAGCGAGCACAAAGGGAAAATGTTTTATCCTGAAAAACTTTGGTCCAACTATAAACCAAACTTTCCTGATTTCTCACAGGGTTTTAAGGTGATTTCAATGAACACCTAAACCATGGTGTTGTTCAACAACAAAAACATCAACATAGACGACACTAACACCAGCATAAACAAATATCAGCACTTAAATGCGCTCCTCGACGTTAAGGATGAGACGCGCTGCAGTGCGTTTGAATCGCAGCCTAAATAAATGAGCGCGTATTCCAGAAACTCCCGTGTTATAGCAGTGTTTGTGAAACGGTCGCGCCGCAGATATACCAGACTGAGAAACCCGTCAGTCTGAACTGGCTGCTTGAAAAGGAGGACACAGAAAAGCAGTGCTTCATTTGTTACAAGTCATGTATGAGGGCGCTTCCAGGTGGTGCTGTGCTGATATGAGAGCAGTTTAAGCGACGCTGCCTTCACTATAAAATCCAGTCAGTGCTGCCTGCCTTTCCGCGGGATCGGTTTGTGTTCTTTCAGTTTGTTTCTGTGGGGGAACTATGGGACATTTTTAACGGTAGGGACGTCACACAAAAATGCCTATACTGCATCGCTTTTCTCACTGTTAGATTATCTCTAAATACATAATTTTCTTTTGTCTCTTGTGTACCATCCCTCCAATTATCCAAAGCAGCTTTTTATACAAAAGCTACAATGGGATGTACACAAAATAAATGTTTTTTTTTGCATTTTAAAATGAGGTTTATTTTTCTGCAGATTTATGTTCTGCATTGTGGCTGAAATGCAGTGCATTTCAGCCACGGTGGCTTAATGCGGGCTGAACGTGTACTCTATTTCTTCCTGAATAAAGTGTTGTGAAAGTGCGACAGTACATCTGACACAGCGATTCTGCATTGGTAGGCCGGAAGCCCCAACCCAACAGTGAAGCTGTACGTGGTGAACCTGTATGGGCCCACGCACACACAGGAGCTCCTCCCACCAGAGGGGCTGAAGATCAGGTGAAACACACACCCCATCCACGCTTACACACATACATGGTTTAAATCGCCTTAAAAAATTGATATTGCTATCAATTGAGTGCACACTATTTTTAGTCAAAATATATATTTTGTTTTGCAGTGTTTCTTTGAGTTCTTTTGTTTTCTTTTCTATTGTTATTTTGTGATGTTTTATTATTGTACTGTGCATTTCTGTACTTGTTCTAATTTGCCACACACTGTTTTAGTGTGTCAGTGGTTTTATTACAACTCTGGTTATTTCAATCTCTGTGAAGCACTTTGAGGTGCAACCGTTTGAAAGCTGCTAATCAGATAAAGTTATGATGATTATTATCACAATATGTATATCGGTTTGTGCTGCAACTCTCAGATTCCTTCAGTTTGTAATTTACTCTTTTCTTATTTCTGATAAAATATCGTAAGGGTACTTGATATGCAAAAATATTTCACTGCAGTGTACTTTGAACTGTCATAGTACAGTATTTGCAGATAATTCATTCATGTCCTGGCAAAGTAACGGTGTAATTGGTTGAAGCAAAAACTGGGCATAGCACCGTGGAATCTGGTTCCCCTGGAATATGGCACTGGTTCTCCCACTGGGGGCACTAGGAATACATTATGAACTTGAGGCTGTGCTTCAAACTTTATATATTCAACACTTTATGAATATCATGTTTTTATTTTGGCCATGCTTTTCCAGCATTATAGAATTGGTCATACTCCCATTGCTGAATATTCACAGCTGGCAGTGCATACCATACATTACATTATCACTCAAATCATTCAAATGCAATTACCATTGAATCTGGCTTCAAGGGCTCACATTAGTGAAATGAATACTAATGTAGGGTATATTGCTTGCTGTGAAAATAAATAGAAAGTAACAGGTATGATCCTGGTCCAGCAGGCTGGTAAGCCAGTGTCCTGGACAGCACCAGATACCATTGAAACCACAGTGCCAAAAGACCCTTGTCTGAGACATGTAAATGTTCAAAGCGATGGACATATCAGCACAGATGCACACCTGTGCAGAGTAAATGGGATGATTGCATGGGGGATACATAGACACGTTTTTAATCGTCCAGCAATTTTAAGTACGCTTCGGTGCGAGCAAAAGCTTCCACTTTAAAATAAAGCCGTGTATCACTGCTGTGCCTTATATGCACCCCTAAAGGACATACAAATAAGCATGTCCCTCCAGTCTAAGATGTCTCCTACACACAAATATATTCTGAAAATGATTATTGGCGAGATTGATTTCTGTTATCACTGCAACACAGCAACCTTACAATTGAAGGATATAAAAGGCTATTTGCTATATATTAGCATTGACGTGTGCTTGTCTTTCCCTCCAGGGATCATTATGTGGTCATGGTGAAATGGATCAGTACCACCAAGGCAGCGGTCAGGTGGCTGAACCGGGCCCAGAACGTGTCCATCCTCACTGTGTGCGACACCAACATTGGCGTGTGTATCAAGGTGGGCGTGGCCATTTCCTAGGGTAGGGGATATCAGGTGAGAGGTGCCAGTGGGGGGTGGGACAGGAGCTGATAATTCTGCCCACGGATGTTATGTGGTACCAGATGCTGTCCAGACGCCAGCTTGTTTTACGGCACCAATTCAATCTAACTGGAATACGCTTTATCCCCCCCCCCCCCTGAGATGTATTATTAAGTTCTCAGTACTTCTTGGACCATAATAAAAGTTAAAATAATTAATAAATGAAAAATTTTTTTTTTTTTTACAACATTTTTTCTTTTTTTATTGAAAAAAAATAAAAAGAAAAAATCATATTAAGGTTTGTCATGGTAATAATGTTTTTTTACACTTTTACACTGATGACAATGATTTTTTTTGTACTTTTGTGCTGTCTGCTGCGCTTTTATTAGCAGCAGCATGCTTTACCCTTTAATGATTATCAATTAATTAATGATGTGCTAAAATAATAATAAAAACATATAATCAGTGAAATGTGACCTTGGAAATATTTCACCTGTATTACAATCTTTATCCTCAAGGCGTCACTAAGTAGTATCATTTCCGTACTTAGCGATGAGAAGCAAAACGAACGCTACCAATTTTCCAATTGTTTCAACTTTTCAAAATCTTAATTGAATGATCAGATGAGGCACTGGACACCCCAGTGGTAATGGAATCCACAACGATCCTGAGTTTCATTGAGGGCTACTTCCTGTTATTGATTTATGATGTAGAATAGATGTCCTCTTCCAGAAAGAAGAAGGTCGTGTTCTTTAGCGGAAACATTTTGATGGTGAAATGAGTGTGAGAGGGGGGGGGGGGAGGAGGGGTGCTTCTTGTGGAAGCGTTGCAGGAGCGCGGCCGGCGAGTGACCATGTTCTCCGTCTGTATTTCAGAGACACGAGGAGTCCTCTGAACTTTGGCTTTCTAAGCAGGTAAATGAATCGTGAATGACATTAATTTGATGTGCGTACAGTACAAATATTCACATATACATATTAATGTAGCCTACTGTTAGGACCCAGCAGGAACTCACCGACACAACAAACACTTTACTCGAAAAAGTAAAAGTTTATTGTATGTCAAGCCGGCCAGCGGGAAGATCACAAACTGAGCACAAGTTTGCTGTACAGCGACCTTCAACACATTGGTCGCATAGTTGAGCTTAAATACCCTCGGAGGTTTTGACTTGACGCACATGTCCATATTATCTGTGAGGGCATATCTGTTTGCATAGTGTGACACGTGCTTTTGTTCATCAACAACCCGCGCCATTAGTCATGCCCGATAACTTATTGGACCTAGCTATCCGGTCAGGGAGGGCAGAGGCCTGTCCAAAAATCAGCCCTCACCTGCTAAACTAAATCATTGATCAATACACACCAATACAATCAATACATATAGTATTTGTTGATCTATGATGTAATAATATTGATTTAGGATAATATAGCCCAGCAGAGACTAGTCATTATTAAGTAGTTCACATATATAACAAGACACACTTTATGTGTGTGTTGTAATTTATTCATTTATTTTTGTTTGAAGTAAAGTTACTTTTAACTTTTTTCTTGCAGGGGGACTTACTATAAGTGTATATCCCATATGATATGGATAGTGCTAATAACACATTTGCATACATGTATCAGCTTTGGGATTCATAATGTTGATGATCAGTAGTGTTGTTGAGTAACCAGTACAGAGGATTGAACTGTATTAGCCCCATCCTTTCCGCAGAACCAGGAGCCAGTGTTTTCCCGAGACGGCAACAAGTTCTTCGTGACCGTTCCGGTGAAGCAAGGAGGAAGAGGGGAATTCCATCACATTGCCATGTTCACCACACTGGTGAGGGCATGGCTGTCTTACACATAACATTATTATTATTATTATTATTATTATTATTATTATTATTATTATTATTGCACTCTGTTGGGACTACAGTATGTGTGTTTTGGATTTTGACACAAAGCATGGTGTCTCATTAGACATTTCTTGGATACGGTTGTAGGCTAGAGATAGAGATACAGGACGAGTCCTGATTTAGAAAGCGGAATCACCAGAATTGTGGGATTTTGGAGGTTCACAGATTTGTCGACGCCTCTGATATAGGGCAGTAAAATTGCTCTGTTGGTTTTCGTGTTTTTTTCTCTCTCTTCACTCTCGATCATTTCATTTTTCCTCTCGCAGTCTAGGGCCGATCAAACCGAAGTCCGACATTTGACCTCAGGAAACTGGGAGGTGACCAAGATTGTTGCTTATGACGAGAACATTCAGCACATGTGAGTGCACTGCCGGTGGCAGTCGTCACTTCAGCAAGTTTTTTTTAATTAGGCATGAGCTAAAACTGAGGGAAAATACATTTTTACACATTTTCTCTGAATCCAGCAAGGGCGTGGAAGCGATGTAGTGAACATTAGGAGCCAGATAAAATTGTGTGGGATATCATTATGCAGGTATGGTCAGCACTGTTTCCTGAGGGGCCACAATGGGGCTTGTGCTCTATATACAGTATAATACACGTTATATATGCATCTATTAATTATATACATGATTCCTTCCATGAGCATCATGTGAGCAACGCAGCTTATTATTGTTATTATTGGGGTTTTCTGGGTGGGGGGGGGCAACTCTCACGTCATTTAAATACCAAGTTATCTTTCGCCCATAGCAAGTGAACTGGGCAGGTTGGTCTCAAGATGAGGTGTGGCCAGGATAATCTTGGATCCATCCACATCTACTCCATATCTGGCAGCAGAATGATGGTTTGGGGCTCGTTCAATAGCTCAGACTCTTGATAACTTACGGAGAGGTTATAGTATCGCTTGTAACAGTACCTGAAAATAAGATATCGAGAGTCTTTTGATGTTGACGGGTCACAGACTTCAGGAAGTAACAGCATGCAAAGGATATGTGACCAAATATGAAATATGATACTTTAAAAATACATTAAAGCAAAGGGTATGAAAACTTATGCACATGAGATTTCAGTTTTAGATTTTTAATACATTTGCAAAGAAATGTATTAAAAAAAACACGATAACATTAACAGTTTAACAGGGGTGCCAATAATAGTGGAGGGCACTGTATATACATTTTGTTAATTAGGTTTAACAATGGTTAATTGAATTATAAGCCTACATAGTACCTAATTATTTGTGCTTCTTTCTACCCAACTAGATATTTCTTAAGTACAGAAGGTTCCCCTCGAAGGAGACAGCTTTTCAGGTGACTCCACTGAATTCTTATCATATTTTTCCATCATTCTAGGCAATGATTCAGTCAACAGTGGTTGTTGAGGTTATCACTGAACTTTACAAACTGTGAAATGTGTTTGTGGGGAAAATCAGTTAAGGACAAATCTTGATTGAATCCTGGCCTAAGACTGAACTGCTGTTAACAGCTTGTCTATCTTTAAATATATAAAAAAATTATGAGTGCCATTTGCAATAATGAGTATTCACTGTTAAAATTCACGTTTTAATTTAATCATATGACTTATTTACGTAGTTATTGACTTTTGAAATTGAAATTGTATTGCCGTAATGTGCTCCTAGATTACCAGACTTGAATAGCAAGCAAAAAAAAAAAAAAGAAGAAGGTTACTATTGCTCTATTTGTATATGTCAACATGTTCCCTGTGTGTCTGTGTTAACCAGTGTCATGTGTGTCTGTGTTAACCAGTGTCCTGTGTCTCTGTGTTCACCAGTGTCCTGTGTCTCTGTGTTAACCAGTGTCCTGTGTGTCTGTGTTCACCAGTGGCATGTTTCTTTGTGCTAACTAGTGTCCTGTGTCTCTGTTCTAACCAGTGTTTTTGTGTTCACCAGTGTCCTGTGTCTCTGTGTTCACCAGTGTCCTGTGTCTCTGTGTTCACCAGTGTCCTGTGTCTCTGTGTTCACCAGTGTCCTATGTCTCTGTGTTCACCAGTGTCCTGTGTCTCTGTGTTCACCAGTGTCCTGTGTCTCTGTGTTCACCAGTGTCCTGTGTCTCTGTGTTCACCAGTGTCCTGTGTCTCTGTGTTCACCAGTGTCCTGTGTCTCTGTGTTCACCAGTGTCCTGTGTCTCTGTGTTCACCAGTGTTTTTGTGTTCACCAGTGTCCTGTGTCTCTGTGTTCACAGTGCCCTGTGTTTCTGTGCTAACTAGTACACTGTGTCTCTGTGTTAACCAGTGTCCTGTGTTTTTTGTGTTCATCAGTGTCTTGTGTTAACCAATGGCATGTGTCTCTGTGTTAACCAGTGCACTGTGTCTCTGTGTTAAGCAGTGTCTTGTGTCTCTGTGTTAACCAGTGTCTTGTGTTCACCAGTGTCATGTGTCTCTGTGTTAACCAGTGTCCTGTGTGTCTGTGTTAACCAGTGTCTTGTGTCTCTGTGTTAAGCAGTGTCTTGTGTCTCTGTGTTAACCAGTGTCCTGTGTGTCTGTGTTAACCAGTGTCTTGTGTCTCTGTGTTAAGCAGTGTCTTGTGTCTCTGTGTTAACCAGTGTCTTGTGTTCACCAGTGTCATGTGTCTCTGTGTTAACCAGTGTCCTGTGTGTCTGTGTTAAGCAGTGTCTTGTGTCTCTGTGTTAACCAGTGCCATGTGTCTGTTTTACCCAGTGCTCTGTGTCTCTCCCATTTTAAGCGTGTCCACTGTGGGCCAGTTCCCTCGCCACTGCCTGACCTGTGAGCTGCACAGGACACACTGTATGTTCTTCGATGCAGACATAAGCCCCAGCCTGCAGCACATCATCCTGAACTGTAAAGGTAGGCCGCGCCTCACTGCCACTTTCCCATCAGAAGTGCCACTCAGACAGAATGGGGTACAATTGAGGCTGACACTCAGCTTGATTTGGACAGGGGGCAAGGACCCTTTAAATGTGGAGAGCCACAGGGCTGCTGGTTTTTATTTTCAGCATACTACTCTTACCCAAGAACGCAGGTCAGATCACCGTGTAATCAACCACTTTGATCAATTAATTTTGTGCTTTTTATGATTTTTCTACTAACCTTGCAGCTGGAGGGCCTTTGTGATGCTAAATGCAAGTCTCAAGTGTCTATTTTCTCAAACCTCTGTCAGTTTTAAGTGTAGCCTAAAGTGATGGGAAATCAGAGGCCACACTGGTTCTTTTCCTTCCCATCTTGTAGAAAAAAAGCTGGTTAGTCAGGTGACTCCACCACAAGAATGCTGCAGATAGATTTCATCGGGAAAATATTCCTAAATCTGGTTTAATATATAAAATATGAAGTTATGCTAAGCTTTGCATGTGGTCCCCAAAAAGAAATAAATTAAAAGCTGAATATTTTTCAACTCTTGTTCTGGCAGCTCTGTTCACTCCCACCCACCCAACATTCCACTTTTTTGGAAAAAACAACACATTTCTAGAGAGATTTTTTTTTTTTTGAACTTCACCTGGATATGGAAACACACGATCCCATGATGACTTGACTTTCCTTTTAGGATTTGTTTTATTTTTTTTTTTTTTTCTGATACAAAAAAATAAAAAAAAAAACGTATCGCACGCAAAAGAAAATGCAGATGAGTCATAAATAGATTTCAGAGAAATTTTTTTTTTTTTTTTTTTTAAAAAAATATTATTAAAAAATAAAGGTCAAACCAAGCCCAACAACCAAGCCATTAGTGTGTGAAAAAAGTTTGTGAACCCAGTATTTACAGTGACCCTAGGGTGTAGACCCTGGGGGTTACATCCATCCAAACATCACACACCACCACCAGAAAGCGAAGGTACCGGGGAAACTTCATGAAATCAGCTTTTTCATCAGCGCGATAAGCGAGGCGTAGCGATCGCAAAATATGAAGTTTCTACGCACCACCGTTTTTCTGTATTTCATAAAAGTATTTTGACCACTCTACAGGGTGATCTACATGAGAGTGAATCGGGTTGAAGATACTGGATGTTTAAATATATTTAGGAGTTGGTTACAGTTCTTCTTTAACCAACAAAACTATATATATATATCACAGCAACAATAAAAAACACATAAGGTCCTGGATATAGGTAAATTTAATTATAATTATAATTATTTTTGCCTGCTCACTTATTAGAGTGAATTTCTGTCATCATCACATCATTTCTTTTTGCTATGAAAATCTCTCAAAGTATAAAAGTATATAAAATAGTCATCACCTTACCTGCATTATTAAAGCCAGATATGTCCTTTCTGCCTCTATGTGGTGTGCAGTGTAAGTTTCAACATGGGTGACATCTCAAAAATTTGTCTGCAGAACATTACACAATTCAAATTGGGAGTAGTAATGTCTTGGAAGTAATTGTAATTGATTGACAAATTTAAAAGCGTAATAAACACCGGCTTTTGTTCCGTCTCCGCCCATTTCACAATTTCAAAAGACGCGAATTGGGCTCGAGTAACCTCGTTCCCAGTTTTATCTCTGTCTCACGAGGAGATAAAGCCTGGAAAAGAACTAGTGCTGAAAGTGTCTATGGCGTAGGATTTCCGGTGTATGTACTTCCCCTGGAAGCTGTCTCCGAACGGAAGGTATTTCGACCAATCACGACACGGTGTTCATGAAAATGTATCCCCTCAGAAACAACCTCGTTATGACCGTCTCGTCCAGCCTAATATTCATCTCACGATACCTGAAATGTTTTTATTTTTATTTCCGCTGAACGTTCAGCGTTCGCTTCTTCTTCTCTGAGATTTAATGGCGTCTGCTTCGTTCTTTGTTTCGCTGGGGAATGTAAATCTGCGCCGCTTTACCGAAACTTCCTGTAGCCCTGTACTTCCTGTACTTCCGTTTAGACACTTTAGGAGATATATGTTGTACAGCCTAGGGCTCGAGTGACAGTACACAGATGGGAGGGGGAGTTACAGCATATTTCAAAACAACACGCGCCGTTAAGCGTCTGGGTCTCCGTGGTTTGATTAATGCAATGATTCTATTGAACGTCTTTATTTGATATCTTTGTTTGTGTGTTGTGGGTCTGCCCCACTGTCTGTCTTTTTTTGTTGTTGCTGGTGACTACAACTGAAGTTCCCTAATGGGAAAATAAAAGTTATTCTATTCTATGTAATATAATCATGCAAGAGCTTGGCTAAGAATTTCTCAAAGATACATCACAAGTGTTAGAGCTTTATTTGATACTTTGGGAGGCCTTTATTAGACGACCAAATCCACTTTTACAAAATGCACTATTTCATAAAATTACATGCATGTTTCATCCTAAAGCCTATATGACAGTGGATGGCAATCATGCATCATGTAGTAGACTAAAAGCATAAGTCTTTTAGAAGTCTAGACTATTGTCCAACAAAACACAGTCAAAACACTTTTGGCCACGCTTTACAATTAATTTTCCCAATGTCACCTCCCAGGCTCAGTAAGACCCATCAATCTAGGAAATACTATTTCACATTAAGCCCCATTTTTCTCATTTGATTTATCCATTTTAAAGAAATAAAGTAATTAAATGTAGCCCGTAAAACACTCATTAACTTATACTGCTTTCAAATAGCACAATGGAAAAAAGAATACATATTACTATAGTCTATATTTCATAACAGTTTGAAAGCGGAATATTATTTTCCATTGGAGTTTTAATTTCCACAGAATGTTAAAAGTAATGCTTTATACCTCAATGCTCTGAATTTATAGTTTATTATCTTTTTTAATTAAAAGAAATCCATGCGCGTCTTGATGAAAAAAGGTCTGTTAAGCAAGCGTGTTTAATGAAACGTCCGCTTTATCGATTACTGGCTCGTGTAAAAGGCCTCATATGTTAGCAGCCACTGCCAGCGGCTTTACAGTCAAATTATAATTATGGTATAAACAATGTTAAAGTCGTTGGTCACCTTGAGTGAACAGGTCTAATTACAGTGGTGGAATGATTTGGTGCATAATAACAGATATCTTATTAACCTTCAATTTTGTGTCCATTTTAAACTACCACAAAGCACAGTGTGGCCCCAATGCCTTAATTTGACAACCCCTGGTGATTATGAAGAAATTAGTCATTTTAAACAGTTTATTTAAATATATTAAGCTGTGGTGTGGGAAATGAGGAAGCTAGATATAATGGAATCCTTTGTGTCACCAGAGAAATGTTGAGCATCAGCATCGTCCGTTGCCATGTCATATTGCTTCCGCCCCTCCCCATCCTGTTTTTCTGAGCAATGCATGATGGGAGTTTGCAGCTCTGGGCCTCATTGGTAGTGATGGGAGAAGAGTTGCTAGAGGAACGTTGAAATGGGTGGAGCTTACATTACATTTACATTTTAGACATTTAGCTGACACTCTTATCAAAAGCAACTTACAATTAGTGCACAAAGACAAGTCGTAGGCTGGCAAGGAAGGATCCTTTAGCTCACATGAACCGAAAATATTTCCCAGGCAGCCATGCTAAGGACCGTTCAAATTTCTTATATTGACAAGGAAAGGAGCTTCACAATTCCTTTTATCTGTCCTTTCACAAAGGATGCTCTGGACTATCCTTTTCAGAAGGAAGGTAGTATTCGCGCCCCACAATGCAATGCCGCCAATGTTTTCATAAGCATCTGAGTTTTCCAGAACCAACCGAATTCAAACAAGGCGAACATCTGAAATGCCAGAAATCTAAATGTGAATAGCTAGTATAGTATTGTTGGTTAAACGAATGGTTCACGTGAAATGCAGATGGCAAGGATGCCTTTTGTCGTACTTTTTTGTGAAGTTGTAGTTCGCTATGTTGAACAGTCACGTCAATACGACTGGACGTCGCACCACGATGCAATGTAGAGAAGGAGGTTTGAATTCCACAGTTACGCTAGATTCCTTGTAAATCTCTCCCTCCAATTTTTCCTTGACCCCCATGACGTTTTCTGGCGAGGTCAAGGAAAAGTTGCAAGGAACGGAGCTATTTTTTGACTATTCAAATGCAGCCCTAGTTTCATAAATCACCAACATTCCAAGTGGTGAGGTCACTTTTGTCACTAGAATTAACACGCGGGAGGGAAGGTAACAAGGGTTACATAGGATCGATAGAAGATGTAGAAGATAAGATTGGGAAGGGTGGGGGGGGGGGGGGGGGGATTCCTTGCACACCATTGGTTGGTAATCACGCAGGGAATCGTATACCAGTGGCAATTGACTGTAGAGGTAATTGGTTTGTAGAAATCCCAAATGTTGCATGTTTTTAAGATCTCCCCTGAAACACCAATTACTGACCATTTCTTATTGTTGATTATTTCATTGCTCCATCAAGCAATATTACAGTGTATCAGGAGTCAGCCATCCATGATGCATGGGCGGAGAAGGCAACTTATAGGCGGGTGGCAAAGTTTATATTAGATCATCAGTTACTAAGACCCACAGGCATACTGATGATGTGTCAAGTTGTGGAGTGAACTGTAGGACATAAACCTGCTACTGTAAAACATTTTTCATCTTATTTTATTATAACAGGTCCCGGAGCACCAACTGTAATCCTGCACAGTCTTAATAGTGCTAATAGTAAGTATTGATTTCAATCTCCCATCTTAGATCCAGATTTAAAATGGGAATGTATTAGTCAGGCTCCGCAGGCTTGGGGTTATGCGTTTGGATGTATGTCAATATTTCGTTCAAAATGTTAACAGCTGCTCCAAAAATGAAATGTAATTTGCCAAGGGTTATTTGCACAGGACTGGAATACACAACTGGAACTTTGGGTCACCTGTCATTTTATAATGAGAATAATATTGATTACTAAGAGTAGAAGAAAAAACACACACATATGAAATGAAAGGATGAAAATGAAACATTGACCATAATAACACAATACTGTCGTTGGCACAAACCCGTGTTTTTGTTATTTATTTAATTCTTGAAATGGCACAAATCCTTTAAAAAAAAAACGGGATCTAATTTGTAACCCGTAGGTGCTGTTTATTCGCAGCGTAAATTGTTCTGAACTCTCATCATTAACTACATGTTGTGTTCCATTGATCCACACTAAGGAATTTTTCCTCAGCTCTGTGAGCTCCCCTTTGACTCTCAATGCGTTTCCTTGTAGCTGCATGAAGCAGCCCTCAGGCAGATAGGGCCGCATGCTCTCGTGTTCCACCTGCACTGTTATCGTATATTCAATGTATGCCTATTAAATCCAATTTAAACACACACCAATGCCATGACATGAACAGCAAGCTCCAGTTCCAGCTGGGAGGACATTCATATGAGCATGCTGAATGCAGAGTTCTGTGTGCGTGCGCTAACAAGTAACAAGAATGTAATTAAATAAAATAGTGTTGTATCTCTAATAGATGACTGCCACAGTAACAGTGATAACCTCTGCCAAACAGATTACTTTATCCTGGAAAACAACACCGTTCTGAAATCAGCCTTGCAAATGAAGAGGATCCCCTGGACAGATTTCAGGGTCATCTCTACGGAACACTTTGGTGAGCAGCACTCCCTATTCACCGGTCAGTTAGAAAAATAAATAACCAATAATAATGTTGTTCCCCCCCCCCGCCCCGTATCTCATTTAGAACTACCTTTGAAGATCACCTACCCACAGGACTTCTCTGAATCTCGACAGTACGGCCTTCTCCTGGTCATGTGGGTATTCCTTTGCCTTGTCTATTGCATGTCAAAGCTTTTATAATCAGGATTATTTTTTGTGACGAGGATTCTTTCATCCCGATAAGTGGTTTTCCAGCAGGGCATTTTCCAGGCCGGTCAGGAACGGTCATCCACCTGACCAATTGACCAATTGAATTGGGTAATTGAAACGGATGAAACCAAAAACTAAAATTAAAATTCTCTCTATGAAGTCAGTTTTAGACAATGCGCTGCTTCTGCAGTCAGCGCAACCATATTCTTCTGCCAAAAGTCGCCATATTTTATGATTTCTTAATAAACATCAAAAATAAATGCATCAACTAGCATACATGCTCAACTGGTGGTTGCCTTATTGTGAACCATGTCACTTTAAGTAGTAAAATATTGCCGTTTATCTGCATGAGTACTATATTGTCCCTTGTGGGCAAATCATCTACTATCGTCGGTATATTTACACTTATTTGTATGCTTTATTTGATTTTATTTTGTTTGTTCTTGAACCTTAAATGGACTCATATTTCTGACTCAGCACAAATAGCTGTTTACAATGCATAGTTGCTGCTGTAAAATGGTCTTTTTGAGAAACAATTTGCTGGATACTGATGGATAGCCCACTCCAAACATTTATAGCTTTTGAAGAGTACTACTGTGTCCCTGCAGTGATAGCGCCCCCGGAGGTCAATCCGTGAACGACCGCTTCCAGCTGGACTGGGACTCGGTTCTGGTCAGCTCGGACAGTGTGATTGTGGCCCGGCTCGACGGCAGGGGGAGCGGCTTTCAGGGCCAGAGGGTTCTGCAGGCGATCCACCAGCGCCTGGGGACCGTGGACGTGCAGGACCAGATTGCAGCTGTGGAGTGCGTGCCTGAGAAATCGACCCCTTTATTATGGAACGATGCTTTCTGTCTAAGTTCCCGAGGAACCATTTCTATCATTGGGTTACCAATTCATGTTGCATTTCGCAGTCGGAATACTTAATATAGAATTTTAAATGCTGATAATCTTAAAACCTACTTTTTCGCACCTTGGACAAGGCCAATTTCATCCCAGAGATATGGGATTGAATCTTGTTTCTGATCAGTTCTGTAAGGCTTTGGTTAATACATTGAGTGAGCTCAAAGAAAAATACATAACATTCAATTTATATATTATCCTTTTTTTTCAGATATATGATGAAATTTGAGTACATCGATCATACACGAATAGGGATATATGGAAAGGTAAGCCTGCTGGATTATCTTTAGTCGATTGTTACAGATTTTGTGTGTCTAATTTTCCCTATAACACACATTTTACTAAAAGTGTTTTTATCTCTATTTTTGTTTTTACAGGATTATGGCGGCTATGTCACATTAATGATGCTTAAGTCAACGGAAAATCTATTTAAATGTGCAGTTGCAATGTCTCCGGTTACTGACTGGAAGCTTTACGGTGAGTGGGTTACTTACTAAATTAAGAACCACGTAACTGTTTACTAGGCTCTGCTATAACACTGGATTACAGATATATTTCACAGGCCAGATCAATCGGAGGAGGTGTGTGAATTTCGCATTACATTTGAAAGTCGAACAGAACAGGGATAATTCATTCTGCCCCTACGATGCTTCAAAGTTCTTGTCTCTCGGGTTCCCCTCCAACCAACTGCATGTAGGGAATCCTGTTGTCTGCCAGGTAATACTGCCAGGAACCCGGGGGCCCCATGAAAAGATATGAAATCGAGCCTCTTAAAAATATATCGGTGACATCGATAATATCCTCGCCGCTTTTCACCACGTTAGCGCCGGCCTCGGGCACAGGTGCCCATGGCATCATCCGTGTGCATAGAACAGGACAGGACAACTTGCAGCGGTGGGAAAAAAGTACAGCGAATAGCTGTGTCTCTGCTCTTGCTTCTCTAGGCTCAATTCATTTGGTTTGACTTGGCTGTTCATTTTATTGATCTACTAAACGAATGCTTTTCTGGATTTGAGTCTTGACGGTTATCTGATTTCTCCTCTTCGGCCTGCTCTGAATGAATGAGTGATTTCAGTAACTCTATGCTTGCATTTCCCTCTGTGTATTGTGATGTGGGAATTTGGGAATCACTGAACATTGGCACAAGCATAGGCCTTACATGTTGTAAGTTGTTTACATTTTAAAAAACACGCCCTCATGAAGTACTGAAGGGCCAGGTCATTGTATACATACGTAGGTATCATGACGTACGTACATCTAGACATTTAGTGAGTGTCTGCCAGCCTAGTTTTTGCAAGTTGGAATTAAGGACCTATAGACAGCGCTCTGTAGGCTATGCGTGAGTAACTTGGCTTTTTTTAACAGATCTAAGTATACAGGGTGGTTACCAGAGCAGTAATGTGTATCACTGCCTAATTTATTTGTTTATTTGTTAGACAGTCTTATTCAGGCTGATTTACAATTCTAAGGAATGCTGACAGGACACATTAAATCCATTTCACAGGAGCACATGGAACAACTACATCAATACGAGAATGTCAGAATTATCAAGCTGAAAAATGGCACACATGAAAATACCATTCAACAGTAAAAACACTGGTTAATCATTTATAATTGACACATATATGGTGATTGACAGTACATTAGAACCCTGAAGAGATTACATTTAGAGTACATACTGACTTCAGCACGTCATTCTCTTCAGCTGAACAAACGTGGGCTGTTCTGCGAACAGTGACCCGTTACATTATCATCTGATAAATCTTGCCTTAGCAAAATAACCCGTAAAAAAAGATCCCCATTCTATCCTACTTGTGCTTACTTAAGAGACGTTATATTTCCCTTTCTGCAGTGTCAGCATTCTCAGAGAGATACCTTGGCATGCCGGCAGGGGAAGATGACAAATACCAGGTAAGCCGGCTGCTTAGTCGCTAAGCTTTTTACATTCTGCCAGAACCTTACCCTGTGAAAAATGCTCTCGCGTTAAGACATGCTGACAGGCTCGGCGGCTGCAGGAGAATCGCTGACGCCGTTGTTTTGTGTCGCTGCTTTGACAGCGTGACATCACGGCATTGCCATGGAAACTATGACACATTCACATGTTTTGCTCCATGTTGCCTCTCATCCTGACGGGCGGAGCTCTCTCATCTCCTTGTGTCATTTGTCGCTTGGTTGTTGGCCCAATTGGAGTTCCTCGCTGAATGCCACCACACTGAAAAGAATAAGGAGATGCAGTGAAAAGTGTGAAACAAGACAGATAAGCTCAATGAATAAAACTGGGTCCTGATTTATAAAGCTTTTGAGAATAGAAGTGCTGATCTAGGATCAGGTTTTAACTGTTCATATCACAACCTCAACCATTATGAGCTAAAAGGCTAAACTGATCCTAGATCAGCACTCCTACTCTGGAAACCTTATGAATATGGATCCTCTTGAAAAATGAACACATTCCTCAAACGTTCCCTCAACAGAAGACACAATACCTGAACCCAGGTTTAAATTAAGAGTACAAAGGCATTTACGTTTCTGAAGGAGCATCACAGCACATATGTTTTTCAGTTTATTTGAGTCACTGAAGCGGACTCGGCCAGTTTGAACTCAGCAGGGCCCGCTCGTAAGAAACTTAAACTGGTTTGGCCAACAGCCAACCATCATGTACCCTGCTCCTGCTGAATGTGTGGGTTTGTTGATTTGTACTTAGATCGGAGACCTCCTGGGAAAAATAAGTTACTGTTTGATGAGGTGTTGTTTGCCAGTAGGGAGCCGTATTCCCTCTGGCCAAATAAACTGCAATGCCCTGCAAGGGGGCAACTGTGCTGTAGGAGACGATGTCTTTGGATGAGATGTTAAACGAGGTCTCGACTCACTGCGGTCATTAAAGATCCTGCAACACTTATCACAAAAAGTAGATGGTCCCCGTTGTCACCGAATCATCCCCCAGTTTAATTGGCTAAAACTGTGCTCCACCTCAGCTGATGATGGGTGTGGCTCAGGAGGTAGAGCGGGTCGTCCGCTGATCGCAGAATTGGCGGTTCGATCCCCGGCTCCTCCTGTCCACATGTCGAAGTGTCCTTGGGCAAGACAAACCCCCCCAATTTGCTCCAATGAGAGCAGGCGCTGCCTTGCATGCAGCCGCTGCCGTGTGGTGTGTGATGGTGTGTGTGTGAGTGAGTGAGAGGTGAGAGGAATTGTAGTTGGTGAAGCGTATATATAATAAGTGCAGTCCATTTACCATTAAGATGATTCCTCCTCATCGCTGTAAAGCGTTTTGAGTTTGATTATTATTATTATTATTAATAATAAACATTAGCTGTTACCTTTGTGCTGTGAAAACAAAGCAGTGGAGCACTTTGCCTTTCCTGAAAGTAAATTATAAGGCCTACATTTTCTATCGCTCACTACTCATCTATTTTAAAGGCGTAAGGGTGAGCTGAGTATATTAATAAATACCACTTGAAAATTCAGGTCTGAATGGGGCACATTAACAATGGGGTTTTTCCCCCATTGATGTGCTATTGAAAGATCTGTTAAGGTCTGAATTGTGTTTTTTTTTTAAGGTTGTTGTTTTAAAAAGGCCTCAGAGTCAGTAAACATTACACTACACAGGTTGCGTCCTAACCTTGCGCTGAGACAATTACGCTCTCGTTCAATTGGTTCCACTTTGTACGTAAACATCTCGGAAGAAAAGCATTGTCAAGTGACATCTTTTTGGAGCTGAATAGGGTCTAATTTTTATCTAGCAATTTTGAATAATTTAGCCCCTCTGGAAAACAATTTTCCCTTCCCACACATTTCCCTGGCTTCTGTTTGTCTTACTCTTTCATTTGCTCAGTCGACACACATGTTTAGAGAGGACACGTCTGGCCTTAACTAAAACAGACCAGGAGATTGCCTTCCTGTTTTTGTATTCCCATTCAGTGAAGAACGTTTTTTCAAAATAAATTACATTCAAATACATTACTTTGCATATCTTTTATTGAACTGATAATTCAGTTGTTTTTCATAAATTGGAATTGCAAAATAAGACATTTAAGAGAGCTCCTAGGGATGGCATTAGATTTTATTCATTAGGTTTTCCTTAATTTATTTCCCTGCGGTTTTTTTAATGAAGATGATTTCTCTTCCATCTGAATTTTAAAAAATTGCTTTTTAGTTTCATGTACGACCGTGGTAAAACGCAACGTGTAGTGTAATGTTTACTGACTCTGAGGCCTTTTTAAAAAAAATTGCACAGTTTCATGTACGTCATATATCATTTTAAAGATCTGAACTTGGACTTTGATAAAATGAAACGCATTTTCTTGTCATCATGCACGTATTACCACGGTCGGTCACTTTTTACAGAGACGCTGTCACAGTAACAGGAAATGTGAAACATTTTGACCACTGACCCTGACCCACAAAAATCCAGCAGGTGAGGATTAAACAAACCACTCGTCGGAAGAAATCAAGGGAGGAACCCAGATATATAGGGGGAGTCCATCCTCTGTGGTCTATCATGATATCAGAAATTGAAGACAAGCTGCAATGGTAACAGGGTTCTCCCCAAAGAATGTAACAGAGGTGCTGAGCCACTCCGTTTCCTCGCTAGCACCACCGCGTAACCAAATTAGCCATGTCACCCCTATGCTGTTCTACTAGTGCTCAGTCAGGGGAGATTTTCTTCTGCAAAGCCGGGGAAGAGCAACAAATCAGAAAAGAATGACAGCTTATTTTGTGAAGGATGGAAAAAAATTTCCTCTTTCCTTTGGTAGGGGACTTCAGGTTTGGCATACGCTGCGGACCGAACAATTACAGTCTCGCTTTAATGCATACGCTGCGGACCGAACAATTACAGTCTCGCTTTAATGCATACGCTGCGGACCGAACAATTACAGTCTCGCTTTAATGCATACGCTGCGGACCGAACAATTACAGTCTCGCTTTAATGCATACGCTGCGGACCGAACAATTACAGTCTCGCTTTAAGGCATACGCTGCGGACCGAACAATTACAGTCTCGCTTTAAGGCATACGCTGCGGACCGAACAATTACAGTCTCGCTTTAAGGCATACGCTGCGGACCGAACAATTACAGTCTCGCTTTAAGGCATACGCTGCGGACCGAACAATTACAGTCTCGCTTTAAGGCATACGCTGCGGACCGAACAATTACAGTCTCGCTTTAAGGCATACGCTGCGGACCGAACAATTACAGTCTCGCTTTAAGGCATACGCTGCGGACCGAACAATTACAGTCTCGCTTTAAGGCATACGCTGCGGACCGAACAATTACAGTCTCGCTTTAAGGCATACGCTGCGGACCGAACAATTACAGTCTCGCTTTAAGGCATACGCTGCGGACCGAACAATTACAGTCTCGCTTTAAGGCATACGCTGCGGACCGAACAATTACAGTCTCGCTTTAAGGCATACGCTGCGGACCGAACAATTACAGTCTCGCTTTAAGGCATACGCTGCGGACCGAACAATTACAGTCTCGCTTTAAGGCATATGCTGCGGACCGAACAATTACAGTCTCGCTTTAATGCAGGTGTGGAGTTCTCACTCAACTCCAAAACTCACTCCCTGATCACTTAGTGTTAATGTGCCTTATTTTGTTCAGATATAAATTATGGCCCGATAGCCAATGTTACATTTTAATACATGAAAATACTGCTGTACCGGAAATGTGCCGAAATGTTGTCAAACTGTGTGGGGGTGGGAGATGCCTCAGTGAAGAGAACAGTGGTTAGGAACTAGATAATTGCAATGTTAAATAATGCAAAAGTAGATATCTGTGTGTTTATTATGGTAAAAGCCTCAGGGCGCTTTGCTATGGAAGCATGTCTAAAATATTTTTAGTGTAACCTCTAAAAGTGGAAAAGGTCTAATTTATACAAAAACAAAAAACAAAAACTAAGCCCGACACCGACCCCAATGAGAGCCGACGAACATAACCCAAATCATATTTCAACTCTAACACATATTCCTAACCTTAACCCTAATCTCAGTCACATATACAGTCAAGCCGAAAAGTCTGAACACCCCTTTCACCTTCTCCACGTTTTATTACATTACAGACATATTCTACAATAGAATGAGTTCATTTTTTGTCTCAAAATAGCCCATAATGACAAAGTGAAAACATGTTTTTAGACATTTTTGCAAATGTATTAAAAATCTAAAACTGAAATCTCTCCTTTACATAAGTATTCATACCCTTTGCTTTAACATATTTTTAAAGTATCATATTTAATATTTGGTCGCATATCCTTTGCATGCTGTTACTTCCTGAAGTATGTGACCCATCAACATCAAATAACTCTCGATATCTTATTTCCAGGTACAAAAAATGTATGTTATCCAAAAACAAAATCTATTATTTCATAAGCGGCACTGATGTGCATAAGAACCCACAATGTAGGGAATAATATTTGAAGAGATATGGATAGAATTTACAAAAAGAGAAACCGATATTCAAAGGGAAAATCCAGAACAATGGAATGAGAAAAGGATAGTATAAAAATAAGTCATGAAACAGGCACAGCTTATCTGTATGAGCTGTTGTCTACAGCAGCCAAGACATTTGTGAAGCACTGTTAATACCCTTCTGACCAGTCTTGCCCTACTAACAGGATAATTGGCTCACAGCATCCTATAACTGGTTTCCAAAAATTCCAAAAAAATACAGTTGAGGTCTTGTAGTACCGACTGGAAGGGCCTGTCGTCTGGTAACACTAGATAAGAGGCCATGTTGCCGTTTTATGGTTTTATTTGACACCCAACAGACAAATTTGTCCTTACAACCACACATGCTCAGACTGCAATTGCATCTCCCGATAAGTGGTGAACATTAATAGAGAGGACTTGGGGGAATCTTCTGCCCCCTGTCAACCCGTATTCCTCCGTACATGCATGCTTTCAGCTAGCGGTCCTAGCCCTGGTTCTGGACAGGCATAGGGTCTGCTAGCTTTTGTTTTCACCGTAAAATGAGCAACCAATTCAGGCCAAACAATACTCGTGGGTTTCATGCATAATCAAGTGCTTTAAATGATCAGTTAAGTGCCGAGTGTCAGCCGCCACAGAAAGCAGCCGCGGCACATTAAGCTCTCCAGGACTAGGGTTGAAGGCCGGCGCAAGCCATTATGTAGACTATGCCAGTAGAGTTATGTCACATTTCAACAGCCATTAGCATTAATTAGCCTATCTGATTGGAGAATATCTACTTCACCTTTCAGACCAACTGCCAACTACAAATATGAAACAAGTCGTAAGCTTTTGAATTTCTGGGGAATTGTAATTTTGTGGGCTTGGTGGAGATCTGCTGGAGCCTGGATTAAATGTTGTGCCTAAATCCCTCTTTAACTGTGTGGAGTGTCTACACATTCCACTACTCGTTTAATTTCTCACAGTTCAACCTAATTTACAGTTGAAAAAGTCCCTGATTTGTAACAAAATTGACAACTTGAAAAGGATGAAATGTTCATCAATCACAACTCCCTGCCAGTTATCCTCATTTACACAGTACCTCAACATTCCTCTTAACTGATAAAAAACATCGAACACAATTTTTGAGCAATGCTGCCTTCACAGCAGCTCTTTTTAGTGATAGTTGTTATTGTTTAAGAAACACTTGAAGATGAAAACGGCAACTTCGATGCAGATTATTTAGAGGTACCCCTTGCACCGCCCTCATCCAGTCCCCGCGAAGCTGTTCTTTTAACGGTTTACAGAACAGGGATATCAGTTCGCTCGTCACAGGCGTAGAAAGTGAATGTTGCAACGTTGTGATTTTGTGCAGTTCTCCAGTGTGCTGCAGAACGTCCGAGGACTGAAAGATCAGAACCTGATGCTGGTACACGGAACAGCTGACGGTGAGAACGCTCGTTTTATACCCATAAAGCAGCAGTAAACAAAAGGACATTGCCGACAACACTACTTCTCATGTGATCATTTTTTTTGAGGACCCAACAGGCCAGGGGAAAAAAAGCCATTCATATCTTACTTGTATTTTTACACTTTCCAAACGCATATTACTGACATACAGTCAGGTCCATAAGTATGTGGACAGTGACACAGTTTTTGTTGCTTTGACTCTCTACTCCCAGCACATTGGATTTGAAATGGAACACTGACTAGGAGGTTAAAGTGCAGACATTTGGCTTTAATTTTATGTCCATATCGGGTGAACCGAGTAGCAATTGTAGCAATTTTTATACATAGTCTCTCCCTCTCTCCCCCCCCCCCCCCCCCCCATTTTAGGGGACCAAAAGTAATTGTAAAAATTAACAAACTTTAATAAAGTTAAATAAATTTTATATTTGGTTGCATATCCTTTGCATGTCATGACTTCCTGATGTCTGTGACCCAACAACATCAAAAGACTCTTGATATCTTATTTTCAGGTAGTCATACAAGCGATAATATAACCTCTCAGCATTCTAATTGATCGCTATGGGATTTGGGGGGTGGGACTAGATTAAGCTGTAAATCACACGGAAATAGTATGTCGAATAAATTGTGTCACTGTCCAAATACTTATGGACCTGACTGTATTCTCTGTGCTTCTTTCTAGATAACATTCATTTTCAACACTCCGCCGAATTGATTAAAAACTTAATCAAAGTCGGCGCCAACTACACAATGCAGGTACGTAGAGCGGCTCGCAAATCTCAACGCTCATTGGATGTTACTTTTATTTACTCCAGGGGACTCGCGTAATCGCAGTTCCATTCGTACGTGATCTTTTGTTATTTTTCATGGGGGATCCGTTATTAGCATTTGCCGTGTTAGAGCATACGATTGCAATGCAAAAGACTGAGAATGGGTCTGAGCTGCAGAGCTTACATATGACCAGAATCTTAAAGTTCATCCAACCTACACACTGTGTTCTTTACTGTCACTAGAAAGTACATGTCAATGTCACCTTCTTGTCAAAGGGTGGCAAAAAAAATAAAAAACCGCTCACATAGATCCGTTGACAGCCTAATTGAAACGATGGTCCAAACCCTCTTTTATTTTTGTACAGATCTACCCCGACGAGGGCCATTTTCTCTCCCAGAAGAGCCGACGGCACCTCCACGCGTCCCTCACCTCCTTTTTCCGAGAATGTCTGAAAGAAGACATACTGCTCTTAGCGGAGGAGTCTGAGGAGGAGGAATAGAGGGCGATAGACAGACCATCAGCGAGACTTTACCATTTTTTTCTGTAATGGCTACTGTGGTCCTGAAGGCTTTTGGGCCAAACGTTATACGGAGGTTATTGTTGTGGGGAGTCTCAAGGACGGACGGGAAGATCTTTATCCACGAAACTGCACAGGGGCTCCCGCACAGCTGAAGGGGGTCACAAATCGAGACGCCCCTTAATCTTCAATTCAGAGCTTTCTCTACGTGAAGCACAGAACCACGTGGGAGTGGGGTGGGGAAGTTACAGTTACACGTGCATGGTTGTATTCATTCGACATCACTCATTCTCCTATGTAAATATTTGTTGTGGTAGCCATTTTGAAAAGAGAAGCATACCGTTCCCCAGCCCTGACCAGGCTCATCCTCACCCTCTTTTTTTTTGTATCGATGCACAATAAAACACGCCTCCGCCCTTCTCGCATCAGCAACGCAGACTCAACATTACTGTGGCGCCCACAAACAAGTGCACTTCCTGCCCCAACTTCGCGTCATCACATCGGCCCTGACAAAGATATGGTATTTTGTACAAATACGGCAGATTGTGTACATACGTATATTTTTGAGATACGTCAGATCTCATAGTTGTCTATGGGGATTGATTAATTTTAATTCAGACCAGTGTTAGGTTTTTAATGTATTTTTCCTTCGTTTCTTCTTCGGGTGGATTTTGTAATGCTCGTTCTTGTTCACTTTGTTGTTTTTAAGGGAGGGTGGTTGTGGGGTGTGGGATTGATTGTTATCGTCTTCTAGTAATGATTATAAATAAACAAAAAAGAAAAATAGGTCTGTGAGTCATGGTGATCGAATTAATGTGACATCACACTCCACAACATGCAAAACTCTAAATATATTTTTAATAACTACACACAATCAAATTGGTGGTGGTGAAAAAAAGAGAGAGGACGCACGTTCCCATCCTGTCCACATAGTCTTCAGGAAGAACTGAGAGATCCTATTTATTGTTTTCCCAAATTACAAAACTGAAGAACAAAGGGCCTTAGCTAGTTGATGCTAATTGGTACTTGGATTAAATTAAATCCATTCGCCTGGATTTAATCACAATTAGCTCTTGACCTTGACTCAGAAGTAAACACAAGCATACGTTTTTTAAATTGTATTTCTTCCAAAAAAAACAGGCCGTCAAATTACTTTTGGTGATCGCTGAACTCACCCATCTGTGAAGAAAAATGTTCTGCACCAAAACCTGCTACCTTCATTGTGTCCTCCATTACAAGGCAGAGTTGTATCAACAATAATAAATTACACCTGTGCTTTCATAATTACAGATGCAAAGGCATTGTGTTGGGTTCCAGATTGCAAATATATCCCCCAGTTTATGTTCTTTGCAGGCACAATAATGCTTGTTGAACAGGATATTTTAAGTCATATTTTGCTCTGTCTTGCCACATCACGGCTAACGGACGAGCAAACACTGGTTTCCCCCAAACGGAAATATTGCACCTGTATTTTTTTAGAATGTTTTTTAGAATTCCATTAGAATGTTGCAGTGAATTTACCTTGAAGTGCTAAAATGTTTACCATGTGACTTGAGCAAACTATGTGTCGCGTTCCAGATTGCATTTTAATTTAATTAAACTGATAGATTTTTTTAACGTTGTTATGAATTGAGTACATTGTATGAAAGGGAACATCGTTTGCTTTGTTACACATTTAGACCAGACATTTAATACTTTATGGAACTGGATTAATAAAAGGCCTAGCGCTTTTATAAACTTATTTTTCATTTTTGTATGCAGTGGGTTGTTTCCATTAGGCACATCAAAAAAATCTGTAATCATATTTCTAAACGGGGTCATTGCAGGTTGCATAAATTCATGCTAGAAGAGGATGTAGTCACGGCTCCCTGCTTTTTTCTGTCTGTATAATGCGTTTTTTACACTTTAATTTATCTATTTGAAAACTTTCACCTTGTATTTCATTTCAAGTATTTACAACCGACCCTTATTTAAAAAAAAAAAAAAAGGTTTTTATAATCCTGTGCTTTTATCTCTTCTGACCTCAAACAACCTTCTCGCTTCATATAGGGAGCTTCAGGACTGTAAACACTTCTGTATGCATTTCTCAGCACATTTCCTGTCCTGGCCTCACGCACACAGAGCCACGGTCAACACGAAGCGAAATGAGCTCAAAAATGCTGACTGGAATTATATCATCCGAGACGGCATTCCTGAAGGATGATGTGCACGTCCTTATTTTTAAAAAAAATCCTTACCGGCAATGTTCTGGGTATTCTGCCTCCAGCAGCCTCTCACCTACCAGCGCAGGAAGTATTGCTTTCTGAATGAAGGAAGTCCCATCATGCCTTTCAAAGGGCCCCATTCAGGCCCCAATCTGTTTCTGAAAGGAGCCACACGAGATATGGAAAAGTCATGCCGTGAATACTTTTGCTTTCAAAACACGCTGTTATCAAGCAGCAGACTATTTTCTACCCCAATTCAGATGTGTGAATGGCATAACTACAGCTTTTAGAATGGCATAACTACAGCTTTTAGAATGGCATAACTACAGCTTTTAGAATGGCATAACTACAGCCTTTAGAATGGCTACTACTACAGAATGGCATAACTACAGCCTTTAGAATGGCTACTACTACAGAATGGCATAACTACAGCCTTTAGAATAGCATAACTACAGCCTTTAGAATGGCTACTACTACAGAATGGCATAACTACAGCCTTTAGAATGGCATAACTACAGCTTTTAGAATGGCATAACTACAGCTTTTAGAATGGCATACAGCCTTTAGAATGGCTACTACTACAGAATGGCATAACTACAGCCTTTAGAATGGCTACTACTACAGAATGGCATAACTACAGCCTTTAGAATGGCATAACTACAGCCTTTAGAATGGCTACTACTACAGAATGGCATAACTACAGCCTTTAGAATGGCATAACTACAGCTTTTAGAATGGCATAACTACAGCTTTTAGAATGGCATAACTACAGCCTTTAGAATGGCATAACTACAGCCTTTAGAATGGCTACTACTACAGAATGGCATAACTACAGCCTTTAGAATGGCATAACTACAGCTTTTAGAATGGCATAACTACAGCTTTTAGAATGGCATACAGCCTTTAGAATGGCTACTACTACAGAATGGCATAACTACAGCCTTTAGAATGGCATAACTACAGCTTTTAGAATGGCATAACTACAGCTTTTAGAATGGCATAACTACAGCCTTTAGAATGGCATAACTACAGCCTTTAGAATGGCTACTACTACAGAATGGCATAACTACAGCCTTTAGAATGGCATAACTACAGCTTTTAGAATGGCATAACTACAGCCTTTAGAATGGCTACTACTACAGAATGGCATAACTAGCGCCTTTAGAATGGCTACTACTACAGAATGGCATAACTACAGCCTTTAGAATGGCATAACTACAGCCTTTAGAATGGCATAACTACAGCTTTTAGAATGGCATAACTACAGCTTTTAGAATGGCATAACTACAGCCTTTAGAATGGCTACTACTACAGAATGGCATAACTAGCGCCTTTAGAATGGCTACTACTACAGAATGGCATAACTACAGCCTTTAGAATGGCATAACTACAGCTTTTAGAATGGCATAACTACAGCCTTTAGAATGGCTACTACTACAGAATGGCATAACTACAGCCTTTAGAATGGCTACTACTACAGAATGGCATAACTACAGCCTTTAGAATGGCTACTACTACAGAATGGCATAACTACAGCCGAGACGGCATTCCTGAAGGATGATGTGCACGTCCTTATTAAAAAAATAATAATAATTCTTACCGGCAATGTTCTGGGTATTCTGCCTCCAGCAGCCTCTCACCTACCAGCGCAGGAAGTATTGCTTTCTGAATGAAGGAAGTCCCATCATGCCTTTCAAAGGGCCCCATTCAGGCCCCAATCTGTTTCTGAAAGGAGCCACACGAGATATGGAAAAGTCATGCCGTGAATACTTTTGCTTTCAAAACACGCTGTTATCAAGCAGCAGACTATTTTCTACCCCAATTCAGATGTGTGAATGGCATAACTACAGCCTTTAGAATGGCATAACTACAGCCTTTAGAATGGCATAACTACAGCTTTTAGAATGGCATAACTACAGCCTTTAGAATGGCTACTAATACAGAATGGCATAACCACAGCCTTTAGAATGGCTACTACAGAATGGCATTACAGCCTTTAGAATAGCATAACTACAGCCTTTAGAATGGCTACTACTACAAAATGGCATAACTACAGCAGGGTTTTGCACGTGTGTTTGTGATTACAAGCGCGTGAAATAGAGACCGGGAGATTGGCCCAGTGGAAAATTTGCAACATGTTAAAACAAGGTCAAGCACATTGATTAACGTGCCACAGGGTGCACATTCGCCCACTCCTCAGAAAAGCACGTAGGCAGCCTACAGCTCGTCTGCCAGTTGAGGTGCTGCAGTTGCTACGCTGGAGCACAGTGCGGTTACAGAATAATTTGTGAAGCTGGTGTAGCCGAATCGCTGGTTCCTGATCCAGTCTGCAAGACTCGCTATAGATAAATGAGATGGGGGGCCAGCTCAGTGTCTCTCTGGGCGATGCCAAGGCTAATTACGGAGCCATTTGCAGGACTGCCGGCCGTCAGCCATAGTAATGCCAGCGCATGGATTAAACTGGACTTTAGGATGCATCACCACACTAAGCACACAGCAGTCTTAACTGGACCCGCAGGCTGTCTGTTTGTTTTAATCAGGGAAAAAAACATGAAAGTTGAGCAAAATTCTGAAATGTCAAGACGCTTGCATGCCTGGAAAGAAAAATAAACCGCATAAACTCACCTGCGATTTGCAGATTTGATGAGGTTGGATACACTCAGGAGCATTCATAGGTGGTGGGATATAAAATGGAAACTGGGCTCGTGAATGAGAGATTACAGTTTCAAATCCCAAGTGAGGCACTGGTGTCACATCCTTCACAGCAAGGGTTAATAACCTTAATTGCTTCAACTAAGAACATGGCTGTGTAAATAGAGAGTGTTTATACATGCAAGTCCCTGTGGATAAGGAAGTTAATTAGGTAGCATTCTCAAGTTCAAAAGCTCACGACACCAACATGTCTGAGCTTAAGTCACGCTGTCCGTCAGATCTTAGTGGGCTTTTATTTTTAAGGTTTCACGGGTTATAGACAGAAGTTAAATTCAAAAGCCGAAGAGAAAAGACCTTTCTATCACAAAAAGCTGTTTGATGAATGGTTGGTTTGCGGTTTCAATCTCCAGTCAAAACCGACGTTAAGCAACATAATCACATCTGAGGAAAAGCTTTTAATGCAACAATCAACCGCTTAATCCAGCAACAGTGAATGTCAGAGAAATATAGGACACAGAATATGAGGTAATGTTGTACTCTTGAAATAATGCACTTTATTCCAGTTTATAAAATGGGGTTTTCAACCAAATAAATACACCTATACACTGCAACAATTGGGATTCATCACATGGACCTTTCACAGTTTCATTAGCAAATAATTACAAACAGATAAAATAACAGTCATATTAATTGTAATTGAGAAACTCAGTAATGGAGTGGTAACTTAACATAAATGTTTATCACATATTTTTTCAGACAATCACTGTATTCATGAACAATATATACTTTGAAGTGTATGTGTTATGTGCTGTTCTGTCTGGTATCAAAGAGAACACATACAAATACGTAAATTATGCCTTTTTAAGCACACAGAAAAACGACATGACTGCAGTCATCATCCTTCTTTAGCATTCCTCGTACAAAATGGCATCCATAATCATTTGTAAGCATTCATTCTCTTAGCACTACAGACATCAAAGGGATGCTCATCCATTTTAATACACATTATTAGTCTATGTGAGCTATGACGTGTTTATGGACATTAATAACATTACATTGACTCTTTATTAGCAATATTACTGCCTATGTAAGATCCCTAGAGAAAAGTGGTTCACATTTTATGTGAAAGATGAATTCCTAAATCCTTAATGAGCCAAGTACAATACATTCCTTAACACCAAGTAAAATATGCAACTTCAATGGTATGATCATTCATTAGTAAGAGTGCCAGAATTCAGGTCTGAGAGGTAATCTTATGGGAAGTGAGTGAATTCTTTAAGTAATCCGAGAACAGCATTTTACATAACATGGCATGTCATCCATTATAAAAACACAATTTGCTTCTGTAAGGTTCAGAGATGTTACATCATGCTCATGAGAAAAGTGTGCGTACTGTAGAAAAAAAGCTGAACGAATACTGAATAAAGTTTAACTGATCAGTGTAACAAATGTGCTACTTCTACAATTGCTGGAATTAAAAAAATGTAATCACTTTGAAATTGTAAATGTCCTTGGACAATCCTTGCTAAAAATAAATTTAAGGTAGTTGCTGTGTAAACAAAATACCCAAATATTTGTATTGCGTATGTTGTAGTCTTGCTTCAATAGTAGCAGAGGCAGCTTTATCGTTGAACACAGAATGCCGGTAATCATTGCATAAGTAAAATGTGATTACATAAAAAATAGCTATGTTCTAAAAATAAAAAATAATAATTTAAAAAAAAGTTAATAAGAGTATGTTATTATTAAGTATTTTAGTGTTTATACACGCAGGATGCCGTTCATAAACCTCATTGCCCATGTCATGACACTCTGTGCAACCACTTTGCACAAATACTAAAAGCCATGATTTATGCGACAAACTCATCTGGCTCCCGTATTTCCCCAGACGTATATATTTACAAAAACATGCTCATCCTTTCCTCACAAAATATCACTCAAACAAGTAAAAAAATATCTCGCTCACTTGTGTATCTGTATACTCAGTAGAACCGTTTCTTTCATCTGTGTATGCACTACTGAACCTGGCTACAAAATATCAGGACACTCGTACCACAATTACCGCTAAAATAGTATGACTGCATCACACAGTGTTTTTTTTGAGTGTAGGACTGACCAGAATCGACAGAACTGAGTCGACTGAACACTACCGGTTGGCAATGGCGTTCGTATTGGCAATCCACTGGTGCTAAATCAGCTAGTGATTGACAATGGGCGAGGAATCATTGTGTCATCATCTATCCACAAGATTGACAGGTCAAATTCAGGCCCATGCAGCACCCACATATGCCTACATGTTCCTAGAGTAAGAGAGCCTACAGGTTTACTGTACATGTCAGCATGGTTCAGTATCAGAGCTGGGAGCTAGGCTAGATGGCATGCCAGGGCACAAAGACCTACCACACAGATTGGAAAAGGTGCAAATATGTAATTGTGCTATTCATGTGAATTGTTCCCAGATTGCACTATACTTGTTCAATTAAAATGCATTTTGAAAGCCACATTTGACTAAATAAGCTCATTGACGTTTATACAATATGATTTGGCATGGAACTTGTGTGCAAAGCCACAATTATTTTGAATACGTCTTTAAAAGTTGACATTATCCTTGAAACAGGATTATTGCTTCAGAATTGTATTCACTACCCTGGATAATGACAGCTCATCCCTCCTGAGGTTTGTATTCGTTTTGAATAATTACGAAATCGATCTGTTTGAAACGACGTCTTAATTTCAATGCCAATCCTGTATTTTATGGTCATGTGTGATTAGTCTTCTGTGCATTTCCACCAGGTGGCATAAACAAATAAATAAATAAATAAATAAAGGAATAAATAAATAAATAAACAAACAAACAAACAAATAAAAGTTCTGCCGTAACAATGCAGATAATCATTAAGTCTGTGATTCACTTATTTCACAGTTAAGTGTGTGTGTGCGTGCGTGCGTGCGTGCGTGCGTGCGTGTGTGTGTGTGTGTGCGGGTGATAAATTTTATCGAGTTGTGTCGAACTCCTCACCCAGAATGTTAGCATTCAGACAACAACAAATGCTTAAGCCAGACTGACACCGTACCTTCATAAACATGAGCCTGGCTAATGGCTTAATTTCATAAAGACTCCTGTCAACATATAAATTAAAACTTTTAAAACATACTTGCAAAATATGATTAGAGGTTTGTGTATAATCCACTGATCATTATCAATGTGTTTTCCTACAAGTGTAATAATTAGGATAATTGGTCCAATTTAAATGATCAAACACACTGATTACAATCTGTACACCAATCTCAGCCATCCCCCAGTGTTAGTGTACCTGAGTGCACAACACAGAATACACAAGTCATGTGTTACAAAGGCACAAATGTAACCACTGTGCAAGAAAACAAATAAAAACATATAATGTCAAATGATACAATTCATGCAGAGAATATCCCATAATGAACTGTTTTGCCCCTATGTTGATGATGCTCTCATATCTGGAAAAGCGAAACACTGCAGATTAAATGAGGCACTGTTCACATCAATTTTGGCATTGTAATAGTGCGCACTGAGCAAAGCACAATGGCTCTTTGAATACAGTTCTAATGGGTCAGTGTGGCGGAGGTGTGACTCTGATATGGCCGATCATGATGCCTTCCAGTGTAGTGCACTTTACCACAAATCTGAAACCGCTTCACCATTCCAAATGTTCATGCAATAACAATCTGCTCCTAACTTTTTTTAATCCTTTATTTAACCCCAGGTAGGTTAACTGAGAATTCAATTTATTATATATATATTTTTTTTTTTTTGCAGTGAAGACCCCGGGCAATAGAAGTAAGTAAAAATGGGATTGTGTAGCCAATCAGATATAGAGGGCGATTAGATGGCCAGATGTAGACAGGTGGTTTTGGAGGGAATTTGGCCAGAACACTGAGGTTACCACCCCTACTCCTACTCCTTCAAAAAGTGCAAAGCTTTAAACTGTAACAATGGAAAGCTTGCTGTTGTTAATCAGTAATGTCCAAGGGAGTACCCTTGGCATACTACTTGTGGGGGTGGGGGGAGGGAGGAAGGGACTTTCCATTACCGTTTGCGAGTTATGAGAATTACATCAGCATGGCCTTTGTAGACTCAAAGGCAGTGATTCCCACCCTCCGGTCCTGGGGGACTCACATGTATGCTGGTGTTTGTTCCAACTGCAGTTGCAATCCCGGAATTTTAAGCTGTTAATTTTTCTTAATTAAGTTTTCTTTTTTTGTGTTTCAAGAGATAATTTGGCTCAGATTCATTGATTATGGAAGGGGAAAAAATCTGGAATTACTGAGTATTGCTTGGAACATGTCCCGAGACAAAGATTATTATTATTATTATATGCAGTTTTACCTATCCACAGCCCAAAATGACAACTAGACTCCATGACACTTTCATGGCATTTTAAAAGAACAGGGATGAAAGCAGTATAACCGTGCTTTCTTCCTGCATGATCATAATAGGGCCTATATGTGAACTGGTCATAATATACAGTAAAATACAGTAAAATGCAGTAAAATGCAACTCTTGGGACAGCTGCACAATGTTTGTTGTTTTGGTCCTGTACTCCAGCAGATTGCATTTGAAATTAAACAATGAATATGAGCTCAAAGTGCAGACTGTCAGCTTTAATTTGTACTAAATATGATGACTTAATTTCAGATTATGTTAATTTGTCTAATTACTTAGACATTATTTATTACTTAAATAGGGGGACTATGTATACAAAGGGCTGTAATTCCCACACAGATCACCCAATATGGATGTATACCATATTATTCAATACCCTGAAATTAAAGCTGACAGTTTGCACTTTATCCTCATTTTCATTGTTTTATTTTAAATCCAATATGCAGGAGTACAGAGCCAAAACAACAAAAATTGTGTCACTGCCCCAATACTTTTGCATTTAACTGGAAAGAGTGGTATGTTTCCCAAATTAACTAGCATCTCAAAAATACATTTGTCTCTTCTGGTAACACTGGCATTATCAAAGTTTAATTACAAGTGATATAAGAACATTTATCAATATCTAATGGAAAATGGTTTATTCAAAAGAGAAACCACCCAAGCTAAAATAATTTTTTTACCATGGCAACCAACACGGCCCTACAAAGGCAGATTAAATGTCTTCCGGTTTTTTTTTCTTTCTCCATGATATACAAATTCTTACCCACTGCTGGCCATACAGACTTGAAAAAATAAGAAAATTTACCTGAAGCATACATACATGTACAATCTCCTCTTCACAATACAAGCGGTTCCTTCAGCGTCAGCAGGCGCTCTTTTCACTGTTGCGCCTTTCAAAGAAGGTGCTAGAAGAACACATTCTTTCCTAAAGCATTCAAGCCATTAGCTCCTCCCACCATCCTGTATCAGCAGCTCACTCTTAATCCTCCTCTCTGGACTCTGGCAGTTGGGGGGTGCCTTCCTGAAAGCACTCTCTGAAGAAGGTGAGGACGGAGCTCAGCAGGTAACGTCTGCTCCTGAGGGAAACCAGGTCGTGTCCCTCATCCGGAAAGATCTGGGGCGAACAGGATGAATGAAATCAGTTACATACGGAAAACAATCAAAACTGCATTGAAGTTAACTTTAGCACAATCTGTGGGAACACTATAATACTCTTGTCTGGAGGCTGCATTTTAAAAAGTGTTAATTAGATCACTGCGTTCATATCAGAACAATCTGTAGATATATTTGTGTGTTTGTATTTTTAATTTTTTTGGTAAAATGGTAACTACATATAAACAGGGATGTAATTCCTCAAATTAAAGCTGACAACTAAAATTATGTCACATTATGTCACAAAATTATGTCATATGGACTGCACTGGGCGTACACACACACACACACACACCTTTCATCAGCATAACAACAACATTTGATGACGCAGTACTTCATTCAGATGAGGTACTGGCAATACCCTTGAGCATGGATCTTATATGCGTGCACCCACACACACACACGTAAACATGATGAGGTCGTGTAGAACTGAATACCTGTAATGTGTACTTCACATTTGCAATTGACAGCAGTTTCACCAGCTCAGCTGAATGCTGGAAATGAATGGTGGCTGAGAGAGAGAGAAAAAAGAGAGAGAGAGAAAGAGATATTTCAAGTTCTACAACACACACACACACACACACACACACACACACACACACACCTTCCACAGTTACATAAAAACCAACCTCATAACATACCACCTTAAAGCCCCACAGCCTTACCCTTGACCCTTGAAGAAAACCAAATGCAAACCAGCACCAACGCACAGCACCCCCTAAAAACTTGCTCTCCTCATAAAATGTGCAGATTTTTTATGGACCCCAACGCGCAATTTATTGAGAAGGAGGTATCGGCATTTAATAGCGCATATAATAAAAGAATATGGTTAGCTATAAAGGATAAGCAATTACGAATTGGCAATAATGACCACAAGTGTATGGAGAAGATTTTGATGTGCCTTATGTCAAATATTAAGTAACGTGCAGCGCATTACCTATTAAAGTAAATGAACATGCTCACCGTCAGCAGTTCCGTGGATGATGAGGAATTTGTGATGGCTTGTCCTAGTGATATTGTGTAGAAGATTGGAGATCTGTGTACAAAAAGTATAACATTAAACTTGGTAGACCGGTACAGTTTTATGACAGACTGCGTGGGGGTGGCGACAGCTCAAAAATCCCCAAAATTGTCGGCGGCAACGCCTTTAGGCTGATGAGAAACATTCCAAATCAGAGTGCTCTAAAACCAGAAATCCTTGAGAAGAGGCAAGCATAAAATACCAGGGCGTCTTTATAACAAGCCCAATGAGAGCAATTGGCAACATCTGAACCAATCACCATTTGCGAATGCCTGTATGTCAAGCCACTGCCCTCCAGGGTTCAGCAGTCCCTCTCGGATCATGGGAGAATACAGTTGACCGCAACCAAAGAAAATGACCAGTCATTGCAGACAGACAGACAGAGGAAACTGCCAAAATGAAGGAAACATCAACTATAGTGTCCCTCCCTGCGGAGTTCTCGATGAAACTGCCAGCTCAGCTCACACCCAAGATTGTCAACTGGTTCTGCTTTCCTGTTGTGCCCTGCATCATAAAACCAAGGTGCAGACATCACAATTGCAGAGTAGCCTGTGTGCTTTCAATAAAAGGTACCTCTAGTTGATAATCTCAGACTTCCATACCCGTATCACCTTAGCTACTGTTGCTCGTGAAACATCAGCAAGTCTTCATCACCGAAGGTCCTGCTGAACACGCCCCAACAACCACTCTCTTTTAAAGTCACGGCGGTTTCTTCTTCCAGCTATGGTAGCCGAAACAATGGCACTACAGCCATTAGTTGTGCCCAGTCGGACCTAGCACTACAGCAAACGGTTGAAAATGCTAATTTTGACAAATTTCTGAACCCTTTGTTCAAGAATCAAAATAATGTATTTATAGATTCCTCGCCTCTCATAGAACAAATTCATCCCTACCCCCTAAAAATGTGTGTGGTTAGATTTTCCACAATTTAGAATTTTTGGAACTTGAAAAATCTATCTCCTAGACCAGGGGTGGGCAACTCCAGGCCTCGCGGGCCGGTGTGTATGCATGTTTTCACTGCCACCCACACACAATTTTTATTTTATTAGCCAATCGTTTACATGATCTGATATTTTAATCTACATATCCGCGATATGAACAGCAGTGAATGTTCATGTGCCGGTATGCGTGTATTGTATGTTTTTATTTTTCTGTAATTTACGAGTGAATGTGAATTGTGTGTTGTGTGAATTAGCTGATTGAGATTGTGTAACTGGTGGGTAAAAAAACATGCAAACACACCGGCCCACACCCCCTGGAGCCCCCCCACCCTTCCTAGACGCTTTGACCAATTTGTGCAAAACCTGAAATATAGGATATACTCCTGAATTATATCAATGTTTAAAAATGTTCCCACATCAAGCCAATAAATGTGCATGGGCGTGGCTTTTTACAAAAAATGAATAAATCCCAAATGGTTAGACTAAGTGATTTTGACTTGAAATGTTTTTGCTTGTGTCAGAAATGGTTGGAGATTGTTAATCACTGTAAATAAAAATACTATGGTATTTGTGGCTGAGTGCTTGGCTCCCTTAATTGCTGCTTGCAGCTATATTTTATCTAAGTGTTTCCTATATTTTGGCAGTAACCTGGAGATAGACAGATATATTGAATACTTAAAGTACTTCAAGGTAATTTATCTTAATATCTCTGGTAAACACATCACTGTACAAATGTGACACAGAAGCTACGTGTAAATTGCTCTGAATACGAGGTAAAAAAAAATCCCCAAATTGACAGGCAATTAAATTCCCAAACATTTCCACACTGATCAAAGCACTATAAAATCAGTCCTTACTTGGTATTTGCGATCTTCTTTCAGGGGGAACCCAAAATATCGCTCTGTGAAGGCTGAGCCTTTTGAAAATAAATATAAGAACAGGCAAGACCTAAATCAGAAGCTTAACACTGCCAAATTTAATTATGAAACAAAGAATTGACCGTCTGTACACTCCGTAGTGAAATATTCACACGTGGCAATTAAGCATTATTTGGTAGGTTGGAAAGAACTATTGCATTTTGAAGTGTTTGGAACTAGTATTCTCATTGAATTCTGATCTTATTTGGGTTTATAAACACCAAATACAGGAGAAAAGAGCATATTATATGTAACACAGTAGAATACACGTACAATTGCATAACCCATTTGCCTAGATGACGCTGGAGATAGTAGACATTGTATAAGCTACTCCTGCTTGAATTTAGAAAAAATGAGAAAGTAGACACTCAGTTGTGTGCTATTGTCGTACTGCCTTCGTAAATTTTTGCAGTTGTGCATCTTTAGAGGGGCAATTGTCGGTTTATTTATTCCTCATCTACTGACATTTAACATATATTTCTAGATCATTATGCAATCATAATTCGATACAAGTATCCAAAATATGCGATAATGGTTTATGCAAATAGTATTCAATCCACTTACTATGGAATGAATGGGAAATGGTTTGGGATTTGGAAACTCAATACAAATACAAAGCAAATACCTGAATTATGCAATAATCCGTTATGCAATTAAGTGAATTCTACTGTACATTTTGGGATATGTGTATTTAAATACTTTATTGTAACGCGTTCATATCTGGTCAAATGGAATTCCTCAGCCTCTAATGTAAATTACAGGTTTTCGTTTCATACCTGCTTATGAGTTCAGTAAAAAAGAAAACTCTTCCTGGATTTAGCATCCAGAAAGCTCACTTTCAGAAGATTTAAAATTATGTTTGAAGACATTTTCTTTGAGCAGTATAGATCAAACGCATTATAAGGGGAAAGGGTGCTCTCTGAGTTGGTAAAGGCATGCTTTTCATAATCATTGTTCTGGATTTCTTGTGATTTTTTGTACTATAAATATCAAACTAAAGTTTACATTAATATTGGAGAGCCATGCCGGAGACCACAAAGAAAAACAGTGGCTTTGAATACTGATGGCAGTGTTGCGTTCAAGGCCAAAATGATTCACCAACCTTTCATGATTTGTATTCAGGTCTGTTTTTATTTTTATCCTTGCAATAGAGAAAAAACCTACAATATTTACAAGATAGTCCAGAACATCCTTTCTAGTGTGAAACCAGGAAAGTAATGTGTATTGAAATGTGTACGTAAAATATTTAAAACATGAGAAGTATCTTCAATGTATTTGAAATCAGATTGGGTTCAATTCTAGACTAAAATATCTGGGTCAATTGCAGTGTGCTAAGTTTGGAGTTTAAACCACAGCTTTAAACCCAGAGACCACAGACAGAACTGCATTAAAACTGGAGCAGCTAATCCTTATTTCACAGATTTGAACAGCTGTTCTAGTTGTAATTACAGAATGAATCCAGTTGTAGTTCATTGCTCCTGTTCAATTTCAGAATGTAATTAAATTAAATTTACTCAATTTTAATTGTATGTGGTATTCAATACACTGTAAAATAAACAGTGGAAGTAATGGTTTTATTAGCAAGCTGGGTTCATACTCTGTTCATACACTGTTCTGTTGACTCTGAGGTTCGTATTTCTGAGGTTCTCCTGCATCGTGTAGCATGCCAGGTGAAAACATATCATTCTTATTCCTTTCATCCATAACAAGCACAAATGGGATATTTATGCAAACTTAATTTATGTATTCATTCACATACCTTGCCAGAAATAGTCAAACTGATGGTACAACATAACCTGTTATTTATTTTATTCTTTTCATTTTTTACAGGGAAATGCATTAGAGAATTGAACGAGTGCACTTCACCTACTTTGAAGAACACTTGCCTACACAGCCTACGTAGTTTACTCATTAGTCTGATACCTCAAAATGAGAAAAAAACTGATGTTTTCATTAATTTAAAGTCGTTTTTTCCAGTGCAGCCTGGACATGAATCGTAAAAGGGGCTGCGGCCCAGTCCAGCTAAAATGACACATTTGGCACGGCTCACCGTAGAGTCTCCAGTCGGTTACCGGCGCCACGGCAACCCCACACCTGAACAAGGTGGCCGGAGAGAGGAGGAGTAGAGAGGTCAGAAAGCCACCGTATGCCTGACAGAAAACACATCACTGTCAGACCAGAACGTTCTGTTACCAGACATTACTCTATCCCATGTGGTACCACTGCCAGACATCAACATGGCATGCTAAACCACGGTCTACATTGAATTCAGCATTTGTCCTCAACTTACAAGTAATTAGGTTTTGTAAGCAAAATACCGTCCACTCCCTTACCTTTCCATAAACAGCAACTCTATTCTCATCAACATAGGGTAGGCTGCCCAGAGACCTAACAGAAATGAACAGACAAAAACCAATAATTAAATACATAGAAAGAAAATGACCAACAATTCAGACCTAAGACCAAAAAATTATTTATCATGCCACAATTGAATCTCTATACCAAATTAAACACTAGATCTGGTGTACACATGTAACACATTAGTTGTTAGCACATCATATATATTTCACACATACAATGAAAGAATGCCATAGAGGAAAAAGTTACACATCACATTAATTGAAAGTGCTAAATTGCTAATGCCTGCAAGCCATCTATTAATACATTAATTTTAATCTAAAACATTGTTCTGCTGCATATCCACAGCACAAATCTTAATGTGGGTTGGAGACCTACTTTTGCCTTCTAGCGTTATAATAATGTAATAATATATTTATTTGTATAGCACTTTTCAAGCATATACAGCACAAAGTGCTTTACATAGATAAAAAACATAATTAAAAAGAGAACAAACATTAAGAAAAAACAAACGCAGTAAAATGTAAAAGCAAATAATTAGGCATTCATAAAAGCAATCCTATAAAAATGAGATTTAAGACGTGATTTAAAAAAGGACACTGACTCAGCAGTCGAACCATAACAGGAAGGCCGTTTCAGACCCGAGGGGCCCTAACAGAGAAGGAACGATGACCTTTGTTTTTTAGCCTAGACATTGGAACAGCCAGCAGTGTCTGAACACAGGACTTAAAGGGCCTCAGGCCTCAGTGGCCTTTAGGGAATTAACAGGTCAGTAATGTCTTCAGGCGCCCGGCCGTGCAAAGCTTTGTAAGGAATTAGTGCAATTTTAAAATCAACTCTAAAAGTCACTGGAAGCCAGTGCAGTGAAGCCAAAACTGGGGTAACGTGTGACGTCCATCTTGTCCTCGTCAGCAGTGCTGCAGAATTTTGTATTACTTGAAGGCGAGCCAGGGATTGGCGACTAAGACAAGTATACAAGGCATTACAATAATCTAGTCTTGAAGAAATAAAAGCATGCAAGACTTTCTCAGAATCCTCAAAACATAGAGCAGATTTTATTTTTGCTATATTTCTTAGTTGGTGATTGCAAGACTGAACGAGCTTTTTTGTTTGTTGCTCAAATCTGAGGTTAGAGTAAAAAATTACTCCTAAATTTCTAGATACCGATTTTATATTAGAAGAAAAAAATCCAAGGGTCGATCAGATTTGATTAGCAACAAGCTCAGGGCCAATAACTAAAACTTCAGTCTTGTCTGAGTTTAACTGGAGAAAATTTTGAGACATCCAGGTTACAGCGGGGCAGTTATGCAGTACAGTCAACCTGCTGAAATCGTTTGGTTTGACTGCCAAATACAACTGAGTATCATCAGCCTAGCAATAAAACGATATGTTATGCTGACGTATTATTTGCCCCAAGGGTAAAATATAAATCGAGAACAGGATCGACCCAAGAATTGAGCCTTGGGGAACACCACACGTAATAGGTGCAGAGAAGGACACATGATCACCGATAGAAACAGATCATTTCCTGTTTGAGAGATATGAAATTAACCAATTCAACACAGTCCCAGAGATATGGAATTAATAAATTCAGCGCAGTCCCAGAGATCCCAAACCAGTTTCTATGTCCATCAGTTAAGATGGAATAATCAATAGTGTTGAATGCTGCACTTAGATCTAAATAAAACCAGAATGGAACATTTACCTGAGTCTACGTTAAGCAGTAAGTCATTTGTAACCCTGAGAAGTGCAGTTTCAGTGCTATGGAAGTTTCAGTGGATTCTACTGCGGCCGGAAGCCAGATTGGAATTATCTAAAATATTGTTATTTTCTATTGCTGTTAACAGTTGCTTTGTTAGAGCTTTCTCTAAGATTTTAGAAATAAAAGGTAGCTTTGAAATGGGTCTGCAGTTATTTATTAAAGAGGCATCAAGATTAGGCTTCTTTAGAAGGGGCTGGACAACAGCATATTTAAAATAATCAGAAACATATCCAGTGTCACAAAATTACAGTCTTGGGGGGATTGGCCTCTGGTAAGATGGCTAGGGGCCTGGAGGAGGGTTTCATGTGGGACTCAGTGTCAATAAGATCTTCTATAAAAATAGGCATAAAGGAATTCAGAACATTTATGCGTTGACGGGGTATTTCTGTACAATGGACAGGATGAGTGATCTTAGATCTAATATTATCGATCTCCTCAACAAAGAAAGATAAGAACTTCTCACAATCAACAGTAGATAAAGCAGAAACACATGCAGGTGTACAATTCACAAGCCGGTTAATCGCATTAAATAAAAACCTGGAGTTGTGCTGATTAGCAGAGATTAAAACTGATGATAAATATTTACTTTAACTGCCTTGTTGAAATGTATTAATAAGTCCTTCATTTGAAAATAATGAACTTGCAATTTAGTGGACTTCCATTTGCGTTCTGTTTTTCTGCCTTCCCTCTTAATTATACGTATTTCATAATTTGTCCAGGGGGAATGTTTTGTAACAGACGTTGTCTTCATTTTGAAAAGAGCAATAGTTTCCAGTGTAGACTGGCATAGATTATTACATCTATGTAACAGTTCCTCAGTATGAAACGTCTGTTATAATTCTGCTGGAATTGGCAAAAGCAGCAGAAAACTTTGAAGCAGTTTGAGAGTTAATGATGCGTGAGCGAAAAGAGTGACCACTATAGTAAGGCATAGGAAGCTCTACATCAAATAAAACACTCAGGTGATCGGAGACACAAACATCTTTACCTTCAAGGTTGGTTAGGCTTACGCCAAAAGTAAGAATAAGGCCGAGCGTATGCCCTTTAGAGTGTGTTGGTTCGTTTACATGTTGCACTGAATTAAGAGACTCCGCGAGATTTAAAGACTCAACAGTGAAGGGGTCTGTAAGGGTGTCAATGTGAACGTTAAAATCACCTGCGATAATGATTCTATCGTAAGGGAGCATGGAACATTACAATAAACACCTGCCTGACTACGTCTCTCTCAGTCTTTTGTCAAGTGATGATGGTCTTAATAGAGCCAGGAGTAGATTAGCTGGAAAACGTCCCTTTTTTTGTGGTGACTGTGAGGCTTCTGCCCTGGCACCACTTCAACCCCCCCCCAAACACACCCATGTCTCGACTTACTGTCTGTGTTATTG
The DNA here is from genome assembly GCA_022702515.1 of Ilyophis sp. 1 JC-2022. Lineage (NCBI taxonomy): Eukaryota > Metazoa > Chordata > Actinopteri > Anguilliformes > Synaphobranchidae > Ilyophis > Ilyophis sp. 1 JC-2022. The sequence continues at coordinate 45,246,393 of CM040398.1, read as the reverse complement.
ACTCCCAACAACTGAGGCACAGGGAGCAATGAGCCATATCTGGAGATTTCCTTTAGAAATGCTAGCGATGGTGGGAGGGCATTATTTATTGAAATTGTTGGTGTTTCATTTCATCATGTTTCCAACGGCCTGAAAGGTGATATCCAATGGGAACGAGGCCAGAAGCTCCATCATTTAGGATTTGATGCTTTATATCTCTCTATCCCTCCTGCTCTTTTTCATCTTTTCTCTGTCTTACTCTCTACATCTCTCTCTCTCTCTCTCTCTCTCTCTCTCTTCATTACTCCCTTAAATGAATATAAAATGGCAGTTTAAATGTCCATATGCTTGGGGGGGGGTGATGCTTACACTCAAGTTACCTCACTGAATAAGCATATAAGCATAATAAGTCTATCAATTAAAAATGTGTCCAGTAAAATGTGAGATTCCCTGAATTTAAGATTCTAAACTGCACTTCTGTTTTGATGTAAAACAGTGTGACACAAGTATGTGATAGATATTATAATCTAGGACTTTATGGCCTGCATCTCATTTGAAAGTAGCTGGCAGTGACACCATGGTAAAGCTTGAGACTGGACATAGATTACACTGTAAGTGAAGAAAGCAACATGTACTGAGAAAATTATCAATATTTAGTTGCTGAGAAAGTTGCTTTGTAAAATCATAACATATATGTCTACATATTATTCACTAGCATTTATTAAATTACATTCATTGTACATTTATTTTAAGGCAAACTGCAAAAGCACTATATCAGGGGTACCAAACTTTTTGTTCACCCCTGAATAAAAGCTGGCCTGACGTGGGAATTAAATAAATTAAATCTGACTGATGTAAATGCCAGTGGAAAATGTATTGTTCATGTTGAGATATTTTGGAATATTTAATACCGTTTGAAAGCCAAAGCACTACACCACACCGCTCCTTTCCGGTGACATCTTGGGAGATTGTTCGAGACACAGTATAAATTTTTTACCCAGCTCAGATCAAGAGTTCAGGCTGCTCTTCATTTAACACGCCATGATCTTAACCGAGTGCTATCTCCTCACTCTTGTTGGCTAAAATCAATGGTGGAATTCACGATAGCAGACAGAGAGCCAGGAATGAGAAACATCAATCGCTTCCCCACCCTCTGGAATTGATAGTTTAACGGTAAGCGATGGGAAAAACCTTCTGCAGCATGTTTGGAGGACTTTTCCCATTTAGAGAGAGAGAGCATCCTTTCACAGCTCGTTCCATAATAAAGGGGTCGATTTCTCAGGCACGCACTCCACAGCTGCAATCTGGTCCTGCATGTCCACGGTCCCCAGACGCTGGTGGATCGCCTGCAGAACCCTCTGGCCCTGAAAGCCGCTCCCCCTGCCGTCCAGCCGGGCCACAATCACACTGTCCGAGCTGACCAGAACCGAGTCCCAGTCCAGACGGAAGCGGTCGTTCACAGATTGGCCTCCGGGGGTGCTGTCACTGCAAACATAAAGGGGCAGCATGGTCTTCATGTGGAGTAGATGGACTCCTTTTATTAAACAGGAAATATATGTGATATGTGGTTAGAGAACTATTTGTAGCTTGTCCAATGTTCAGTATGTCTTATGTCTTACACTATACTTATTTAGAATTTTTCACATAAATACAATTACGTTTGTACATAAATCCATCCTCATTGCATACTGGACACTACATTAAGCGTACATTACAGAGCGAACCTGAAGAAAGACTGCCGAAGCTGCTCTCTTGTTTGTTTATGCTTCCAATTGAATTTTGATAAATTAAAAAATATATTTATAATAAGGTTGTTCCTGTGTTGAGTGTGCGGTTTACACTGAACCACAAAGCCCAATGTGTGTTTTTTTCTTTTTTGGACATACTCTTGCTGCAACCTGCACCTCTATTGAAGAAACACATGCGCATTGAACTATTTTTCTGCTGGTACTACCTTAAATGTCTTTATACAGAAATTATCCAGTGTTTAACCGCAAATACGTATTAAGTATTCTCTGCTTAATCAGAGCAAAATATATTTCTAAATCTATATGTATATATTATACATATTTTTCTTTACATTTGTCTTGAAATGAAATCAAGTATCAGAACTGTTGATCTGAAAATGATTTTGTAAATGTGTGACCATGGACACAGATAGGTACAGATACATACACAATGAGAAGGAGAGGGTACTGATTCGCTTCATCAAAATCGACTGGAAAATATATTTCCATGGGGAATGCTGAAATTAGAATAATAAAAAAAAAACAGTTTTCAAATTCTGAGAAATTACACCATGAATACACAAGAGATATCTGAACAGTGGGAAGAAAATTCTCAATCCCTTATTATAACAAATGTCAAACACTCGCAGTTTCTGCTTGAAGTGATTATTCAAGGACAACTTATTATTTATGACAAAAGAACATACAAAACGGCAGTATAAAAGGTATGCTCTACTGGTACATGCATTCACTGTACAAATTATTATGTGTTCACCATACTTTCATCAGCGCTAGGCTAAAAAACCATTGGAGAAGAGCTGATAATACAATACATGGGTTCCTATAGTTATTATACTCTAAGCTTGTGACCATTTTATTCTAAAGCCACATTCTTGTCACTCAAAGTGGCACCTATCATCACTCAGTGACATAAATAGACCTTTGTGATGTTGGGCTTGCATGTACACGCAAATAAAGGCATAACGACATGGTGTCAGATACATAACTTATTATTATAAGTAATGCTGATTTAAGAAAGGGAATACAGACATGTTAAACAAAATTAATATAAAAAACATCAGATAACTGTTAAATAACCATAATTCTGCTATAATGTGAGTGTGTTTCTCAATGCCTATATGCCTCTTACCCAGAAACCAAAAAAATTTAGTTTTTGTTGTTATTAAGTTGAGCACATAAGGTCCCCTCATTGAGCCTATGTCATTGCTCATGATATAGTCTCTGAATTAACGCCCTCTCTTATAAATGTGTTCAACATTGTCACTGGATTTCATATTCTCTTAACTTATCAACCTTACCCTTATTAAAATATGTTTTTAATGTCATATCGCTTTGTTATGACATGTCTCATCTGATTGGACAAACGAGACATGGCTTGTTAGATTTCCGCATACATTTCAGCATAAATGTTTTCCCATAATCGTTACTTCATTAATTCTGTGTTTGTAATATTCTTTCTTTTTACTTTTATTCAACCGAGTCACAAGATTCCTTAGCTTACAGTAGACTTATCTATCTGACAGGGAATTGAGTAGTCTGTCTGAAGCTTCCATCTCCTTGAGCCAGTAGATCTTTCAATTCGTAGTCAATCCATGGGGCATTTTGACTTATTATTTTTTATCAACCTTACCCTTATTAATATTTATGAATATTTAATACCCTTATTAAAATATTCAATGGTGCATGCTTGTTCACAATCTCCATAAATAAATTCATAATCACACTAAGAGCAAGTTCTGGGTCATTTTCAGCACACACTTCAGACCATTGCACACGCTCTACTTCTCACACAAAGGCTTCCAGATTAAAGTGTGTGTAAGACATTTTATAGATAACTTTATTACCCCCTTTGGGGATTGTGCTCTTCCTTGATAAGACTGCCATATTATGATCACGACAACCGACTGTTAAGAGAAAGTGCCTGAGAGCAGTGCTTAGGAGTATTCGTAAAAATATGATCAACGCAGGTTGATGAGGTTCTGGCAAGCTTATGAGTGAATACTCTGGTGGTATTGAAATGACTTGTGTCAGGTTTCAGGCACGAGTCATACAATGAAGCTTAGATTTCATTGGGCATCAAGTGATGAACAAATTAAGTAAACTTAAGTATACTTCTCTTTTTTCATCAGAGGCTTTATCCAGCATACCACAAACAGCATCAACATACTTTCTATATGCACTTGGAGGCCTGTAGCAGCATGAATTGGTTTAAGTGAGGTAAATTAACATGTACCCGTAATGCCTCTATGTTATTAACCATTAGATTTACCCTGGGTTTAGCTGGAATGCGGCTTTAGGTGTAAACAACCACACTTCCACCGAATCTATTCCTATCCTTCCGAAAGACACTGTAACCTTGTATTGCAATCTCTTAATCATCAAATGTGAGGTCCAGGTGAGTTTCTGATATAGCCAAAATGTGAATGTCATATTGACTGTACTTGATAACATAGTCCATGTACTTTGTTCCTTAAGCTATATACACTTAATCAACACAGTATAACACCAAGTCAATGAAACTTCTGGGATATCGATCTGTCCAGTTAGGAAGCATAAACGAGTGATCAATTTCACCTGCTTTGGTGCAAATGAAAGTGACAACAGATGGACAGGAGAGGCAACAGCAAGACAACCCCCAAAAAGTAAATGGTTTTGCAGGTGGTGGCCGCAAACCATTTATCTCTCCTTATCCTTCCTGACTGATTTTTCTCTAGTTTTGCATTTTGCTAGTGCCCTTGTCACTACTGGTAGCATGAGGCGGTACCTGCAGCCCATTCAGGTTGCACAGGTAGTCCAGCTCCTCCAGGATGGCATATTGATACATGCCGTCGCAAGAAAGTTTGCTGTGTCTCCCAGCACAGTCTCAAGAGCGTGGAGGAGATACCGGGAGACGGGCCATTACACGAGGAGAGCTGGACAGGGCCGTAGAAGGGCAACAATCCAGTGGCAGGACCGGTATCTGCTCCTTTGTGCGAGGAGGAAGAGGAGGAAAACTGCCAGAGCCCTACGAAATGACCTCCAGTGGGCTACTCGTGTGCATGTTTCTGTCAGAAACAGACTCCATGAGGGTGGCATGAGGGCCCGACGTCCTGTAGTGGGACCTGTGCTCACAGCCCAGCACCGTGCAGCTCGACTGGCATTTGCCTGAGAACACCAGAATTGGCAGGTTCACCATTGATGCCCCGTTCTCTTCACAGATGAGATCAGGTTCACACTGAGCACATGTGACAGACGTGAAAGAGTCTTGAGACGCCGTGGTGAATGTTATGCTGCCTGCAACATCATCCAGCATGACCGGATTGGTTTCATTGACTTGGTGTTATACTGTGATGTTTAAGTGTTCCTTTAATTTTTTTGAGCAGTGTACATTCAGATGTGCGATTAGCAGGCATTTTGGAAAATGGAAAAATCAACATCATCATTATCACCACCTTCATATTCATCATCAATACCACTATCATCCGCTCAATCGTAATCATCATCATCTCAAATGACACATGACTATGAACGCGATACCTGGCCTTGTCAGGTTAAAAGTTTGTTTGATTTATGACTGATAAGAAGGATGTCTGCTGTCTTTCCTCGTTATTGTCCATTTGAATCCCTGCCTGGTCTTTCTTCACACACATTTCCACACATCCATTAGCCACTGCTGAAGACAACACTAACACAACTGTGGTCTCATTAGTCATAGTCTCTCTCTCTCTCCCTCTCCCTCTCCCTCTCCCTCTCCCTCTCCCCCTCCCCCTCCCTCGAAAAAATCTGGAAAAAAATTATACTAGCAAAAAGAGTTTTACAGGGTGGCGTTATCAATTAACAGAGCTGGATATTTAGAGAAGCAATTCAGATTATTTACAAGCATTACGGTGGAGCTGCAGAATCTAACTGAAATATAAATACAATTAGTGCGTCATCCTCTTCATCATAATCATCATCACAATCACTCCCATCACTAACATGCTGGTGCCGTTATCATAGCCGAGTTAGCCTACCATAGCTATTCACATGCAGAATTCGTTGCTCTTTCCTTGGGATTTGTCTGTTCTTCAAGGCCTCTCTGAGCTCCCTGTTTTCGTCCAAAGTTAGGTTACCTATTGAATGACAGGGTAGTGCATTTTTGCATTATGAAAAAAGTAAAATAAATATATAAAGACAATAAATGATCAGGGCTTTATAATAAATAGACTTGTTGAAAGACATTCCAGTAGCATTCCCCAAAAGCATCAGTTATTCATATATTCATACATCTCTCAGAAAGGTATACAGCAATGCCAAAACAGTCAAATTAACACATGAGAAAGCAATCTTTCCCACTTTCCTTATTTTTGAAATGCACAATGGATTTTGAAACAGTTGCCAACACAAGTCAGCAGTTATATATTTGTCCACACATCTTTTTCATAAACAGTGAGCACGGTGGTTCTCTCTTTGAATTGTAAATAAGTAATGGTCAATATGTAATGGCTATTCAACAGAAAGCATTTCTGGGAATGAAGCTTGCTATATTTTTGTAATCCTTAATTAACAGCACATTTCACACACTTGGTTTTTTCCAGCAGATTTATTTATGCAAATGAGAATCCTACACCAGAATATATACACATCCCCAACACTGGAATTGTTTGTACAGCTGAGTAAATAAACCAAGAATAATGAGGCAGTTGACTTAATAACATGAATTCAGTGTGTGCTGTGCTGAGGCGAGATTAATTAAACATTTATCAATTAATTCCACGGCTACATACTGTACATTCCTTTAAAAGCAGGAAGAAAACTGTGCCCCGTTTTGATAAGATGCAGAGCCACCATGGTTGGTTGCTTCAGTGTCTGCTCGACAATTTTCATGTCACAGAGAACGGCGTGGCTGTGTCAGGATGATGTAATAGAAAAAAAAAGACTGCAGACTCACACTTATTCTTATACTTTCGTTAATCTATCTTTATTCATAACGGAAAGATTGATTCTTTAAGGTTTTGCTCTCCAGAGAGATGCGAGTTGTACTTACTGCTTAGATCACTCAGTCTGTGGACTGTTGTTTTCGGAATACCAGGACCTGTAGTTAAGAGATCACTAAGTCTCAGCAAAAATGTCTCACACGCACATACGCACACACACAGATACACCAAGCACACAGACACACACACAAACACACACAGACACACAAGACACACAAACACACACACACTCCAGAGACACAAACACACACACACACACAGTGATAAATTAAACACATAAATATTAAAACATAGTTGAATTGACTATAAGACACTACACCAAGGCTAGATTACGTATCCCCAAAATCTGGTTAAATAAGTATTACTCTGAGCACATTCTATTCCTTCGCGACTAACACCAGGAAAACGTTACATGCGCAGCACTGATCATTTTCCCGTCAACCCACAGTCTGACAGCGCAACACATCTGCTTTTACATTTAAAAATACATGAAAGAAGAGTAGCTATGATCGGGCTATTGTGGAGCTTTGCAGCTACACGTTTACCATTGCAGTTGAGCAGAACATTCTGGGCGTTGGGACTGAAGTCCGCAGTGTAGTAAGCGCACTGTTGGTACAGATTGCAGGTGAGGCACTCTCGGTGAAACGGGTTGACGGTCGACGCCCTTTGAATTAGCAGGGAGAATGTGAGTCAGGTTTAAAATGAGCATTGAAATGGTTAGCCTGAGGGGACACCTACAGTAGCAGACCCCAGCCATTTTAAAATGCTGGGGGCAAAAGCCGCAACAGTAAACAGTAAACAGTAGTGGGAAATTTTCTTTCTTTTTTTTGTTACTTCATGTGACACCTCCCTCATTCTGCGTATATTTTGGAGGAGGGTGTATACCATCTACCAAGTTATAGCCAAGAATGTCAGTGAAATACAAAATAAAATAAATAAATCTTATAAAAAATGTTATCCAAAAATTTATAGATGGTTTCCCACTGGAAACCTCAATTGCACTTGCTTTTTTGAAGTTTGGGCTGTTTTATTTTTTTGCCCAATTATCTTTTGTATTTCCACTGCAAAGCGTCTTTGTGACAGTATTTCTAGAAAAAGTGCTATACACTGAACTGAATTCCCATCCATTTAATCTGGTTAACATTCTCTTTTCTATGCTTCCCTTAGTTTCAGTGTTTAGAATATGTGTGATTGAGCACTATTTGCCAAGACTATGCTGTAAAAAGCCCCATGCAAGCTAGTACAGACATATATAATCAGGACAAAATGACAAAAATCAATAGAGAAAATCAATAAGAGCTCATCATAAATATAAAAGGTTATTCTTGGGGAAAGAAAACCTTCAGCTTGTCTTGTTCAGCCTGTGGCCCATTGATCGGTGAGCCATCTCTGCCGATGCCGTTTGGCTGAGCACTCGAACAAAGGGTCAGTCTCTTAACACCAGCATGTAAGAATAAGACTTGCTTTCGCAGTAATGAAAGGTGCTGTTCACCAGCTGGCTTGAAATGGCCCAATGACCTTTGAGCAACCCACTGTACAACTGGAAAACTGGCCATTATGAATTGAGCTACCTACCATGGCTTTTAAGGACACAGTGGGTATAAAAAGGGTATAAGAAATAAACACAGGGGAAAGCTTTGATTTGATGTGCCAAGCATTTAGGTGCATTTAAATATTACCCTAAAGCAGTGACTGGGGTTTCTTTTATAATGCTCATTCACTGTTGCAGGTAACCTGAACTTCAAAACTCATACTTGACTTTAAATGTATACTCATCATTACAATTAAATTGTAATAATGAGGTGAACAAATAATCGATACAAAGTATTCAAATAATACTTTCAGCACGAAACATGAACATAACATGTTAAAATTATATTTAAAAAACATATTTAACTATTTACTTTGGCTCTCCAGAGGGAATTTCCTTAAATGTTAATATCTCAAAAGATATTCCCTGAACATCCATGGTTTAAAGTTTGAGTTGAAGAAGAAGCTGTATCATTCAGAAATTTGCAACAGAATACATTTATTTCAGACTAGTCACATACAGTATCCATAACATAAGTCGCCTAATGCAGGGGTGTCCAAACTACGGCCCGCGGGCCAATTGCGGCCCTTGAAGCGTTTTAAAGCGGCCCTCGAAACATTTCAGAAGAATTATTAAATCTGGCCCGCTGCTACAAATGAGAAGAAAAAAAATGCTGTTTTTTTTTTTAACACTAGGGGGCAGCATAGTAAAAGCCCAACTCTAAAAATAGATCAGCAGTTTGCGCCCCCCCAAACAAAAAATTATCTTATGCATTAGCTAGCCAACGTTCCTGTAGCCTACAAATCGTGTTCTTATCAACATGGCGACTGCAAAGAATCGAAAGGTGGATAGTGAATGTAGGAAATTTCAGCCACGATGGCAAAATGAATACTTTTTCACTGAGTACAGAGGCAAGTGTGTCTGTTTAATTTGCCAGGAATCAGTAGCGGTGATGAAAATAATTTAACGTTGAGACATTATGAAACGAAACATGATGCGTCTTTTAAGGCATATACTGGAGCAGCCAGAGAAGAGAAATCAAAGCAGTTGGCGGCAAGCCTATCATTGCAACAAACCCAGTTTTTTTGTGCTAATCAAACGCAGCAGAATGCTACCAGGGCTAGCTACGAGGTGGCTAAGCTAAAAGCGAAGTATGGAAAGGCCTTTGTAGAGGGTGATTTTATTAAAAGAGTGCGTCACAAAAATTGTGGAGATTGTATGCCCAGAAAAGAAACAATACTTCTGCAATGTTAGTGTTGCGAGAAACACAGTGGGCCGGCAAATCGAGGATTTCTCAGCTAACATCAAGCGCAAATATCAGACAAAGCTCCGTTGTTTCTTTTCTATTCAATTGCGTGTGACGAGAGTACCGACACAACATATTCGGCTCAGCTACTCATTTTTTTGCGGGGGGTTGACGATGATTTTTGCATTACTGAAGAGCTCCTCGACCTTCGGAGCCTGACTGGAACAACGAAAGGAGCTGATATTTTTGAAGCTGTGTCAGTTGCTATTCAAAATCGGAATCTCCCTTGGGACAAGTTGTGTGGAGTTACAACAGATGGTGCTCCAGTCATGATAGGTGAGCGTAACGGAATGGCTTCCCTGGTTTGCAGAAAAGTTCATGAGTCTGGGGGCGAGGCTGTTAAATTGCACTGTATTGCGCCAAAGTCACGAAACTGGGCGATGTCATGAATACAGTCGTGAAAACTATTAACATAATTTGTGCGAAAGCATCGGGCATTCCTGTCTGAAATGGATACAGAATATGGGGACGTGATCTACCACTCTGATATACTCTCACATATGTGAGCAAACATTTTCCCTGATGACGCTAAACAAGAGCCGTTTGCGATCAAAGATAACAGACAGTCAACCTTTGCGATGTCCTGCGAATCACATCTACAAACCTCACGCCCGACATCACAGCGATTCTTCAGTCCAAGGCACAACAACACTGTTCTCATTAGAAGTGTCACTGGTGAGTGAAATTCTTAAAATCTCTTCAAGCTCGCCTTTTAATAGGCTATAATACTATTCGCCTAATTTAAATAGAAATCTAAGTGATGTTGGCAACTGTATGCCACATGTCTGAGCGCACTTGTATTTATTTTACACACACACGCACACATAGCCTATATATATATATATATATATATATATATATATAATAGCCTGTGGCCCGTGGTAGTCATCATTTTTCTCCATCTGGCCCTCAGTGAAAAAAGTTTGGACACCCCTGGCCTAATGTATTTAAATACGTTTTTTTATTTTTTAAAGCGCGTATGCTTTTAAACAACCACAGCAACGTATGTCAGCCCTAAGTGCGATAGGTGGTCGCTGTGGAAATGTCGACTGTATGGGACTTTGGCAAAATTTAACAAGATAAACTCTTCAGGGTTAATCAGAAAACAGCTGTAGCTGAATATACTGGTAAGTACTTGGTTTCTGAAAGTGCATCAGTTACTATATATAGTACAGTAAGCAAGAGAAAATGGCGAATGCTCATTTGTACAACGTTTAAAAAAAAAAAAATTCCTATACGTGAACATGATTTTCTTAGCGTGTATAAACGGTGCATTTTAAGCATTTTACCGTATGTGGCTGTGGTGACAGGAGGGTCATAAGTGCTTTGGCCTATTAATAGCACCCTCCTATTTGATTGCGCTTCAGTGTAACTGGAGAAGCTGAGGTTTTCAACAATACTACGTCAAAATTTACGGGGTTTTCTTAAAGCTGTAGTTTATCATTTCAGACAAACATGAATATTGTAACTGAGGCGGATACGTCTCAACCACTAGGGGAGAAGTTTATAAAGTTAAGATGCAAAAAAGCTTGACTAAGGACGCACCTGTAGAGTTGTCTTCGAGTCGACCCCTCTTCAGTGCTGAGAAAATAACTGAAGACAGAAAAATGCCACTTGAATGTATATAACTCACCGCGTGCAAAATGGAGGCAGTGCCATTTTCCAGTTTATTTACTCAAATTTAGTTATCATTCACATTATTCCTGTATTCTTGTTGTATTATGTGCTCACTGGTTTCTGATATACGTATCTGTGAGTATTTCTTATATGTATTACATTTAACAGCTGTATACAATTAATACTACAGGACACCTGTCACTTGTCTTTTTGTACTCAACACGTCTTGGCTAATTTGATATTTAAAATAAATAAATAAAGAGTTCTTGATTCATCACCTGGCTAAACTAAGGTCAATAAAAATAAAAAAATAAAAGATGACTGAACTTACACTGTGTTTGTGCCCTCATCATATGCCGAGATTTGGGTCACCTCCCAATTCCCTGAGGTCAAGTGACGGATGTTGACCTCCTCCCGCTCAGCCTGTGGAGAACATTGTGGTACACATAGTTATTTCAGCATTTTGGATATGAAAGCCATTGAGGGCTGCCAAGCTGACTTATAGAACGCAGAGGTCAGATAAGGCAAGACGGCAAGACGTAGAGCTTGCGCAGATCAGAAAGTGTCCTCCGTCTGACCTCCACAATGTAATATTGCATCTGGCAGCAGTACTCTGGGACATTACGGTCCATCGACAATATCAGCCCCTGACATCCCATAAAAGGAAATGTAAACGGGTCACAGAAATAAATCCAGAAAACCATGTCACACCCAAGAGAGAAAGAAATATAAAACTGACGTTAAAAAGGAATGAGAATAAAATTAATTGTGCGTTGTTGAAATAAAAACTGCTTAAATTGGGTTCTACTTCAGGAAGGTGCTGCAAGTGATTGATTGATTTTTAGACAACTTACACCAAACAAGTCTGGTTTTATGTAAGAGCCAGAAGGTCAAATTAATCACAAACTGTGTTTGTGAAACTGCAGGGCACTGCAGTCCATCTTGCAAATTCAGACCCGATATCTAAGCTATGCCCTTCGACTTTGACTTTGTGAACCACCTCTGTGAAACAGCGCCCTGGGGAATGTGTGGGAAAAGTTAGACCAGAATAAATAAATTGAGGTGAGAAGAGGATAGCCTTGAGATGGAGAATAAAAAGGAGAGAACAGGCTGGAGTGTCTATGATGGTGACCTGATCGGACAGCATGGCCAGGTGGTGAAACGATCCCTGTCCACCGTGCTTTATCGGCATCGCCAGAAAGAATCTGCCCCCGTCCTTAGAAAACACTGGCTCTTCCTCCTGGAAGTCAAATAAACGGAGCCGGAATTGTTTGATACCACAACGGAGAGAACATCCGACAGGTCACAAGGCCATTTTAGTGCCCTGCTTTTAACATACCGTGAGTGACTGGCAGCTGCACTGCAAGACATTATTTATACCGTGAGTGACTGGCAGCTGCACTGCAAGACATTATTTATACCGTAAGTGACTGGCAGCTGCACTGCAAGACATTATTTATACCGTAAGTGACTGGCAGCTGCACTGCAAGGCATTCTTTTCAGATGTCATATCATGAGGGGTATTTTATTTATTAGTTTAAAATTGCATGCAATTTAAAATGTATTACTTTTTTCCTTGTCATTTGAAGAATGCTCTTATGTTGGCTCTTGTTAACAATGCTATTAATGCTCTTTTTAAAAAACAATTCAGAAAACAAATTGACAATTTCATACAGTAAGCATTTTAATTTCATATTTAATTTAAGGATATATACCTTTTTTGACGTGCAAAAATGATCTCCATTTCCTCTAGAGATTCAATGTTTTGCTCTCAAAGGCTAACTAACCAATGCACAGTCATGTGGTATGGCACAATACATGTTTCTTCAGACCCTCCACCTCTGAAGTCACCAATATAGAGTACAAGAGCGAAAGTAATGCATTAATAAATGAAATACAAGCACCCAGACTAATATATTACATCGTCTTTACCTGTCTGTCAAGCCACGTATCTGATGTCATCACATGTTTCTGCAGAAGAAAGAGGAAGCACACACCAGAAAGCGATAAGAAGATTGCCTTTAACACACACCCGTCACAGTATCTCTGATCTGATAATAGCACAGGGTAGGTGCATCTTCGCCCTCAGCTGCCAGAACAGTTTACTTTACACAGCAATTAAGCTGCACCTCATTTGGAATCATTGATGATTTGGCTCTTCATTATGTATGCAGTCAATGAGGTAATTGGGTGAGAACGGGGACCTTTCTGGCCCATCAGTGTCATCATACGGTGGAAGGCTATTCCAATGCGTAGCATCGGTGTACCAAACACAATAATTTATTACATGGAATGACTGCCCATTAGAGGTGGGACTGCAGAACACCTTGAAGCATCTGAACAGTTAAGGTCAATGGTGTTCCAGCAGTCTTAGTGAATGCATTGCCTTGTCATTTTGAAAATTGAGTTTGAAAAATGATGGTATCACTGGAAAGCCGCATGCAGGATTCACTGTATTGTCTCTTTTTTCTCTTTCGAATGCTTTGTACCATAAAGAATTTAGCAACAGCAGGCAGAAAAATAACAAAATGAATGGACCATGGGGTTGCTGGGTGACTTCTGCCACTACAGTTGTTTTGGATACAGCCCACGGTTTGAGATGATGAATTTGACCATCAGACTGAAGCCTAATTGGCCGAAGCGCAGCTCAGCTGGTGGACTGCGAAGTCAAAAAGAGAGGCAGCTGGCATATCGGGCTTCACAGAAAAGTGCACTCTTCTAACGTCTATTTCTACAACAGCGACTGCTCCTTGTTTCGATGATGTGTTGTGCCGGTCCGGTGTATCTATTTATTTATTCTATTCAGCATCGTCTATGATGTTCATTGTTTTACGTTCCGGTAAAACAACCCAATTTACACCTGGGAATCAATAAAGTATTTCTCCATCTATTCTACAAATATAGATTTATGGTTCTAAAAATGGAAGAACATGAATAATGAGGGTGAAACCCACAGTGCAGGTGCCCTGCGTTCCAGAGCATGTCCTGGTAGGACACCGTATGTATACAGCGCAGTCACCAGTCAGCTTACCTTGACACAGTCCCCGCTGATGGCGTCACACAAGGTCAGAATGGAGGTGTTCTGAGCCCGGTTCAGCCACCGTACCGCAACCATCTGGCTCGCGGCCCACTTCACCATAGCGATGTAATACTCACTAGAGAGAAGGATCGCAGGATAAATAAATATATATATGCCTCATTATATATTAATTTATTCACTTATTTACCATGCTCATAGTTAATGAACCGATCAGACAGCACTGTGCAAGACTAAATTAAGATTCTGTTAGTCTTCTGAGGGGGAGAATTATTATCTTTGTCTTTATCATTATCACCATAATCCTCCTCATTGACATTGACATTATCTTGACTGTGACTGTCATAGTGATTTCTTACATTTCACACATATTTGACATTCGCAATAGGGCACATTTCTTTCCCCTGTAAACTGCATTTAACAATTCTACTTCACAAAGCAGAAGGGAAGTATTATTCATCCTGGAATATAATAACTTAAATATACCTTTTCTCAAAGCTGCTTGGAGGTACCATTTCAGTTGTTTCTGAGGAACCATCTAAATTAACCACGTAGAGCTTGACTGTAGGGTTAATCTGTCCAGCCTGTAATGCAGGAAATACATTTTATATAAATGAAACCTGTTAATTCCATCGATCTCACTTCACTGGAAATTCCTAACACTGACAAGCGACAGGCTAATGGCAGGTCAGAGCAGCACAGGTCAAACACAATAATTTGAGCGTAAGTATTCACAGAAAAGGCATTTACAGTATGTATGTCAAAGGTATTAGTGTTTTGTTAACATAAGAAAACAGGGTATATTGTCTAGCCATGAAATGCCCCAGTATTTTCCAAATTACACCCACAGTCACAATAATTTAATGAGTTATGCTCTTCATGCATTTTGAAGACTAACAAACAAAGGCAAAATGAGAAAATGGCTGAAGGGTATCATGGAAAATGTCCTTAGGCCCCAAACCCAGACTGCCATTGATTAAACTTGATTGGGTCAAATCCCATTAATTCACAACTCATTGTAAGTGGCCCATTTGGCAGAGGTTCGAAATCATTAAATAAAAAGAAATGCAACAAAATGGCTTCTCTTCCACTATTTATTTACTCTATGTAATGATGCAGTTTCTGATGGGTTTCTGCTTCGCATGGCTATAATGCATTCTACTTTACAGTTTATTATCAACTGAAACGTAGAGACAACCCAGAGAGCAGTGATCTTGCATACTTTCATTCCAACTGCAATAGACTGAACCATAAGTGTAAACATTTATTTATAGTGCTTTACTGCTAATATATTTCTGCTATTCATTCAATATGCTGCCTTAGCACTGAAAGAAATAGCATTTGCTTAAACCTTTTACTCAATATTACCACACATACACAGACAGACAGACAGACACACACAGTGGAAAAATATTAAATGGTAGATAAATGCAGTGATTCAGTTCTTCTACTCTCAGCACCTCCGGATACATTTCCACATCCTCCCATAAAGGTTGACAGTGTTGTCTTATTGTCTTATTTTCAGAACTGAGTTATACTCTTGATGAGGCGTCACTTAAAGTCCCATCGTTTTGGCCTGTGTTTTATTTCAATCCCCCAGGGCAGAGCCAAACAGTGTTTTAACGACAGCCTTTGAAAACTATTTACTCGCAAAGCCGCTCTTTCAATCCGGAGCAGACGCAACACGGGACACTGGGAAGGATTTTCAGATTTTCAGATCTCTACAGCCTTCATGTCACCTTTCAAAGGATTTATGTCCCGTTTTTGTGAACATTTCTTGTTAATAAAACAAATCAAAAATAAAAAGACAGGTCTCAACAAAATCAAACCAGCTCTCCGTGGGTAAATTATTCATTGGTTATTATTATTAAATATAAATGTTCTAGCACGAGTAGAATTATTTTGTGGTTTTGGGAGTGGGTGTCTATGGGGAGGAGGGAACTGGCTGTGGTACAGAATAAAAAAGGGAACCATTACCCTCTCTAATTGGATTTTAAAATCACATTTAAGAATGGGCCAGTGAATTCTCCTTCTTTGAAGGGTACATTTCTCTATGGATAATGGATATACTGCTAAAATACTCCAGATCTTAACTGAGGACAGAGGCTCGGCATTCTGAGCTGTAGTCAGCCCCATAACCCCTATCTTTTACAGAGGCAATGGTGTGTTGAATTTCTCATATACAGCTTGTGTTATATACTTTGTTTTGGAATTAATTTCAGTTACATTGTATTACCCAGTAGCAAGCTTTTTCTTATTTTTTTTATTTTCGCAAAATTGTAATATTTTGATAGGAATGCACGCTTTTATATAAAAGATGAATCTTAACCCCGGATTTTAACAGGAGATGAGTTCGCTCCTACCTTTGGGTAAGGGTACTGCTGACCTCGGGGGTAGAGGGCACCGGTGAGGCGGGGAAGGAGCATGTTGGGGACCAGGGTGTCTTCGATGGACAAGAAGGCCAGCCTGTCCCCGTTTGGGGCCCACCAGTGTGCCACATGGGTGTGTAGCAGCTCTTCTGTGGGGATGAGTGAGCATATTATGCAAGGACACATATACATGTCATGAGAGTTCAAATATACATGTCATGAGAGGACACATATACATGTCATGAGAGGACAAATATACATGTCATGAGAGGACACATACACATGTCATGAGGACACATATACATGTCATGAGAGGACACATATATGGGGGCATGTAAAATATGTGGGAAGTGTGCAGACACATAATATGGGACATGTGTGCACATGTGACAATGTCATATGGGGATGGGCCTATTGCCTTAAAGTTTGCCATTTCAACAGCACAACGTACTACAGCTTCACTACAGGCATGTCGTAGTGTAGGTAACACTGGTGGGACGCACAATCTTTATTGGCCACAAGGGGATGTTTTCTGATTATGTTGTACAGCTTCCCAGTAGAAAATATAGTCTAGTAAGTTATAGCATTATATCCAACTGAATGAGGCTGTAAGAGATGGCTGAAACCTTTTTTTACTGTTTGTTATAATAGAAGGTAATTTCTGTGCCTATGAATATCTATAAAGACAGATGAGGGTCATTGGCAATTTGTCCAACATGTTTTAATAGTTGTTTTTAAAAAGAAATTCTAAAAACAACACCCAATAGATTACATGTGTTTATGCACAATTTACTCAAATTAAACATTTTAATTACTTACAGGTGTCATGCTTCCTTACAATAAACAACTACACAATGTCAAAGGACCTTGGTTGCTTGCACTTGTTTGATAAAGTTTTAGTAAAATATATATTTTAAGACGTTATCATAGAACGTCGTGATTTTAAGTAGGCAGAGCCAGCCCTTCCAATCTAATTAAATATCCTTAGAAATCCACCCCTGCAAATGAGTCAGAACCAGTCGTTTACATTGTTTCATGCAATTTTAACAAACTCACTGAGTGGCCTGACACTGTAATCATCTCAGAAACAGAATTTCCAATGTTCACAGACATTTTGGATGCAGATGTTCCACGGCTCGATTGTGTCGAAACATAAGGGAGGTGACTTTCGGTGACAAGCTGCGATCACACACTTTAGAATCAGAGACAGAGAGGCGGAGCCAAAGGCCAGCTTGTACACTGAAGATGTGCGACAGGAAAAAAGAGCTAAGCCTTGGGAGCCTGATAATAATGATGGATTGCATTCACATCGCTTAACCCTAACCCACATTTCCTTTGAAGGATCTCAACGCACTTTACATTGAAGAGGGGGTAAATGACAGCAACCAACTCCGACTTGTAGAATCCACCGGCGTGATTTAAACCTGCATTTTTTGCTGAGGTGATGATTCATGAGGCCGATTAAACTAAGGAATGATTGTGCGGCCAGATTAAGAGAGCCAGGTTGTGAATACGTCCCATACACTAGAGAAACACCCTCCCTGGGATCTTTAACACAAGAGCTGATTTCCCGAGGCCATCGATTTGATGAGACGCACTTGTTTAAATGCAAATTACTCTGCCGCTGTTAAAGATAGGCAGATTGACCAACAAGATATGTGTATTTAGCACCCTTGGACCACTTAAATAAGCAGTGTGGGAAATAAACAAAAGTGCTAATCAAACCGGCTACACTGCCAAGCAAGGGTCGAATGTCTACTGTATCCTTTTGCAGTCATCTGTCAAGTCTGGTCACTCTGTTTGCTTTGTGAAATACAGTCCTATATTTTTGGACAAATGTCTGTTTCACAGGGCACAGCAGTCGAGAAATAGATTAATCTACTTCGAAAGTGGAAAAGAGCCTATCTGTGAATATAAGTCCAACCACGTTTTACAACGCATACTAGGTCCTGGTGCCAGTCGTGCATTTTGTTTAGAATAAGCACAGTAATGGCTGACACTTCACTTACAGGTTTTAATTTACGTTTGACTTTCTTTGAGATATAAAATTGAAAAACAAAATCGTCAGGCTGGCCCACCAGCATTGCTTACACATGAACAAAATGAAAAATTGTTGAAAAGTGAAATTCAAAGCTAGTATGTTCAAAAGTGCAAAACTACTGTGAAAGGGAGAAATGAATGCTTTGCTTTTCAACCCCAGCAGATGAAATGTCCTTTTTTAATTTTTTTGAAACAGGAGTCATTCCATTATAATCTAAAGTTCTACTGTCATGGACAGAGAAATGTACTGACAGACACAAACTTAAATTTCCCTGTAACTTGGCCAAATGAAATGCTGCCCTGTTATAGAGGCACTGACCGCTTTTACAGGATTGAACAGACATTGAATGCAAAAATAATGAAGTATGGAACTGCTGACCTAGCAGGGATTCAGGCAATGTGTTATGCAAGAAGAAACTATTTCAGTTTGCAAAGCATTAACAGATTTGCAGGTACTGTATGTGAAGTAAAATCTTAATTAAAATATGGGGATAGTACACAATAACAGAGGCTGAACCATGAAGGGAAATATAGAAGAACTTGGGCCATAATGTGAAAATTCAGTCAGCAGTGATTCAGCAATTCATTACACATTTGATTATTGTCTGCAGCCTATTAACAATGGTTTAAGTACCATTATGAAAATTCTATAAAATTCTGTTTTGGAAATCTTTCGAAATGGTGAAGCAGAGGTTGATTGGTGGTTTGGCCGTGTGTATATTGGTTCACCTGCTGATCTATGGAAAGGTTTACCTTCATACAGCCAGTCGGCGATGCCGTTAAAAATGGCTCCTTCTTGTCCGGATGAGGTCAGTCTCAGGGAACTTCCTTTGATATCTGGCTGGTAGTAAATGTTGTTTTCAAAGATGTAAACCTGGGAAACAAGGGAAGAAAAGTAAAAAGCAATGGGCCCAGGTCCAGGGTCAACCTCCTTTTGATTGCTGGACTCATCAAACCGTGTTTCATTTCATTGTGAATAGAATTTAAGGACACATTTGTTTGAATATAGGTGTCAGTTTCCAGAACCATGTTTGGAGCTGGCTTGGGTAAGCTGATATTGTGCTGGAAGTGGTCCAGTTCTGTGAGTTGTAGACACAAAGGACTGTGGACAATTTGCTGTCAGAAACTGGTCACTGGTGCTTGTGCAGCTGAGGGAATAGTGAAATAGTTCAGAACAAAAACTGAACAGACAAGTGGCATGTGAAAGAGATGCAGAATTACTGTTGGCTGCTTCAGAAGATGATGAAAGAACACAAAGGCAGTTAACAGGAAGTCCACTGTCTATAATTAAGAGGTTGTGTCGGGGGAAAGAGCCAACTTGGGCAGGTCAAAATAAATCTGCATCACGTATCGCATAGTAACCAAAACTACATTCCTGAAATTGATGTTTAGTACCATGCAAGACATCTAAGGGCTCAATACAGTAATACAGTTGTTGTTTATTCACTTTTCATCTAATCAAATCTCTTTGGCATTCAGCCATCACCAAAAAGTGTGTGAGCTCAAAATGAGTACACATACACAGGCCGTTTTATCCTAATATTTTTATTACGCACCTATCACCAGGAGATAAAAATTGGTCATAATGAGAACAATATGGAATGGAACAATACAACAATAATAATGAGAAATTAATCTTAAAATATGTATATTTAGATTTAATAATGTAATCATTCTGCATATATAACCTCACACTTTCAGTGTGTTTCCCTTATTCTTCATATTGGAGCCGTATGTTCATGTTACTTCATGATTAAGCGTCATCTCATTTAAAAATGTGGTATTTAATTATATATAGATATATACATTAAATTATTTTCCCTCAGATCTTCGAAATGTAACAACAACCTGATATATTGTGTTAATATTTAAAATAACAGGGTGGGAGATGCTAATGTGACAAGGCAAAAGCATACAGCATGCAAATAGAGACGTTCATTATTAATACATTTATAGTCATCAGCCAACTGCCAACAATTATACACAGGGGTTTTATGCATATACTAATATATTATATGGATTATTTAGACAAAAAATAAATAGTGCTTAAAGCAGATGAATGCATTTATGCAACGTATTCTTTTAAAATTTGTTTAGTCAGTTTCAAAGAGAACTTTCCATGTAATATTGTTTTCAAGAAGTGACAAATGACATTTAAAAAGCAGCAGTCTTATGTCTCATTATGTATGTGCGTGTGTGTAACATGGGAGAGGGCGAGAGGGCGAGGGCGAGGGAGAGGGAGAGGGAAAGGGAAAGGTAGAGGGAGAGGGAGAGGGAGAGGTAGAGGTAGAGGGAAAGGGAAAGGGAAAGGGAAAGGGAGAGGGAGAGGGAGAGGGAAAGGGAGAGGGAGAGGGAGAGGGAGAGGGAGAGGGAGAGGGAGAGGGAGAGGGAGAGGTAGAGGTAGAGGTAGAGGGAGAGGGAGAGGGAGAGGGAGAGGGAGAGGGTAAGGGAGAGGGAGAGGGAGAGGGAGAGGGAGAGGGAGAGGTAGAGGGAGAGGGAGAGGTAGAGGGAGAGGGAAAGGGAGAGGGAAAGGTAGAGGGAGAGGGAGAGGGAGAGAGAGAGAGCGGTAGAGGGAGAGGATGTGCATTTAAGTTTTTCATTTTTGTTCAGAGAAGCAATCAGCACTACCCCATAATGCCACCAGGGGGTCTTTTATAAAAAAATCTAACCAATAACAATGCATCTATTTGTAAACAATACCCAGAATTAGGCAAGTCAGAAAGAGAAAACAGACCCACGATCACACCGTGCATAATAAGACAACGATCTCTGTCGGTTTCCCAAACCCAGGTTCCAACCTTCCCTGGCCTCAGAAGGGCATTAGGCCGTTTTCTCAGGCTCCTTACCAGCTGCTGGTCCCGGATCCCCCAGGATGCGAACTGAAGAACCGCATTGGCCACCTCCGGAGGATTCAGCTCCTGGACCTCCCTAGAGCACAAACACCATTCAGAGAGCAGTCAATGTGCTCCTTTTCAGACAGAGTTTTATACCCCTCCTCATTACATACCTCGTATGCAGGTTGTATATCAAGTACGATGCCAGGAAAGAGTACCGGAAAACCTATGAGATAAATGGGAAAAATTATGTGGCACCATCGTAATCAGGAATGTACACTGGACATCAGGAATGTCACTGTATAACAATGTGGTCATTTATCTCCTGGTAGCATGCAGCAGCAATGCAGCTGAAATGTTCCTGGCTCTGGAGTAACCCGTTTTAATGGTAACAAATGTGGCCTGACTAACTATTGAAGCGTATTCCATATGATTTATTGAATATGTTAATCTTGTGACTAAAAGCCAGAGTCAAAGTCATTATGGCATTCGATCATACACGCACAATTGAGAACTATACATAAGTAGAACATGTTATGAAAAACATATTCAAAACTATATAAATATTTGAAAACTAGAGGACAGCAAGTGGCCCATTAAAAAAATAAATCCAAGCGTCTTAATCGAGTTACTGTTATTTTGACCTTACCCTGGTTAAGATAGATAAAGGCATTTTCATGACAACTTCTATAGGGTATTGCCTTACTAGGGTTAAGATGGAATTATTAGTGTGCATATAAATGTAACCATTGATGTCACGTCTTTTCAATCATCATCATCATCTTCTTCTTCCACTTATCTTTCTTAGCAAAGCCAGTATAATAGTAGCCATAACTCATAATGAGTCCACAGTATAGCATTATTATTAGTTCTCATCAATTGATCGATTTTACATAATATGAAAAAAAAAAAGGTGCAACCCAAAGCCATCACTGGCTTTCATTATTTGTCAGTTAAAAATATGATAGCATAATATCATGATAGCAGCGAGCGTTTTTGTTCTGTAATTAGACGATTTAAAAAAATTTGAATTTGCATATTAATAGGAATCACAACCCGGAGCAGGCCTTCAATCATCAGCACAGAGGAGATGAGTAGCCCCGCCCTCGCTGGAGCTCAACTGCCCATGAAGAGTGCGTGAGTGATGTACCTGTCTGTCTGCTCCATCTGAGCTCTCCCAGGGAGTGACCGAGGGAGCAGAACAACAGCGGCGGCGGCATGTCATTATGCCCAGTCATCTGTCATTAGGATGGCCAGGGGAGTCTCTCTCTCTACCTCTCTCTACCTCTCTCTACCTCTCTCTCTCTCTCTCTCTCTCTACCTCTCTCCCCCTCTCTCCGCCTCTCTCTCTCCCGCTCTCTCTCTCTCTCCCTCTCTCTCTCCCTCTCTCTCTCCCTCTCTCTCTCCCTCTCTCTCCCTCTCTCTCCCTACTCAGCCCTGTTCCTGGAGGACCACCGTGTCTGCAGGGCTTCTCAATGCTGCTCCCGGAGGATTGAGTAGGCCAGCAGGCCACAATGCCTCAACCCTCAATCCTCAACTCAATCCTCAACTCAACACTCAATCTTCAACTCAACCCTGCTCCTCGAAGGACACAGCATCTGCATTCTGTTCAAGAATGCCATTAAACACTTGATTTAATCATTCTTGACTGAAAAAAGAAATATGGCCTCTGCACTTTTTCAGTTATAAATTTGTGTTGGAAGAGCTTCCGCGCTGCTATACCCTAGAGCTGAGCAGCCATGCAGCCGTTTCACTGAACATTATTCAGAATCGAGTTTAGTTTTAGTTACAGAGCTTCAGTAAGAGCCAGCACCTCGTAGGTCAGCGCATATGAGGTATGCTCACTTTGGGCAAGCGTGACATGAATTACAATTTAACTAACTGACAAAAAGTACCAGGGCATTTTCCATTCAAGAGGCTCCTGGAGTGTTTTAACGGTGCCAACTGCGTGACACTGCGTTGAGCGTGACCTTTGACGTGGGCAGATTTTTGAGGGCTCTCAATATTTTGTGAGTTATCGCAATGCACCACGAAATTTATTGAAACAGTTGATCTATATTCAGACTAGTCACAGACAACATGTGCAGAGATGTTAGAAGATTGCTCAACGCTTCTGCGGAATGCCAAAGAAACACAATGCTTTCTCAAGAGCGCACGTGTGCACGCCGCTTTGACCAAAGGGCTAAACCACACGTCCCCTGATGCTACTTTGTCTTTGCTGTCATTTCCTTCAGGCTTTTCTGTTCCACTTGACAATTGAAAATTGCATTTGTTGCAGAAAATGCCAAGAATGCTAACTTTGATGACTGGTGATCATTTTATTAAAATTTCTACCTGTGTTTTGCTTCCACCTCTGGCAAAGTGGTCTTGTGGGTTCAATCACTGGCCAAGCCAACCTAGCCCTTGCAGTCAGAATAAAAATAAAATAATTGTGGGTAACAGACTTGCGACAGGCTGGTGTCCCATCTTCTTGAGCATCAAGCAAATTCACCCACCAGGAATCGAGGCAGTCCGACCCCATGAGCTGCTGAACTGTGGGATGAGCACAGTTAGCATACCCAAATATTGCAATGTTATGTATGTATTTAGTGCAGTGTAAGGTGCACTTTTTACATAGAACATTGACTTAATAAAAATGGGGAAGTTGCGATTCAGTTATCTTTAAACTACAGTTCTGCCCCATTATGTCCAGATCAAGTGAATCCTGTGAGGGTTGGTGTAACGCGACCGATAAAGATTCTAAAAGCGCATCTCGATTCTAAAAGCGGAAGAAACTGCACCAGGAAGGGGTAAACAAAAGAACGGGAGCAAAACTTCCCTATCACAAGGCAAATCAAAACAGCCTCAAAAAACTATCGAGGCGTATCTCGATAAACAACGAGAATAAATAACAAAAGAACCTCACGCACTAATTAATTAGGCGTAACAGGAGGTTGAGAAACCAAAAAAAAAAACAGATAAATGGGTAAAAAAAAGAAATAGAAAATCAAACCTGTTACCTAAACTCTTGTAGAAAAAGAGCTGAACACAAAAGGTAACAGGTCGAGAGATAAAAAATAAAGTTAAATATTGGAAAGAAATTAAATAAAGCAATCTAATCCTAATTATAACCGGACTTCCTGTGTTTTTTATTTGTACAAACCAGAAATGCAGTGACCAAATTCCTATACTGTTTACCGACTTCGTTTGTCAACAATTTAGACAATCTCAAAGTGTAGGAAGACAGAAGTCCTGAGTTTTTATAACCGGCAGGAAACTCAAAACAGGTGCGAGGAATAATAGCCGGGCGATATCCAAACAGCAAAACGGAGGCGGAAAGAATCCGATAGATCGCCCCGATCTCACATTTACATACGTATCACCTTGAGTGCACAATCAGTCACGGTAAGAGATGAAAACTCCATCAAGATTGACGAGGTGCTGAGGAGGGTTGTGGTCGAAAGACTACATGGTTGTTTCCTTGAGTGCCCTAATGTTGGCACTTTAATGGGGAAAAGGACTGTCTAACAGCAGGAAAAGGCAGCCCAAAGCAGGCCGATTACACCCATGCACACAACCTTCATGGGCTGCATTCGGCCACTGACAGCCACTGAAATCCATGTTCTTTTAAAGAAATAGCAGGTAGGAGAAGGAGCCCACATACAAACAGTACATGTGTGACAAATACACGCTTGCATGTAGCACATCTACAGTTCAATGCAAAAGTATTGGGACAGTGATACAAGTTTCGTTGTTTTGGCTCTGTACTCCAGCACATTGTATTTGAAATAAAACAATAAATATGAGGTTAAGGTGCAGACTATTGGCTTTAGATTTAAGGGTATTTACATTGATCTGTGTAGGAATTACAACTTTTTTTAGAATTGAATAAAATAACTTTTATTTTCCCATTAGGGAGCTTCAGTTGTAGCCACCAGCAACAACAACAAAAACATAGACAGTGGGGCAGACCCACAACACACAAACAAACATATCAAATAAAGACATTCAATAGAATCATTGCATCAATCAAACTAATTAAGTGAATTAAAGTGGAATAGCCTACAGCCAAACGTCATGATTAAAAACAGCCCCCGCTGTCCCGAGATGTCCAGTGTTATCAAGCAGTCCAACACACAAATTCCGACTTTCCTCCATACACGCATTGTTGCGGTCTCTGTCCACTGTCAACACGAAGCACCGAACTGCTTCAGCCTTCCCACACGTCGCCTCACTCCTCCCCACACATCATCTTCTCTTTCTCTTCCCTGGTCAGTTCATGCGCAAAAAAGCAAACAAAAGGTTTAGAGTTTTGATTCTAGGTTGTGTAATTTGCATTTGGAGTCCGTTTCCATCGTCTCTTGAGATGAGGACCAAATAAGTTGTCAATAGCCCCTTTTCCACCAGAGGAACCTTTTCCAGAACTCAGAAACTTTTTGCATTACTCAGGAACCATTTCCACCAGAGGAACCCGGGCTGAT
Source organism: Ilyophis sp. 1 JC-2022 (assembly GCA_022702515.1). Lineage (NCBI taxonomy): Eukaryota > Metazoa > Chordata > Actinopteri > Anguilliformes > Synaphobranchidae > Ilyophis > Ilyophis sp. 1 JC-2022. The sequence goes on along the minus strand of CM040398.1, from coordinate 45,220,517 downwards.
TTTGGTTCCTGGGGCATGGTTCCTATCCAACGTTTTAGTCCCTGCTCCCGAGGTAGTACTTTTTGATGGTTCGCAAACTATTGGGGTGGAGCTTGCAGTACTGAATATCGCTGATTGGTCAAACACAATATTCATAAGAATTTCCAAGCAGAGCAAGCGCCATTTTTAAATACCGGCAACAGAAATAAACTTAGCAGCAGCCAGAACATCATTTAGCTGCAGCTAGACAGCAAACATGTCTTCAAACAAAGGAGAAATGGAAACAAAACCAGACAAAACGGACCAAAAACAAAGTGAAATATAATAATCAGCTATAATCATCACCTGCCTGGAGAACAACATCATGTCATTCAGAGGGAGTTATTATTCATGTCATGTTTTATGTTATATATTTATGAAGTTCATTGAAAAATAAAAAATATAATTATGAATAAAAAGATATGCCTAATATTGTGTCATATGGTTTGGGGATGCTTTATGAAAAGTACAACAAACATAACTTTACAATGGCAAAATCATGAAGCCTTGATGTACTGTATGTGTTATGAAGCCCCATGCCAATTTCACGCTACATTGAAATTGAGCGGTCAAATTACGTTATCTAATTGTACGCATACACAATGGCATTTACCTGGCACAGGTACTGCTGTATTGATAATGGAGTCATTAAAAATGAGTACTGCACCAGACCTAAGCATACAACAGCACGTGACCACCAAGGACAAGAACACTTCACCTTCCAAACTCAAGTTGCATTCCTTCAACGACTCTCACAGCTGCCATTTATCAATGTTTAGTATTACCATTTATAGCAAACAGCCACACGGTAAGTAATAAGTACAGCATACCATCAATAGATGAGTGATTTCAATATGGCCTGAACATTACTGGGATGAGTTTTCAGTGATATATATATATATTTTTTGTTTCTATGATAGGATGACAGATAGGACTGTACTGTTGATGGGTGAACACTTGTGAGATCTTCAGTATTCTCAGAAAAAGTCCAGCTTGGGTATGAATGGGCCTTCTGAATTAATTATGAATGGTTAATAATGCATGTGCAGTTATTATTTATGGTCTACTACATAGCCTCGTAACATATACTTTTCTGAAACATTATAAGAACCTTCATAAATGCATAATATAAATTCTATGTAAGCTTTTCTGTAGTGCTTATGAATGTATTAAGAATGTTCTCTATGTGCAGCGCGCTCTATAATCCTGAGATCAGGTGTATTCTAGGTGATGATATAATATATACACAAATATGTTGTATGGTTATAATGTATTAAGTAATAATATAGCAATAAAATTATTCATAAAGCTCTATGTAATCTGTGATGCTCACAAATGCATCACAAATGCTTTCTAAAGACAGACTTAATGGTTCAATGGTTTTACTGTTTTTGTAGACACACAGCTTGTTTCTTCCATGTGAAGAGGTTGGAATTTGTGGTGAGATTGTGATCACGGACCAGGCAGAAAGATATCTCAATCACGGACCGGGGGTGGGGGGTAATTCTAAATAAAACAGATTAATTATTCATTAATAAATACCACGCCACAAGGTTTTACATAAGGGCTCCGATTTTCCCTGACTTGTCTCCTCCTCAGAGCGCCGTAATACCAGGAAAGAATGTTGAAATTGGATATGTCAGTCGTTCCTAAAAAATGGAATCCAGCTATATAAAGTTGTGTCACAAAAAAAAAAAAAAACTGAAGTTCTTCTTTAAAGAACATCTCGTCATTGTAGAAGCTTGTTCCTGTTATAATACCATTTCCTCATGCGCACAAAAATATCACTTTCGACTTTAAACAAAAGGATCGCAACATAAATCATGGCTCTTGCCTGCACCGTTTGCCTTGGGCCTCAATAACCTCTTTATTAAATAATTCATTTGAGCTATGTCTTCATGCTGAGACCCATTACATTGTCAAGGCAACGAAGGAAAAAGCAATTATGCTTTGGTAAATGGAGAATTGAGCCGTGGGTGCTCGGACATGCACTCCCATGTTCTGACAATCGGGTTCCGGGGGGCTAGCCTAGCAACCCAAAATAGAAAGGATGGAGGTGCTGTTTTTTCTCCTTGTTACCTAAGGCATTGATCAACGTCAGAAGCGAAGCAAGGGGACAAGATGAGATTAAGGACCGACTCATTAGACGCTACACCCCCCCCATGCAATTACATCATGACGTAATGCATGAAGGCAGTCAGCTCCGGGATCATTTATTTATTTATTCATTTTTAATAAGTTATCTAAAAATGCACACTGGGTGGTATTTGAACTGTTTGGAATGTATCACGTGCAATGCTGGGATAAGAAAGTCAGCCAAATAAATCTATCAAAAAATAAATGAATACATTAACAAATAAACAGCACTGATGCTCTGCACATACTGTGAGAACGCAATTAAAAGATTTTCAGAAAAACATCAAATTTGCTCTGAGAATACCAAGGATGGTTGCTGATTCCAAAATGCGTTTGGGACTACCAGCCGAGGCAGTGCCTCAGTGTCTGATAGAATCCAAAGGCATCTCTTATACCGCCTTTCACATACAAAACCCCGGATTGACACGGGATATTGAACATGGGTTGGACCCGCGTTTGACCCATTCAAACCACACTATGGTCACGGGTAAGTCCCGTACCCTCGCCGTTCACACAAGACCCGGTCGGTAAGTTTACTTCTGTACACATCACAACACCAGAGTGTCAGTTGGAGTGCCTTCATTCAGTCTGGTTATTCCACAAGTATTTTGCCAGGCCTTGTGGTACCACATAATTAGCAAATATTACTCTAATACTCTAATTTACAAGTAGAAGTAAAGCGAAAGAGGTCAATGACCTTGCACCTAGAATTATTCAAATGTTGATTTATAATTCCATGTTTCTAATGTAAATGTTTTTTCCTGTCACTTGTAGGAACAACACAGAAACCCGAGAAATTAGATTATCCTACATTTACATAAAGATTAAAACAACGGCAGCTACAGCACGGAAACAAATTTTCTATATGGTGTTTTAGTCTGTAGTTAACAAAATAGTTTTCTGGAAGTGAAATGAGCCAATGGAGCAATGACAAACCTCTTTACTTTTCATGACATTACCAGGACAGTAGAACGTCATCTTAAAGTAGCAAGAGTCTATCTTCCCAGTTTCATATCGTTGATGTCTGACCAATCAATGAGAAGCATGGGTGTCAACCGTATCATAAAACATTATTTTCATTGTCTTACTTCATGTTGTCAAATCCAGCTCTTATTGAGATAAGGTACCGGATTACTCTGCATATGCCCTGAAGTCAAAAGTGGGTTTGATTGAATCCAGCCTCAAGTTACACACTTGACACCAGCACAGACAACTGTGTAGCTGAACACTTGTAAAAGCATTGCAAGTACAAGAAAGAAAATACATAAAAAATAAATATCTATAATATAATAACATTGCCAAGGTAAACATAGAGTAATACCAGGGAAGTAAAAATGCATTCATAATTGAAGCATACACCCATATAATATTATTTATATGGTAGTGGCATATGTGGTGTGGACGTGGTGCATTAGTCATAGCTTCAAGCATGTCACGGTGAGGGAACAATTCAAATTGTAAAGTTCAAAGGGGATCCATTTTTCATTTCCAAAGCCCCGAACTACGCATCGATTTCATTACATCGACGCGTGTAAAAAGATAAATCTGTCTCTTTGATCAAATATCGCCTCAGAACATTTTCAAATGTTCTCCAGTCGGCAGCACACCACTAGCCTCGTTTTTTCTGAGCCGGCGTTCTTTACAGCGTGAAAGATCTTGACAAATGTGCGTGGAATTTGGCCGCACAAACACAGGTCATGCTATCACAAGTCAACACCAACAATTGCGCTATGATTCTGAAGTCATGAAAAGAGGTCACTCCTGAGAGTTATGGGTTACTTCTTGAGCCGGTGAATCCGGTTCCCAATAGTCACTTAAGATTCAACGCCTGTGGGAGTAAGTCTTGAGAGCCACGGTGAGTCAGGCCCAGACAATGGAGTCTGATATTACCGGCATGAGGTGAGAGGAAACATGAGAGGAAATCTTTAACTGCCACTATCAAGTGAATGACATTCTGACTTAATTTCTGCATTCTGAACTACAGTGATATAGGGAATGATTTTACATGATCATTTCCTGAAATGTTTAGACAAACACACAGCTTGAAGGCAGAAAAAAGCTAAATAAATAAATCTAACCACACCATATATTCTCTTTACCTTTGTATTACAAATCTCAAATTAAAGTGTACATCTGTTCATTTCTCACAACACTGACATATATTTCAGTTGCTTATTTGTGCTATTGTGCATACCACAACCCCCAAAAACTGATCCTCGATCATCCTATATATCTCCATAAAAAAAAACTCACTGTCACACACACATCAACTTTCAACCCCGACAAACAGATCCCAGATCATTGTAATATAGTGCCCTTTAAAACGGTCACTGGTGTCACACCATCAACCCGCTCAATCCCCACAAACTGATCTTAGATCATCCTAACAGGTTAATTTAGAACTGTCACTGGTGTCACACCATCAACCTTTCAACCCCCACAAACAGATCCCAGGACATAGTAACAGTGCCCTTTAAAACGGTCACTGGAGTCACACCATTAACCTTTCAATCCCCACAAACTGATCCTAGATCATCCTAATATTCTCCATTAAAACTGTCACTGGTGTCACACCATCAACCTTTCAACCCTGACAAACAGATCCCAGATCATTGTAATATAGTGCCCTTTAAAACGGTCACTGGTGTCACTATCAACGTTTCAATACCCACAAACTGATCTTAGAACATCCTATTCCCCTTTAAAACAGTCACTGGTGTCACACCATCAACCGCTCAATCCCCACAAACTGATCTTAGATCATCATAATAGGTTAATTTAGAACTGTCACTGGTGTCACTATCAATATTTTAACCTGGAAAAGGTGGTCCTAGATACATATTTATCACACCATCAACCTTTCAACCACAATATACTGAACCCGGACACCCTAGCTGTGCCCACAGGCAGGACACCATTAATATACACAGATATCATAATTAAGGCTGGGTGTTTGTCACAGAAAATATTGGCAGAAGTCATGGGGCAGGCACGGCAAAGGTTGAAAATCACAAAAATGGATAAAAGCAGAAGAAAAAAGCATTAAAAAATATATATTTATTAAATTAATTAATAGATCTCATGCTCAGCAGTGAGGAATGATTCAAATAACATGTGTAACTGTAGCAACAATAACAAGTGCTTGTTTTAAAAAGTCAGTTGGCGCTATGAACAAATATGAGTAAAATGCATTGATGGGCTGCTTTTTCCCCTATAATTTAACAGAAATTTGGTAGAAACTGAGCATGCCCAAATTGCATTAATAAAATAATAAAACAGGATTATTACCATCTATCCGTTTTCACTTTTTTAGGTTTGTTCTGGAACAACATGTACATTGCATGGTTAGTCTTTTTGTCACGAACAACATTACCGCACTGGAGTGCACAGCATCAATAATGCTGACAGGGGCTTTAACAATTACACACCTTACTCGCATACACATCCAGACTTCTTCTTTTTTAAACATTCACTGCATGAAAAGCTGTGTTTATGGGGCGAACACTACAGTGCACAAATCAAACTGTGTCTGGCCATTTGCGGATGCGTTTCCGCCATCGGAAACTGACATAATCTCAAGATGGTCATGTCCAGAACCTTGCCATAAATTACTAGACATGGCCAGACATGGTGTCGACATCTCCTAATCAGAAATATCTGAGTCCAGACATCCCTGATCACAGACGCGGCACCGGGAGTGTGCAGAAGTATCTGGAAATATACATGTCGACAGGGAAATCTACTGCTCACAAATGACTAACTGAACAGGGTCAATCTTCCAGAAACTCCTCTTTTCATGCAATAATTTACACTATACATGCACCCAGACACACAGATTTATTCTTATTTCAATAAACCTTTTTTTTATTTATTATTTAATATTAAAAACATTTGTTGTGGTCTCTGTTTTGATTGACTGGCCTGACCCCAGTTGTAACATAGGGAAGACAATTGGTAAATGTGATATAAATATTGTAGCGAACTAGGTTCTGGCGGGGCTCGAGCACGGAACTTCCAGAGAAGAGGCCGTTACACGAACCGCTGTGCCAAAGATTAATTCACCGTTAGCGGAGGAGCTAGGCTGCCTCAGGAGCCGATCGCTAAAATATATTGGTCTGGATGAAACATGGAGGTGGGAAAGCTCATCTTGCCAACCGCCAGTCACCCAATGCCTCCAGGCCTCATGAGCTGATGACCTGAACTTCTGGATAATCCCGACCCAGTCCCCAGACCGTAGACTTTGCCCAGTGTAAACATACAGGAAGTTAGGCTGGTGCAAATACAAGGCCAAAACAAATAGCCACATCCTCTCACAGCTGGGCAAGGGGTGTCCTCATGTATGCCTGTACACCATTCGTACTTTTAGCCTCTGTTTGGGGCAGTGTGTGCCTGTGTGAGTATGCATTTGTGTGTCTGGTGCCAGTGTGTACGTACTATATATCCATGAATGTGTGCATGCGTGCATGTATTTGCATGTATACTGGTGGAGTGGGTCCTTCTTTTCACTTAAAAACCGAACGGACATTTCTGGTCATTAGTTCACCAAAGGAAAATAACTCCTGCCTTAGCCCTTCGGGAGGAGATCAATATATTGCCGCTTACAATTAAGGCCCAAATAGAGGATGCCCCAAGATAACAAATTCTGGTAGACGCTCACCGAAGGCCCCAGTGGCATAAACACCAACTGGCAGTGTCCAAATAATGTGACCCCTGTTACCTTCACATATTGACCAGACTCACTGATGGTGAGATAAAAGGCTGCTAATGCCATGTGGAAATGCACGCTGATCTATGAAACAGTGGCTACCCTATTCAAATGCTTATACTCACAAACTAGCTTCGTTTCCTCGCAGGCGTACAGCGATCGGCGAGGCGACGCAGAAGGAGCACACAAGCAGCACGGCGGCGCGTAAGTGCAGAGACACAGCTGGCGTCGCTGGCTCAGCCAAAGCAAAGCAAAGCAAACCACATGGCCGAGGGAACGCGTCTCAGACCTGCTGTGCAAAGCCTCTGGTGCCGAACGCTTGAAGGCACTGATGTCAAGCTTGTTCAGTTTACCCATAATTCCAAACAGGGGTCCAGACAGAACGAAGGCTGTCATAAATTTAGCCGTGACATCTGTTCCAAACAGTTTTGTTTATTTGCTGCTACCACCAACCCACCGCCCCCCAGGCTATTGGGGGTACCTGGTCTGCATGCTTCAAAAGCACATGCTCACCCAACCCGGCATGTTCCCATGGCAACACACACACACACACGTGTGGCTGCAGCAGTTCAATTCTTTAAATACAGTTTTCAATAATTCACTTTTGTTCCATGTGTAAAAACGATGGGATGATTTCCCATAAAAAACACACACGAATACTCTACTTTTAGTATACTTTATCTTTGGGACTTAGTATACTAATCGTCCATATTTAAATGCTATGGAGGGTGTTTTTTTGTAGTGTCCCCCTCTCTCTATCTGATGAAGCACATCACTGAACACATAACATATTGAACGCTGAAGGAGGTCGGCTAAGGCAGGAGAACACCACGCTGAGCTCCACTCCTGTCAGCTAAGAAAAGGACAATAAAGCTACAGTGGGAATGTGATCACTAAAACTGGATGATTGAGGATAAGAAAAACATCACCTGGCCTGACGAATCTTGATTTCTGCTGCGACATGCAGATGGCAGGCTCATAATATTGGCGTAAGCAGCATGAATACATCAATCCATCCTGCCTTATGTCAAGGGTGCAGGCTGGTGGTGGTGGAGTAACGGTGTGGGGAATGATTTCTTGGCACACCTTAGGCATCTTAATACCAAATGAGCATCATTTGAATGCCACTGCATACCTAAGCATTGTTGCTTGCCATATACATCCCTTTATGGCCACAGTCTACCCTTTTTTAAATGGAGACTTCCAGCAGAATAATGTGCCATGCCACAAAGCGCACATCTCAAGCTGGCTCCTTGAACATGACAGTGAATTCAGTTCACCCCAACGGCCTGCACAGTGCCCACATCTCAAAGAAATAGAGCACCTTTGGGACGAGGGAGGTTCACAGCATGTGAACAGAATGTGTGGGAAAACTACCAGCACCTTGTTGAATCTATGCCACAAAGTATTCAGGCTGTTCTGGAGGAAAAAGCAGGTCCGATCCAGTTTTAGTAAACTTTTCTTGTGTTTTAGTACTCTGTTTTTAGTGTAATTTAAGCAGGTTATCTCTTTTAAATAACCTCAAATGGCACAAGGTAAGAAGTAAATAGTCAGAAATTCTACATTTTAGAGTTCATAAAAAAAACATATTTGGTAAAATAAACAGGTGAACAAATTTTACAACAAGAGAAGTAAAATCAAGTTTGGGACAAATTGGATTTGATGACATGGAGGAGCGACCCACAAGTGCAGCTAAGAGCGCTAAGCAAGTGTCTTTGCTAGTTTCTGACTAGCGCAGGTGACATTTTTCCGTCCAGTGCTCACGTTGTTTAAATGGAAAGTGAATTTTCGCCGATACCAAGTGAACTGGTCGGGTTGGTCTTAAGATGAGGTGTGGCCAGGATAATTTTTGGCTTAAAATTTTTTTTTTATAGTAACTTTGGCACTACTATTACTATCTCGAGGCAGCAAAAAACTAAAACCACCAGAAACCTGGTCATGTTGCAGTTGTTTCAATTTTATTTTAATGGCACAATATAAGTGTGTCTACATAGGTCTGTGCACAACGCACGTAGACCCTCCTGTCTCTTACACAAAGGAGTGTGCACAAGCATGCATAAAAATATCAAGATTGATATCAATATGAAATAGGGATTCCTATTTTCCCTAAAAAGAAAAAGAAATGTCTTTCCCGGAAAAGGCACACATTGTCCCTGGAATCGCGGGCAAGTGGGCTTGTTTTAAGCCATTAAAGCTGCCAGTAAAAACACGTTGGTCATATTTCCATAAGCAGGACAATATAAAACAAGGAAAAATATGCGTAAACCTATGGCTTCCCAACCTGAAAACTTTAGTGTATTCAATGTCATCATTAAGGCAGAATAACGCTATTTATGTTATTCATCAATATTAGAATGCACATAATCTGAACTTCGGATGAATCATGAACTTCACTAGCTGAGTATGATCTGTCTGCTGTGAGAACAGCCTCACGGAATTGATGCTTGACAATGCTTCAATGTATAATCAAATAAAATTTGTCAAACAAGCAGGCTAATTTGGCGTTTTATAAGCTGAGCCAAGTTCTGGCCGCTTATGCTCAGCTGTTGCTGGTGATATAATGAAATTAAAGGGTAACACAACACGCTGGTTTTGCTATACCCCGGCCCCTTTTGAAATAAAAAGAAAAGCCAAAATCTGGGCGTGATAAGGTCATAATATAGGGGCTGAGCTCCAGGTATCAAACCACGCCCCAGCAATTTTTTTTCCACTTGTAGCGCTGCCCGCCCTTGCTCCAAAACTTCAGGGTGTAGTCGCCGAACTATCAATGGGCTTAGCTGTACAGGTTTCTATTTTGCCACTGGGAGGAATACGTCAGTTGGATGAAATTTCTGGCCAATCACAGATTGAACATGCGGTACCTAACGTTTTACCACTAGACACTTTTGAGCCAGATTCTTAAAGTTTATGTTTTCTGCAGTAATTTGTCAAAATTTGGACCAGGATCAATGTGGTCGGGAATCACCGTGAACCCATGTAAATAATGAAGAGTAAGTTCAGCCCATGTGCACCTTGTGCTGTACTTAGCGCTCAAATAGCATGCTGTGTAACTAGCAAACGTGAACTTGGACACGCCCTAAATGCACTTGCGTCATGTGTTTTTGACCAAGTGCTAAGATCATCAAGATAGAGCCCTGTGTGTGTAGGCTACGTGTGTGCGTGCGTATGTGTGTATGTGTGTGTCACATTTAAATTCACACACGTAGTTACACACTAGTAGTGGCTTCTTAACCTGGTCACAGAGTAATCAGAAATATCAACCTGCTTCGCTTTATTTTAATTGATTAGCCTATTTTAATTTGTGGTTAAATGTGGTTTTTGTTGAGCATTCCAGGGTCTAATATGATCTAATAATCTGATCTGCACAGATTCTGAAGCGTGTTGCTTAGCCTTGCACATCAGGCTAAAAGCTGGTGCAATATACAGTTAATGGAGTGAGGCCCCTCTTTATGTTAAGTGCATTTTTTGTAATGATTACAGTCATTTTACAACATTTAACTCCAACTTATCACTAACTCTCTGCGATGTAATTCGAAGAAGGGGAAAGCTACAGCACGAAGCAAATTTAAGAGAAAGTGTTTGGACTATTAACCAAAAGACTATCCAGATAATTGACAAGCTTGTAAATCACATAAAATAAATTAAATCTGGTTGAGCAATGATCAGTTTAATCAGTTTTTTTTTCCCTCTTATTTGAAGCTGAAATGAACCACTGCTGGCGTGCATAAGCATGCATCACACGTGCGCACACAAATACACTCGCATGCATCACACGTGCGCACACAAATACACTCGCATGCATCACACGTGCGCACACAAATACACTCGCATGCATCACACGTGCGCACACAAATACACTCGCATGCATGTACACATGAAGACCCATGTACACGTGTCTATTAACACACAGGCGCACAGACACACATGCGTGCAAAAAAAAAAACATGCATACGTACACACAAATTCACTAACACACATTCTTGTACATACGCAAACCCACACAAACTTATGTTCATTTTTGCTCTCTCTCACACAGACACACACACACACAAGAATATGCATACATGTGCGTACACAGATTGTGTGTCCCTCCTTTCCTGAATTTCAACGTCAGGACTATTCATGTCTTGGGACATAGAAGACTACAATAATTGCAATATCAAATAGTTTTTCATATACATTTTTGAATACGACTGTGTACACAATGAATTGTTAAACGATGATGGGATGGAACAATCATCAGTATTCTACAAGTGATAGATGACTATCCAGCAATACATTTTATTTGATCTGATCTGATATCCATGTGCTGAGAATGATGAAAGCCTCCGGGTGATAATTGCACCTTCTCAGAGCACAATTGTTTGTTGAATTATTTACATTCCGATTCACTGTGTGCCATAACTTTCAGAAGCAGAGGGAGCGGGAGGTGGTGTTGACCATCGACCGTGCACCGGCTGTCAATCATTTTGAAAGGTTTACTGAGTTTGCGGGCACATGCAAAATTTCCACAGCATTACATTAGGATAATACAAATGCTACCCTGAGATGCAAAATTAAGTGTTGTACTGAGGGATCCATAATATAATGTTCTTTATTCCCCATTTTATCTCCCACAATTCATTGAGGCAAACAGAGGAGACATGTCTTCCTGTTACTCTGCAAGAATGTTTCTCTTTTTGTAGGTCCAGTTAACCTCACAAAAGCTCACAAATGCTAATGCTAACAAGAGGTTTTTTTTTAGCCTGAGAAGAATATCCAGAGCCTGAATGGTGAAATGGCTCAACACCTCACTTTCATTCATTAAGCCTAATAAATAATCAAATTATGCAGTTTGGAAAGAGCAAAAAAAAAAATGCAGTTTGGATTATGCAGTTTGGATGGCTCTTCAGAACACAGGGTTGCCTACGCCTCTTCTGAACAACACAAATTACATTAGACAAAGAAGTCCTTCAAGAGGCCCTCTGCGCACGCACAGCACATCAAAGGCTGTAGGCAGCCAAGTAATCCATATTTGAAAACTAATATGACAGTATTTCAACAAATGTGGTTGCCTACATCTCGCCAAGACCATTTTATTATTATCCTATATGGCTATGAACAGCAGAGACTGTTGGAAAAATGAAATGAAAGACAAGAAAGTGCATTTTCTTTCATGCATATACACACCTTATGATTAAAGTTCAGATGTGACCCACCGTGGTAAAACCACGACAATGTCAGAAAATTTGTTTTGGAGTCATTTACATTTTATCAAAGTCCAAGTTCAGAGCTTTAATCGGTAAAATAATGAGAATGGCTTGCTGAATGTTGCTACTCCTTCAAAGTAAGTTCAGAATTTTTTTTTTAAAAGTCTGGGCAATTTTCCCAAAACATTTTCAATGAAAACCAGCAATAGGCATGCATTTAGAAACACAGAAGCCAAGTAAAATGACCACACATTAATCATGCTCTACTCTAGTGCATTGTGTTGTTGTGCTCAGTGGAAAACAACAACCAGAGCAAATACCACAATACACCAGAACAGGGTAAACGCTAACACCACAGATATTAGCTGCAGGGTTGATCATATTCAGCCACTAAGTCCATCAGTCAAGGGAACAAATACATCAAGCCATGTTTTTAGTACCAATACGTTTTCTGGGCACACTTCACTCTTTAAGAAAATACTTCTCTACCTCCCCTAATAGTAGCTACAAGTGGTGTTTAATTACACTAAAGTAAGACCACTAATGGCAGCTCACACTTCCTTCACATTACTGTATATGATCCATTTCAGGTGAAATTGATAATATACGGTATCATTTTAATTGTATTTTTATTTGCTGCCCAACCCGGGGCTGCATACACTGCTCAAAGAAATTAAGGGAACACTTAATCAACACAGTATAACACCAAGTCAATTAAACTTCTGGGATATCAATCTGTTCAGTTAGGAAGCATAAACGATTGTGAATCAATTTCACCTGCTTTGGTGCAAATGAAAGTGACAACAGATGGACAGGAGAGGCAACAGAAAGACAATCCCCAAAAAGTAAATGGTTTTGCAGGTGGTGGCCACAGACCATTTCTTTCTCCTTATCCTTCCTGATTGATTTTCCTCTAGTATTGCATTTTTCTAGTGCCCTTGTCACTACTGGCATGAGGCGGTACCTGCAGCCCATTTAGGTTGCACAGGTAGTCCAGCTCCTCCAGGATGGCACATCCATACGTGCCGTCGCAAGAAGGTTTGCTGTGTCTCCCAGCACAGTCTCAAGAGTGTGGAGGAGATGCCGGGAGCCAGGCCATTACACGAGGAGAGCTGGACTGGGCCGTAGAAGGGCAACAACCCAGCGGCAGGACCGGTATCTGCTCCTTTGTGCGAGGAGGAACAGAAAGAGCACTGTCAGAGCCCCTACACAATGACCTCCAGCGGGCTACTCGTGTGCATGTTTCTGACCAAACTGTCAGAAACAGACTCCATGAGGGTGGCATGAGGGCCCGACATCCTGTAGTGGGACCTTTGCTCACGGCCCAGCACCGTGCAGCTCGATTGGCATTTGCCAGAATTGGCAGGTTTGCCATTGGCGCCCCGTTCTCTTCACAGATGAGAGCAAGTTCAAACTGAGCACATGTGACAGACGTGAAAGAGTCTGGAGACGCCATGGCGAATGTTATGCTGCCTGCAACATCATCCAGCATAACCGGTTTGGTTTAATTGACTTGGTGTTATACTGTGATGATTAAGTGTTCCCTTCATTTTTTTGAGCAGTGTATATACCCCCCTTCTCCCATCTGGAATGCCGAACTGTCTGCAACCGCAGCCGCGTTCCATGGGTAAATCAACATAAGAGAGAGCTCCTCGGAAAGACATATCATCCAAAAGCTGCATCTTTTCGCATCGCAGACCCCATCTAAGCGCTCACAGAGTGGCATCGGAGGAGGAAACTTTAATATGTGACTTGGACATGCAGTCTTACGACATGCACTGTGATCGGCCAGCAGGGGTCACCAACGAGCAATGAAACGCAGATCCCTGTCCGACTTAACCCCTCCATACCCTGGCAGGCGCGAATTGTACGTCGCCCTGTGGAGCTACTGGCCACAGTCGGCACTGGCATGGTCCAGATTCGATCCGAGGCCGTGAGGCTCATCCATTCACCACAGCATGGAGCCTTAATCGAATGAGCCCTGTTCACACTTTTTCTGTTCCATATTATCCATGTTCTGTTTGAACTAACAGCTGTTAAGATACACGTGTTTCTTTCCTTGACACTTAGTTACAGGAGTAAATATAAGACTTCCTTCACGTTCTTCTCTGCAGGGAGGTTGTCGACAATTATTATACTTGAAGGCTATTTGATGTTCTGAAAGCACTGTCCTCCAGAGTCTGACAGAGTCACACATAAAAAATAACTGACTCACAGTAAATGTTCAAGTTCCAAACAAAACTTTCCCATGCTCAAAAATGTCCGTCGTTGATATGGTTTTAAAGATAGAAATCATACTTTATACTCTGTGATGACAATTTAAAATATAACGTAATACTGATGCTCAAGTGTTATACGTAAATTATTCCTTTTTAATGACAGAACATTCCATTGTTTTCTTCTTCTGTTGTCTGAAATGAGCTTTTTTCCCTCTTCTGTGGAGTGTAAACGATGTAACATGCGCTGAGGCTCATGGATACTGTAGTATTAGAAATACCAACCTAACAAAACAAAAACATGATTTCCCCCTAAACAAAGTTGAAACATTTGTAACCGAGGGTGATAACATCCAACATAACGTTTCACAATCCACAAGACTCCTGGGATTCTCTGTTGCGTAATATTCAGGTGTTTGCAGAGATTAAAATCTATGAATGGGAAAATCAATAGATATAAAAACCTAGATGCCTCTCATTCATGCTGTTCAGATCCATTTTTCTGCAATCTATGGTTCAGATACGTCTGCACAGCCGAGTGTTTAAGATTTGCGAAGCCCATAAACAAACGAATGCAGACATCCCCTGATAAAATATACAATAACTCGCTTAATTCTCAACTAATTTTAATTTTAATCTTTCTTTGTGCACCAAGCAAACCTGTTTAATCAGTGACTAGTTGAAGTCACTGGACTGATTTTGATGTTTTAAATTTACACTTAATGTTCTAGACACTGTTCTGACTTCTCAAGGGTGGCTTAACCATAATGTTTGTGAATAAAGCTATTTTTCCCTCAACTTATTTAAGACTCAAACTCAGTATTCATCAGTTTGCCCCATTCAGTTACCAACTTAAATAATTTCACTGATGTTAAACAGTAACATGATGGATACATGATAGGGGGAGGGTATTGACACATTCCACCTTTAATCTGCCATTAGTCCTCCAAGATACAGATGCAAATTAGTTTGGGGGAAGACAAAAAATAGAGCCAAGCAGCCATTTTACCTCCAAGCATTAATATTCGACGTATCGTGGGATAGCTACCTGGCAAGAAGTAATTACCTGTTGATGAGGGCCAATCAAAATGTATGGCCACTAGTATTATTGCTATATTTCATGGGGGAGTCATGCTAAGCTAATTAGCGAAGTGGAAAACAGATCAGGGTTTAAAGCAAAATCAGTAAATCGTGTATTTTTTCATATTTTTATGAATTTATGGTTTAAACGCAATTATAATCAAACCTATTTAAAATCATAACAAGCACTGGATTTCAAACAATAGTTCCTGGTTTGAGGGTGTATTTCATGATGAGAACGAGCAGAATTCACAACAAAATCTTTAAAGCCAGTTGTGTTTTGAAAAATCACAATATTCAAACAGTCATATATCCAGAAATATTTACTCAATCTCATCAAGTGATACCTCATTTTGTAGCTCTGATTCTGTATTAAAAAAAAACTGAAAAGGTCACTTTTTTGTAACATGCATTTTTACATGTATCTGAAGCATGGATGTGGTCACATATATCATTATCCAAATGTATAATGTATATATTTTATATTAAATACAGGTAACAATGGGGAGAAATCCACACCCCTAAATTGTTATGATGCCCAGCTGCTCAGTTCCTCTTTCTTTTCTTGACCAATAAGGTGCTGTTTTACTGGTGTTGGGTTTTTGAATAAGCCACCAATCATCACTTCCCTTTTCTGTTTCAGTGTCAAGATCTGACTCCAGTTTGAAAGCAGTTTAAAGGACTTCAGGCTTCCTGCTAGTATCGGGGGGGGGTAGTTCCCCAGAGAGGCCGAACTGAGACAAGCTGTCAATCAAAGGCCCAGAAAAACTACCCAGCCCTGACTTGTACCCCGCTATCTGCAAACACACATACATTCCGCTGTGGAGACTAACAGCACGCAGGTAATGCTACGCTCACTTGAGTGACAAACACTGCAGGGGAATCACCCCAAATCCCAGGCCTTGGGTATCCAGCGGTCTCAGGGAAAGCATCAAGCGGGCGTTAGGCCTGTGTAGCACACTCACTGCCCAGCTTGTGGAGATGAATGAGAACGACTGACCTGTTTCACGTCGTACCCCAGCAGCACAAAGTTGAAGTCTGGAGAGACGGAAAACTTTGAGGCCTTAAATGTTGCCTGTAAAGGGAGCGAGAGAAAGGGTGGAGGGGGTGAGAGTGTATTTTCCTTCATATGTAATGCAGGTCACATAAAATACATGCTTTACTAGCAGCCACAGTTTGCCACACACACAGCTGTACCTTAATAGTGTCTGCAAAATCACTGCAGTTGCAAAGCCAAGCATTTTTTATTGATTTTTATACCGAATCTCATTTTTCCACTCTCTTGTTTACACAAATGTCAGTGTTGAACATTCCTTGCATCGTTTGATCCCTTGTGTGTCTATGCACACAACATAAACAGAAGATCATTGGATGGAAGTAAACAAGAGCTCTAATTGTCAGTCTTCACTAACCTGATGTCAGAGGCACTATGCGAAACAGAGAATCAAACTTGAAATTTTAATGTCAGAACTCCAATCACGCCTCTTTATAATGGGTGTATACAGTGCAGTCCGTAAACATTTGGACAGCGACACACTTTTTGTGGTTTTGGCTCTGTACTCCAGCACATTGGATTTGAAATGAACCATATAGGTGATATAAAGGAATTTCAATCTTTTTCAAACATATAAGTAGGACAATTAGTTGCTCAGCTGTTACTTGGCTAGCTGTTTGGTCATGCACAAGAAAGCCAACAAAAGGTCTAGAGTTGACTTTAGGTATGTCATTTTCATTTGGAGTTTGTTGCTGTTGTCTCTCAAAATAGAGACCAAAGAAGTGCCAATGCCAATAGAGCAGGCCATCTTGGAAAAATAAATATAACATGATCAGACATAGCAAAAACATTGGGTGTGTCAAAACCAACTCTTTAGTGCATTAAGAAGCAAGTACGCACTGTTGAATATGCTATTATGATCCAAAGCAACCCCACCCCACCCCTATCTTTGAAACATGGTGGAGGTAGTGTTATGGCTTGGCCATGTATGTAACACCATGCTAAAAGCAACCAATTAGTTTTTCAGGGCCAAAAAGGGGAACGTTCTTGACTGGCCAAGTCAATCACTTGACCTGAATCCAATTGAACATGCATTTCACTTGCTGAAGAAAAAACTGAAAAAATCCCCTGAAACAAACAGCAACTGAAGACAGCAGAGCTTGACCAGGGCAGATACCAAGTGTCTGGTCTGACCTCAGGCAGAGCTTGACCAGGGCAGATACCAAGTGTCTGGTCTGACCTCAGGCAGAGCTTGACCAGGGCAGATACCAAGTGTCTGGTCTGACCTCAGGCAGTCATCTACTAATTAACAAAAAATTATGACTTTTTTAAGATTGTTAATTTGTCCAGTTACCTTCGGTCCCCTAAAATTGGGGAACAATGTATAAAAAGGGCTGTAATTCCTTCACGGGTCACCCGATATGTATGTGAATACCCTTATATCTTATTGTCTCTCATGTACGTGTTTGTTAATTTTAATGTGTTTTGTTGTGTCGGGCTTTTGTCTTTGTTTTTTTCATGCGCTGTGTGTCTGTAGTGGGACAGGGAAGCGGGCTGGAGATTTTTCAGGGCACTCCTGCTGCTCGTTTTGATAATATTGACGAATTGTATAGTCGATAGAATTGTGGTCGTCACCATGGAGACGCATTCGCAACATATGCTCGGGAATGTCCATTGGAGTTCAGGCAATTTTAAAAAGGCAACCAGGAAAATAGAACCTAATGCGGGGGAGGAGTGAGGAGACGACCGGGAAGATTGACGCAGTTCGGAGCTCTGTTTCGGCGGTGTACAGAGACCGCAACGCTGCGTGTATGGAGGAGAGTCGTGGAGGCGGAGTTTGTGTGTTGGACTGCTTGGTGACACTGGACATCTCGGGACAGCGGGGGCTATTTTTATGGCTGTATTGCACTTTAATTTACTTAATTCACTTGATTGATGTAATGATTCTGTTGGATGTCTTTGTTTAATATGTTTGTTTGTGTGTTGTGGGTTTGCCCCACTGTCTATGTATTTTTTTTGTTGTTGCTGGGGCTTTCCCTAGCGGGAAAATAAAAGTTATTCTATTCTATTCCATTATATTAAATCTGAAAGTCTGCATTGAACCTCATATTCATCGTTTCATTTCAAATATAATGTGCCAAAACAACAAAACTTGTGTCAATGTCCAAATACTTTGACTGCACTGTCAGTTAAGCTTTTTTTTACAATCATCATGCAAATCCAATGTATAAGTATAAGTAGACAGATTAATGATGGCCTGCTGAAAATGTAAATACGGGTGACAAATTAAAGAAAAAACCAACATGAAGTGTCTTAGTAAGGTGTTGGGCCACCACGAGCTGCCAGAACAGCTTCAATGCGCCTTGCCATAGATTCTAGTCTCTGGAACTCTACTGGAGGGATGGAACACCATTCTTCAAAAAGTTATTCTTTCATTTTGTGTTTTGATGATGGTGGTAGAGAGTGCTGTAACACTGTCACTCCAAAATCTCCCACAGGTGTTCAATTGGGTTGAGATCTGATGACTGCGAAGGCCATAGCATATGATTCATATAATTTTCATATTCATCAAACCATTCAGTGGCCCCTTGTGCCCTGTGGATGGGGGGAATTGTCATCCTGGAAGAGACCACTCCTATCAGGATAGCAATGTTTCATCATAGGATAAAGGTGATCACTCAGACTAACTGCAGTGACCCTTCCCTCGAAGGGGACAAGTGGACCTAAACCATGCCAGGGAAAATTTGTTCCCTATATCTGTGTGCATGATGCCTTAGACATGTACTGTATATAACGGACATAAATTTAAGCTCCAACCAATATCATGCATGTATATAGCCTGGCCCAGCTTCACCACTTACACCATTACAATTTAGCAATATTATTAAATATTTATTACTTATTTAATGCATTCATATAATCTATATTTAGCCCAAAATTGTCACTGAGAGCAAAATATATATTTGCAAAAGTAGAACTGATATTATTGTAATAATAATAAGAAGAATACAAAGAAAAATAAGTAAACAAAGTTAAAAAAAGATGAAAAAAAAGAATTAAACTTATTTTCTTCTTTCTTGTTTACCTTGAGACCATTTTCATTGATTTCAATACAAAAAAGAAAAAAAGATAATTAAGTGATTTAATTTGTGTAACAGCATTGAATTCACTGGGAGTCTCAGGAGACTACTACCTTCTATACGATGCATTGAATCTTCCTGGAAGAAGTGTCAATATTATTTACCCACAAGCCATGATGCTGGCAGCTCCTAGAATGTTCCATTGCATTGTATCTCTCCTCCTGGCCAACAATACATTTTTCAGACTCTCTAATGATTTGATTGGCCAGAATTAGCCAGAGACCAGGAGCAACGTTTGGTTTGTTGTTGACATTTTTGTCGATTTGCATTAAACATGATCAACAGCAAAACCGCCATTCTTACACGGCTCAAGTAAATTTAGCAAGTAATTGCATTAGCTGAGGACAGCGGGTGGAACAAAGCAAACAGCGACCATGGTAAAGGGCTCCATTGAACCATGTGAAAAGGTCTACAGTTAACATGATGACAATTATACAAATGGAAGGCGGAATGGAGGACGCGGGCCTGTAGAGAGCCATTGATGGTAAAAATGAATACAGGCATGCTGCACCGTGATGGAAATTATTGCTACAACAACCAATACTGCATGCTGGGAAAATCGGGCAAAGAAACTATATGAATTAGGATATTAGGATATGCTTTTGAATAACTGTCAACAGACTTCAACTACACTTATCTGTGGAAAGTTCTTATGAAAAAATGTTGCTGTGATGTTTACGTATCGACACAAACAAAGCAGTGTTAAATGTACTTTAAACAGGTGCTATGACGTTATACATTCGCAGATTAAAATACTGTTGCAAGTTTCTTTAGTTTATTTGGCCAATGAATGTTCTGGAATCAAACATACTTGCTCACCATACCTCCTACTGTGAGCATTGCTTAGTACAAATGTTCCAACGTCCCCGTTGCCAACAGAAAGGTTACTTACGAAAGTGGTGTTCTTCAAAAGGAGCTCCGTCTGATTACTCTGAACATGCGCTTTCAGAACATCACCATCTCTGCTCCTGAAAACTATTTCTTCATCTGCCAGGGAAAAAAAATAAGACAAAAGAATAAAATTAGTGCTTGGCCTTGATTCAATCCAAATGACTTGCACATGAATTCTAGTTAAGCATTTATTTATTCACAAACCCAGTTTAGCAAGTTCTTTTTTTTTAATCACTAAATGTGTCAAACTGTATTTGTGATGGAAAAAAACTAACAATTACAATGAATAGACAGTTAAGGTTAAGGACAAATGTTGATTGAATCAACTTGGGAGGGGTGAGGTGCTGGTTGCAGGTGATGCACAGATGTTATGCCCTAGACCAGGGATGGGCAACTCCAGGCCTCGTGGGCCGGTGTGTATGCAGGTTTTTGCTGCCACCAGTTACCAATTATTTAATTAGCCCAATCGTGTACATGATCTGATATTTTAATCTACATATCCGTGATATGAACAGCAGCTGATGAATGTTCTTGTGCTGGTATGCGGTTATTTTAGCGTTTTATCGTTCTGTAATTTACGAGTGAATCGGTAATTGTGTGTATGACTAATTAGCTGGTTCAGCCGTGGTAACTGGTGGCAGTAAATACACGCATACACACCGGCCCGCGAGGCCTGGAGTTGCCCACCCCTGCTCTAGACACTCAATGCAGTAGAGTACTGAATTCTCATCATGCCGGAACTAACTGTGATCAGATGCACATAGTATGGCACATAGCATTAACTGGGGTGGTGGGGGGGGGGGCCGGGAGTAGTAGTCTTCTGTTCCCCAGGGGATGCTCTGGGTGTCAAATGGCCCAGCAGTCTGCCTGCACACAACTACACTTCCTCCTCCTCTCTCCTCCAACGCGCTCGCTGCTTTAGCGCTTTTCACTTTGCAGCAGAGTGAAAGCAAAAAGAGTGGCTGACAGAATGCGTTTTGGACGAGCACACTCCTCCTGCATTGACAGAGGAGGATTTAGTAATGAGACCAGCTTACAGTTTGGTTACACCATTCGCATGCATTAACAGCAACATGGTATGTCTTTATAGCCTTGCTTGTGTTAACTTAGTATGCACTATGTTGTACTGATTTGCAGCGCATAGTTTAGCCTAAGAAAAAAGAGGGAAGATGAAATTGCGATATATTTCTGCCTCCATCACCCACCCAGACACATTTTCACTGGTGATACCTGGCTGGTCAGTTCGGTGATTTGTTAGATTCAGGCCATTGAATAATAATACTGATCTGGCCACCTTTTCCCTGAAAATTACTTCCATTTTGGACTTTTTGCAAGCATCCCCTAAGCATGTTGAAGCAGGATGTCCTTGGGGGAAAAGAGTTATTATTCCTTTCTAATGTAGAACAAAGCGCACTGACCTTGGAATAAAACATTGTATTCCTAAATCATTTCACACTCAATTCTGTTGAAAATGGCAAAGGCCTATGAAATATCACCACATAAATCTCAGACTTTTTCAGGTGTATGAACAGATTATGAAATCTGGGGGGAAAAAAACTGTCATGTAAACCAGCAAGTCTGTACATTTCACACAAGATGGATTAACAGCTCTGTTTTGCTCTTAGGTAAGAATCAAATCGCAATGACAATGAGATGAGCGCGACACTTCAAAGCAGGGACTGACAGTGACCAAAAGCTAAAGAAGCAGTTGTCAGCACAGTGATTAATAATGTATCCAAAGGGGGACTGTGGGATCGGTTGCTGGCATCTTGCCACTTGTGGGGGAGTTTCCGAGCAAGTACAGGCCCGTTCTGCCGCACAGCAGGGGACTCGGTCACTTCTCTGAGCTTTCTGTCATGTCCCGTGTTCTGTTTCTGGTTTTCTGTTGGTCTGTTAGTCCACCCCGTGTTTTCCCTCTCTCCCTCCACTTGTGTTCTCCACTTCCCCGCACCCGATTGTGTTTTCCTCTTGTGTCCTCGTTGTCCTGTCGTCAGTGTTTGTATTTAGGCTGCCCCGTTCCTCTGTTCGGGGCAGCCTAAATACACACTGTCTTGTGATCTCGTCATGTCATGTCCTGCGGTTTTTGTGATTGTTTTGTACGTCTTTTCCCTGCCCCCCTGGCGGCATTTCTCCCAGGCTCAGGCTGTTCCTGACCCCGGCGCCCCGCACTAGTTCCTGTCAAGTCCCTGTCCCTCAAGTTTCTGTCCCTCAAGTTCCTGTTACGTCAAGTTCCTGTCCCTCTAGTTCCTGTTATGTCAAGTTCCTGTCTCGCCTGGTTCCGGTCCCGCCTGTTCCTGTCCTGCCTGGCCCTGCCATCCCTGTCACGTCCAGTTCCTGTCACGTCCAGTTCCTGTCACGTCCAGTTCCTGTCACGTCCAGTTTCTGTCACGTCCAGTTACTGTCACGTCCAGTTTCTGTCACGTCCAGTTCCTGTCACGTCCAGTTCCTGTCACGTCCAGTTCCTGCCCAGTCGTCTCCTGTCTGTCTGTTTTCATGGCCTGTTTCCTGTCTTGCCCCTGCCTGTTTTCCATTAAATGTGCTGCCTGGCGGAGTTTTCCCCTGAGCCGTCTCTGAGTCTTGCATTTGGGTCCAGTCCCCCTCGAGAAAGTATCTCTTTCACAGGTTTCAGTGACAATCAATTAAACAATTGATTAATACATTTGTATGGTCTCCATCTTGGACAATTGATTTTTCAGCCATATATATATATATAGACACAGCACAAATAGCTCTACACACAGTGTACACAAATCAGTACACAAAACAACACAATAGAAATAAAAAAGCATGATAGCGGATGGGTTAGTTGATTTGCAGATTGAGTGTGGAAATGACGTTGGTAGCAGACAGGACATTGGTGCCCCTTAATGACAGATTCAATTCTAAAAACAGTGGGGTGGTCACAGTCATTTATAGGCCGATATTTCTGAAATATTTTCTATACATAGTAAGGTAATGTTGAATTGAAATGTAATTTCCAGCACATATTGACGATCTCGTTGAGACACGTGACAGAAGGCATTCAAATCATCACGTAATAGAAACGTTTCAAATGAAATGCTTTATAAATAGAGTGGAGTTCTCCGAGCAAACATATTGCAGTACCGTTTTATTCCTGTTGCTTTATTTTTCCTGTTGTTTATTGTCCCACACTAATGAGCAGCTGCCTGCTGATGAACTAATTAAGCAAAGACACCTGCTTTTGTGCAATGACTGACAGCAAATCCCCGTTTAATCTACTCCTCATTTGGAGTCCTCCTTAGCCATCACAAAGTAATTGTTAGACTTGGTACATAATTAAAGGCTACTTTACAGTCAGGCTATCACCTTAGAAACTATTTGGAATCGCAGTCAAACAAAAAACACAAATCGATCAATTAAAAGTATTCACTTCACCTGGGTAATTAATTTAAGCACGTCAGCTGGCATGACATACTGTATGGAGATGTCCTGTGAAAAGGTCATGTGAAAAAGTACACCCTCAAATGGTAGTCAGTTTTATTTTTTTATTAACATAACTGGACACAAGTTTATTTTATTTTAATTTCAACCATATTGACTGATTAAGGTAAACTAATTCAACAAATGATGCTAAAAAAGTCGACTTTGGAATCACTTAAGCAATTGAAATGAACATAAATGCAAAAGTCCTCATGAGAAAAAAGTAAGTACACCCCCCACCTTTACTATCAAATATATTGATTAAAATGTATGTCTGGTACACACAACAGGCGTAAATAATAAAATTATTATTATTAAATAATAATTTGGAAGTTTTTTTAAAGTGCTTACATAAAAACAGACAATTGGTCTGGTTTGGACCTAACCATCGAGGTGTGTGCTAACATATGATGCCTAGGTCAAAAGAGCTAGCTCCGGCCCTCAGAAAATATATTATTGATTCTCATGAGCAGTTTGAAGTAGATCATTCAACTGTTCGACGCATCATATCCAAATGGAGAAAATTCCACATCACTGAAAATCAACGCAGGACAGGCCATCCCACCAAATTCGCCCCAAAAGCTGACCGAAAGATGCTCCTAGAAGTTTCCAAGAAACCAAGGGTAACATCTAAGGACCTACAGACATAATTTACAGACTTCAGTTAACGTGAAAGAGTCAACAATCAGAAATAGATTGCACAAACTTGGCCTACATGGAGAGCAGAGAGAAGTCCCTGCTCTCCAAAAAATATATAAAACACGACTGAACTTTACCAAACAACATCTGGATAACACACTGGGAAAATGTACTTTGGACTGATGAATCAAAGTAGCAATTGTTTGGGTGCAATGCAAAAGACCGGCTTGTAGAAGGTGATCATTCAGAGTGAAGACCGGCTTGCAGAAGGTGTTATGGTTGGGGGCTGCTTTGCTGCCTCAGGCCTGGTAAAACGTATCACAATAAATCAACAATGAAAGTCAACATTATACCACATTTATTTTGATTGAGGAGGGGGGGGGGGGGATGCTTTTAGAATGCTGAAGCTGAAAAGGTCCGGGATCCTCCAACAGGAATAAAAAACTAAAACATTTATTTACTTACATACTTAATGGCTCAGAAACACAAAAATCAAAAAAAATTTGGGGGGGGGGGGAAGGGCTGGCAGCTGTGCATTCAAGGAAGCTCACACAATTAAAGCAGTAAAGAGTAGAATGAGAAGAAGAAATGGGAAAATCCTCCAGTCTATATATAATAAACAAATAAATAAAAAAAAAAAAAAAAAATAGAAGAAAGATTGCAAAAAAGGGGGGCAAAAGTTTATTGGAAAAGGAAAAAGCAAAAAGCATATTTTCCTTGTGACCTTTTGTTACCTATAACAAACCTTTAAGCACAAAAAAAAGCATCAAATAAGGAAAAAATATGTATCATTCGGAGTGAAGATCGGCTTGTAGAAGGTGATCATTCGGAGTGAAGACCGGCTTGCAGAAGGTGATCATTCGGAGTGAAGACCGGCTTGCAGAAGGCCGTAAAAAATGTAAAAAATGAATTAAAAAATTGCATGAATTTTTATTGCATTTTCAACACTGTATTGGCATACGTTTGGACTATTGTTGGCTTCATGAACTCCCAGATAGACACTATTGTCCACTGTGTCATGCTTGGGTCGGTATAGTTGCAGGTGAGACTGGGTGGGGGGTTGCTTGTAAAATGGACAGAGTTTGATGTTTCCACTCATAGGTTGGTTTCATGAGCAATGAATGTCGCCGTTGACCAATCTCATGGCGCCGGCAGCATGGCTAGGGGGTCTGTGCGAAGGGGTTAAGCAATTAATTAATGCAAGTCTCCCTTAAATATCCCCCAGTGTTTGCAGTGATTGCAGAAGACACACGAACCAGTTACTGGCTTAATCATGTGGTGGTTTGTTTGAAAGTTCTGCTTTCAACAATTTCAGGTAAACTTGGTATCAAGAATTTTGGAAATAAACCAAAGATTAAAAACGAGAAATAAACAAAACAATGAACAAAGACCTGAAAATACATTCCTTATGTAAAAAAAGTTTGGCTGTGCCGCCGCTGTAAAAGCATCAACTTTCATCAACTTTCATGGCCGGTGCCTTGAGGGAGTCATTGCGCACAAGCGCCCCCGGGTAAGTGACGGTCAGGAGCTTGAGGAGTCGCGCCCTGCTTCCTACCAGCTGACGGGGTTGCTACACGGGCGGGAGGAGGGGGGGCTGGGATAACATAGGGTACAATTGGGAAGAAAAAGGGAAAAATCTGAAACAAATAAATAAAAACAAATATATATATATATATATATATATATATTATCACACATATTTAAAAGCTTGTGCTACACTAAGGTTCACAGACATGCACAAGCCATATTAATACACAATTTAAAATAAAAAAAGCTCAGGGTCAGATTTTCCCATGCTAGAATGTTACAGCTTTAGCATCCCATTAATAAAATGGCTCAAAAGCACCAAATCCTGAAATTCAAGCTTGAAAAAAAAAAAGTATTTTAAAAGTTCTTTAAAATGAGAGCAGCTTTGATAAAAGAAAAAAATAGCTTTGGATTTCCTTTTCTGTGGTGTACTGCACAAGAGGGATGCTTGCAGAAAGGCACCATTTGTGTACTTTTTAACGAGTTATGTTATTAATTTGCATAGCTGACACCAATTATCTAATGTTAATTACAAACTTCTATGCGTGTGTACGCATATGTTTGGGTGTGTTTATATTTTTATACATGCAACTCACTGGAGCGATTCAAGTACTCATAAATATTTGGGATTTGAACTCGCAACACTCTGAACATAAGCTCAGCTCTCTCAGTATAACTCCGCAGTGCTGCCCTGTGGTGATCTTCCTTTGATCCCATAACACAAAGCTTACACGTCAGGTGAAATAACTGGCACATTGTGCTTTATTACACTGGAGCTAATGACCTTTTTTTCTGTTTGTGGAAAAACCTTTCATTAAATCAGCAGGCGCCAGAAGCATAATCCGAGGTGAAGTGTGCATGTCTGTTATGCTTAGAGGTGATATCCATAAAACATTAATTAATTATATATTATTTTATAATTTCTCACACCCACGTACCCTTGTGTTGTACAAGAGCTGCATTAAATGAGGAATATCTCTCTCTTATACTCCCTCTCTCTCTCCCATTGTCTTTTTTTATTAGAGTTCAGGCATGTTTCTCATAGAATACAAAAAAAAAACATACAGTACCAGTCAAAAGTTTGGACACAGTTGATTGAATGTATTTTTTTCATTATCTTATTTTGATCTAAAGGCTTACGCTTAAATGCCTGCTTTTTTCTTTCTTAGACAAATATAAATAGTGAAATGTATTAGCCTATGTATGAATTTCTTTCCAAAAAAAAAAGTTTTTGAAATGCAACCTCCAACAAGTAGTTTTAATTTAGAACTTCACCGTTCCACTGTGAAGCATGGTTCCACTTCACCAGCATGCCTACCACAGTATTCTGCAGTGACACCACCCCATCTGGCTTGCACTTTAGTTGGGCCTGCATTTTCAACAGGACAATGACCCAAAACACACCTCCAGGCTGTGTCAGAGCTATTGGACAAAGAAGAAGAGTGATGGAGTGCTGCATCAGATGACCTAATCTAACACCCAACCCAAACCCAATAGAGATGGTTTGGGATGAGTTGGACCGGAGAGTGAAGGAAAAAGCAGCCAAGTGCTCAGCATATGTGGGAATTCTTTCAAGACTGTTGGAAAAGCATCCCAGGTGGCTACCTCATGAAGTTAGTTGAGAGAATGCCAAGAGTGCAAAACTGGTATCAAAGAAAAGGGTGGCTACTTTGAAGAATATAAAATATAAGATACATTTTGATTTGTTTAACACTGTTTTGGTCACTGCATAATTACATTTATGTTATTTCATAGTTTTTATGTTTTTACTATTATTCTAAACTGTAAGAAAATGCTCAAAATAAAGAAAACCCCTTCTATGAGTAGGCGTGTCCAAACCTTTGACTGGTACTGTACATAAAACACAGAGGTGTGGGGGGCGGGGTTTTGATGCAGATTAAACTTCACATCTGAAGTGTTTCCAAGAGGTAACAGAGCTAGATATATCGGTCCAGGTAGCTCTTACTCGAAGTGGTCACACAATGTCTCTTTCACAGATCCTCAGAAACTCTTAACACATGGGCAGTCCCAGAGCATGTGCGTATAAGTACACACTGTCCCTTGACCACGATGTTTACAGTACTTAACATTGATTAGTTTCATTTTAAAAGCACGTTAAGGAGTAATGTAGAATTAATTAAGTTTAAAATGAATTACTTGGTGAGCAAAATTCTTAGAAGAGGGAAAAATATTTTTCCATAGAACCTCCCAGTTTAACTCCTTTTTGAAAACCTGGAGCTCAAATCCATATAGACATCTAAGAGGAATCAGTTCGCAAGCAAGCTAGCTAATAATAACGTCACCTAGCAGGCTATCTTGCAGTAAGTAGAATCGTATTCAGTGACTTCATTGTTGATGCCCTGGACACAAAAAGAAAGATTTTGACAGATCAATCAAAGATAAGTTTGCTTCCATGAGTTGTCAGCTGTGGTCACAATTCCAATCCGTTTCTGTTAACGGTTCATATGACCGCACGACAAAAACAATAAGTAACAACTTAAAGCAATAAAGAAGAAGATGTCTAATCACGATGTACAAAAAATGTTTCCATGACACTGGGAAGACTGGGCCATTACACAAGGAGAGCTGGGCCGTAGAAGGGCAACAACCCAGCGGCAGGACCGGTATCTGCTCCTTTGTGCGAGGAAAAACAGGAGGAGCCCTACAAAATGACCTTCAGTGGGCTACTCGTGTACATGTTTCTGACCAAACTGTCAGAAACACACTCCATGAGGGTGGCATGAGGGCCCGACGTCCTGTAGTAGGACCTGTGCTCACAGCCCAGCACCGTGCAGCTCGATTGGAATTTGCCAGAGAACACCAGAATTGGCAGGTTCGCCATTGGCACCCCGTTCTCTTCACAGATGAGAGCAGGTTCACACTGAGCACATGTGACAGACGTGAAAGAGTCTGGAGACGCCGTGGCGAATGTTATGCTGCCTGCAACATCATCCAGCATGACCGGATTGGTTTCATTGACTTGGTGTTATACTGTGATGATTAAGTGTTCCTTTAATTTTTTTGAGCAGTGTATAAAGGCATCATGGCCAAACAGCAGGGCCGCCGTGTAATTTATGCCTTCTGCTTTGTCGTTGTGCGACTTGAAGTACGTAAATTTGTTTGGTTAGCGAGAAAACTGTAGTGTTCATAGTGGAGATCTCTGACAAAATTTTAACCAATTTAGCTCGAAAACCATCCATATCCTGGTGAATCACTTTGACATTAAAGTCGGACAAAGTTGGACATAGATAGCTCCATGAGTAGCTCGCACTATGGGTCTGTATTCAACTTAAGTTGCCTTCTCGCGTTTTTTATAAAGCGATTTAGATGACGGAGAGGGTGTTTTGCTAAGGCGTATCGTCTGCCATTCTTTTCTCTGATGATTCCATAGTTCACGCAGAGTCATCGAGTAGACGTGAAGCGGAGTTTTTCATAAAAATGAACAAAATATAGGGGAAGTGGAACAGCGGTCTCAGCTAAGCTGCCATCTTAGTTAAGCCCCAAACGGAAGTCCCATTGTCTCTCTTGATAAAATGGAATCCCTCTGAATTGACCTGTTTTCATGTGTGCACAGTGAAAAATGTATTTTGTATGGGTGGATCCAAATCTCATTCCACTATATACATACACTGCCCCCCAAAATATTGAAACCTTTGATAAATATACAGGCAATGAGCTATATTTTAAATAAAACCCAACAAAAGCAAATTGACATTAACATCCTACTTTTCTACGTTCATAACAATCTTAGGGAACTGTATTGTGACTTCCTGTTTCACTGGGGATTAAAAATGAGGTAACGTGAAATCCTTCACAGTGGGGAAAGGCAAAGCACACTAAAAAAATACAGTACTAAGGTTTGATGACCTGGACAGGCCAGGAGATGGTTATAAATAAATATAAAAAGGTGCCACTTTCCGCAATTAGGTCAATGATTAACAAGATTTAAACCACTGAAATAGCACACCTGCCTGGTAGAGCACACCTCCAACAGACAGTGAGGCAGATGGTTCAGAGGGGAAAACTGAGCCAAAACTGAGCTTTTAAGCCCTGCACACTAGCGCTGGGGTTGAAGGACACTGATATTGAAAGAGTGTCTTACCTTGGGTGAGATATAATAGAGGATCTTTGATGGCATGGGGTTGTTTTGCATTGACTGGCCCTGGGGCTGTTTTTTAAAGTCAATGAGCTCCAGCATGTACCAAGACATTTGATTAAGAACCAGGTTCCTTCTGCCATGAAGCTCAAATCTGGATATTTCAGCAAGACCATACTCTGAAGCATGCCTCAAAATCAACCAAGAAATGGTTAACTGACCACAAAATGATTGTTCTGCAATGGTCATTTCAGTCTCCAGACATGAACCCGATCAGAAACGTGCGGTCTGAATTGAAGAAGGCAATCCACAAGCACAGAACACAGGATCTAAAAGGTTCTGTATGTAGGAATGGTAAAAGATCCCCCAGATATTTTCACTAATCTGACAACACTATAGAAGACAACAGGAGTATTATCTTTCCAAAAAGAGGTAGTGAAGGTAGTGAAAAGGGTATGAATATTTGTGGCACATACATTTTTGGAAGTACATTAATAATATGAAGTTTAAAATTGGTTGATTGCATTTGAATCATTATTACATTTGAAAATTAAAATATAGCTCAGTACATGATTTGTATTTCTCTCTATTACTTAAATGCATTATAGTACTTCATATACTATTTCACTATATCACTATTAATATTCAATTTATAGTCTTTTGTTCATATTTATCAAGGATGTGAATAATATGTATAATATTTACACATACTAATTTGCATAGCTCAAAAAGTCCAGTTTTCTGTGTTAAATGTTCTGAGCAAGGGCATCTACTAAACACACAAACAAATAATATATATTTATGTGTGAGAAAACAACACAAGCATGAATGTACAGGCCAGAAGCTTCTAATAGTATGATCCTTGAGCACAAAGAACATTGTGTTTGTCTAAGCATTATTTATGTTCAGGCAGATGGTTCGTTAAGTATGACATGCATGACTGTTTTTAGCATGGTGATCTGAAATCCTGTTGCTGCATGTTCACACGCACACACGCACGCACGCACACACGCACACACACAATAAAACGTTCAGCATTAATTCAACCAGAGTTCTTATGAGTTAAATGGGGATCACATGTACTCTGTCAGAGTTAAGCGCTGAAAATTGAACCGTGTGGACGCGCCTCCACACGCATCATATGTCATGAATCCTATCAAGATGAGGCATTCAGACTTATCAGTGTATCCAGCTTAGCTGCCCAGGGCTTCTTCAGCTGCAGAGTTTCCTGGCCTCCCGTTGGCCAGCACATAACATCAGTATCAGGATTTGCCCTTCAAGGCCTCCGGCACGGACAGATATCATTACAGTAATATATACTCCCATTACACTGTGCCCTGAGAGTGCTGAACGCCTGGCGACTCTCTCTCTCTCCCAGACAAGCAACACGAGGGACGGTGCCAATGAGTCTATTAATACAAAGCCAGGCACTTCATTAAGTCCCGATCCAAACCCCAATCCTCAGGAAATATTAAGAGGTGTGGGGGTGAGGGAGGATTGATGGTGTCTAAGGCCATGTGGGGGGGGGGGGTGGAGCCTTTTCCATAACTCATTTGAATGGGGAGGGTTGCCCTCCACTGGCTGCTAGAGATCGATCGGGGCAGAGCTTTCTTCTGCCACAGGCAGTGCAAGGCCACAGCAGCAGGGACGACAGCTTGAATATCCTCCCGGAATCTTTAAAAGGCTCGTGTCTGAAACCGCAGCCTTTCCATAACAGAGAACAATTTCTTGGAAGAGAAATGTATTTAAATGTTGTTGTTTTTTTTTTTTTTGTAAAAGTCTTCATTGACATGCTAATTCTGATTATAGATCCTAAGCAAACAGAAGGAGAACATTTGCAAAATAAATAAATAAAGGTCTGTGTTAGAGGAAAAACTTGAAAAAAAACCACAAAGGAAGAAAAGATTCTCAAAGGACGCAAAACTGCAGCGAGGCCTCTGTGGCGACGGCCGTGGCTGGGTTCTGCGCTTGTTTTTGCACGTCGGTAAATGGAAACAGATGGACACTGTTTACAAAGTTTGATTAAAAGAGAGAGGCCATTTATCACAAAGATACAAGCAGATGTTTTAAAATGTGGTCAATGCCTTTAACGGCCTTAATGGGAGAAGAATATAGTTGTTTTTCCCCTGAAAGGAATGAGTAAACAGAAAACAGAAAGAGCGGCTGCCACTTTCTGAAGAAAAACATATAGGAGAACATAGACCATGCAATCTGCAGACTGCACAATAACTTATATCAAGTCACTGAGTGTTAATTAAGTTCATCTAAATTAGACTGACACAAATCAGTAATTCAAATAGAAAATGCATTTTATAAGTTGGGTAAGAGGCTTGAAGGGTTAGTTCACTTTCTGAATTGTAAAAATATATATTATTGCTGTTTTAGTGAATCCTTTCAATTCACCCGCACTGTTTTTGTGAGTGATGAAGGATATTTTAGATATTTATGTTCTTATCAACCTGCTGCCTTTTACAGTGGCTGCAGGGGTTATTCTGAGGTTTGTGGTCTGAAACAAGAAAATACACAGCAAGTAACTCCAAATAAAGCAGCTTGGACAGCAACGCTATGCCTCCAGAGGTTGTACATGTGTATATTACCCAATTATTCTCCAAAAAGTTGTGTTAAATCCAACTATTTCCAATGGTGCCTGCAAACACAGACAGCTGCGCTTGAGGGGAAAGAAAGTACTGGCATGATGTAAAAAACTGATATTTATGTTTGTAATTTTGAGAAAATGCTCGAAAATCCATCTGTCGATATGCACAGCCTCTGGAAACATAACATCGCTGTACTTTAGATGCTTTTGAGTTACTTGAAATATATTTTCTTGCTTTAGACTGCAAACCGCAGAATGGCTCTATACCAGCCACTGTAAAGCCAGCTGGTCATGACAAACGTGTATATCTAAAATATCCAATATGGCTTGAACAGATTTCATTGAACATAGGTAAGCTTGTACACTGACTGTAATATGGAAGCCTATGGCAGAGTACTGTATACAGTCACAGACAGGGGGATAGCTACAGATTCAGACAGAAGGAAACTGCTGGGACCGCTACCACTCACCATTCTAGGGTACTATAGGGCAGAGAGCGATGGCCATTTAAACATTATGCATGACTGTAAATTATGATTACCTTATATAATGTCACAAAGCCCAATTACTATCCATATGGATTGGCTCTACATTGTTTCAATAAATACCTTAAATTGGGGTCCCCAATAAATCAATAATCCAGGCCTAGGCCACACCCCCCAACAACAACCTTCTGCTAGTCCCCCGTCCAAACTGGTGAAATATCAACATACTTTATTCAGCTCGCTTTAACATCATTTGTTTAACATACCGTTTATCCATTTTGCATCTAGGTTGTGCAACTGGAAGTCTTTTTCCAACAGGTCGTCCAGCATCAGTTTGGATCCAAGATATTTCAAATTATCATCTGAAGATTGAGAATAAATGTTACAGTTTTACAGTAATACCAATTCAATACATGTCATTATTGTCACCATCATTAATGAAAACCAAATGAAACAAAAAATGTTTCACAAATTCAATAGTTCCCCTCTCTGCATACACAGGCATGCAGACATGCATTACATTACATTACAGGCATTTAGCAGACGCTCTTATCCAGAGAGACTTACAAAACTTTAAAAAAAAAAATGTATACAGCTGGATATACTGTATACCGAAGCGATTCAGGTTAAGTACCTTGCTCAAGGATACAACGGCAGTTGTACCTGGGAATCTAACCTGCAACCTTTCGGTTACAAGGCCAGTTAGGGTTTAAGTTAAGGTTAAAGTTAAGGTTACCTTAAGCATTATACTACACTGCCGCCCACGCAGAAACGCACATATAAATGTCTTTAAACGGGCTGCTGGGTGGCTCGTTCAGATTAAAGCACCACGATGTGGTCATTGGGAGAGCCCGGATCGAATCCGGACCTTGCCAGTGGCAACTGTGGTGGGTAGTCCCATAGGCTGATGCGCGATTGGCGATTGTGTTGCACAGGGAACGGGTTCGGTTGATTAGGGGTTTGCGCGGTCTGGTCGATCTCTTCCTCTGACTGAACTTTGCGAGCTTGACCGTGGGCCGCGGTGTGAAAAAAAGAAGGCTGGTGACAGCGCGTGTTTTAAAAGAACAACCGAGGCTGTCTTAACTCCCCTGAATCGGCAGTGAGAGACCGCGCATGAACGCGGCTAGAAATACTACTGGGATACTCCAAATTAGGCTGGGAATTGCATATACTCAGCTCCACGTTGGGTGCCAAATATATAACGATCAGTCACATTCAGTTAGCAAGCATGATTAGCACATTTCTGCCTCTGATAACTGAGAAATTAGTACCCTTGCTGTGGAATGTTTGATTAATGTTTGAATGTTTATTAAAGACAACTGTAAGCAATTTCAAACATTGAAGAGTGTTTTATGAAGTCATGTCATGGTATGAGACGGTAACGTTCAAGTGAGGATAACACATTAAAATAAGGGTCTTTGCATGCTCTGAGTGCATTTATTCTACCACCCGGATCCCTATTGGTAGAGAAGTTTAAATGTATCCTTACTTCATCCATACGAAAGTGAAATGAATACCACTCGCAATATTCAAAACGAGAGGTTCAGTACAGTGTTAACATTCAGCTTTTTCAGAACTGTTGAAAACATGCACCTTACAGAAAATAAACTAGATGAACCTTTGTTCACCCCCCTGTGAGTCTACCCTAGGAAGCAACATCCCGGTTGTATATAATACATTCCTTCAAATTTTTCATCCATTCAAAAAGCTTGCAGTATTCAAGACAGACCGTTATTTCAGCTGGAAGCGGTTGAACCCAGATCCATGTGCGTGCTGGAATTTGTGCAGTCCAACAAATCTATTTAACGATGTACACGCTGTGCAATCACTAACGGTAAAGAGCAAAGCAGAGCAGAGCACAGGACTACACGTCCGTCTGCCAGAAAAAGAGAAATAATACACTTCGGGGGAGAGGCCAGTTTGGGAAGCCAAAGCCCTGACAATTAGTTTAGCTTTTCTTCTTCCAGAGTACAGGCACCGGAGACCAGGAGGATCAGAGTATTTAGGCGGTTATAGTGTCATAAAAAAAGTGCACAGGCAGAGAGGGCAAATTCTACCACAAAAAAAAACAGCTTCCATCAGCTTAACACTGTCCGCACTGTTTCCCACTGGGCACCAACAAGCTGTCCGTCCAACTTTTGAACGTGTAACTTTCAAATGAATTTTCCATGCTGCACCTTAGGCAGTAGGCAGTTCCTTGGGATAGCGGATGATGTTAGCACCGATGTGGTTGGCCGCCTACAGTAATATGGGAATATGTAGGAAGAACACTGCTCTGTGCTTATCCCTCTGTACAAAAGGTTGTGCCGGTGTTGCCGAATGCAAAACATTTTCTGAAAGATAATTTAAAAACTGATATTCGCTGGCACTAGTAAATTGCCCTTCAGCAAGGGCACGTGCTAAGCAAATGCAAAGGGATGAAGATAACTGGAGGCAATTCAATATTTATTGACTTTCTGTGTTTTACCACAGACCACCACCACTTGTGATCAAAATTTTAGCTTAGGAGGTCCATGGCAACATCACCATCTTGGCTTGCATTCATCCATGCGCAAATAAAACGTAAACATTTCACAATCGTCAGAGAAAACTACTTGAACTCAACGGCACAGTACCAGTGGTCCATCTTATGTTGGAATATTCTGAGGTGCGGTATCCATGGCCCTGACCGCTATAACACATCTTAGCTTAGCTGTTTAACGCATATAAATCACAAAAATACAGGCAGTCTTTCCTCTGATGAAAAGTCATGACAGTTGTGATTTAAATCTTTTCATAATTAGCCAGCTTTCCTTTTTACTTAGTCGTGTCTGACGTGGCAATGCTACCTTTGTGTCGATCAGATCAGAGGATTTTATTTAAAACAACATAAGACCTTACATTAAACACTTCTGGTTATAACGAGGATATCTTACATAACCGCCCTCCCCCCACAGCAACACATGTTGACCTCTGACCTTTGGAAAGCAGGACAATGGCCAGGCTGATGAAAGAGAGGACCACCACGATGACCAACAGGGAGATGGCGATGCCCTTCCAGTTCCTGTCTGGACCTGGGTCTACAAGATCCTGCACACACACACACACACACACACACACACACACACACAAAAAAAGACAAAGATAAATTGTAGGCACGTATATGAATGATTCAGAAATGTATCTTCTTGTATTATTTGGAAATGTGTGATGGTTTTCACGCCAGGGACAAGCTGTTTTTTACTGCTGTAAATGAGCCGGACCATATTCTCAGATACTGTATGCCTATGTATATGCGACATGTCTGATGTTAATAGGATAGAGCATTAAAGGTTTCTGTAAATTAAAGGTGTGCTTTTTCATAAAATTTAGGCGCCATGCTATTATCATCTAAAGCCATTCATACCACCCTTGAGGAGGAAAAGCACTTCTTAATCTATTTACCAATGAAGGCACCTCTATGGTGTACATGGCTTTGAGTGTTGGAAATAGGGAATAGGGTTTAACATTCAAACAATCTGGTTCTACAAAGCATGTTTTTTCCGTGGTAAATAGAGTCCAGGAAGTTGAAGGCTCTAAAAAAAAACGCATTATCCTCAGACCGCAATTCTGTGATTTATTATTCTTTATCTACAGTCAAGCCGGAAAGTCTGCCCACCCCTTTCACCTTCTCCACGTTTTATTACATTACAGACATATTCTAAAATAGTTCATTTTTTGTCTCAAAATTCTACACAAAATAGCCCATAATGACAAAGTGAAAAAAATGTTTTTAGAAATTTTTGCAAATGTTTTTTAATTTCTATTTTAATTAAAAAATGTGCAAATATATAAAAAAAATGTATGCAATCTCTCATTTACATAAGTATTCATGCCCTTTGCTTTAACATATTTTTAAAGTATCATATTTAATATTTGGTCGCATATCCTTTGCATGCTGTTACTTCCTGAAGTTTGTGACCCATCAACATAAAAATAAACAACCCGTAAAGGGATCCATCCACATCTACTCCATATCTGGCAACAGAGTGATGGTTTGGGGCTCGTTTGATTCCTTAGACCCTTGATGACTTACAGCCATTTCGCCAGTCATGTGTTCCATACTGTACCAGCGTAATTTACAGCTGAAGCTAGTCTCACCCCCCAATTCTCAGAGATCAGTTCAAATGCAGAGAGGTTATAGTATCACTTGTAACAGTACCTGGAAATAAGATATCGAATCTTTTGATGTTGATGGGTCACAGACTTCAGGAAGTAACAGCATGCAAAGGATATGCGACCAAATATTAAATATGATACTTTAAAAATACATTTGCAAAAATTTCTAAAAACATGTTTTCACTTTGTCATTATGGGCTATTTTGTGACAAATTTTGCAACAAAAAATGAACTCAATCTATTGTAGAATATGTCTGTAATGTAATAAAACGTGGAGAAGGTGAAAGGGGTGGGCAGACTTTCCGGCTTGACCGTACTTAGCGAGCCTTTAGAAAGCAGTCCTCAATAGCGGAACATGTCAGAAGATCTCTCTCCAAAGGTGCCTCCAGGTCTTATCTTGCGGGCGATCTGCACTAATAATAGTCTCCGCCATGACTGCACTTGACCTTCTGCTTCAGAACTCATTTGAGAGAGAATGTGGAGGAGCCTGTTAGCATTCGATTTGGGCCGTCCCTCATCGCGGTAACAGCTCTACTGTTGCTCAGGGACACCTGCGTTCCAACAAACCCTTGATGGCGACAGCTAAAGAGGCCCGTTGGCGTTCCTCTTCTGAGACATGTTCTACCCACCGGATTTACAAAAATCGATCAGACAAAAAATATTACAACAAGGGACAAGATCTACCGTGCATCAGATCTACTTATACTAACAATACAAAACGTATGTAACAGTCTTAGATGGTAGGTATTATAGCATTATTTTAAATAAAGCCTAAATAAAATGACAAATCCTTTGTGGGGCTAGGTGAGATAAAGTATGTTAAAGTATGTATGAAGTATATATAACATCTAATTTGTTCATTTAAAAAAAGATATTGGTTGTTTAGTGTGGTATTTCAAGTAGAAAATGGCATTATCTAGCCATGGAAAACAGTAATTAAAATACATTTGATGCAGGGTCAAATCCAACATGTTCTTATGAAGATTTTGCGTGTCTCCAGAGTTAAGATTGTAATTAACCCCTGGCTATTAAAAACAAATCAGTCTCTCCCTCATGTCTACAAATAGGGAACGTGTAATTACTGTGGACCAGCTGCAAGGGGGGGCGTCATTATCATGTTTAAAATGTCTAAACTAAAATAATATGTTTTGCTGGTTTATCTTCCAGTTCTTTTGGATGTAAACCACAGGGCACTGTAACTGTTTCAAGCCATATAAAATGGAGATTACAGAATGATTCCACAGTGATTACAGAATCAACATTTACAGAATCAAAAGTTACTGGGGTTCCCCAAGAAACTGACCACTGGCTTCATCATGTTCTAAATGAGCGGGTGCAATGTCTCCCCATTGGCCACAGGCAGATTCATGACAGAAGCCATGGCTGGCCACCATGACCATGTCATCAAGTCTGTCAGGAGAATGTTCTGGTTGAATTCACTTGGAAATCTGGAATCTCTGGAGGAATTTTCTGGGGACATAGTCCTGGTATTGTTCCCTAAAATCAACTGAGCTGTGATATTTTTGCTACGCATTTCTACTGTAGTAAATTGTAAGTTTCCAGATCAACTTTTTAAATAATTTACAATACGTTTTTTTAAAATAAGTTTCCTCTCAAACCTATTGATGACTTTGCACTTGAATTAATACAATTGGTGTTTTTTAAAAATAGTTTTTATCAAAAAACCATAACCGTTTATCTGCAGATGACAGCAGAGCATCACACATGTTAATCTATCATCCTGAACCCAGATCACATTTTGTAGTATTACATCAATTAAAATGATCACCACCTATCACATTAAGGGGTAGTGCGCACATATACTTATAGTAAGAACAGCTTTTTAGAAAAAAATACTCTAAGACATCTTTGCTTCTTAGACCAGTGATTTTTGAACCCCTCTACAGTGGGACCTGGGCGCACTGACCCCTATAGGGCCAGCATGGAGCCCTCTACAGTGGGACCTGGGCGCATTGCCCCCTATAGGGCCAGCATGGAGCCCTCTACAGTGGGACCTGGGCGCATTGCCCCCTATAGGGCCAGCATGGAGCCCTCTACAGTGGGACCTGAGCGCATTGCCCCCTATAGGGCCAGCATGGAGCCCTCTACAGTGGGACCTGGGCGCATTGCCCCCTATAGGGCCAGCATGGAGCCCTCAACAGTGGGACCTGGGTGCATTGCCCCCTATAGGGCCAGCATGGAGCCCTCTACAGTGGTGCCTGAGCGCATTGCTCCCTATAGGGCCAGCATGGAGCCCTCTACAGTGGTGCCTGGGCGCATTGTCCCCTATAGGGCCAGCATGGAGCCCTCTACAGTGGTGCCTGGGCGCATTGTCCCCTATAGGGCCAGCACTACCTTACTGTTGTTTCTCAGCTGCCTTTGGATGTCTTTAACAAGCAGAGAGTCGCCCTATTTCTGCCACTTTGGAGGAGGGCCTGGATTATGCTCAGTAATTAAAAACGGGGAGGTTTGCGGGTGAAATCTGAATCGTTTTGTTACGACGTGTAATCTTCTTATCCTGGCCACATCTCCTGCTAAGCCTTTCGCCCTTGGTACTGGAAAAGTTTTTTATTTATTTTGCATTCATTTTTTTCTTCCGTCTTGTCTCCTGATCTTGAAAAGAGGTTAATTCCATCTGTCCGCTACCAATCAGCTCCGTCTTCAATGTCCTTGCCATTGTGACGAATGGAATGTCCCATTACCCACAATATTGCACAGAGGAGAGTCACTTGGTTCATCTTCAAGGATTCATCAACTAAGCTTAAGTCTTCGAATTAAGGCTGCACTTAAGCGGATGCTGTTTTTGCCTTGGCGTAATTAAATAATCCAAGTTTAATTATCTTACCCCAGCTGGGAATAAGACCAGCCTATCTTCTGCCCACACTAATGAAGGTGCAAATCATATTCTTAACAATGGGCCAAACAAAACATTTGACCCATTGTCTTACCTAAAACAACACAACTAAGTGCAAATACCAGCATTGTTATTAGTAGCTCTGGAGAAGATAGTTTGATTCCACATTATTACCCTTTAATTTCACAGGCGATAATACAAATTTAAAACTAGATTAATTCTAGTCACCATTGCCCTCTGATTTAGCCACAAACTTTTAAATGTCAACATTAATTTTCACATTGCTCATTATTCCCTGCCAAAATGCTAAAGTGATTGCAAAGCCCTCTGACTGTGGAAGGCCAGTCCAAGCCATGCTGGGTTTATAGTTTCAGACAGGAGCAATCAAGAAAACAAAATGCTGAAAATATAAATCGCTATCTCGCAGGAAAGAGACGGCGTTGTGTTGAAAGCTGCACCTGAAAAATGCTTTATTTTCACGTTTTCTTTTCCAGATTATTTTAAATTAATTTCTAAAGAGCAACATTTGTGCACTTTTGCATTTTGTCAAGCTCTTCAAAGTCCCGTTTTATGAAAAGATGCCAGAAAATGACTCACAGAGAACATGCACTTATAATGAAAAAAAAAAAAAAACTATTATACTGTAAAACTTTATTCTAAAAGCCAGGTTCAGAGTTGCGATAAGCACGCGCAAATGGGACCTACTCACAAAATTCTGTGTAGCTTAAGCTATTTGTGATTCAGACATTTGACTTATCCGCTGTATAAAGCGTCTCTCCAGTATATACGCGGCATTACGCGCGCGGGGTGGATATTTGATGAAAATGAGGTGTGTCTGCAAGTCGTGCAAGATATGCGTATTCAGAGTTTTCACTTAATATTTGTTTTAATACTAAATACTTTGTTTGGGAAAAAAAGGTGGTTCATGTCTAGCACCGCCAATAGATTATTATGAAAAATGCCGCATCTTTCGCATAAATGGATAATAGAATGAGTGCATGTTATTTGGTCATATTTTCCTTTGCATAGCTAACTTGCAATTATCAAAGAGCTGTCATAAATAGAAAAATATGTAAAAGTAGGCTATGATTGACCGTCTGGTATATCATACCAGACCAATATTAGAAGGATAAATTGATACAGTGTCTGGATCATATTTGCTTTGACAGAGAGACCATTTCTGACAGCACCGCTTCTCAAAAATGATTAAGTTGAAGACGTCACAAATATTAAATAAAAATATATTTTTTCAGTAAATTCAACAATGTATTTGTTTACTTAATAATACCGCACGCAACCACTGTCCAGCGAATATTTATTTTGATTGTGTGATGGGTATATCCAAGTTGTCAATAGGAGCTATGATCATTTTATCAATGCGACGGATTAATACATTCACTGCCTTCCCCATCACGCAAGAGCAACTACGATGCACAAAGGTAGAATTTTACAATGACACTGACACGTTGAAAATGTATACCCCCACACACATTTATTGAGTAGAAAGCTGGCAACCCAGGGGGCAGGTACAAGAAACAGGTCATTAGAATATGACCGCGTAGCGCAGGTTAGAATACGGCGTATCTCGTCCCGCGTTAAATTCGCGCAGGAGAAGCACATGACTTCAGTTGGCCATCTCTGAATCCGGCCCTAGGAGTGTATTTATGTATATTTTCTTGTATAAATGTGTTTTCTTTATTAATTATTTATAAAATTTTAAGGTCAACAACAGCTTAGAGCCAGCAGTGATGCAGTTTGAGGATGGCTCATGCCACTAGTAAGTAATCAATCACCTCACCTTTACTTAAGCCTAAAGATAAGGAACGGTATTGTTATGTTTGGTATTGTGTTTAAAAAATCACAAGGAAGGTCAAGAT
Organism: Ilyophis sp. 1 JC-2022; assembly: GCA_022702515.1. NCBI lineage: Eukaryota > Metazoa > Chordata > Actinopteri > Anguilliformes > Synaphobranchidae > Ilyophis > Ilyophis sp. 1 JC-2022. The sequence goes on along the minus strand of CM040398.1, from coordinate 45,178,496 downwards.
GTATTATGGTGTATGGCGTATGAATTATGGTGATCTGCCCCCGCTTATCAGTTGATTTTGTTTCTAATATCCAGTATTTACATTAATATTCTTGTCTCACTGTTTTGTAAAATAATTTATACATGTCCTTTTGTATAACCTCCTCGCTTGTAATGAACATTTGAATATAGTATTTAATGCTAAGGTAATTTTGTTCCCGACCATTGTTGTTAATGAACCTGGTATGATAACGGCCTCTGACTGTGGTTTCTCTCTCACACTAATTCAATGATCCAATAACAAAGTCTATTAGAGACATTTGGAAATAGAAAAGTGTTGGAGGGTGAATTTGGAGCATTATATATAAAAACTTACATGTGAGAGTTGATCATTTTTAGTTATTATTGGTTTGGCATTCAGTGCAGAGCCAGAAAAGTGTAATTAAAGGTCATTCCCACATGGTCTCAACACCAGAAGATATTATTGAAGATATGAGTAAGTTGGAGTTTTTTTATCCAGTTTGATATAATCAAATAATGTACTAAATTAAATGTAATTAAAAAAAAAAAATTTAAAGGAGGAATATATATTTTGAAACCACTTCTATTGCCCATAAGGGAGAGCTGCAATATCAACCCAAAGCATGACACTGCCTCGCTAGTTGCTCTTGGTCAAAACTCCTCCCTGCAACTGGTTGCCAGATTATCTCACAACCTGTGACTTTGTGTACTGTGGTGGTACATTGTTGAACATCGGGAAGCTGGCTATTGTAGCATCCGAAATGGCAAGTAACGGGTCTTACGTCGGACAACTAATGAATAATACATTTATATAGCAACTTTGCAATATATAATAGCAATGCTTTAATGCATTGATAGTCAATAAAATGTTTTTGAGAAAAAGTAATACCTTTCATTCTGCATCTTTCTGCAAGCTCTGTGAATGTCTTTTCATAAAAATCTTTTATTATTATTTGTCTATGTTAAAAAGTTAGGCGCCTTTAACGATCGACTACCAGACTGGATGCATTTTGTACAATCTCAGCTAGCTTCTCAGATGATAAATTTAAGCTGTGTGCTTTCCAGTTTCAGTCATAGGCATCGCAATTAAACATGCAGTTGAAAATGCAATAAAAAGGTACCCTCAGAGAATGTGGATTCAGCAGCACTCAAACATTGAACTGCCATTTCCTCCACTATACAGTTATTTTTGATAGCAGCCGGCGCCCCTTCAATTTCATCTCAGGTTTATCCCACCAAACTGAGGTGCCAGCACTGAGAGGCACGTTTCAAGAGCTTGCCGAGAGCTGAGAATAAGGTTGTAATCAAGATAAGTCGTGTACCTCAACTTGCACCGCAATATTTATCTGGCCTAATGAAATTATGCGCATGCATTTCCGTCCGCAGTCCAACCGGTGCCCTGGATAAAGAAACAGGGATCTTGGTGATTAATGACTTGGAACTGCATTGTAAATACAGGATTGTAAAGGCTGCATAATGCCCTGATGTGATTTTTTTAAAGGTGTTCCAAACCGCAGAAAACAGGGGCTGTGCGTTCAAATAAGATATTACAATTTACAACTTCTCACTTCTCACAGACCCATCACTCAGTCGGTCAATCGTTTTCTGTACTTGGTGTGCCTTTATACTGAGGGGCAGTCAAAACAATAGGTTAGTATCCCGAGTGTCCTTAGTACATTGACATGCCATTCCGTCTGGGATCCCGGTCTTGCCAGTGCCTTCCATGGGAGAAAGCTCCCTCAAAGGGTACATCTCTCTTTATTTCTCATTACCACATCCTCTATTCAGTCAGATATGTTTAATCATTCTAACAGCTGTGCAGTCTACAGGAGCCTTTACAGACACAATCCAGTTAATTACATCATAGGCTACTCTTCAGTATAGAAGCTTCACAGTAAATTGTGAATTATCCAAATCCACAAGTTAATTGGGACAAGTAACCAGAGGAAAATGCACTGTAAAAACTTGACAAGTTTTGTAAAAGTTTTAATAGTGTGCAAAAGAGGCCAAAGCTACTGTGTCACTGAAAAGGAGATGTCTATCTTTCCAAAAAGCCAAAGTAGAAAAAATAAATAAATGTCCCGAGATGCCACTTACGTCTAATAGTTTGATTATTAGTTATTGACATAGACTGAGGTTGATAGCTATACAATGAAAGCCCATTATACAGTAAAAGGCATGGACATAGTAACCATTCCAATAAAGGATTCTAAATAAATTGGTCCAGTTTCACTTCGCTTTCAAAGTTAGATAAAATAAATAAATAAACAAATTGTGCTTTGACTAGGCCAGCGGACTGCAGCTTTGATGACTTTCTTTCTAACAGGGTATATGTCACATTTTTTCAAGTGTACAAGAGTTTGGCGTCACAGCTGGTATCAAACCATCTCACCTGCGAACTGTCTCTAAGAAATGAGTAACTGAAATAGCACAGCGGTTCAGTTTTCAGAAAATGACACGTCATGTTCGCTTTTTACAGGTATATTTTTGGGGAGATGAGGGCCGTGTTTATACGCTGTCAGTTATGCTTGTTGCTGTAAGCATACGTACATTTGAAGGACTGGCATAGCAGGTCAAACGACAGAAACACAGTGTGGTTGGTATCATTGTCCCCTGAAATAAATGGTCAAGTTCAAACTACTTTGAGTTTGACTGATACGGGTGCAACCAATGAAAGAGTAACTATCACCGCGGGCATGACTGCACATGAATCCACTTGATGCATGTCTGACCCCTTAAAAAGTTCAAAAACATAAACTAGGTTTCTCCTTCAGGAAAGCAAACTGCTTTGAGAAAGACTTTCAATATTGCTGCGGTCACGCTAGAGGTATTAGACCCATTCCCGTTTGACCATAAAAAAGTACAGAAGTTATGGGCACTTGAGCGGCTGACATTAAATTTTCTGTGTTAGTGGGCTCCACTTGAAATAGTATATTTACTGATATAAACCTTATCCAGAGTTGCAATTAAAACATTTGACACAAAATAAACTATTTGTTAAACAAACGTATATTGTAATAATTTGTTTTGTTATAATGTAACTGTATATGGGCGGCAAGGTGGTGCAGTGGATAGCACTGTCACCTCACCGGAAGAAGGTTTTAATCCTGGCCAAGGACTTTTCTGAGTGGAGTTTGCATGTTCTCCCCGTGTCTGCATGGGTTTCCTCTGGTTTCGTCCCACAGCCCAAAGACATGCCAGTTAGGTTCATTTGAGACTCTAAATTGCCCGTAGGTATGAGTGTGTGAATGAATAGTAAGTGTGCCCTGCGATAAATTGGCAACCTGCCCAGGGGGTATTCCTGTCCCTCACCCAATGCATGTTGGGATAGGTTCCAACCCCCTATGATCCCGACTAGGACTTGTATGGTCAGATCTATATATCTCAATATGAATGTCTCCCTAAAATGTTCGGTTAATACATTTTGTAATAAACATCCTTGTAATAAACCCCTTTTAACAAAGTTATTATCATACACATCACGTCTTCGTTAGCGCACCTTTTCCCTCTTGGATATTTTAAACCCTTGAAATGCTTCTGTGACCCATATCAGTGCCACTGAAAACCTTAAGACTAATGGCCCAGGGACACCCATTGAGCAAAGACACTAAGAGAAAGCAATGAGAAAAACAGCAGTCCTATAAATACAACTGTTTTTTCCATTGTAAATAGGCCAAAATACCAGTGCTGCACCCTCAAATATTGGATATGAAATGATTGTAAACATTTCTAATCTTCATTAAACAAAGTTTTATTCATTTAAAATGCTACGGGATCACTGAATGCAGTCTGTGCTTTGGAAGAGCTGCCGGTCACCTGATAATTAATCGTACTCATGGGAGAGTCAGTTGGCTTCAAAAAGATTTTTTTCTGTTGTAAATAATTGATTTGACTTCTGCGGTGAGAAACGGGCTCGCATTGTCCTCCACAGGCCGGCTCGCCAGGCAGAATCGGAGACACTTTGGCGGTTAATGAGTTTTCAGATTGGGAATAATTTCACGACAGGGCATTCAGTCAAAGGGCAGTCGCCGGCCCTTAATCACGCCAGGTAACTAAAGGCACGGTGCTCTGACATATTTACGCTCTGCTGGTGGAGTGGATTAGTGAGGCAGGCTCAGAAAGCCACACCCCCTCCATTTTGTTATCAGGTACTGAGGGCACAGGTCACCTCCCCAAACCCCATGCCTCCATCCAAATCCTGAGGCACAATTGCCAACTAGGTGATACATGCAGATGGGTTTCTTCTGAAAAGTGGTGCCAATTTTAGCCATTATTTTGCCAATTTGCCATTATTATCAACAATGTTCTTCCCGAGGTCATAGGTTGTATTTTCACAATTATTTCAATAATCCGTTTACTGCTAGACATTTACTGAAGCAAACAAAGCTAAATGCTGCAAGGTGCTCAATGCTACTACAGCTGCCTAATGACCCTCATTGCATTGTTTTTGTTCCACTATTTCTGTTTCTCATTAGCGGTTGCTATGAAACAACATACTGTTATACATTTGCCTTGTTTCTAAAATAATTACATTACAATACAATAATAACATTTACAGTAATTACAATATTTTTATAATGGTACAGCAAAAGTTCCGCTTAATACAACGTGTATGAAACGAAATCTGTAAACCCCATTTGCAATTTAAAATTTGAAATGGCCAATTGCGCCTGCTTTGCCACCCAGCCCGTGAGCAATAGGAGCTGGCTGAAGCACACACACTTCTCTGGGGCATTCGCCTGTGAACCAGGGGCAAAGTTACACTACAGGCTACAGGAGAGCTAGCCCTGTATGGAGGAGAAGCACATTACTCACTGACAACTGGTAGTCTGTGAGCACCAGGTCAGTTGTTTCTGAGAAGTAATTAAATAATGCAGATGAGAGAAATTGAGGCAAAGCACAGGGCAACTTGGTACTCACTCTGCTGAGACAAAGCCAAAACTGTTTTATCACTGCAGATTCCCAGCAACCCTTACAGAAATATTGGCCTTCAAGCAAATTTGCAGCAAGACTTTAGCATTGTTGCCATCATATTTTCACATGCAAATTAGCTTTGTGGGAACTGCCATTCACTTCTGTGAAAATGATTTGCACCCCTAAATAATAATTCAAATAAAACCAAACAAAGTGGTGTCTGGGAGGAAATTCTATTTTGTAATAAGCGCCAGGATATTTTAGCCTAAAACCTAGTTGCCTCTTCCAGGAGGTTGAGACTTGGCTGTAGATGGACCTTTCAACAAAACAACGACCCCAAACATACATCAAAACCAACATAGAAATGGTTGCGGGAATACAACATTAATGTTTTGCAATGGCCATCTCAGTCTCCGGACCCAATTAAAATCCTGGGGTTTGAATTGAAGAGGACAGTCCACAAGTGCAAACTTAAGAATATCAAAGAAATTTTCTGCATGTTGAAGTGGTCCAAGATCCCCCCAAAAGTGTTCTCTGATCTTTCAGACATTACAGGAAGAGGCTCAGTACTGTTATCGTCTCGTTATCCTCTTCACCAAATATTAATCTTAGGGGTGCCAATAATTTTTAAACCTGTTTTGCAGAAAAAAATTGTACTAATCAATACAACTTTTTGTTTGAAAAAAATAAAAAGTATAAAATAAAAGTATACGGCTCAAAGTATACCCCATACGTTTGAGATATAAATATGACACATTGTATGTGTTGTTACATTTGTACAGACATTTCTGTTCATTTACATGAAGGGTGCCAATAATTCTGGAGTTGACTGTAAAAGTTGTGCATAAAGCAGCTATGAGATAAACTGATGAAACTTACTGTTTTGGATAAAGCACGGGGTGACCTGCTCCATCATTTTGAGTTGTTTTGACCCAGAAACACATTTTGGGTATTAGATATGGCTGTCTCAGCTTTCTTGTGATCTTAATATTATATTTCAGCCAGATAAGCTCATTTAAACCATCAGAAAGAGCAAATGTATATTCTTTATAATGGATAAAACAAATGTTATTATTTTATGACGTGTTTTGCATTGGGGTTTTGGACCCATGAAACTGTGTTTCTGTGAAAGGCTCCGCAGTTCAAGTGTCCAAATTCAATTTGTTGTACTGTTGCGACCTCTGAAAACCATAGAACACATTTCCTAATGATGAAGATTAAAATATTATAAACGCTGACATCATTGACTAAAGAACCCAACAGGATATAGTTTGCCTTTGCTGGCTCCCCGTGCATACCTTCACAGCTGATTAGTGGGCGGCAATGCCAACAAGCCAAATGTCCTTGTACATGATTGTCCCCCTCACAGAGCCCACAAGTGTGGTCTGCCTCTCTCTGCCTCTCTCTGCCTCTCTCTGCCTCTCTCTGCCTCTCTCTGCCTCTCTCTGCCTCTCTCTGCCTCTCTCTGCCTCTCTCTGCCTCTCTCTGCGTCTCTCTGCGTCTCTCTGCGTCTCTCTGCGTCTCTCTGCGTCTCTCTGCGTCTCTCTGCGTCTCTCTGCGTCTCTCTGATTATCAGAGGGCTGTATTGTGCCACCAAATATATTATATATTCTAACTGTAGTTTCAATCGTTTGTTTTCCCTTTTTTCTCCCTTGGCGCACACCAAAAATCTCTCCATGCAGAAAAAGGACCTTTATAGTCTGGTCATGTATTTGTTTGTTCAGCAGCAACACCACACAATGAGGTTTATATTATTCATGCTTGTGTGAAGTGCCTTGCATGTGAAATGACTTTTTAAAGGGGAGTGACTGACCTGGTAATTAACAACACAACAATATTTCCATAATTACACTAAACCAGCATTAATAACACAGAACACTTTTGTTTAACAATTAAAAATGAATAAATTATGCCAACTGATATGAATGATATGAGAGATATGTCCATTTACACAAGTTCTAATTATTCCCTGTTCAAATCATAATAACATGTAATGAATAATATAACATTTCACAATATGTCATACAAATTACATGTCTGACCATTCCAAAGCATTCAGTTATTAAACAGTTAATCTTCTGACATTATATAGAGGTCAGATGTTGTATTAGCCAATTTATTAATGTACACTTATATTACTATACTTACATAAAAGCAACTAAACCAATAGGGGTTAGACCACAATCGAAATTAACTGTAAGAATTGAAATGCCTTTAAGATGCGCTGAGCCATGTCCATCCTTGCATTGCAGAAGAGTCTGTTTCTTTGCATAGGACTGGGGTAAAAGGACGAACCGGTGACCTCAAACACATCTACTCCTGCTCCGCAAACCGCTGGCCCTGTCAGACCGGCGCGTTTCAGCTCTCTCGGTTTAACAAATCACTATTCTGAGCCATTAGGCTACAGGAAGCGGCTTGTCTCATTTGTGACGAGCCGCGGAGTGAGACGCATGTTCTTGACCCATGATCGGCAGAAGGTTTTTTTTTGCGCCTTTTTTTTTGCTTCACTGGACAGCACAGAGAGACAGGAAGAATGGTGGGTGAGAGGGAGGGAGGGAGAGAGAGAGAGAAAGAGAGACATGCGACACAAAGGTCACGCAGCCATAATTGAACCACCGACGTCGTGACTTGCAATGAGCACGCGGACACTGCCCTACAGGCTATGCCACCGGGACACCCCCATCACAAGGGGGTTGATTACAATGCGCCGCCAGGCTGAACAAGAGAAAAGACGGCCCGGGAGCACAGCGGAACGCAGTAGAGCTGTGAAACCCATCAGGGGTAATTGAGAGGCGGGGACTGATTGGGCTGATTTGAGAGGCTTGAGCAAAATCGACCACAGAAAGGATCCTCCAGCCCATCGCCATGGTGATGGGCTTTAACTCAACACGAGCCGTTAACTCTCCCCGGCCTCTCATGATTCGTAGAAAGTGGAGTTTTTGTTGCACTGCATGAATAGAGGAGTTTCGGGAAGATATCCTACCTGTTCAAAATCACAAAGCAGGATAAGTGAGTTAGCTGGATAACTGCAGTGAGTAAAACCCAGAAAAGCTCCTTTTACTTCAGTCCATGTTCCAGATTTGGAAGGGTTCCGGGTTTTAGTGCAGTTATCCAGCTAACTCAGTAATCCCGCTTTGTGAAATACCCCCCAGGTCTGCCTGTTTGAAAACCATTAGAATTATGTGCCATCAGTCACAGGGCCTGCTGATGCATTATCCCCCAGTTTTCATCTGCAAGCCTCACGTCAAATAAATTATCTGAAAATCGTTATTGTTATGATTATTACAAACAATCATAAAGCCACCCAGGAGAGCACAAGAAGCATTAAGCCACATAAAGAGGACGAGACGGCACAGTCCATATGAAGGAGCCGAGGCATGAACAGATCTACAGTGACAATACAATTCAAATGGATTCAAAGCTGTGGATCACTTATCCAACATTTGAAAAAAAATTTGTGTTAAATGACAATGTTGTGCATTGATTCAATCAGTGCTTTTTTTAATGTAAGAGTACACAAAAAGCACTAATGTGAAAACATACTTTGCAACACATACTTTCCCTACCAATTTACAGGAGTACATCCCAACTTCCTTTTTGCACTTTTTCAGGCAATGGACCTTTTTCACAAGGGGCGCTGTGGTTACGTATGACGTCATTGATGGGTAAACTCTGCAAACGAGGTGGCATCTAAGTGCATATTCTCAGGTTGCTTGCAAGCACAGCTGGGGTTTTCAACGTGCGATTTTGTTTGATCTGTGGAATAAGAAATAGCCAAACCGTTGTTAACTGTTAGTTCCCTAACAGCGGCTAACATGAACACACTGAACTCAATTAGCTGTAACGGTAAATAAAAATGTTGCATTCGTTCAAGTTTGCTGGTAAAGTTTAGCTTTTTGCAATGTTTCTCATTTTACATTTTGACAATTTACAATTCTAGTTTCAGACATAGTTAGCTGGGTGCTTCCAATCTGGGAAGAGAGGAGCCCCATTAGCTTGCAGTGTTTTGCCTATATTGACTCATCTGTGGCGCACCACCACAATATCACAGCCATCACAAAACAAAAAGGTGGTCAATAACAGGATATTTTTAGAAGAGGTGTGTTTGGAGACACACAGATATCACAGATGAACAATCACTATAATCTTCAATATCGACAAGGCAACAGAAAGTAACTATTTCTTTATCTCAAATACGTTTATATCCCACTCCCCGATCTGCGGCCGCATTGATGGGTAATCTCCAACCCCGCCCCGGTTCACAATCGCAATCTCTCTTAATCAACAGCTTCATACCGGCAGAGTGTCCCTGTATAGAGTATCGTTTATGCGACCTGTGCAGAACTGGATTAAAGAACATGGTGAGTCATGGATCAAATCCCCACACACTGGGCGCAAAGCAGTGCACTGCAGCACGATGTGAAGTTGCATTTTTAGAGGGAAAGAGTGGAAGAGAGAGATGGAGAGAGGGGGGGAAAAAAAAGATTGAGAAAGAGAGCGAGTCACGTCAGTCACGATGCCGCTCAAAGCCGGGCTGATATACTCGGGTACATATTAGGTAAGCACGCCTGTTCCCATGGAAACCTTAGTTCTGCGGACATGCATTTTCAATAATGGCCTTAGTGTAGTGTGTTGTCCACAAAAAAAGAAAGGTCAGAAACATGTAAACAAGAGAGGGGCACTTCTTCTGTGGCAGCGGTGTCTATTCCTGGACCTTGTGATAAGACTGCCCAGAGAAAACTCTCAAGACACCTCATGACCAGCAGCAACCAGCACGTGGCTACCACCTGGACGAACAGGTCATACCAGCTTCTGTGCAAAGCTACCACCTGGACAAACAGGTCCTACCAGCTTCTGTGCAAAGCTACCACCTGGACAAACAGGTCCTACCAGCTTCTATGCAAAAGTACCACCTGGACGAACAGGTCATATCAGCTTCTGCGCAAAGCTACCACCTGGACGAACAGGTCATATCAGCTTCTGCGCGTGGCTACCACCTGGACAAACAGGTCATACCAGCTTCTGCGCGTGGCTACCACCTGGACAAACAGGTCATACCAGCTTCTGTGCAAAGCTACCACCTGGACGAACAGGTCATACCAGCTTCTATGCAAAGGTACCACCTGGACAAACAGGTCATACCAGCTTCCGTGCAAAGCTACCACCTGGACAAACAGGTCATACCAGCTTCTGTGCAAAGCTACCACCTGGACAAACAGGTCATACCAGCCTCTGTGCAAAGCTACCACCTGGACGAACAGGTCATACCAGCTTCTATGCAAAGCTACCACCTGGATGAACAGGTCATACCAGCTTCTGTGCAAAGCTACCACCTGGATGAACAGGTCATACCAGCTTCTGTGCAAAGCTACCACCTGGACGAACAGGTCATACAACTGCAGATTCAGCCTATTGTATACTGAGTAATTCTGCTGCTCTTGGGGCAGCAATAATGTGCTGTAGGTATATCATGTTACCATAGTATCAGTGTACTTTATACAGGCTAATGCTGCTCTTGGGGCAAAAATAATGTGTTATAACAGTTAGGCATTTAAGATATCTACTATACAGTGTATTGCAGGCATATATAAGGTCACCCCAGTATCAGCCTATTGTATACTGAGTAATTCTGCTGCTCTTGGGGAAGAAATAGTGTACTGTTGGTATATTATGTTACCATAGTATCAGTGTACTCTATACAGACTAATGCTGCTCTTGGGGCAAAAATAACATGTTATAACAGTTAGGCATTTAAGATGTCTACTATACAGTGTCCCAGTATCAGCCTATTGTATACTGAGTAATTCTGCTGCTCTTGGGGAAGAAATAGTGTACTGTAGCTATGCCATGTTACCCTAGTATCAGTGTACTGCTTCTTTAAGGTTTGTATAATTCTACAGGCAAATGCTTCTCTGGGGGCAGGAGAAGTGCCCTGAATGCTGCCATAATATAAATGTTTTTTTTGTTTTGTTTTTTTGAAAAATTGAGGAGATTTGGATTGAAGGGATCAAGAGAAACATGAAGAAGGTTAAGGATCGTGAGGTCATCCAAGAAGTTGTTGTTTTTTCTGAAGAGGAGAAGGAGTTCACGGAAACCAATACCTACTAATAACTAAATTTTTTTGTTTTACTTACATCTTCTATGTGTACTCTACTGTATGCATTACTGCTACTATACATGTGAAAGATCTAATAAACCAACTGAAAGAAATAACAGAAAGCCAACAGAGAGCAGGGCTAACTCTTGCAGGGCTTTCAAAATAATTAAGGACGCTGGCTTTACAGGTGCTGTGATCAATAAAATGCTGAAACACAGTGGACATGATGTGGCTATTCTAAAAGAGGGAGTAAAAAACCATTTGACCCACAGTTACTGGCTTTTATTGACAAGTTGAGCAAGGGCTGTCAATGTCAGAAACACTTTTAAAAAGTGTTGATTGGGCAGAACGGCATGGGCATACAGACAAACAAAATTGTTGATACCATCTTACCCCCGAGGATATAAGATGTTTCAAAAAGAGCCTCAATGCCCTCAATTGTCCTGATATGAAAAACTGTTTCAGTGTAGACAAGCTAGCCCCATCAGAACTACAGGAAAAAATGTGTTTCCATCAATCTTTAAGTGATAAACAACCGAAAAACAACATTAAGCCTTATTTAACAGATTATAGCGCAACTAATTAAGTATCTCTTTGTCGCTGGCGAAAACAATATGTGAACGGAAATATTGACAGCTGAAGTTACAAATTTGGTAAAGATATACATCAAACCACCTCTACCACTTCCTCATTCATGAAAGATTACAGTGGCCTCAAGTGGGCATGTAAATGACATAGGCATGTAGGCGGAGCCAGTGAGGGAAGAAACAGTGCTTTGTCTGTCACTGTTCTGAGTCGGGACACATTGTTGATCATGCATTGCTATTTTATTATAATGTCAGAAAACTACATTGATACGTTGCTTCCTAAAGATGTTTTGGCAAATTAAACCAAACAGGACTCGAGTGCTGTCGGTTACAGAGTGGACAAACTCCGGTCTTCCTCTGCCTTATTGAATCACCCGGTAAGGAACCATGTCACTACATTATGATCCATGGCCATAAAAAGTAGAATAACATATTAGCGAGCTGACCATAAACTGTAAGCGCTCTTGGCCAAGTTCACAGTAAAGCAGGTACCTGGTACATGCACAGTAGTTTGGGGCTATAATCTGTGCTCTCACTACAGGTAGAAAGTTGGTTGAGAGCTCATTTTAATCAGGAGGAGAGCTACTTTTCTACAAATCAAACATCCTTTTTCAGTGGAATCAACAGCTATACTCGCTATCTGCTTGGAAAAGCTTCCTTCCCAGGTCAGTGGTAGTTAAGTACTGTGATAGTTTTTTCCTTTTTAGGACTTGAAAGGACAGTTAAGAATGCAAAATAAGTCTTACTTAATTACACATTTTCCTTCATATGTTCTTTGCATGACTATGGCACAGAACACTTCTGAGCTTCTGAGGCTATAAGGGGTTTTCATGATTACTGCTTTTACATTTTGCCGTTTGATAGTAAAGGTCTATTTGTGATCTTAGTCCTATGCATTCAAATAGCTATTGAGATGGACCTTTTTTTTTTTTTGCACCTCAGGGAAAACACATCTTAAAGCCACCATTCCTTAAAAATGCAATTTTTTTGTCCAATGCCAATCTCCAATCTCTCTAGGTCAGTGATGATTGACCGGGACCAGTAAAATAGTTTTTCCTACAGCTAAGGTACTCCTAGTTGGAAAACAACCCTTAATTTGGCTTGACAAAGCCTCGGGTAAATAGTGATAAAATAGATTTAAAGGCTTCAATATAAGTACACAGATGATTTTTAGTGTATGGATGAGTGTGTGAAAGAAGGAATGGTACCAAAAAGCAAGCCTTCATCGCCACCATTGCTTGAATTACCATGTTTCTCTTGTCCACTAGTAAGCTCCCTCCATCTCTTTTTACCAACCACCTATGCAAAGCCTACACAAGTGTTTATAAAATCAAAAGGTATTTTTGATGTTAACAGTATTTGTGCGACCTTTGGAATACTGTGAAATTTTTGAGAGCATAATCTGAACTCTCAAAAACATTGCAATATACTATGACTCATATACAAGCAGACAATCAGTACTTTTTTCATATTGCAGAAGAAAAACTTCCGTCAGCAAATGCGCTTTCTGTAGCTGCTTGCATCAGAGTACATTGACTAGATTAAAAATTATGTTTCGCTGGGCTGTAAATTATTGTTCAAAGCATCCCAAAAAAAATGACAATCACTGTTGAAAAAAATATACTCTATTGGATAAGAGTTGTGAATAAAACCGGAATCACTTGAAATACTTCAGAGCTGCAGGTACAGTATATGTTGTGTAATAACAAGCTAAACTGGTGTGTATTTCTCAAAAAGATTGTCCAAGACAATAAATGACCACTGAATTTTGAAAGGGACATCTCTATGCTTAAAACCAATGGTAGGATTGGATATGTATTTAATATTCAGTAGCATATATTTATAGTAGAATGATGTGGTATATGACTACGTGGTATATCATTTTGAGGCATACAAGAATATGTGGTATATAATCTCAGGTTTATGTTCATTTGAGTGAGCAGGGCTTTTCACTGCGTTTTTTGGCATACGACCAGGCTATTGTTGGGTTTATCTTGTTGTTATGATGAATACAATCATTCATCAATCTTTTATGATGAATAAATATATTTATGAACTCAGACTATTAGACACTGTTGTCCACTATGTCATGCATGGGTAGATATAGACTGGGTGGGGGGGTTGCGTGTTAAATGGACTACGGAAAAATAGTGACACTAAGAAACTGTATTCTGCAGTTGTCACGAATCATGTACTAATGAAGATAAAACACAGAGTTTGAGGTTTCCATACATAGTTTGGCTGCAGGAGCAACGCATCTCTCAGTTGAGAAAAATCTTGGCGCCGGTGTCCTGGTCACTAGTCATCTGCGCAAAGGGGTTAACTGCCACTGACCGGGGAAGGAAGCCAGGGTTTTGGACAGAAAGCTTTTCCAAGCAGAGAGCGGCTGTAGCTGCTGATTCCTGACAGACAATGAAATATGCAAATGGTTCTACCAATACTATTAATAAAAAGGAGTGCATAAAAGGCAAAGCCATATGAGGTCATGCATTTGTAGGTGGTGTCCATGAACATCCTTTGAGTAGTTTCCAGGGTGTCTGTACTACAATTATTAAGGGTTGTTTATCACTTAAAGGTTGATAGAAACATATGTTCTCCTGTAGTTCTGATGTGGCTAGCTTGTCTGCACTGACACAGTCTTTCATACCATGAAAATTGAGGGCATATGCTTGTATATCCTCGGGGATAAGATAGTATCGACGATTGTGTTTGTCTGTATGCCCATGCCGTTTTGTCCAATCAACACTTTTTAAAAGTGTTTCTGAGACTGTCAGCCCTTGCTCAAGCCACATGTCAATAAAAGCCAGTAACTGTGGGACACGGTTTTTTACTCCCTCTTCTAGAATAGCCACATCATGTCCACTGTGTTTCAGCATTTTATTGATCACAGCACCTGTAAAGCCAGCATCCTCAATTATTTTGAAAGACACATAGGCCCTGCAAGAGTTAGCCCTGCTCTTTGTTAGCTTTCCATTATTTCTTCACAAGATCCTTAACCTTCTTCAGGTTTCTCCTGATCCCTTCAATCTAAATGTCCTCCATTTTTCTGAAAAAGTTAAATTTTAAAATATTAGGGCAGCATTCAGGGCACTTCTCCGGCCCTCAGAGAAGCATGATCCTGGAGAATTATACAAACCTTAAAGGGGTAATACACACTAAATCAAATATTTTGAGTTATAAAGCCGAGTGTCTTGTCTCTATTTCATAAATCACACATATCCTATTGTTTAAAAAAACTAAAGTGTAATTAAGCCGCACCAACGCATTTTGTGTCAAAAAAGAGGCATTCGCTGAAATCCAAACTGAAATGTTTTGTTTGAGCCAAGCCCGATTTGTGACAGTAAAAAAAGATAGAAAACCTTTTTTCTACACAACCCCCTCTCTCCCTCTTCTTGATTGATGGGTATTCAAACTGCACAAATTAACGTTAGCCCTTTCATTTAATTTAAACGGGTTTCCGTTTGAACGGTTTTCATGACGCGTTACCGAATGGATCTATCGCCCCCCCCCTCCCCCCAACTGTAACTCCTCCTCTTCCCCCCTCCCGTCTGTGTTCTCTCACTCCAGCCCAATTTTTGAAATTGTGATGTGGGCGGAGACAGAACAAAAGCCGGTGTTTATTACCCCTTTAAAGAAGCAGTGCACTGATAGGGTAACAGGATATACCAACAGTGCACTATTCCTGCCCCAAGAACAGCATAATTACTCTGTATACAATAGGCTGATGACAAGGATAACATAATATTTGCCTGCAGTAATGTTGTCCTGCCCCAAGAACAGCGCACTCTCTACTGTTATAACATTATTTCTGCCCCAAGAGCAGCATTAGCCTGTATACAGTACACTGATACTATGGTAACATTATATACCAACAGTACAATATTGCTGCCCCAAGAACAGCAGAATTACTGCATATACAATAGGCTGATGACAAGGATAACATTATATTTGCCTGCAGTAATGTTGTCCTGCCCCAAGAACAGCACACTCTCTACTGTTATAACATTATTTCTGCCACATGAGCAGCATTAGCCTGTATAGAGTACACTGATTCGAGGGTAACATGGTATACCTACAGTACATTATTGCTGCCTCAAGAGCAGCATTAGCCTGTATAGAGTACACTGATATGAGGGTAACATGGTATACCTACAGTACAGTATTGCTGCCTCAAGAGCAGCATTAGCCTGTATAGAGTACACTGATACGAGGGTAACATGGTATACCTACAGTACAGTATTGCTGCCTCAAGAGCAGCATTAGCCTGTATAGAGTACACTGATATGAGGGTAACATGGTATACCTACAGTACAGTATTGCTGCCTCAAGAGCAGCATTAGCCTGTATAGAGTACACTGATACTATGGTAACATAATATACCAACAGTACACTATTCCTACCAAGAGGAGCATTAGCCTATATACAGTATGTCAATACTAGGGTAACATCATATACCTACAGTAAATTATTGCTGCCCCAAGAGCAGCAGAATTACTCGGTATACATTAATAGGCTGATACTACCCCAGATAGCAAAGAAGTATTGAATCAACATTGTGTTATAAGCATCAGTATCGGTCATCAACCAATTTTCAATGGTCGAATCAACATTTACTTTCTGATGGTAATGTTCACAGATGTATTAGGTTGAAATGGAAACAAATCAACACAGACCTCCCGACGAGGAAGAACTGATATCACATAATTTATTGGAACTCAGTGAGTTCACAAAAATCTAAGAAAAATAATAAACACTCCAGGATTTCAAAACCAGTATTCTCACTATTATGGTAACAGAAAAATGCTATTTTATAAAAAGTACTTGCATCGCTACTCTGTATGGCATGCGCGCAAACCTGAGTAGTCAGCACTCGTACTCGGTCTGAAAGGAAACGTTGTATCGGTGTTTCCCGAACGCAGACCTGCTTTTTGCATCTGTAGAGCTTGTCCAGCCTAACAGCCTACCCGGTCAGCGTTCTGCCACAAGAGACACGGCCGACGTGTGTCACTCGTCAGCCATGTTGTTCTCCCTTACCCTACAACTCATTAGGATCTGATGAATGTGATTTCCATCCATTCATTAGTTCAGTAATTAAAGACTCTGGTCTAATCATGTCGATTCGCCCACCAGCGATGAGATAGTTGTACTGACAGAGAATGAGCTTAATCCATCCAGGTAATATGAGTAATTGGCCAGCAGATTCCCAGTGAACACGACCACTGCAGGGGCTGAATTTGTCAGTGGATTCATGACTTGTGCCAACTGGTTCACCTTTGCACCATTGCATCTGTTCGGCCTGCAATGTCACGTCTCAGAAAACTCTCAAACTTATGAATGCTGTTGTTGTTCACACAAAAGAATAATGAAGGCAGTGCTGGTTTACTGCAGACTGCACCGTGTCGTACTCTTGGCTGAAACCCCAGTTCCTCCACTAATTCACTGTGCAATTTGCCACAGCTTCTCACATCAGTTTTAATGTCTGAAATTCCTCGAGATTTATCTCCGTGCACCATTGGAGGGCGCGGTGAACTTCACAAATGCATTAGCATGTCCCGGTTGTGTGGTCGGGGAGAACGGAATGGAAAGTACAGCAATACGAACCGCCCTCGACAGGAAGAAAGGTCTACCGTGCGTGACTGTTGCCCTGATACAGCGCTATCGGCGGGATGACCTGCGAAAACTGCTAATCTGTATCTTTATCGATTGGAAGAATCAGACTTCAAATGACAACTTATCTCTGGAACAGCACCCAAAGCCATTTTGATTTTATTTTTTCCAAAATGTTGCTGAAACCAGGAGAGCGAAGCGGCCTTTAGGTATCGATTCCGACGCGCTTAATCACAAATTTCATATCCCGACAAACGGAGAAGAATGCTTCTCAATATGTCTATGGGACAGCCGGGGGCCTGTCCTTGAGCTGATCAGCAAAATTGGGAGAGGAGGGCTTCAGGTGAAGGCACTACGAGGACGAGAGCCAGGAAAAAGAGAAAGAAAAGAATGAAAAAGAAGAAAAGAGCAATAAAACAAGTTGTTCCATATCAGAGAATGAACACATGCATCACTTGCATTAACATGGCTTTTGAGTAATTGGCTTTCCACTCGTTGTGCTGAGATAAAAGGCAGTTAAGTATAGCCACCGGGGTGATTACTCAGCGAGTTGTGCTTTATCTGCCTCTTATAACGCTAAAGAATCGCAGGCATTCCAGACTTTTCAGCTATTCACGACACAGTCCCGTTAGTTTCCTGATGGAGAGGGTGTGTCGGGAGGAGATGGTTGTCGATTCCAAATTTGAAACATTTCCCCCTCTTAGTGTCTGACCTGGCCCAGTGAACGCAGAGCACCAGCGGGAGGCTCCTGCTCTTCATCACTCCGCAGACGGACGGAGACGAAAGGACTACGGTGAAACCCCCCCTGCCCCCTCCACCCCCCGCAGACTGCCATCGCGATCTCTGGGAGCGGCAACAAATGGCTCGGCCCTCATCCCCGCACAGCGCTAAATCTACAGCTTACGGGTGGGGGGGGGTCTAATTCACTAAGTTTCTGCTTAATGGTTGCAGTCAACAAAAGGTATCGGGTCCATCCTAAAGGACGGGGCTGACGGCCGGTGTGACAGGAAGTCGTGGCTCCACGGTCAGGCGCAGGGCACATCTCATTACGCTCCCTGCCACGCCATCGCTTCATTTATAATTAATCTTCATCACGCGGTGGCGGTGACAGGCTAAGTAATCGGGGTAATGTGGGGGGCAGCTAACAATATACAGAAACGAATGGGCCAGGTCTGTGGTAATTGCCATTCGGTATGATCTGTCACCGCAGGAGAGAACAAGCTACGGTGTCACTTGACACACTGTGACCTTCGGTTCTTGGTTTTTTTTTGTTGCCAGTGACAGTCTTCCGGAATGTCTGGGCTTCCTCATTTGCATATGATTTCAGTGTCAACTGCACAGGTAGTTGCACATAATGATTGCATCGCTTTATATCCTGAGTTTTTAACACAGGATTCGCGGACCCCAGGGGGTGCTTGAAGTCGCTGTAGGGGGTCCTTGGACAGACTTGATATGCAATGACTATATACTGATTTGCGAAAATATTTCAAAATATATAAAATGTTTAATGTAATTTTCATTAATAACAATTAATTAATTCATAATTTATTGTTAAACTGCTGACAATAGCCATGCTTTGCTTTACTTAAAAGCTAAAGGGTGGGACAAATTTAGTGAAATTAGCAGGCCATTAATCACAAAATGCATAATGATATTAATATAATTTTATGGCCTATTACGTCAAAAGCACAGAAATACTGGATTGCGATGATTAGCTAAAGCCGTTAACTATCTATGTTGTAAAAGCAATAAAGTAATTATCTATAGCTAGCTTGTAACAAAGAGCACCAAGAACTGTTATCAGCCTTTTGGGGAATCGGCACTCTTGTGTTAAGGTCAAGATGAAATAAAGTAGGCATTTACGGGATTATATGAAACACAGTCAAATGTAAACAGTAAAAAAGTTATTACAAGTAGTTTTTTTCTATTTATTTGTACAAATGCAGAATAACATTTATGAATACTAACACTTTGTTCATCTAGGCCTAATTGCATTGGTATGTTGCTGTAGCCTACACAATTCCACAACCCAATAGATATCTCCCGCGACGCAAGTTTGCCCGATGCTATGAATAGCATAGAATACTATTGTATGTACCAATACGTTTTGGTGCCTGACATCCAAAAAATCTGACTACTATGTGTATCTTAGGTGATCAGCATGTTTATTTGATCTAAGTGCAGGGTAGAGGGCATGGGCAATTGACTACTAAAAGGAAAAACAAGTCCATTACAATGCCCTGTGCAGTTTCTAATCAGAATATGACACCTAGCTACACAGGAAAAGGTTGTGCCTGCTGCCTAGAGAAATCAATTTCAATAGATAGGTGTACCATCTGCTTCGATAATCTGATTTCCCTGTCTCTTTATCATATTCTACTGAATTTAATTGTGCAAAAGTAAAACAAATCTGTGTGTTTAACACAAGTTTTCTGTATCCACTGAACTAAGACCTTGTGCAGTCCCTAGAGTACTGTTGAGGAAATGTATTCTACTTTGGTGTCAGAGGATAAAATGTCAAATCCCACAGCCAATGTTTTACCTAACTTGTTCACAGTCTGAGAGAAATAAAGAGAATTGGGGGGCGGGGGTTAAGTTGCTTCAAAGCTGATTGGCTGGGTTTAAGAACAGTGCTCTGTGATGTCACAAGAAATAAGGGCAAAAGTTTTCAAGGTGTCATATTTCACATCAGGCTACTTTTTAATCCCTTTAGATGTGAATCAGGGTTTCATTGGAGCCTGTTATTCAAAGCATCACTGATACCCTCAGGCTCATGGGTCTACAGGACCAGACGTGCACACCAATGACCATAATCATATACAACCCTTGTGCTAATCTCAAAGTACATTTATAAAACAAATGAGTATTTCACCTGAATTTACACCAACTGTTTGAGAGCGACAAGGCGCGACTCTGCCGGTGCCGCTTGGAGCAGGACGAATCGCGAGTACCGCGCACTGTTCACGCAAGCTAAAAATATTTGAACTTCTGTGCAAATCGCGATGACCAGCCAGTGCTCAACCAATCATATGAAAGGAGGAGGACACGTCATCTCACTAGGACACGTCACTTCCCTTCAAACTGTCTGGAGCTTTTCATAAATGCTTCGGCTATCCTATATAATTTGCTTAAGTTATGTTCCAGTTTGCATAGCTAGCTAACTAAACAAGCTGAAGTGTTTTACCCAGCTTGCTCACTAACGATGCTGTAGCTACAGAAAGCTAATTAAATCTGAAGCGAATCTCCTCTGAACCTGACCGACACCAAGAGGGAACGCCCACCTTACGAACTCAAACGCTTTCATTTTCAGGATAGGCGGTGCATACCTGCGACACTACACGGCAAAACGATTTTGGTGTAAATCCGCCATTACGCTGTCAAAAGTTTGTTTGTCCTAGACGACGGTCTTTGCTGAACTCCCCTCAATAACATGTAACATTATTTATTCCCCATGAGATCCAATTAATCTTCAAAGAAAGAATTATGAAGACTATGGCGCCACAGAACAGATATACATCATGATGACTTTAATGAAATATCATGAAATGCATTCTCAAGGACTCCGACTATTAAAGCTACAATCTATCGCAAAGTGGGGTTGTATCTGGTTTTTCACGCTTGTCAAAAACATCCCACTGGTTTTTCAAATGATCTTGATAGCTCGCCACATTCAGCCAGGAGAAAGCCCCGCTGTTCTGTTATTGCTTCCAAGGCCGTCTCCCTCTCAACAGCACCAAACCGCAAGCAGAAATGCTTATTTTGTTTGCCTGCGGCGTGGTGTTTATCTTTTAATAAATTCAATGCTCTCAGCAATTTAGGGCGACCGTCCATGCGTGTCCGTCACCGACTGCAAATATCAATGCGAATAAAAAAAAGAATGCCTTATGGTGACAAAAGAAAGAACGCAAAGTCTGACTAACATTGACACTGAAAACTGGTTGTCTAACTCTGTGAATGTTGTAAATGTGCAGGTATAGAGAAAAATGCTTCTAAGCCCAGCTACTATAAAGGGGGAACAGATTGGTGCTCAAATACAACAAGGATTCTTACCCAGGTAACTTCAATAGCTGAAGCACAGAGAACTTTACTGTAAGCACATTTAATGAACAGGTTAGACTGACGCGTGCTGAACATAAAGCTTGCTGTACTTCAGCTCACCTTAATTTTTCAGGCGACTGAAGTTACCTATGTAAGAGCCCCCTTTTGCGCTCATGCAATTCCAGAGAGGTTAGTCAAAGTTTTTTTTCCCCACTAGAGGGAGTTACTGGAGTTGTGCAGAAGGCGGAGGTGATTACCGAACCTATTCACCTGGGTCATTACCAACATACACTTTAACACACACTGAGCTTTGCCAAATAAAGCTGTTCACTGTTTATTCATGTTGGTCATTTTGTAACACAAACATTTTATTTTGAATCGAGAGTCTTGCAATCGGAAAATATGATGAGTGACATATCTGGAATTAATTAAATTATTTCCCTGGCATTTTCCAGGGCTTTATGTATGGTGCCACATTTAAAAGATAATACAAAATGAAATGCTAGTCAAAAATGACAATGCCAAGGAATAGCTTGGTGTCTGTGGAGGGCAACCTGAAGCACCTCTCTAATATCTGGCATATATGCACATATATTCATTGTAATGTGCAAAAAAACACTTCCAGAAAAACGCCACAAGCAATAATAAAAAAGCGATGCTGAAGAGGTGAAAATGGTTTTCTTTTTTGCCTGCCCAAGCCATTGTCAGAAAAGCACCTGTGGTGGTTTGCAGATATATCAAGGCGTGACAGAACAGATGTCCCATAAACACAGCTCATTATTGCCTAAATCCGCTGCGGCACAACAGCCTTGATTTGAATTGAATTCGTAGCATGAATATTAATCGATTCTTTTGTGTTTTTTTTTTTTACCTGCTTAAATAAAAAGACAGAATGGTGCATGAATAATATTGAGATTTGCATTTTGTACTTCAATTAAACCCAGATACATAAAAAAAGCAGGTTCAATCTGCTTCTATTAACCTGAGCGAATGCAAAATCATCCATATACCCTGGATCAAAAAAAATGTATATGATACACAATATATATAACACAATATATAGTTAGTTACACTGTGATTTCAGCTTTTTTTTTCTTCAGAGCTGAGAGGAGGGGGGTTATAAAGCAAAAAAAGCATGGCAAATAAATGTGGTAACACAGCAAAGTTAGGTGCGAAAACAAAAAAAAAAAAAAAAGAAAAAAGCAAATAAATATTAATATATAAATATATATATATATATCTTGTGATGTGAGTGTGTGAAAAGCATATATGTGGTGTTGTATGAATGCTTTCTAACTACTTACTTTTTTTTTTTTTTTTTTCTTTCTTTTTTTTTCTTGTTGTGTCTATTTTTTATAGTTAAGAATGTATATAGCCGATATGTGTTATACTACTAGGTAGCATACGTTAGTTGTTGAAGCTTTGTTTTGTGCTTTGTGTTTGTGTAGTTGTGTTTGTGATGTAGTTTATTATGCACTTATTGTACGTCGCTTTTGTAAAAAGCCATAACTGTAATGTGTTGTAACAGTTAAATTAGCAAAAATATAAAAAAAAAATAAAAAAAAATACACTGCTAATTAAACAAACACAATAAAAAATAAGTAAATTAAACTGGGATATCGATCTGTCCAGTTAGGAAGTGTAAACGATTGTGAATCGATTTCACCTGCTTTGGTGCAAATAAAAGTGACAACAGATGGACAGGAGAGGCAACAGCAAGACAACCCCCAAAAAGTAAATGGTTTTTATCCTTCCTGACTGATTTTTCTCTAGTTTTGCATTTTGCTAGTGCCCTTGTCACTACTGGAAGCATGTGGTGGTACCGGCAGCCCATTCGGGTTGCACAGGTAGTCCAGCTCCTCCAGGATGGCACATCCATAACCCATTCAGGTTTGCTGTGTCTCCCAGCACAGTCTCAAGAGCACGGAGGAGATATGACACAAGAAGAGCTGTACAGGGCCGTAGAAGGGCAACAACCCAGCGGCAGGACCGGTATCTGCTCCTTTGTGCGAGGAGGAACAGAAGGAGCAGAAAGAGCACTGTGTGTGCATGTACTTGTGTGCATGTTTCTGACCAAACTGTCATTAACAGACTCCATGTGGGTGGCATGAGGGCCCAACATCCTGTCGTGGGACCTGTGCTCACAGCCCAGCACCGTGCAGCTCGAATTGGCAGGTTCACCATTGGCGCCCCGCTCTCTTCACAGATGAGAGCAGGTTAACACTGAGCCCATGTGACAGATGTGAAAGAGTCTGGAGACGCCGTGGTGAATGTTATGCTGCCTGCAACATCATCCAGCATAACCGGTTTGGTTTAATTGACTTGGTGTTATACAGTGATGATTAAGTGTTCCCTTAATTTTTTTGAGCAGTGTACATTGTTGATGGTTGTTTTTTTAATAACGTGAGAACTCTAAATGTATCACACATACATTACGCTCCACATATAACATTGAGAACCCTCCACAAAAGGCATTTTTATATAAGTACAATGCATCTATTCATGCATTATTAAGCATTAATAACTGCACTGTAATTCAGAGTGTCACTAATGTTGTTTTTAGGCCGGATTATAATACCCTGGCTGTAAAACTGGCCTGAGTCTTTTGTGGGGATTGTCAGTAAAATGAGCCATTGCACCCCATCCAGCCTCTGGCAGATCGATCATCGGTTGGCAGCCGCAGCACCTGTTCTCGCTGGCGCCAGACGTTTTGGTGAGGGTGGCAAGCGGAGGAACGGGGATTAAATCACAACACTGACTGGCACGTCAATCACAAACTACAAACGGTCTGTAATTAGTGACGGATCAGAGCACTGATTTGACCGGGAGGTATTTATAAGGGGAACGTATGCCAAACGGACATACTATGTGATTAGAAAGGTACTGTCTAATGAGCTACTCCCAGGCTGTGGGCCATCATTTCCCATCCACTGAGTTTATTTTAAGCACCCGACTCATACACCTCCGCACAATTGAGAGAATGCATATTAAGAGATAATTTCAGGTCCTTTCTTTGTATGAAGTATCCTAATTTTACACAGTGTAAGATATGTAAAGCAAAGCATTCAGGAGTCCAGCACACACTAAGCAACTGGGAGCTTCACGTATACAATGTGTGCATAAACACAGGCCTAAGCAGTGTGGCATTTTTCTCTTCTATACACTACACACCCTAGAGGTGGCAAAAACTATTATTCTTAAAAGTAATTATTTTAAAAAAACATAAGTCGTTATAGCTTAGCCCTGTACTTGTCATTGACTTCACTTTACTTCCACTAAGATAAAAAGCTAAACAACAGCTTTATACCTTACCTTTAAATGGCCTTATTAACTAGGGGCACATATACAAAGCCTACAGTAAAAAGAGAGTGGGCTGGATTCAATATACTTAATACAATTTCAGTGGGAATTATGTATCGAGTCATTATTATGCTTCTTGACATGATACAGACAGCTAAAAAGGTCACCAAAGATGATTTTTCACTGCACACTGAAGTTGGATCATTTCTGAATTGTATGCAGGCCTGTGCATTGACATTTATCTAAAGCTCATATTTTCCCCCAGCTGCCATCTGACTTTATTTAAAAATAAAATAAAAAAGTAGTTTTTTTTTTACTTCTGTTTCGAAGTCCCCGTGGTTCCCGATGGCGAGTCACCTTCCCGCGCGGGAGGGAGCACGTGGTCCTGTTTGACTAACCATGAGCAAGGTCGAATATTTCGCGGCCTTGACTGATGTCTGTTCGCGATCAAAGCCGCTAAACTCGTGTTTGGCGGAACGACAGCGCGGGGAGCGCCGTTTTGCAGAAGGAGCCTAGGAGTCTCTCTTCCTCCGCGCGTAAACCGCTCCCATCCTGACTTCTAATGCGTCTTAGTCGTGGCTGTGACAGGGGGAAGAGTGACACAGAGACTTGGGCTACGCCTCAAGTGCCTGTCAAAAATAAAGGAAACCAACTCAAACCCAGAAGATAAACCATGTCAGGCAAACCAATGAAGGTCTTACATGCCTTATGAATCAGTGACAGTAGTCTGAGTTACCCAAGAAAGAGAAGTGGGATGGGTGGGGCTAAGGGACAGGTATTCACAAGCATCAATGATTTCCTGTTTTAATTTTTTTTTATTTTGCAGGTGCAGCTCTATGCAAACATATTTCTGTGAAGCCCAAATATAAAGTTATTATATTTGATAGCATATGCAAATAAGGGCCGATTATTCACACTTGCATCAAAAACCAGAATTTCCCAGGCTCACAAAATATGGCATATCCAAATTCAACAAAATCCCCTATGGACGCAAATAAATAAGCACTGCTGGAGACAGCTGCATCTATGTACAGTGCATAGACAGAAAATGTCACTCAGTGGATTTATGGTGAATTTATAAAAGGTGTGGGGGACCAGGCCGCGTTCCCTTTGGCACTCAGGAACAGATAAAAACGTTTATCCATCAATTATATTAGCATTTATATGAGCGCCAGAGCACAAAATTATTCTGTGTGCACAGGGTATCTAGACCCTGTAATGTTGAAATTCCACACACGCATTTGTGAACGTGTCTGCACCGTTTACATGCGAAGGCCTTTTATGTGCAGTTTTAGAACTTAGTTTGTTAAATACATATGCGTTGGTTCGCGGGGGAGGGAAGACGGGGAGATAATTGTTGCCCTCGATTAGCATCTAGATGATCCAGCGATGTGTCTCGCGAAAGTTGAAATGAAACCTACGCCTACGGTTAAATATAGGCTTTCTGCAACTCGAAAACATCGTTCTAAATCGGACCTACTTGACAATGGAGTTGAAGGGCATCTGCAGTGGTATATTCAGCTAAAGTACTGCTTCTCCATGATAAAGCCCAGAATCAGTTCATATCACAAAATTGGGCACAGTGTCATCAAGACAAGCTATTCCCCACCATATCCTGGAATGGAACCTACTCTGCTAATTTGGTCGCCAGTGGTCTAGATAGCGGCTCCCATGATGTGCTACCTGACAGTATTTTTGACCAATGTCCACCATATATATTCATATGGAGGGCAAAATTGGTCTGAGGTCATCAACACTAGCATCACAGGCAATGTGTAGGCCGACAGTGTGGTATAATGGTTAAGGAACTGGGTTTGTAAACGAAAGGTTGCCGGTTCGATTCCCAGGTCGGACGCTGCCGTTGTACCCCTTGCAAGTTGAGTACTTCACCTTCTGCTTCATGTATATATATATCAGCTGTATTAATGGATACTATGTATAAATGAAAAATAAATGCTGTGTAAGTTGCTCTGGATAAGAGCGTCTGCTAAATGCCGATAATGTAATGTAATGTAATGTGTCCAAAGGATTCCATTTAATGCGCCTTTGTGATTTATCTACTTTTGCATGTGTATTTTTTTAAATGACTGTCCTATCTGGCCACTGTTTGTTTTTCTACTATAATGTGTCCATGTGAGGTCCTATCTCATAATAAGGTGCTGAGTTTGAGCAGACTGGCACAGCATAGCTGAAGAGATTAAGATAATGCCTTCAAAACTGAAGTAAGCTACACAGTAAGCTACGGTCTTAAGATAAAAGATGAAGGCTCATCAAATAATTCGGTAAGGAGTCAGGGCATATGCATAATGCATTCCGCTTTCATGAGATGCCAATTTTCTGGAGGTAAAACATTTTAAATTAGAGGCATTTTTTTTCTCATTTGCAAAATTAATTCTACAAGATCCCTCCCACGTAGCATTACTGTGAGTTCTTCATTCTCGGCGAAAACCAGTAAACAAGGGACAACGGGCGATCGATTAGATTGTTCCCGATTGCCACCGCGGTTGACACGCCTGTAAAACTGAATTGTAGAGCCGGCTTACTTCACTGACATTTGAGTTAACCTTTGAGTCGTTTTATTACAAGTTATTCCGCAGATACTTGGAGTAACTTTTCTGCCGTTTCCAAAGGCAGCACTATATTACTTCAGTCAACTTTTGCTGTGGCTGTGCAGAATTCAAGATGACTCCTGATGAAATCTTTCCTCAGGGGAGGGATGACAGTTTCCTACACATTGGATTTCTGGAGCAAGCTTATGTATCGGAGATTGCTGTGTACAAGAGTTTCCTCTGCCGCATCAGCCCCCGCCGTCAAAGCCACAGATTGATTAGCGTTCCGTGCTGAGGATTCGGGTCCTTTCGGCAGCGAAGAAAACCTGTCAACTGCTGCGCCACGTGATTGTGTTGCAAACGATTCAACTTTGAACTGCGCTTGGACCACGCGCTGTCGCTGTGAATCGGACACAGTAGGCTGATGGGTAATGTAGGCAAGCATACAGAGGCCCTACAGGCGAGCTATGCCACAAAAGGTGATATGACTATGCTAGTGTGGAGAGACGAGATTATTCAGACAAATTTGTGAAGGACGCATGTTTCATTAGTCTCTGCGCGGACCACACATTGCTGCCTTTACTTGGGAATAAACCGACGATCCCTGATTTCATAGACTTCAGGGGTCCACGTGGTACCACCGAAGAGGTTTATGTTACCCTCCATGGATCAAGATACGCTTTTCTTTCATTTTCTGTATTAGGAACCCTGTTCTTTAGTTCCATCAGCTACTTGCGTACCTACATGGAGTCATTTAACAGACAGTTTATCTGGATTTGTACAGAGCAGTTGTGATGTTTACAAGTGTGTCACCTGCCTTAGCGGTTACATACATACTCTAGCCATTAGATGCTTGTAAAGGTTTGTCAAACGCCACATTCATATTCAGTTTTATCCAAATGCATAATCATATTCATCCTCAAACTAGCGCAGGCTTTTGTCGTCACGTGGCGACATGATGAAAGCAATCACATCTGTTCCCGAACGCTTGGAACAGAAAGTCGTTTAGCGGCCCGGTTAGAAGAGCGTTCATTTGTATTAATTTGCGTCAGTCACTGTGGCTCCAGAACCCCCCCCCCTTTCTCAACGCCCTACTCTACAGCCTAGACTACTGCAGCAGCGAGCTCACGCTGGCCATGAACAAGACAAAGCTAAATCTCCAACACGCGCCGAGAACAACCAGATCAATCAGAGACGTTGATGCGCAGGTTAAAAGCAAGCGTCTTTGAAAAGCAATCCCAGGGAGGAAATAGCACGTGCTAAATCAAACAAGAAAAAATGCTGGGTGGGTTTTCACAGCCTGCCGAAAATGTAGAGAAAGTCAGCATATCAGGAGGTAAACCGGAGACTTGTAGGTTTGACATGTTACTGGAAGCTTAATTACGTCACGTGCCCGTCCCCACTAGCACAACACTTCAGCTTTTTGAACTAAGTGTTCAAAACATACAAATTAAGTAAATGCAGTGATGTAGTGCCTTTCCGATCTCAGAGCATTTTAAAACTCAGAGTATGGAGTGCTGGCTCACCTCATTCACGACCAACGCGTGGACCCAGCAGGTTGAAGCCCGTTAGCCATTTTGCACCAGAACGCTGAAAAACAGCTTGATAAAGGGGCTACACAATTTGCTTCTTCGACACAACGTTGGTAGAAACGTGACCATTTGTGCAGTCCACATATCCAATTCCAGTTCTGCACAATTTGGACTGGGTAAATGTAATCGGGAGAAATGGCTGAATTCCAAACATCATATTTGAAGTTTTGTTTTATACCTTTATCTTTCACACAGTTGAGCCAACAGATCCTTCCTTTTAACGGCAGGTGTCTCCCTGAGCTAGTATTCCCTCTCCACCTTCTGATTCACTGCTTTCAAGTCCTCTATTGCCTTAGATTGTTAAATAAGTCACTTTAATTTCCCCATTATGTGCATGTCTCATTTGCGCTTGCTTATGTACTTTCGGTATTCTAGTGACCCTGTTCTAAGACGCACAACGAATTGCCTCTGAACAAAGATAGCTGCCAAGTATATAAACGACAGCAATAGATAAAGTGTGAGAGTGACAGCCGCGTGGGCGGCCAGGAGCACATCCTCAATCGAGGGTCAGATCCCCTCAGGAGCCTCTGGCTACACTGCATGAATAAAAAATGTAAAAATAAATAAATAAAATAATAAATAAATAAAATAATAAATAAATAATAAATAATAAATAAAATAATAAATAAAATAAAATAAAAACATGATCTCGCCATCTGATGTATAAGTCATTATTGGCACCACAGCCAGGAATGGCATGCCTAACTAGGACTTCAGTTTCCCCAGCCATGCAGTGCATCGCTTTAATGAACGCAGGAACCATTAGGCCAGTCATAGTGGAAGACGCTCAACTGATAAGTTGCACAAATCACAGAATGGGTTGCAGACCGCTATTAGGACCTCAAAAACAGTAACTAGGCAACAGGAGATTTCCCACAACTCTTTAAAGCATGCATTGACATAATGCTTATGCTTTTTATTTATTTTGGGAACAATTATCATTAAAAAACTGTAAAGCTCAAATCACGCCAGCATCACTTATCATTATGCTTAATAATTTCTATAATAACAGTACACTGGCGTGCAGTGTGTGATTTGCCGTTGTAAAGGGAGTACCACTATGTAAGCCATAAAGGGTTCGAGGTGCATTACATTAGAGAAACCTGAGAGATTCGCATATGCAGGCAAGTGTCCCAGTAGTTCCATTTGCATTCTGTGTCAATGACCATTACGGTAAAATGATAATACCAATAAGCCAATAGCATTTTGGCAGCTTATGAGCCTCGCAGTACCAGGCTTTCAGAAATGAGTTCTGATTTCTGCTCTAAAGTACGTAAACAGAAAAAAAATAAACTGATATAACAAGTGGAATGTGTTTTGTTCATTGTGCAGTAATGAATGTTTAATAAAATATTTATAACTACATTATAATTTATTAAAAATACATTGCTGGTTTTCCGTTTAACATTAATAAATATAACAACAATTTAATATTTAGGAGGCCAGATTTTCTAAATTGAGGTCACAATATGCATTGCTGCTACATTATTTATATTCTCATCTCAGCTGTGCATATTGTAACCTTTTGGAGATTTCTCAATCTAGTCATCCTGACCTCCTTTTCTTATGAGGAAAATAAAAAATTTAAATATTTATTTCTTAATAACAAGTCCTCAGATTTAATAACATCTGCTAACCATTAACCATGTATATTAACTGAGTAATAAGAAGTAATAAGAAGTTATTAAGCATTTATAACTGCACTAAATTAAACTGTGGCTGAGTTGAGACTAACGATTCTTCTGAAGGTGCAGAAAGTGCACAGTAGTTCCATGGTAACTCAGTGTTATAGCTTCCTTCACGCAGAACAGATTATGACTCATTCGTAGGCCCGAATGAGAGACATTGGAGCCAACATAATTTGCTCAGATGTTTTCACAATACCTTCTTCAGATGAGGTGAAAAATTTAAATCCTGACTGGTGAAATCCTGATTTGGCTTACATTATCACCACCACTGCCACCCATGTGAGTCTTCGAATAGTAATTATACAGTTATGAGCTGTGCACTTTTTAAAATTACCTCATCCTTCATGCACCTCGCCTCTCAGCTTTGATTAGAAGTACACACCAAATAATGTCTAATACAATTCGAGCCTTACGGACACTTTGAGGAATGATCCTTAACAGGTGTAGGAACAGTATTTCGAACAGGCTATTTTACACGCGTGTAAGAGGTACCCGACCCACGAGTGAGTGCTCTTTTGTTTTTAATTCAATCACTAATGCACGCCTGTCATTTTGGGCTGTGTGAACACCGATGGAATGGACTGTGGGGACACCAATGGCAAATTATTTTACTCCAACAGCAAATGGAGACCACCGGCATTGGCATTCAACAAACTGTTGCAGTAAAAAAAAAAAAAATGTTCTTGAAAACATCATGGGGGGATCTGAATGCAGGATTTGCTTTGGTAAAAACACTGAGTGGTTAAAAAAAAAAACAGAAGACAAAGTGAACCGGTTTGTGGGCCTTGAAAGCAATTCTTCAAAAGAAACGTCACGACTCTGAAGCCTCAAAACTGAACCCCATGAGAATTTCACAGGTCAACGTGCTCTTTGAATTTCTCTGAGCTGCACCTTAATCCATATTTTTATTGTATGTTTGGTTCATCTGTTTAGCTGGTTTAACCCCTTAGTGCAGATTGTCTCACATGCGAGACAGTTTTACGCAACTGAGACACGCGTTGCTCCTGCAGCCAAACTATTAGTGGAAAACCCAAACGCGGTATTTTAACTTTATTGGTAGACGATTCGCGACGATTTCTGGCCAATGCGTAGTTTCTAAGTGTCACTATCTTTCCGTAGCAAGTCCATTTAACAAGCACTCCCCACCCAGCCTATACCTACCCATGCGTGACATAGTGGGCAATAGCGTCTATGTTGGGAGTTCATAAATATATGTATTCATCATATAATATCAGAATTCCGTCCAGCAACCAGATAAACCCACCAATAGCCCGACCGTATGCAAATACAGCGGTGCAAATCGCTGCTCAATCAATACCGACATAAACAAGTGAAATCATACAATGCCATTCTACTATCAATATCTGCTATTAAATATGGAATTCGTGTGCAATCCTACCGTGGATTTAAGCGTAGATATGTCCCTTTCAAGATTCCGTGGTCATTTATTGTCTTGGACAATCCGTTTGAAAAATACACAGCGCATTGGAACACTATTAGACAAACGAAACTAGCTCTGCGTAACCCCCCCTTCCTGATTGCACTGCTGTGACGCTTTCAATTTTATTCTGGTTTGATCGACAATTGTTTTATCCAATAGAAGGCATGACAAGCTTCCCAAAAGTAATTTACATGTGTAATTGAAAGCTTGGATTAACTATTTAAGGGCGAGCGTAACTGCAATACTTGTTATATCGCGACAATTTTACGCAGGCATGCGCAGATGACGCATTTGGTTTGACGCAGTTGGTATGACGCATTTGGTATTACGCAATAAAACTGCGCGCAACTTTGAAGTGACTTTTTAGTACTTTTCCCCCGAAGTCGGTCAGAAGAGGACAACAACAGAGATTCTTCTAATCCCTGTAGCATAGATTCTGTGGAAGAGGTGCCTATCAATATGGGGAAGATATCCTCCTCGACATGTAAGTATTACTGCTTGTAATATTTTGATTATATACATTCGTTTTTCCACTGCGTGCTATATTTTCGTTATTTTAGTATTTGCATCAGTCATAATAGACCACTGTTAGCCTGCTAATAATGCTGAACATATTTGAAAACACACTTTTTCAGACTCCACCTTGAATAAC
This sequence comes from Ilyophis sp. 1 JC-2022, assembly GCA_022702515.1. Taxonomy (NCBI): domain Eukaryota; kingdom Metazoa; phylum Chordata; class Actinopteri; order Anguilliformes; family Synaphobranchidae; genus Ilyophis; species Ilyophis sp. 1 JC-2022. The sequence continues at coordinate 45,146,032 of CM040398.1, read as the reverse complement.
TACATGTATAAGGCAAATTATATAGTACGTTCTTTCCGTTTATTTTTTATTTTCTATTTGGTTTAGCTATCTCATAGCTTAGAATGTATAGCTGACTGTATTCGGTTGATGACTGATGACTAGCGATAGCTTCTACGTTGTGAGAAAGTAGCGCTTTCGTGACTTTGCTTCGTAGATTGTGTCTATGACCTTCAATATGCACTTATTGTACGTCGCTTTGGATAAACGCGTCTGCCAAATAACTGTAATGTATTGATACTATTGTGTTCGTGCCGTTCCCGTAGTGGCTCGTGGTGGCCTGCTTTGTTAGAATTCATAGCATTCACAATGAAATTGAGTATTTTAGCGCTGTTCGGTTTGGTTGCTCAGTCGTACGTTATAAACTCCCCAAAAAAAGTTCGGAAACGTTATTTCGGTCGATTATTCCTCCCCTTTAATAATACCAATTGGTATTGTATTTTATATCGTTGGAAAGCCTGATTCGTCACCTTTACAACGAGGTACAACTTGTAAGGATCGTGCATTCGTGGAATGAGCAACACAGCTAACCGTGTGGGTAGCGGCCCAAAAAAATGTGCCAAAATCCCCTGCTATATTCTTCTGTTGGTATTCACTCTCGTTTTGAGTTGCTTGGTGGACTGGATGATTGCACTCTCCCACAGTAATAAGGAAAAAACAACACATATTGGCCATTTTTACACTTTATTCATTTTACACTGTCAGGGACCTCAGTAGCGTGTGGAAGATCCATACGCAGCCACAACAGCTTGGCACCTCCTCCTCATGCTGGTCACCAGCCTGGTCACACACTGCTGTGGGATGGCATCCCATTCCTCGGTGCCAATCAGGTGCCAGTCACACACCTGTGACTGGCATACACCTGCCAGCACTTGAAGCTCAAAACGAGAGTGAATACCAACAGAAGAATATTGCAGGGGATTTTGGCACATTTTTTTGGGCCGCTACCCACACGGTTAGCTGTGTTGCTCATTCCACGAATGCATGATCCTTACAAGTTGTACCTCGTTGTAAAGGTGACTAATCAGGCTTTCCAACGATATAAAATACAATACCAATTGGTATTATTAAAGGGGAGGAATAATCGACCGAAATAACGTTTCCAAACTTGTTTTTAGGAGTTTATTTTATGCCTCGATTTGCCGTGAAGCTAGAACATTGGTAGTGTGTTCCGATATTATTTTATTGTATTGTAATTTCTTTGTGCATAATGTACTCTATGGGGTATTAGTATATCCATGGGTGATGCTTTTCACTTAGGGAATGGAAAATATGTATTCAAATGTACTGTGTCCAGATGTGTGCAAGATGAATGTAAAATAAAAAAATAAAATAAATAAGCAACAGTTGTGAAACACACTACAGAGTAATGCCATCCTAGAGCACGCAACAAAATATAACATAATGTAGCATACAGAAGAAAGTGTTTACTGAAGTACAAGAGTGAATGATTTCATATTTAGCTGTGTGTACCACAGTGTTATAATGCTTCTGCATTATGTAATTTGTTCCTATAACATGCTTGACCCTCCACCTCTGCCACTCCAGCAGTGCCCTCTACTGTTCAGAGTGAAGCCACTGCAGGACCAGATCCTTACAGCATACTGAAGACCGTGCCATTGATGAGTGCATTTTGGCCACGAAGGCACCGCACAGGATGAAGCAGTATATGAAGGATAATGGTGAAAAAATGGCACACTTGCCATCAAACACTGAACTGAAACTGTGCAATATCAATGTTTTCATCCATTAAGTGATCGTAAGGTAAAATGTATATGCTTTATAAAGGACAAAAGGCTTTTTAATAATTTCTCGGAGAGGTTTTGGGTAGGTTATTGGACACCTAGATATCCACCCCCCTGTACTGATCCAAAATAATTCCCACATGAAAATGATAAAAAGGTGAGTTAAATGAGTCAAAACGGTTGATTTGCACTGAAATGTATGATTAGTTTAAGATTTACAGCTATTCACATTTTAGCCAATTTGGATAGGTTTGGAGACCCTGGGTACATCAGGCTACACTGCTTACATTTCGTGTCATAGATCTTTAGTAGTTCTGTATATCACCCTGCGATTATTGAATGCTTGTGGACAAGGAGTTTATGATCCAGGAAATGTGTAGTTTTACCTGTTTCACTTATGTAGCTCTCAGTATTTTGAAGAAATATGTTATTTTTTTGAAAAGTTTTGCTTGCATTTCCGGCACTTTATTTTGACTTCAATTATGAAAATAAACAAATCTAAGTTTGTACAAAAAATGGTACACCGGTTTTGTTTCATTTAAGCCATTTACCAAGTTTATGTGATGCTCACACCTGGAGTTATAAAGCCTTAAACATGAGTACCCCCATGATTTACCAAATATGCCATCTGCGCTAAGGGGTTAATGCTTGGGCAGGCAAAAAAGAAAACATAATAATTGAGAGATTAATTTGTAGCCTGATCCGGTTTATCGACACAATCCGCTACCCCGAGTGTGGTAAGTGTGTGCAAGCAATGTCATTGGTGGGAAATTCAGAAAGAGCGGAATTCTGGGGTCCTCAGTAAGTAACATACGCCGACGTTGACACCTTAAAGTGAGGTTCGGCCTCAGAAGCACACAGACATCTGCACCTGGATAGTTTCCCCACCTGAGAGGGTTCATAACTGAGTTATATCTGCTTCACTGAGAGGGTTCATAACTGAGTTATACAGTCAAGCCGGAAAGTCTGCCCACCCCTTTCACCTTCTCCACGTTTTATTACATTACAGACATATTCTACAATAGATTGAGTTCATTTTTTGTCTCAAAATTCTACACAAAATAGCCCATAATGACAAAGTGAAAACATGTTTTTAGACATTTTTGCAAATGTATTAAAAATCAAAAACTGAAATCTTTCATTTACATTAGTATGCATACCCTTTGCTTTAACATATTTTTAAAGTATCATATTTAATATTTGGTCGCATATCCTTTGCATGCCGTTACTTCCTGAAGTCTGTGACCAATCAACATCAAAAGACTCTCGATATCTTATTTCCAGGTACTGTTATATCTGCTTCACCTGTCATTAGCGTGCTGCTCCTGCCCTGGCTGTAATTCGCAAATTTGTCATTTCATGGCCGACACCTTTTCCCCCGGAAACTAAGCAACCTCAGCTCATGCCCTCCCGAACCGGAAAACACGTCCAAACTACTTGATTGAGGGGTGGACCAGAAACGCTCCAGGAAAAAAGACGTCTGAAAGGAAGGAGAAAGGAGGGTGCTAATTTGGGCGGCAAAGGTGTTCTCACTAATGACTTCATATTGCTTGATTTCATTCTTCATGCTGGTGTCACAACCTCATTCACACGGCCATGACAAAGGAGGGAGATGCACCAAAATAAAATAAAAAATAAAAAACAAAAAAAAATTTAATTTATTAAAGTTTAAAGCAAATCACAAAAACCAAAAAGCTTTCAGTGGTATAGGATGTGCATGAGGAAGGTGTGTGTAAGAGTGTGTTGTATAGCGCAAACTAATGAACTGCGCAATCCCTTTTCGTGGCGCTGAAAAGCAGAGCGAACTGCGGGTCGTGAAAAGCGGAAGTCCCATTCCGAACGGCGTGTGTGCAGCACTTTACACTCCGAGGTAGCTCTAAATGAATAATGCATTTCACTTCAAAGCCCCTAATGCAGTGAGCCAGGGCAGGTTAGACAGGCCTTTAATGCAGCGGCGCTCCAAGGGTGCCCAGCGTCTCTCTGTAAATTGTCGCGAGCTTCTCTTCCCAGGTCACTGAACTCAACGTTATGGCAGAGACAAATCCATAAAAATGATCCATTAGCAAAGAATAAGCAGCAGTGGGAATGTAAACCACACCTGTGTTTTACCCCAGGGTTATAAACGCTCATCAATGCCTTATTGACCATGCTGTACAGACTCACACCGCACACTTTATTTATGAATATTTTCAATTACGATTGCTTTCCTGGGTGGTACAAATAACATGGACATTTTGGGTATAGGTTAGGTGCTGAGGAAAATGTGACCGTTAAGTGCACAGTCTACAATGTAAACAGAGCTTTTTTATAAGGGTAGTGTCAGTGACTATGTTTCAACTGTAGGCAAAATATTTCCCCTCCCCCTTATAATGTGACACATATCTGTTTTATTTAAACAGTGTGAACAGCAAAAACCACATAGAATATATATTTTTTCTATTCCGATTTGGGCCATATTCATATGAAGTCCTAAATCCAGTCATATCTTTTACTTTTGACTTTTACGTCACTACATGTTGACATTCGTGATAATTCCGCGTTGACAGGACTGTTAAATTGAAATTGGGGGGCAGGCCAAGTCAATGGAGGGATAGTAGTTAGACCCGATTAGTATTTCCGGAAATTTTCTATGAAATGTGTTTCAAAAAACATTATTGTCATCATCAGTCTTCTCTTATTGTTAATCTGCGCATGCAGGTCAAAAAAATACTTTTTGTTTTTAAGAAGTCAACAGCATTGAGTGAATAGTATAGAACTCAATAAAGCATTTGAGTATCTGCAGAATGCTTTGTCAATTAAAGCTCGTCCTGAATGCAGAAAATAAGAAATTAATGGTCTTTTCAAACTCTAAGAAAATGGAGTTAAATCAGAATATTGTTACTTTTCAAGGTGAACAAATTGAAGCTGTCTCCACCTACAAGTACTTGGGGTTTTTTGACTGATGATCACCTCTCATTTAAGCCAGAATATCTGGTTAAAAAATAAAAAAATAAATAAAAAAGTTGAAGTAAAGTTATTATTTTAAGAACAAGTTTTGTTTTTCTTTTGATGTTACATGAAGATGGTTTAAAGCAACATTTTTACTTGCTCTTGATTACGGTGATCTGTTGTCCATGAATGCCTCAGCTCATTGTGTTCATATGTTCGACACTGTGTATCATGGAGCTTTGAGGTTCATTTCTAATTGTAGATCTCTCACTCATCGCTGTGTATTGGACTCCAAACTAAATTGTCCTGCTCTTTCCACACAGCGGCTTTTATTTATAAGGCCATTCTACACTTCCCTGTTATATATCCTTGCTTATGTCCCAGAAATGTGGCACTTATGGGTTATGCTTACTGTTCCGAAAGCTCGGACTGAGCTGGGAAAGAAGGCTTTTATGTTTTCATCACCCTCTACTTGGAATGCCCTGCAAAAGAACTTAAACTTCAGGACCTTGTTACTCTTGATAAATTTGAAGCAACTGTAAAATCCATGCTATCAGAGTCTTTTGGTAAGTGTAACCGTTTTAAATAGTTAATTTGGTTGCATTTCTTCTTTTGCATTTTTGTTACGTAGCATTTTTAGCTTGACTGTTCTCGAGACGCGAGTATTATTGTTGCGTCTAAAGTATTTGTACTGCTGCTCTTCTTGGCAAAATCTGATTTTAATCTCAATGGGACTAACCTGGTTAAATACAGGTTAATAATAAATAATAAAAATAATATAAGCATTTACAAGTTGCTGTACTGCCCAAAAGGCCAGACAATTACCAAGATGGAGGACTGGGGGCTTAGTAGTAGCCTTACACCTAATATTGCATATCAATAATAACAATAATGATAACATATAAAAATATTCATTAACAGGCGTTTCCAGATTAACATACCGGTTAATTCATCTAATAGGAAAAAAAATAAAATAATAAATGGTTTAATCGGTTGCCAACTCCACAAACCACAAACAAACAAACAAACACACATACATACATACACACACACACACACACACACACACACACACACACACACACACACACACACACAACATTTCGAGCACAGAGTAGAGGGAAATAAAAATGTTGTTCATTTACATATTTTATGCATACAGTTCTGTGCAAGTGACTTCCCTTGCATGGTTAATAAATATATTTTTCCCAAGGCATATATATCAGCATAAATATATCACTGAGATTTTCCTCTCCCATTGCAATTTACAGCATAGTGTATCAATGTTCCCTACATATGGTTGTAATACTCTGCATTATTTAACTATTCAAATGTACTCAGGTTAAATTCCATTTTTTCTCTTGCTTGCCAATCTTTTAAAAAAAGGAAACTTTAAATATTTCCTTTTTTATCTTTGTTTGCCGTTGTTTTGTTTGTAGCTGTTCTTGCCTGTTTAAATTTTTAAATTAAACTGGAGCACGATTCATAAAATAATTAGAGGCAGAAAATACCAGCTATAGTGCCAACATACCTGCTGTTTTGGTCAACAGAATAACAAAAGATATATAAAACAATAGGTCCACTGTAAATATGGATATTGATATAAGGATCTAAGGGCCAGATGTACTCATGCAGCAGTCACCGCACAAAAATCATTCACTATGTTGTGGCTCTGGAGTGACATCACACAGAAAATGAATTAATTAGGTAGGCCTATAACAAAGCGAACAGTAGCAGATGTAAAAAAATATATGGCATCTCGTTAAGCTGCATAGAAAATAAAAACTTTCGTACAACATAACGCAGGCAAAAGAGGCAGGTGGTGGTCCAACTAAGAAAAGAATATTAACCGACAGAACAGCAGGTGGAAAAATACCTGCAAAATGATCAGGTCGTGGGGGTGAAAATATTACAAGGATGAACTTGCGATGGGAGAAGGCCACAGACCATCTGAAGGTAACACTGTATTCACATTATATAACCTACTGAACGCATACGTAATTGAGAACAAATTGAGAACAGCATTTGTATACTAAACTGCTAGCCGATGACTTCAAGAGAGATCTCGCGTCCTTTCAATAAAACAAATGTAATTTCATATTATCTGAAAGTAAATTAGAAGTTATGAGTAGAAACGTGTGTGAAACACATTTTAAATTCTGTCTTTCCGGAGTGCTACGCATCAGAGGATGCAGTCGTTTTAAATCTCCAATCCATGCAGCACACAATGGAAAACTTGTTTGGCTGCCGATGATGTGCGTACAACCCAACACGCTCTCTGGCATTCTGTGAGGAAGTGGACAGTTTGCTGCTCAAAACAGCAGCAGCAAACCATTGCTCTGCAAAATGAGGGCTAGCCACTGGCATCCAGCAACTGGTCAGTGCTGTTGCAGGGCTGACCAGGAGGTGTGAGCTGTAGGCTATATCAGCGCAGACAAATTACCACCAGCTTTCAGGAGTTCAAAAAATTCCCACGCAACGAGGGTAGTCCCAATTTACGCATGCTTTCGTAAATTAGACGGAATACTTAACTTGTCAAATTTACACAATCTCCACCCTGTTCTAGCATGTTCACTCCAGGTATACATATGCATGAGCACATTTAACTGTGCATCAAAAGGAAACTCGCAGAGTGACTTAATATCCGCAATTTACAACCCAAAAGCGACCTTTACCCCTTGCGACTGTGCCAACGTAGATATCGCGACCTTATAGAAACTGCTTTTGCATCGGAAAAGCTGCGGCAAATCTTTAGTAACTCTGGCCTTTTTATGGAGACATAAAATGCTGTAGTGTCATTGACCTCAGTCTGACTGGCATGTGCAAGGGACACGTTTTGTTTCAGTAGCTTGTAGTCTTCCTTTCTACAGAATGGCATGTCCAGATCAGATTTAATTAGGCTATAATGAGAGTACATATAAAAATATAGCAAATCAAAAAGAGAGCAAGCATTTTAGAGACAGTCCACTGAGCAAAGCTCATTAGACAGGCCTGCTTTTTGTTTTAATTAATGGGCGGCTTTTTTGAGATCATGGCTGGATAAAGAGCAATAGCATTAAATTCAGGACATTCGTTACGCACTTTCAGCAGGTTTTCCTCATTGTATTACTTTTTCCAAACGGGACTTGTGTTGGAAATACGTATTTATAATTCCCATATTTCTTTACTCCTCATTGTAAAATTCCTAATTGCATTATGTAAGCATGTACTATTTCCACAGCATCAATCTGCAGGGTGCAGCATGCAAGCAGCTGCTGTTTCTTTTCACTTTGTGCTGCCATAGCAAGAGCTGTCGACCAGCGGAGCTTTCGCATGACAGAAGCCCTCCCACTATTGATATGATTGGCATAGTCAGGCTGACTGTTAACAAATTTACGATTGAGAAACTGCAGTCCACTAATCCCTGCTTAGAAAATACTTGCTGCCCTTTTTGTACCATTGTAACATTCCTGCTTTTGAGTCGTTTAACTGTACATGAATATTTATAAAGAGAAGGCTATGGTATATACAGAAAACTTTTGTGGCAGGTATTTTTAAAGTTGTACTGCTATCTACTGTCAGCACTATTTATAACTACATACAATCCTCCAACCAAAGTTTTACATGTAATTTAGATTTTTTTTTATTTTATAAAATGTTTTACCTGGATTTTGATATTCAACCAGATCTAAAAGTGGTATGATTTACCACTTAATTCATTATGGGACTTAATTCATTATCCACACTGAATGTAGACTACTGAACATTAGGACACAATAGACAGACAGAAAAGTAGGCTATAGGTACGCATTTTAAACTGTGTAGCTGCCGTTATCATACCTGGCATAACTTGTCGATATATCTCATTGTTTTGTAATCATACGGGTTTGACAATGGAAACAAGCAGCCGACTGAAAACTCTTGTCAACTTCTGCCACGCCCTCGAATCTCGTGATTGGCTGTATCGATGCAAGCGAGTTTGGCCGTTCCCAAGCATCATACCCGTTTTTGTGGTTGTACGTGTCTTCCAGACGCTTCATAGGCACTCCTTATTACTTTTGCTGGCGATTTGCACTTCAAATCCGTAAGTTTTTGTCCTTTCTTTATGTATGTCTGCATTTTGCACTTCCATTTTTTCGGTTTTTGTGTTTTGCACTTCACACCAATGCAATACATCTAGTAAAACAATATATTAAATAAGAAAATAAGAAAATATAAGACGGATAAGAAATTAAGTATTAATACTGCTGCCAGAAAAGGTAGATACTGCACATGATTAGGCTATGTAGGTTCATTCTCCCACAATGGTGTAGCATAAATGGGGCATAGGCCTACAGGTAGCAAAGGTTAGACTTACGTTAGGCCAAACTAGCTATAGTAGCATCGCTAATGTTAGTGAGCGATTCTTGGGCTACGTTTTTGCAAACCTTGCCGTAGTATTTTTATTGCAACCACTATTTAGTCAGTGAGCTAGATAGTGTATTATCATGTATGTAACACTGCACAGAAATCTGCAGACCTTGCTATATACTTTTTGAAGATATTTGCTTATACTTACAAAAACCATGCGTAATGTATTGCGTTAATTCAGTCAAGCGGATGCTGCCAGCTGACTCCATTTGTTGTATCTAGCAACAGTCGCTAAGAAGGGTAGAACTTTTGTATATTTTGCTAATGGCAACTGTTATCTGAATCCCTAGACCAGAGTAGTTGATCGAGGTGAATCATAAATCATGTGACTATTAGTGGTCTGATTGGAGGAATTCATTAAAGATTGCCACTCGGGTAACTATTGATAATTAATGACAATTTGAAGCTTCTCAGAAAAAATTAATAATGGGGTGATGATTGGCAACGGTTGCCAGCGTAAAAATTGTTAGTGCATCATAGCCTTCAGTAATATAGAGGACAATGATTAGGCACCCCTGCTGTGAATTGGGTGACTCTCTTAAAAATACATAACTCGGATTCAGCCTGGAGATCCAACGCACAACACACATTTCCAGCGTGTCTCTCAAATCACACAAACCATTACTCTGAGTGTGAATAACAGCATTACATAAAATAGTTTTTAATGAGACCATGTAAAGACCCAATGCTAACAAATTCCCCATCAATGTTGTAAAAGCAGCAAGCAGGACTCACTCACTCACTCACTCACTCACTCACTCACTCACTCACTCACTCACTCACTCACTCACTCACTCACTCACTCACAATATATTTGCAAGTGCGGTTTTCCTTATTTATGAGGGAAACCGAGTGCCTTCTCTGACTGGGACCGTGCATATTCATGAGATCATCTCAGTACAAATGTCTTACCTGCGGAAGGACAGGCACCGATATGCTGAGAGTATAATTAAAATAGTGCTTTAATGGGCTTAAGCGCTCTCTGCAGCTCATGTAATATTAATGATGTTGACTGCATAATGAACATGTTGGTTACCAGCTTAGCTATTTGTTTAATCATTATTCATGGACTAGACATTTAAATGCTTATAGTTCTGAATTTAGGATCACTTTGCTCTAAAACCACATTTTGCTCTGATGGTACCCTTTAATGAAGCAACAGTAACAGAAACATTTATCCCTCCCCTGAGATGGCAGTTTGATGGAATCCCTGGTAAAGGCAGAGCTCTGTGGATGTTAGGCTCCTACCTCAAACAGGAGTAGCCAGAGAAGAGTACAGTAAGCTCATGCAGGCTTTTACAAAACAAATGACTTCCAAAATGCTGCTTAAAAGGTCCTTTCAAGATCAGAAGCATTTGAGTTTCATATCACCAGTGCTGGATGAGCCGGAGGTTCAAACACCCTTCCGTCTCCTGCCCTTGCTTCTCAATCCAGCAGCAACATTGACGAGCACGCACTCAACTTTACAACCACCATCAGTAACAAGATCGCAAAAGATAGATCCATAAAGATAACATTAGGCATTAACATGGATTAATAGACCATTTTAAAGTGGGTAATAACTGTCTTTACATAGTACTGCCCCACATTAATTATGCTTTATTGTGAACGATTTGCAACGAGATTAAGGGTGGAGAAGATTTTTACAGTATATTTTACAAATTGAATTATTCTATACATTTTTGCCCAGGATTTGAGCTACCTGCCGTAACAGGAAGAGGAGTTATTCTAATCATTTTATGAATGTATTGAATTGTACATTTATGACACTATATTGCTTTTTTTGTCAATGTTTCAACAGATTTCATTTTCTGTGTCGATTTTGTCATGATGGGTGAATCATTCGACCATTCTGGAGATATCAGTGTCTGAAAGTCTACACCTCTGTTATAATGTGAAATCCCATTTCTCCTCATGGTGACATCAGCAGGAGTAAACACAAGCATCACCAGGGCTAATGCAATAGCAGGATCAAAGGAAGGAGAGGCGAGATCGGACTGCACGTCCCATTACCGTTTGTAGTTTTGCGTAGGGTCTCATGGTTGTTACACCTGTGGTCACATGAGCCCGGGCAGGCAGTAAATCACATTGAAAACACCCAACCTCATAGGAAGCAGTAGAGAAGGGTGCAGGCTCATACACCCAACCTCATAGGGAGCAGTAGAGAAGGGTGCATGCTCATACACTCAACCTCATAGGGAGCAGTAGAGAAGGGTGCAGGCTCATACACTCAACCTCATAGGGAGCAGTAGAGAAGGGTGCAGGCTCATACACCCAACCTCATAGGGAGCAGTAGAGAAGGGTACATGCTCATACACCCAACCTCATAAGGAGCAGTAGAGAAGGGTGCAGGCTCATACACCCAACCTCATAGGAAGCAGTAGAGAAGGGTGCAGGCTCATACACCCAACCTCATAGGGAGCAGTAGAGAAGGGTGCAGGCTCATACACTCAACCTCATAGGAAGCAGTAGAGAAGGGTGCAGGCTCATACACCCAACCTCATAGGAAGCAGTAGAGAAGGGTGCAGGCTCATACACTCAACCTCATAGGGAGCAGTAGAGAAGGGTGCAGGCTCATACACTCAACCTCATAGGAAGCAGTAGAGAAGGGTGTAGGCTCATACACCCAACCTCATAGGGAGCAGTAGAGAAGGGTGCAGGCTCATACACCCAACCTCATAGGGAGCAGTAGAGAAGGGTGCAGGCTCATACACCCAACCTCATAGGAAGCAGTAGAGAAGGGTGCAGGCTCATACACCCAACCTCATAGGGAGCAGTAGAGAAGGGTGCAGGCTCATACACCCAACCTCATAGGGAGCAGTAGAGAAGGGTGCAGGCTCATACACTCAACTCATAGGGAGCAGTAGAGAAGACTGCAGGCTCATACACTCAACCTCATAGGGAGCAGTAGAGAAGAGTGCAGGCTCATACACCCAACCTCATAGGGAGCAGTAGAGAAGGGTGCAGGCTCATACACCCAACCTCATAGGGAGCAGTAGAGAAGGGTGCAGGCTCATACACTCAACCTCATAGGGAGCAGTAGAGAAGGGTGCAGGCTCATACACTCAACCTCATAGGGAGCAGTAGAGAAGGGTGCAGGCTCATACACCCAACCTCATAGGGAGCAGTAGAGAAGGGTGCAGGCTCATACACTCAACCTCATAGGGAGCAGTAGAGAAGGGTACATGCTCATACACTCAACCTCATAGGGAGCAGTAGAGAAGGGTGCAGGCTAATAATCAATCTTGTTGGATAGAATTTGTTTATATTTTTCTTTTTAATTAAAAAAAAAAAAATGTTGTTTAGTTTTTATCTAGTTCTTTCTTCATATGCATGACATCCTTATCATATTTCATAGAGATCTCTGAACCATTAACAGTAGTCTACCAAACACCATTACAGTGAATAATATCCATATTTGACAGTCGAGCCCTAAATTTACATATAAGCATTTAGTTTACTCTGAGCGTTATACATAAACTTATAATATATCAGTGAAATGGTAACTAGTTCTAGTTAATACATAATACATAAACCTACAACACAGAGTTCAAAGCCACAGGAAGTGCAAGGAAAAGAAAGTATTTTTCGGTTGGATATATGAAACGCACACTATATCAATGCAGGTAGTGTCCTCAGGTACAAGGACCTGCCATTTCCGAATCCTTTTTTCTGTCTCTCGCGGTCACCCTGGGGGGTCTTTAAATAACGTTCTTGTTTGAGAACGAACCCCTTGGGACCAAGCACAACCGGGCAAACGAACACTTCATGGCTGATGTAAAATCAAGATTTGTTATGTCCTGACCCGATAGGCCTACTGTTTTTTTGTTTTTTTTATCACTCTTAAGGGATATCCCATGCAGGGTGGATATCCATTTTATCCTGCACAGGGGGGCTTTTTATCACCATTTTATTTGAGAGAAGTACTTCAACTATGAAGGGCAGGAGTGAGTCTTGCTGGAGGACTCCAGTGTGGAAACTGCTGTTGCCAAAGCAGGCCCGTTATGCAATGGTCCACATGCTGCAGACAGTGATCAATTGTGACAAACTCAAAGAAAAAGCTAGCGTCTCACGCCCACAATGAACAAAATGATGCCGTATAGCCAAGACAGAGATCATTAGTAACCAGCAAAAATCTGCACCCTGACTTTCTTATTGTTCCGGAAAGAAAACGGTCCAGTCACTTTCCAAAGTGTTTCAGCGATTGCTGCTCTCTGTAAAGCATTGCGAAATCTCTGTACGTCTGAAAAGGTGTCGGTGGCACATTTGTATCACCGAAGACGAAGGTGAACTATTCCTTACGCATCGAGGTCCTCTCTGATTACAATAAAGGCAGTCTATATGTAAATGCAATGGGAAACAAGGCAAGAACTATCAAAAGTGCAGAAAAATAGAGTACAATAAAATACATTGATTGTTTTCATGAAATACGTAATATGACATTCAGTGAACTTGGATTTGTTCTGTACGCTTAAAAGGTATCTCTTGAATTAAATTCACTTTCAGCCATTCGTGCATGGATTACTGTGATACACTGCATGGGGTTGGTATTAGTAGTTTGACTAAGTCTGTTTATAAGTCCAGTAAAAATAATAACAATTTCCCCAAACTGCTTGATTTTCAGATCACAGCACGAACAAGATCTAAATAAAATCTCAAAATTACGCAAACCTCAAACCTTAAAGTCGATATTGGTCAGCCCCTCCTCTGCTTTGTAATGATGTGTGTGCTTTATAAATGCCTTTTGCAAAGGGATATTTCAAAAGGTTTTAGAAAGAGAAATGTGCCCACAGTCAACACTGTCAATGGCCCAACGAAAGCAGTGGTCTGGCTTCGAGGACGATCAGTGTTCTACTGTGTCCAAAGTGACCTGGACAATAAACACTTAATATTATACATATAAGACTCAACCCCAGATGGATACACAGAAGTAAATCTAAATGGAGCTTTGGTCCTAAAGGATTACCCGCATATTTTTCGAGTTGATATGTTTTAAGAAAAAAATCAGCCAAAACTTTAAAATTATTATTTTTTGTACTATCTGCAGATGATAATAAAACACCCATAGAACAATGCATGCAATGCCCTGCTAGACAAGATAGCGCTCTTAGGATTTAAGTCAAATTTGATCACCCACAGTGTGGTAATACGGTGTTCTTATCCTTGAAAGTTATCTTGAAAGTTTCCCATGCCTGAAGCTCCAACAGTTTATTGCAGTGTTATTGCCTGTGAAGTCTGGTAAAATGCTTCACGGGAATTATTGCAATACCAAATCAAAAAACCCAATTATACACAGGTAAGTTTTACAACTTAAAAAAAGCAAATCAAGTTATAATTAGTGAAGATTACTCCCACAATAAACATAAGTAACAGCATACAAATTTAATTAAGTTTGTTTAATTTTTCCTTTAAGGTAGCAATTTAGCAAATGGATGGTGCAAGATTCAGACAGTTTTGCATTCCGTGCCCTGGGATTCAATTAATGGCATAGAGTGAAATGTGGGCAGAATAAGTAAATGGAAAATGGAATAACTTTTATTCTAAACTAGGCTGCTGTGACTCCACAGCTCCCCTTGTGGAGAAAGAGGGTACAGCTTGTGAGGAATGTTGACCTACAGGCCTACTCGGCATGCACACTTGTCCCTTTCCATCTTGAATTAATTAATAATATTAAACACACAAGATCAAAGACAGAAGACACCATTACTTCCAGAATTGGTTTTCAATAGACTTAATTTCATCCCGGAGATCTACTTGGCAAAATAAGAAACGTGGCCGGTTCTTGAGGGACAGCCAGGGGTAAAATCATGGAAAAACTGTTGTGAATGAAAGTGACCAGACTTATAAAAATAAAACTTTCTATCTATGCTGTCTCCCTCCTGACCTTATCATGGTTTGTCACTTCCTTCCACCAAAGTGAGGACGGTCTATTATTATGACCAGCAAATAAATTACTTTCAGAACTTGCATAAACCTTTTTTTTTTTTTGTTTGAGGGAACTTTTAACATAAGCCTGATTCAACTTTATTGATTTCCATCTGCGTTACATCACTCCTGTTGACAATAATAATCCCTTGTTACCCAACAAGGGATTACGTGAACCTTTCATTTCACCTTAAGACACTATTTCAAAGACTTGTCACAAGCTGTGTGTCCGTTGAAAAAGCCACTGTGCACGCCAGAGCAATTGCAGCAGACTCAGACTTACCAACCGGTGTAGAGGAAAGCCGTTTCTCTGGGACGAAGAGGTCATCAATGATTTAACGGAGGCATTTGAGGCGCAGGTTCTCTCCTGCAGCGGAAATGCCGAAGCGGAGCCGGAATGGCGCATCCGGCTCCTCCTTGGCGCGGTTTCTTACGGGACGGACGGATTCACGGTCTGGATCGGATCGGACGGGCCCTAAAATCCGCAGACGGTTTTTGGTTTCCTGGTGAAACTGGGCTCGTGCGAACGAGAAAAAGAGAGCGCTGTGGGAGTGTGGATGTGACATTGAGAGCTGGAAGCCATGCTCAGGATCAATGAGATCATTAGTCACATCGTGGCTCCTCCACATTTACATCCGTCAGCCTGAAAATTATTTCCAGCCTGCAGAGAGAATGTTTACATGACACAACCACGTGGGGAGCTAACTCCTTAGGGAGTCTGGGGTGGGAGTGTGGGAGAGTGGGGCGGGAATATCACGTATATCATATTAATATGGTCTAAGGATAACCATTTTACAGATTTATTCTATAATATATAGAAGACATTATTAAAAATATAATTGGTTTGGTTAGTTTATTACTTTAACTGCTTTAACCCAGACGAGGCGAGGAGTGAAAAAAGTTAACTTATTGCCTGGATCTCCCAGGCTGTGGGTGATCTCTGGCTTTGGTCAGTGATTGGCTGTGGGTGATCTCTGGCTTTGGTCAGTGATTGGCTGTGGGTGATCTCTGGCTTTGGTCAGTGATTGGCTGTGGGTGATCTCTGGCTTTGGTCAGTGATTGGCTGTGGGTGATCTCTGGCTTTGCTCAGTGATTGGCTGTGGGTGATCTCTGGCTTTGATCAGACAGGCTGTGGGTGATCTTTGGCTTTGATTGACTGTCAGCCACCCTCTGAAGGCTACAGAAATGTCAGTCTGACTGAGTGTCAAAGAATGGCCACACAAATTATACTTTGCTAAAGGCAAGATGGACAGACTGTTGCTAAGGGGAATGATGGGTTGCTATGCCCTCAAAAAGTGCCCTTGGTTTTCTTTAGAAAAAAAAATAAAAAGTAGAAATATGATGGTGAAATGTCGAGAGAGAAATGCCGGATCCTTCTCGAGAGAGAAATGTCGGATCTATTGCAGGTCAGTGCTCAAAAATTAGCGTTTTTGCACCAATGAGATGTGTTGGGAATCACGGTCAAATTTACTGAGCCTGGATCACTGCATTTAGGAGGGAGAGCCAAAAGATTGGGGTGAGACTGGAGCAAGAAGGTGATGCCACAACAGCGCTGGTATTGTCAGTAGGAGACAAGTGTGTTCAAATACCACCACACTGCTTTTGAACAAGCAACCTGCCAGTTATGAGCCCAGATCCTGGGCAGCTACACCAAGCTCCTCCCCAGATAATTGATACGGAGCATCACAAACATTCCCGGTAAAGTCCCAGATAAACAAATAAATGAACGTTCCTTTTCAATTCTACAATGTGTCGCTGTGTTGACACGTGCCACTGCTTCCTGACAGCGGACAGTTTTCCCCCAAACGAAGTGAGTGAGTGATTCGTGCAGCCAAACCTTCAGCTCAGGGCAGGGAGAGCGAGTACAGAGTTGAAACAAGCTCCAAAGTGGTTGCTTTCTCACAGGGCTAGGTTAATACAGTGATTTACTTGATACATTTTCACAAATACAGTTAATATACGAGTTGTACAATAGTGTCAGTAACACGTTGTAACTCGTCTTCGCAGTTCGCATTAGCAAGTAGCAGGTAGGAGGGGCGAGTCCGCGAACGAGTTAGTGGAGGAGAGGACTCCTGAGTCAGTAAAAAGAGTCGTTGTTCCGAACGATTCGTTCAAACTCACACATCACTAGTCTGCAGTGTAAAAACAAAAATAAAAACAGCTGCTATTCGGCAATCGGGTTGCCGAGGGAAACCATTTCAATATTACACCCGCCGACAGCAGCGAGACCCACAATGCACTAACCGCTCCGCTCTGCGGGCAAGCGAAAGTGTCCGTGATAGAGAGCTAAAAGCCGCTGAAGCGGTGGGGGAGACTGTCTAACAGAAGGCTACCTGGCTCACGAGAAAGCGTGCAGCCAGGATGCCGTCACGCCACTGGCCATTCACAACAATGTTTTTTCCGCAGATTAAAACGCAGGGAAAGAACAAAGGAACTTTTTGAAGGGGGGGGGGGGGCAGTGTAGTTTGGAAAGTGGACCCGTGACCACAGGTGTTGCAGACTTGAATCCCAGGTGGGTCACTGCTCTGGAACACCTGAGTGAGACACTAACCCTGACCTGCTTTATTCAATTTCAAGCTGCAGGAATGGATAATGCATACGCTGTAGCCATGGATACGGGTACTAGTTGGTAGTTGGAAAGAGGGTTGATGGAATTACGGAACGCACCTGGAGGGTTTTTTTTATCCACCTGCCACCTGTCATAACTATCTGCATTCAGAATTGCATCACCTGCTTTGATTATTATTAGCATGCATTAGCTTAGGCACAGGGAGACCATTTCTATAGAACCACGGTTTGTCAACGTCAGTTCTACTTGATTGAGTTTACATTGGTAGGCTTTACATTCTTTGAAAAAGATAAGTGACGTTAATGGTTCTTGTGTAAAAGAATGAAAATATAAAAGCATTTTCAGCTCGTGTATGTTAACTGTGCCTCAGCTTAGCAATGCAGCTGATATTTATGGTAATTCACTAAAGTTAATTAATGCAATCAATGCATTCTTATAGAGCCCAGAACAGTTAAATAACCAATTAGACTTAATCATGTGAGACAGCTGCCATAAATCTGAGCAAAGATGCATTAAAAAAATAAAAATAAGTCTGAGCCAACCTTCCTTTGATCTTTTTATAACATAACCGCCAACAAAAATAGACCTCTTTCATAAGGAGCAACTCTAAACTCCATAAAAAAAGCTTAATAAACAAACACTAACCTCCACTGAACCAAAACCAGTATTTATAGCACAGAAGAGAAACAGGACTATGCCACATTGATTTATAATGGCTAGATAGACTGAGGTCATTTAGTTAATGACCCTGACTGAAGGTTAGAACACCTGTGTCCTGTCGGTGACCTGACCCCCCATCATTTGGTCCACAGGGTAGTGTAAGATAGATGTTTCTCACTGGTGGGCTGTGAGGTTTAGATTGGGTTGGGAAAAAATACCTTACTACATGCAACATAACCTACATTGATATTTGAACCTTGAGTTAAACAGTACACTTGCATGCAGGGCATTAGCCGCAGTGTACTGTACAAGCAGTTTTTATTTTTTTAAGCAAACAAAAAAACAGACCTCTGAGGATAGATTGGAAGACATTTTGATAAAGACCACATGTTGGGAAACATTGTGAAAAAGATTGGATCACAGAAAATGCACAAACTCATCATGCAGGCTGTGGTCGGAGGAATTTAGGGAGATGAGGATTCTCAGCATGATTATGGCGACTTCTTCAGGTGAGGTCGGATTAGCTGAACTGACGCTCTCCACACCATGGTGTCACAGCGCCATCTAGTGCCATTCACCCGACCTGCTGCTCTAGGACTTTTCTGGCAGGGGCCTGACCACAGCGAGACCAAGATTAATAGTGCGATTTAATGGTGTGATGTGTCAGTGAATCTGCTGAGGGACTGGTATAATTTTCCTGAAAATTAGGCAACAAATCGCTGAATATATGCATGTGGCGTGTGCACCACAGCGGTGCGTACTCCGGCGATAAACTTAATCGCTTTGTGCCCCAGAGTTGTAAATCAAAGCTGATGTCTTTCCAAAGGAATGGGACCAGCAAGTTGTATAACTGTTTTCTTGCCTGTTCTGGACCTTCCATCTTTCCATCCCCATACATGTTCATAAGAGCATTTACACACCTCGATGAAGATGTAGATCATGGGTGTATGGGTACCAATACTATTCACATGAGTAAAATATGTCTTTCATTTCTTACACATGACCTGCCAGTTAAACGTAAAATTTTGATTGGTCACAGACTTCAGGAAGTAACAGCATGCAAAGGATATGCGACCAAATATTAAATATGATACTTTAAAAATATGTTAAAGCAAAATATTCTAATTTTCTGAGACACTGAATTTTGGGTTTCATTAGCTGTAAGCCATAATCATCAAAATTACAAGAAATAAAGGTTTCAAATATTTCACTCTATGTGTAATGAATCTATATAATATATGAGTTTCACTTTCTGAAATGAGTGACAAAAAATATTGAACTTTTTCACAATATTCAAATGTTTTGAGCTGCACCTGTATACAGTGCATTCTGTAAGCATTTGGACAGTGACACACTATATTTGTTATTTTGGCTCTGTGCTCCAGCACATTGGATTTCAAATGAGACAATATGACGTTAAAGTGCAGACAGTCAACTTTAATTTGTGGCATTTACATCCGTATGGGGTGAATGCTGTAGGAATCTCAGCCCTTTTCATACATAGTTCCCCCATTTTAGGAGAGCAAAAGTAATTGGGCAACTGGCTGCTCAGTTGTTTCTTAGCCTGCTGTGTGTCGTCGGATCATTAGTTTACGCACAAGAAAGCCAGCAAAAGGTTTCGAGCTGATAGTAGGCGTGGCATTTGCATTTTGAGTCTGTTGCTGTTGTCTCACAACATGAGGACCAAAAAAACGCGATGCCAGTAAAGGCCGTCATGAGGTCGTCATGAGGTTGACGAATCAGAATAAACTGATCAGCCAAAACATTATGTGTGTCAAATTCAACGGATTGGTACATTGTTAGAAGCAAGCACTGATGGGCTCAGGACCTGGTAGACCACGACAGACCACTCGATGACTGAAGATCACTTTCAATTGAGAAAAAACACGTCCGGACTGTTGAACAGATACACCAAAACACTCTCCATGACGTAGGCATTTATGTGTCGACGCCCAACATAAAGAGAAGACTACACCAGCATAACCTCAGAGGGTTCACCCCAAGATGGAAACCAGCGGTAAGCCTCATGGACAGGTCGGAGTTTGCTAAAAAGGACATTTATAAAACTACAGAGTTCGGGAACAAAGTCTGGACGGATGAAAGTGTGGAGAAAGAAAGGAACTGCTCATGATCCAAATCACTTCCCCCCCCCGATCCCCCCAATTTCAAACATGGTGGAGGCAGTGTTATGGCTTGGGCACGTATGGCTTGGGCACGTATGGCTTGGGCACGTATGGCTTGGGCACGCATGGCTTGGGCACGCATGGCTTGGGCACGTATGGCTTGGGCACGTATGGCTTGGGCACGTATGGCTTGGGCACGTATGGCTGCCACTGGAACTGGCTCACTTGTCTTTACTGATGATGTGACTTCATTGATGATGTACAGCAGCAGCAGGATGAATGTATAGAGAACATAAACATCTTATCTGCATTGGACGGAACTTCACCTTGCAGCATGACAATGACCCCAAAGTTTAACGTACTGCTAAAGCAACCGAGAAGTTTTTCCGGGCCAAAAAGTGGAATTTCACTTCACTTGCTGAAGGCAAGACTGATGGCAAAACGGCCCAGAAACGAACAGGAATTAAAAATGGCTGCAGCATAGGCCTGGCGGAGCATTGCCCCAGCATCTGTTGATGTCTATGGGTTGCAGATTTCAGGCAGTCAACAAATGCAAAGGATTTGGAACCAAGTAATAAATATGATGGACTTTATTCCAGATTATGTTAATTTGTACAATTACTTTTGCGATCCTACAATGGGGGGACTACGTGTAAAAAAAAGGGCTGCAGTACTCTCAAATTAAAGCGGCGCTGACAGAATGCAGGTGAACCTCATGGTTTCATTTCAAATCCACTGTGCTGGAATATACAGCAAAAACAACTAAAATTGAGTCCCTGTCCAAATATTTATGTACTGCACTGTATATACATATGTGTGAGTGTGTGCACAATAAGTTATATAAGCTAATTAAGAATTGAGGTAGAGTGAAAGCCTGATCCCTCCATGGCCTGCCCCCAGGCAGAAGTTGTTAGCTCTTTCTCCATGTAAGGAATTTCAATGATGAGTCCATTCATCAATCACATTGATCAATAATTTCCCCATCAGTTATTATCTATCTATCCTCGAGCTTGAACTTTTGTTGGCAATTTAGTCACGCATGTTAAAAAAGTGTGTAAGCACAACAGGTCATCAATAAATATTCATTAGAAATGGTAAGCATCTATAATGTAGAGTCGAAGCAAGACTTTGAAGAATAAGTCATGAGGTTTGTATGGCGATGCACAGAAGATATTACTACATAACCGCAAAAGCTTCTTATGTGGTTGGGATAAACATTAAACCTGCATGTATCGGCTCGGAATTGGCCGATCAACAATCAACAGTTCAGTCCTCGCCTTCTACTGTCACATAATAAAATAAAATGTGGGGGGAAATGCATGCCTTTGTAGAATAAATATCAGGTGAAATTAATGAGTCAAAATGTTGGCTTTGTTTCTACACCAGTTTTATTGCCTGCCATTAATCTGTGCTTGAGCATGTTCAGCTAAGTAAAAACATGTGGAATGGTTGGATGACAGTTGTGTGATGCACATATAAACAGCACAGCCAAGCCAACACAGGCCCGCACTGTGTAACTCTACGCAAAGGCCATTATAGAGAGCTTACGTGTATTTATGGAGGTGTCATGTTGTGCCAGCGAATTTGCTAATTCCCAGATCTGGAAACATCTCCGATTGGCACATCATGAACGCTGGGATTTGCTTATGCCGATCCACGCTTCATAAAGATCAGTGACTGCATTGTAGTTATTCCTAAAATGTCTTCCTCTATGTCTACAGTCTGTATCTGATATAAATGTCAGAAAAGGCTTAGCTCGAACAACATTAAAAAATGTTGAGGTTTTCAGCGGAGATATCTGAGCAACGTTGGGAGACAAAATCTGGACCTCGTCAGTGCTGGCTGCTTGTAGCCCCGTAGGGTGACACACAATTGGCGATCAGTGTCAGTGCGAGCCTGACTTGCATGTGAAAAATTGTTAGCCTTTTTTTAGCTTGAGCTTGCACTTAAAATATGAAAAAAAAGCTAACCTTTTAATTGAGGTAAAATCTTTTTCTCAAAAACATTATTGATACCCCTAGAAATCCTTGAGGAACCCACATGGGATTATCCATGACATCCAGCTTCACTGGGGTAAGAATATGATGTGACACACCCCCCATAGGTTGCCTGTGTCCGAATCAGACCCTTCCATACTATTTGGTAGGCTTTTTGAATAGACGGGACGAAAAATTTTTTTTTTTTATAGATATATTATACTTAAAAAACCCGTGATGAACACTTATCAAGCGAAGCATGTGGTTGAAAGGAAACTCATCATAATGGGCTCTCATCCCCCCCTCATATTGTATCGATGAGGGATGTGATGTGTGAAAGGGTCTCAGGACAGTCAAAGGGAGACGTGCTCAAGTTCTTCTGGGTTTCTTTCCACTGACAATTGCTTTTACGACATCTGCAGTATCCACACCAGCGATTTGTTGAACAAGCTCAGCATGGTTTGCTGCCAAAACCTAATCCCTGCTCTTTATGGGATAGATGTGTTTCAGACACCCTGGAATTAAAGTCTAAAGTATTTTAGCATTGTTCTTTATCATAATGATTATGTTTGTCATTACAATAAAATAAAAAAAAGGTTTGAGCCAGCTTCTTGCGGGAGAATGCAATGTCCATTCGCGCATACTCAAACATACAGCACACTAACGCAAAATGTATCACAGATTTCGAAAAGACCACAAGATGGCAGTGCTTTACAACGGTACTCGTTGCAGCTTTCGTTCTTAGAGAATGCAGACACACTCTGCCACCCTTGGAGGAACTGAAGTCTCCTGCTCTCGAGAGTCATACAGAAGATCTCAAGCGCAAGTTTAGGTTTATTTGTCATATGTTTAAAAACAATGAAGTGCTATAATTCACATGCTCACCCCTGTAGGCAGGTACGACAGCAATACACAAAGCATGAAGAGGAATTAGTATTGACATAAACTTAATAAATACATAACCTCAATTCTATCCCTAACCATAATAAAATGCTTGGGAGTAATTCTCAAACATGGGGTTTTTCTATTTCAAAAGGACCTAAATATCAACAACAACCTAAATATCAATTCAGCTAGTTGAAGTCAAGTAAATCTAGTTGAAGTCATTTAAAAAAAAAAAAAATTCTATAGTTAGGCCCCTATAGTGAAAAATATTTTGTCATCCAAATAAAGGACAAACCCTTGCCATAACCATTTCCCTTGCTCCTGAACATAACGTCCCTCAACGCTACTGCTTACGGTTTTCCTAACCTGAACCCTAGTTCTAACCCTCACTCTAACCGTAGGCATGGAAGTCACCTCAAATGCAGGATTTTCCTACTAAATTGATTAGAAACAACATGATTGATTCAACAACAGAAATACAATTGAATCTGGCTGAAGTGATTTATTTTGGAATTGCATTCGCCCCAATCGTGAAAACATTCAGTCTAGCCTAATCTGTGGCGATAACCAGGATTAAAAAATGACCAAATTCATGAAACTGGAACTGTTGGAAGGTTCAGGGTGTGGTCCAGAAACCATTTTGTTTTCTTCTAGTTCCATTCTGTAAATTTGTGCATTTTATTCAATTTTGAGATGCAAAAGCTCAACCAATTCATGACATTGAGCTTGACTCAGATTTGATAAAAACAGTATTCGCACTTTTAACCACTGCATTCAGTTTGGATCAATTTGACCAATTTTTATCTTTCAGTAAAGAAAAAAACTAAGAAAAACAGCAACAGGACCAGTTTCAGGTGACGTGTCACATTGACCAATCAGAAAAAAGGCAGGGTCATATAAAAATCGTAATTTGTGAAGGACATTTCCTTTCTAGTGCTTACACAGTTCTGTGGAATAAAGACACATAACTGTGGGTAGACTAGCCAATGACCCTATCTGACAGAGGTGAACAGAAAGCTGAACATACGGTAGTAGTGGCTAGATTTGAGGCAGACTTGACACGTTTGGCTGCCCTCTTCAGGACAAATGGCTCACTACCACACACAATCTAATATGCGTCTTAAGAATGTTAGAAAATAAATAAATAAAAATACAGAGGACACAACCTCTGGGTCCTCAATGGTGGTTATGGGTATCAGCACAATGACAAAGAAACAATCTTTTTATGGCTTCAACGACCAAATAAGCACTTATTTACATTTGTCATTCAAATGAAGGGATAGTCTACTTCAAAGGTCTGCTTTAAATATGTTATAGTTGAATTTGATTGTATTTTTTCTTATCCCCTTTGTTGGTTCCTACGCTTATGTAGGAAGCTCAAAAGTTAATGTTTTTCTTCCCTGTGACAAGGAATAGGAAAGGGATCTTCTCGATCACCTTGCCGTCCTCTGCTCGATGACCGCCAAGCCTGGCTTTCCTCCTAAACCCTGTCCCAGGAGATGGCACATCGCTGGCCCCGCTCGGCGGCTTCACCGTTCGCACATACAGCAGCACCCCATGCTGCGCTGCTTCTCTCCCAGTCTACTCGAACCCCTCCCTTTCACAGTCTCTAAGGAATACCCGCCAACAGCCGGTCAAATGCTTCTGCTCCCCGTCTGTGTTGACACGTACACGCAATGTCTATGCCATCTGCCACATTGGATATTCTCTGACTGAGGCCCTCATCCCCCACTGCTCTTCCATGGCTCTCGGGCCGACTCTCTGATACCTTTATCTGATTGGAGCAGAAGGGAATCCAAGCTACCCGCAGCCCTCAGAACAGCGGCGCTATGATTTTTGACCCACCCGGGCTAACTTTGTTCTCGACCAGACTTTATCGCAGCCCCAAGACATTGTAAATGTCCTGCGGCTTCCACCGCGAAAAAATCTGGCGACACTACCAAGGACGCTGGCGGGAATCCCACGAAACGATGTGACACTGGACCCCTTAAAAATGCATTAGTCATTAATGACACTGATAATATTCCACCGTACCAACCCAGACATTTCTGGGCCCCATCCAGCCTAAACCGCATTACCAGCATTCCTGAACACCGTTATTGAAATGATTGTTATGCGTGATATCACATACCTTCAGCAGATCATTTCTAGGCTCTGTGGGTGCAGTAAAATGCTCCTCCCTTCCACAAGTCACTGGTCTCACATGAGCACTCTCATACAAAGCAATGCTGTCCCTATAGATTGCTTCAACCTATGTGCATCTTTAGCTTGTGTGACAGCTCTGGACTACACACAAATGCTCCCAAAACAATTTTGCACATGGCCTAACACAGATCTAAAAACATGGCCTCTCATAGTACGGTTCGAATGACCGTTGGTGAACCATGACTAAAACTACATCACTTGGATGAACGGTCTGAATGTACCGTACTACTCTTTGCTGCTCACATCCCAAACGGACTCATTTTGCCGACCTATTTTCATAGTGTTGCGTGATATTTTCAGGGCATGAAATCACCGATTCCCCCTCCGGCCACAAACAGAAGACCCTGTTTTTCTGCGTCCGTCTTCCTGGGAGTCCGTGTGCCAGCGTCATTATTATTTTAATTTTGAAAATATGATAAATTATTAAATAGGATGTAAAAATAGATGCAATTTGGCTGGGGGGCTGGTGCGTGGTTGTGGGGGGGGTGTGGAGAGGTGGGGTTGGGGTGTGCGGTGGAGGGAGGGTAATTGTGAAGCAGAGGGTTGACTGTGGGGGTGTCTGTGTCTCGGGGGATAAGGAGGGGATTGTGGGAAAGGGGTGAGGTGATGAGGTGCGTGTGCAGGGTAGGAGTGATGGAGGCATGGGATTTTAGGTGTGTGTGTGGGTGAGTGGTGGGGGGTGGGCACGTGTGAAGATTCGTGAGAGATGATTCACTGGCTCCAGCATACAAAACAACAAGCCAACCGTTCCTAAATCAGACACAAAGCAAATTATACACATATTGTACACAGACCATTTACAGCTGAGCTGTTCTCTACTCTCCAGCTGACACAATGCTCTTTCAGTAGCATTAGCATTACACCAGGTACACTTGGACTGGCTTGACATAGTTTTAAACAGTGTGCTTCAGATTGGCTTCACACCATTCACAGGGCTTAAAAAGGTTTTTCCGATTGATCCCTACTTAATGCCCAGAGGCTGATCTGTACCTTTTTTACGGGTGTTGTTGTGACAGCTTTTCACCCTGGTGCTCTGTAGGAATTGAATACGTTGAATGTTGGCTTTGAAAGTCCAGCCAAATCTCTAACTCTATCTGTCAAATTAATAATAATAATACACAAATGGCCTGAAATTGTAATTAACACATATTGACAGGCCATATTCAATGTGCAGGGGTACTCAATATAACATTGACTTTTATTTAGGATACTTTATTTAAAACTCAATGTGTATATAGTATACATTTTATAGTATTTACTTTTTCCATATAGTTAGTTATTGAGCAGATATGCTAAATCTAGCAAAATGGTACCATATACACAACCATGGTAGGCTGGCTTTGGGTTCTTAAAACTTACTCATTTCAATAAATGGCTTGAATTTTGTGTCACAAACCAAATGGTGTGTGCTGAAAAGATTACGTTCTACTGAAATTTAGATTTGTGCGTTTTGTTTTAATATCAGCGACAGACCAATGTATAGCTTAATTAGTATTATTTTAACTTCAATATGTAATCCTGATAAATCATTCAGAGGAGAGTATTCCCAGATACATCTCTCTTTGATCCAGAGGCCGTGGTTTAGCTGAGTATGTTTAATTCATGATATATGAGAGGATTATTTGTTCTGCGTTATGTAAAAACCAAAACGGGTGAACAGCCTAATCTATCCAACGGTCCAGAGGGGTTGGAGCCCCATAGTCGTTGATAGGATTGGTCGAGCCTGGGCAGGATTGAGATGTGTACGGCGTACAGCATACAAAGTGCTAATTTAAGTGTTTCTGAGGGGATCTGTGTTTTGTTAGGCTGAATCAAGCAGAATTCCTGCTGGGTGACATGGGGAAGAGTAACAAGGTCAGAGCCATAGATATAGAACCATAGATATGCCATATCATGTAATGTAATAGTAATTTGGAATTCTGAAATGGAACAATTTGGCAGCCATCTTACCTGGGTACAGCTATAATAGAAACCTATGGCAAAGTGTCATGTACTTTCTAACCCACTGTGATGTCATAATCGGGTCTCAGAAGCCAGATAGCTGAAGATTGGCTCATAGATATAAAACCATGGTTACTGGCCACCATATTACCTGGGTATGGTCTCAAAAATTATGCCATTAACTATGACATATGTCACATCTATGGTTCTATATCTATGGTCAGAGCATTCATCGTCTTTCCTCTGCTCTGTCATTTTTATTTACCATGGATGAGGAAACACTAAGGATGAGAAACTGAGCATTCCCAAACTTCCGCAACAGGGCGCGTTACAGAGTGGCGCTACCGAGTGGCGCTACCGAGTGGCGCTACCGAGTGGCGCTACCGAGTGGCGCTACCGAGTGTTACTGGGGTTTTGCCGATTTCAGCTGAAAGTGGTGTCCTGCTGTGGAGGGCATCGTATTCCGGTTGAATAATATCTGTGATTTACGACGCATGGTAGCTCATGGTGGCTACTGTGCAATGCTTGAAGACTAATTTTCCCATCCGTCATGTTCAGGTCAAACTGATCCAATAATGTGATATATGGGTATTCTTATATTTTATACTAGTTCGAGAGGTAATTATATTAGATCCAATGTGATAAAAGTATAAATTTTACGACATGCGACATTTGAAAAGTCAGGAGTCCAGAAACGTGACCAAACAGCACAACCGCATGGTCACAGTTGCACTGTTGTGCGAAATCCCATCAACAAACGATAAGAAACATGATATGACCTCTGTCCTGCTATGTAAACAGAGAGGAAAGAACTTCAGTAAAACTGTTCTCTCACTCAAAGAAAGTGCGGCCATTTTCTTTTGTCTTTGTTGTCAGCCCAAGAAAAATCACACCTATTCTCCCATTTACCCACAAAAGCGTTTCACTTTGGTCATGTGATTTGCTCACAGTCATTGGACTGCTGTAGCAAATCAGACATCTTTGGCATGTACACAGGGACTGCAGGGAACTTGTGCGAGAAATCAGAAGGACTGGAAGCTGTGCACATCCCCGCCATACCCCTTCATCTGCATGAAGAATCTCTCCTAATGGACAGATGCTTCCCACCCTGGTTCCTATGCAAACCATGGCAACAACCGTCTCTCAGGTTGAACCACCTCTACTTAAAATGCAAGGATTGTACATTGATGCTTTCAAAAGGCTTCCCATTGGCTCGGTTCCTTCTTCCTTCTGATATTTTCATTATTTGAAGGTGCTGCAGGCCCGAGCTTCAGCCTGTAACCCACAAGAAACAGTTGGAGAAGAGCGGCCTCTAAATTACACCCCCCACCCCTCAGGCCATCTTCCCCTTTGATGTGGAGGATTATTGTAATCAAGTGGGTTGCCGTGCAACCGCATCACCAGGGGGCCGGGTCATTTTCACAGCATCCGATTGATCTGATCGTACCTCGACGGGGCTGCGGCTAAGCCGATGTACTATGTCACAATCAAACGTTTTCTGCAGCTGGCAGGGAAAGACCGCTCCAAGCTCAGGGTATTGAAACAGGGGAAAGGACAAATCTGCAGAGATGTGGTTGACTTCTAAACTTTTCATCGCTAAACATTAACAAAAAGTGTTAAAAAACGTTAAAAGCTAAACTTTGCAACACCAAGCTAATATACTGTAAAAGCACTAGAGCATTGCAAAAGCATGCAAGATAAACACTGACTATTAGCTTGAGCCCGACCGCGTCAAAAACATCAATGAGAGCTTTCACTTTGAAAAGGTCTGACAAAACTAGGGAAGAAAACGTGACCAGCGGTATTCCTGTTCTCATTAAAGGAAGCATTCTTGGTTTTTTCTTTGTTGTCACTTAAATAAAACATATTAATGTAATATTTTCCCAGTTTTTTTTTATTTTGTAGATTCAGTAAACCCCAGAAATGATTGCTGTTGTATCCTCAATGTATTTCAAGTTGGCCGCTCTGTACTGCCCATTATATGGCTCTGTTCTGCTCTGTGGTCACTTTTACAATTTAGTATTTAAAAGCACATCTTGGCTATAGTTTAGATAATGCATCAGTTTCAATTGAAGTCTGGCAAATTTTGAAAAAAATAATCCCCCCACAAACATTTAAATGTGTATGTCACACGCGGATGACAATGTCCTCAGGTAAAACAGCAAGCCGTAGGGAAACGGAGCGAGAGTTGGTCTCCCAGACCTTTAACTGTGAGGCCCACGCCTCAGGAAATAGTAAAATAATAATAATAATAATAATAAACATAAATAATCGGCTTTCGGCATCCAGCTCTCATCTGTAATGTATGGGGGGAATTCGGGGACCTCCCTTACTCTGTGTTCCAGGCACCTACTGAGAGATCAGAGCAGCTATATGTTAACAAATGAACAGGACTCACCTGTGTGCAATTGTTGCTCTGACAGTAGGTGTGGCTTCAACCAGCCCGATTCCCCTGCCCAGACCAACGCCTTCAACAGTGTAAATGCTTTTTTCTCCCCACTGTGTAACCAGTTAGCGATTGTCCGAGTTTTGCCCATCCCTAAAGCACACAAACACATGGCTCTGTGTACATTTGTCCGAATGCATATGCGTTGAGCCGTTTTTATTCTTTTTTTTTTTTTGGCTGTTACCGTTTTCAGAATGCTGGATTTTGAGGTTAGGAAATTGTGCTAATGGATGCCAACCAGAACCCCCTCCAACACACACACACACACACACACACACACACACACAAACACACTCACAAACACCCATCATCTCTAAGTGTTCCAAATTACCCTTTTTCATAAACTATGCATCAGCCTCCGTTGCTGAGATAAAACACTCCCTCCAACACTCCCAACCAAGTGATCTCTTTTTAGGCATCCTTTTAACAGTAAAAGCATTTTGTACGTATTCTCCCCAGGGCCATCTCTAAAAATACATGTAAAAAAGCTTGGGAAGTAGGCCATGCGGTCTCTCTCGATCTTTGTGTTTGAGCCTTTTGGGTTTTGTTTGTTAAGCTGCTCACTCTGCCAGACAGGCCACACACGATGCCCACACATACCCAGATAGCCTCACTCAGGGCACAGACGAGCACTAACAGCCTACTGGACAGGGCGCTGGTCATGCGGACAGGGCGCTGGTCATGCACACCAGGTCATAGGGCTACCAACATGTCCACACTACTAATTAGCCTGGAAAGTTAGTCCGTGTATTGACAACTCTGTCTGTGTACGTTTACTTCCTGATATCAGTGAAAAACTAAACTTTAACTGCTTTCCTACTGTCAATAGTATTGAACCTGACACTATCTGCCATTTTCAGTATCATGGCATGAAGGCAGTGGACTGAGGCTGGTGCGTATGTAAGTGAAAATAAAAAACCCTGGCCACAATGCCCTACAGCAGAGCTATTCAACTGGTGACCATAGTTTTCCACAGACTGCAACTAGGTATAGCTCTGCACGTGCATAGAATTAGCACAATAATACTAAGTTATCCATTAATAATAAGTTATGCAGCTATGCATTAAACCATAACGGAACATTTTGAGACCGTTGTATCGCCCCATGGGAGCACAGAGCAACTAACGAACATATTTCACCACCATTTGGACTCGTACCATGGCCAGGTAACTGCACAACCCAAAGTTCAACCAAAGTTCAGTTGTGCTTTAAGAAGGTATTTCATAAAAAAAAGAAACTAGCCCCAGGAAGAAGTTGCATTACAATGCATTGAATGAAATTAAGTTACAATACGTACATTTATCAGGCACTGTAACTTGTATGAGAGTGCAAGTGCATTAACCTGATGGGGGCAATAGCGCTAGACCTGACTAACAACATTTCCAGAACAGCCAGTAAATACACACCTCAAAAAAAGCACTAAAGCAATAATACAAATTAACTATGCCTACCAACAGAGGGTAAGAGGGTAAACAAGATGCATTCTGAAGAGGTGGGTCTTCAGTCGGTGTCAGAAGATGCCCAAAAACTACCACCATTCTTTCCACCACTGGGGGAGAAGTCCATACAGGCGCTGTGACAGGGTGAAACTCTAAAGGAAGGGAAGAGCCCGTCTGCCCGGGCTGTGGTGGTGATGTTCTATTTGTTTCCGTGTGTGTAGAGTACACTCAATGTAGTTGAAGAACACGTAAAGTTGAATGTGGGCTAGTTAAAGCTCTTATTGATGTGGAGTGGGTTTACTGCCGTACACTGTGCTATCGTAAGATACAGCGCATGAGCTCACAGTGGGTGCATTTCTTTTGATGATCCCCGCAATCCATAAAAACAAAATTACATCAAACAAGAAAGCAAGTCAAACCCAACCCTCAGAAAATGACCCTAGCTGCCTAACCTGTGTATGCCACACAGCTGTCCCAATAACGTCATGGAAGTAAGAGTGTACGAGAAGGAGAGCATTAGTGCTCGAGGCCACAGGGTCCAGACTTCATAAGATAACTCCCTTGATGTTCCAGCTTATAGCAGAGGATTTTAGAATGGATGGTGCAAGCTTTTCCTCCATCTCAACACTTAAACACCTGACTCGGCTAATCAAGGATTTAACAGAAGACCGTAATTAGCCGATTACTTGAATTAGGTGTTTAGCGCTGCCTGGAACAAAAGCATACTCCCACATCAGCCCTTCTGGGATGAGATCAGGCACCTCTGCCTCCAAGCCAGATCCGGCTGTGTGAACGACTGCGGATGTACGCAAGAGATTAAATGTTCGAGTCACTCAGGAGGGAAAATGTCAGTCAAGTGAATTAACAATGTGAGCCATGTGGATTGCGGGGGGAAAACGTATTGCACGGAGGCACATTAGTTGCAATCCTTCCCAAGAAAATATCGGCGTGAGCTTGGTCTGAAGTCAGGCGGCACAGCACGAATTTGCAGATCCTGTGAAGCAAAGTCCTCGTGCGTCGGTTCGACAACGTGTGCCGCCGATATCGGGCCAAGTGGAACTATAGGCATCACTGCCACAGCCATCTCTGCCGACACAAAGGAAGGCCTTTGTTCTATTTTAATGCAGGGATTGCAAGCCGCTTCATTTCTCTGCATGACAGCTGCAGTTTTAATCTTCTATCGTCTTTTTTTTCGCTCTCCTCCTTCGTCTCAAGGAGTTCCATATCCTTTTAAGTGATGATAATGATCTACGCTTTTCCGGCTTTCAAACGTCGACTATCTATAGCCGCCACATTTGTGGAGGGGATTTTTGTGGGCGGTGGAGGGGGCAGGGTGGCATAATTTTGAGAAATATAAAACAGAAAAATATAAAAAAGAGAGAAAGAAAGAGAGTGAGAGAGGGGGGGGCAGAGAAAGAGAGAGTGCACAACAAAACATCTTTCTTCTGAGTTTCGTCATCCTGTTTGGTGCTTGTTTTGAAAAAAATAAAACGTAATCCTCGTTATCACCGGAGACATCTTTTGATCACATTCCTTTCCTAATTCAGTGTCAAATGCATCTCTCCAGCTCATAGATAGCACGCTTTTACTCTGATGCGTCTCCCAAGTCAGTGCGTGTGAAACTACAGTTCCCAGAGGGACACACTCTGCCAGCTCCACTCCCCTCTTTTCAACTGGCTCACCTTTGAATTCAAAATATGAATAGCCAACTTTAAAGGTGTCACACATGCTCTTAATGCTCAGAGGAATCAAATCAAGCTAAATCTGACATGACCCCCCCCCCCCCCCCACACACACACACACACACACACACACACACACACACACCCCACCCCCACCCCCACTAACCTGATCCCTACCTTCAGAAACCTGCACAGACTTTGATTTGATACCCCTTGGTAAAACCTCCCTGAACAGAAATATTCATGGCTGCCCGACCCGTGCAGATGTGCGTTGAGCGTGGGTAATGCTGTGCAGATGTGTAATGAGGACGGTTAGTGCTTCTCTAGGGAAGAATGACCTGATCGCTGTCCCCCAATTGCCCACACAGACAAACAGAAAGACTCTCTGTGGAGTTTCAAATTGCCACAATTTCCAGCTGCATGGGGCACAAATTGAACCCCTGCCATTCTTCCGCCATTATCTCAGTTACCAAACACAAAAAGGGCAAAAGCTAAAAATGTTTTATGACACGCAGGGAAAATTACAGTGGCACCCAGAGTCCCATTTTACTCCAAAGGCATGACACAGGATTTAGAATTACCTTCCTCTAGTGCAGCCACACAAAATTCTCACTTCCTTCTGAAGAAAGAAAACACATTATGACAGATAGGCGCACTGATTTTTTTTCCACAAGTAGAATCTTGTTTTCGATTTCCACCAAAATAATCTTGCATCAAATGTCTCTGTCGCTGCCGATGCTCTTTGAACTACCGGGTTTAATACGCATTCCCTTAGTTTAAAAAAAACATGAAAATGAAATGCAGCATTTTGTATTTGAACACACAAAAGGACTTGAATTTCAATACACGTTCACAAGGCGTGTTCAGAAAACTAAAATAACTCCAATGCCAGAGATGGTTTAGCACCTTTCCTGATCTGACATTTTTAAAAGAACCCAGATCATCAGAAACAAACTCGACGTGAGTTGTGATAACCCTAAACATGACACATGACGGGGACAAACTCAGATTACAAAGCGTTTGAAGGGTTTCCTCAGGGGGATCATTTGAAATAAGTTAATAAAATTCTGATAAGATTCCACCATCCATCCTGACCTATATCAAACAGGAGTGATTCATCAACGTATCATGACATTAGCCAGTGTGTCGAAGAGCCTGCCTTTTAAGTGGTTGGGCGGACCGTTAATGAGCGGTGATGGCGATTAATTATGCCTCGCGTTAGTCCTGTCAGCAGGAGGGCACCTGCTGTTAAACAGGTGATGGCAGCATTGCTGACGAATGAGAAACCAGACCTCGGAGCACACTGAAACCTTGGCAGAAGTAGGCTTACGTCCCGTCTTCCTACATCACTCCATTCACTCCGAGTACAGGGGAGGGAGGGAGGGAGGGAGGGGAGGGAGGGGGCTGTAGTGATGTCGAGGCAACAGGAACGACCTCCAAACGCATGGACTGGTTTGATTCCTAAAGGACACACTGCTGTGGACTACAATCGGTCCACAACGTTATCGCCCCGTCTCGCATCAGTAAATATCCAGCTATATAAATGGATAGAGCGCGAAGCGCCAGCTGCCCTAGATAAGTGCAACGCAAATAAATAATGTAAAGATACAACATGCACTGACCTCTTGTAGACAAAATGTAGGCCAATACTTTGAGGCCCTTACATACAATCTTCTGGGTGTGAGAAGAATCATTGTCCAATTTGTTAACCCGCTATATTTAATAAGAACCCATAAACACTGAGCACCATAATTCATTGGACCGATTTTTTGTTATTTTGGTTCTGTACTCTAGCACTTTCAAAAAAATTGGGCAGTTTAACATAATGTAGAATAAAGTAATAATTTTTAATATCCGGTCACATATCCTTTGCATGCCGTGACTTTCTGATGTCTGTAACCCAACAATATCAAAAGACTCTTGATATCTTATTTTCTGGTACTCTTACAAGCGATACTATAACGTCTCTGCATTTGAATGGATCTCTATGGGAATTGGGGGGTGGGAAAATAAACCCTTCAAGTTATCCATCCATATCTACTGTATTTTTGGAAGCAGAGTGGTGGTTTAAGGCTAGTTTGATACGTCAGACCTTTGATGACATAGAGCCATTTAGCCAACCATGTGTTCCATACTGTTCCAGTGTAATTTACAGCTAAATATAGTCCCACCCCCCAATTCCCATAGAGATCCATTCAAATGCAGAGAAGTTATAGTATCGCTTGTAGGAGTACCAGAAAATAAGATATCAAGAGTCTTTTGATATTGTTGGGTCACAGACATCAGGAAGTCATAGCATGCAAAGAATATTCGACGAAATATTAAAAATGATTACATTGTTAAACTGTCCAATATTTTTTGATGCCCGGAAATGGGGGGGGCTATGTACAAAAGTTTCTATAATTTATAAATGGTGCATTTTATATTGATGAAAATACCCTCAAATTAAAGCCGACAGTCTGCACTTCATTGTATCCTTGAAGTGTTACAGTACAGAACCAAAATAACAAAGAAATGTGTCGCAGTCCAATGAATTATGGCGCTCACTGTATAGGCTTCCAATCCTGCCGACACTTGCATGTGTTTTTGAGTCACATTTTATTTATTTTTAACAAAGTTTGTCCGTAATAAATCAAAACAAAACCGTTATAATGGCCGCAAGACTCCCCACTGTCAGCGTTTAGCGCACGATTAGACGCTGGCGACCCGCTGCGCAAAGCAACCTCCACTGTGAACACGTGGCACACAGATCCTGCCAGACAGTTAGCATCTTCCTGGCGCATACCCTTGTGAACAACATTACTTTCATCACTTTTCTCATTAGGAAGACGGCTGAGGTCACGTTACATAGACTACATTATTTATTTGCTTGCCAGACATCCTTATCTAGGGCAACTTATGATGCGCGGTTTTTAACACTTTCTCCAGCCCATAATGTTAGATGGATTTTCCCCCCACTGACTCAATTGTGGCCTCCAGGTTAAGTCTATGCGCATCCTATAAAACATATTCAAATTATCAGTGTTGCTTTCAAATGATAACAGAAAGTTGTTTTTCGGCATCCTGCCACGAGTCCATTTTGCGTCGAGCTTCGAGTCGCTCATTTATTTAACCAGGCTATTGAATTTATTGCAGAGAGAATCGGAGAACAATATCTTAAAAGCTCTATAAAATACTTCAAGCCGGTCAAGCTGAACATGTGCCGAATAAGAACAAAAACACTCTTGGAAGTAGCTTAAGTCACGGAAGAACCTGCTTGAGTTCGGAATTTATAGGCCTACTACTTGACAACAAATTGGCTTGTGTTCACTGAAACTTCTATGACCCGTGAACGTGCCTTTGTGGGGAAAAATTACATAATTTCCTCAAAAACTAGTTTAAAGGCATTTGCAGATACAGTGTTGAGGACAGAGGCAAATGTGCGGTTGCATTGCGTTCGTCCTAAACAATGAAAGTGTGTCAAAATAGGGGATGTCCAACTGAGAAGGACCTAGTAGTGTAGTGGAGGGTATATGCCGGTATACGCAGTACACCCACTTCTTTCTTAGTGGGCATAGAGTATACCACTTCTCTAGGGTACATCCACTTCTCCAGTCACGACTACACCACTGCCTGTGTGGCTGCAATAAAACACCAAATTCAATGAATCAACAAATTAATTTTAATCAGCTTTAAGGATAAATTTAATTGGTTGATTCTGTGCTTGACTAATGATAATCTTGCTCCCACATAACCCTTTTTCAAATAACACTGGACCATCCTCGTGCAGTAGCCCAATTCGTGCAGTTTGACAGACTACAGGGGGCCAATTTGTAACAACCACAGATATGCTACAACTAAATTGTCTTCAATTTTCACAGAAGTACGTGCGTCGGCCTAAAACTTCACTACTACAAATAATACTAAAGGACACCGGAAGCAGCAGCACACAGACACAGGTATGATACTGAATGTGAGATTGGCTGGAATTGAGATGTTTTAGGATCTGATAACCTAAAACGGTTCCCCTGTAAAGACTGGTGCTTAGATTAGGCTACATCGCAAGCATTTCAATAAAAGCATCAACACTACAATCATCTAAATCATTAAACCACCTTCAAGTTAAAAGCGTCTTTCCAACATTATTATTATTATAAAGCTCGTTTAATCGTAGGTAGTCGAACTATCAAAACGTCCCAAGTAGCCTAAAATAAGTGTTTTCCGGATGCGCACGCAGAACAATGTTTTGAGGTATACAGTAAATGGAACATTTACGGTTCTTAAATGTTAATTTGACATGTCACAACCAGGGACCATTGATTATTTTATCTTCGGTGATTCATTCACCTTCCTCTGAAAGCATTCAAAGACCTTAGGCTACTGCGGATTGCATTTCATGTTTAAAGTCTACTGTTTAATCCAACACTTCTCGCCTAAGACATTTGATAAGAAACATGTCTTGGAGCCCATTCAAAGTCATCCTCAGTAAATATTGCAGCCGATTAAGCCTTTTAATTTTCATATCTCATATATCTAAACACAGTTTTGGTATACATTCTCTTTTTTTCTATGCGTCAAAGAAAAACTTTTCGCAGAATTTGGAACTCCCGTCCAGAATGTCCTACATCGTGAAAAACGACATTGAAGCGACCAGTTTATAACTGTAAAACTTAAGGGGGAAATAAAGCATTTCATGAATCATTTCGCAGAACGCCACCCTTGTCCTCGTTAATAGATTAAATAGCTTAATAAATAGATTACATTAATAGATTAAAACAAAAAGTACGAAGAAGAAAACAGTGTTTACCTTCAAATCGCCGGAGGAATGACTGCGACAAGGCTGGGAGACAGCGGCTGTTTGGTTCATCTTTCTAATCGGAACAGCACCGATGTTTCCAGATACTTTAGAACCTCAATCCCAGACAAGATTGAGAGCGCAACTGATAGCCAGGCGTCTCGCTGCGATGTGTACTGTACGCGGCCCGTGAAGGTGTTCGGGGACCACGAGAGGCTCGTTTGGGTTCCAACGCTAGTATACTGGTTCTTCCCCTCCTCCACTCCGTGACATGCGTGAATCCCTAGCCAGTAATCCAAGCGTGTAAACCTTGCAGCCTGCGCCAACTGTCCTGGGATGACTTAATTTATACGATGTGTTACGTTTTTTTGTGGCCTGGATCTCAGTCGCTTCATTAATTATTAAAAGTAATCAGAGTTGGGCATTTGATGTCTCATCGCGTATGATGTCCTTCTCAAACAATATGCGCGTTTTCCATCCATTCACCCACTGCATGGAGCCACCGGACAAATTGTCGCACTATCGCTCTGTCAAATTACATTACATTGTAGGAGTTTTTCTCCAGCAGAGCTTTACTGTGATATCTTTGCCATTGTCCTATCCTATCAACAATTTTCCATTGTATGGTCATTTTGACTTACCATGCCTTGAATAACACAAAATTCACAGTGGCAGGTCAGTTTAACATAAGCAAAGGAAGCGAATTTGGTGTGCAGATTATCACCTCATAAAGCGAGTGCCCTTGCACGCACAAGTAATGGTCATTGTGTGCGAAATATCGCAGTGCCATGCAGGTAAGCCAGTAAGCGTTTGGCCGTGTGCTCTGAGGAGTAGTCTATTACATCACCATCTGGAGTTGATTTTAAATGGAAAATAAGTTTACAGTAAGTGCCGATTTGCATGACCGACAACATTCTGAAATTCTGTCAGTATACTGTTGAAACACATCGCGTAGGCCTACTTTTGAATCCGCGTGCGCGTATTTGTGTGCAGCGCAACAGTGCAGTTGAAATTGTGTGTGCGTAATGCGCGTCTGTATTTTTGTGTCCGTGTGTATGCACGGGACGTGTCAGCGTACGCACGTGCACGTGTGTGTAGAGATGGAGGGGGGATACAACTGAAAGTGATAGACTACACGCATAATAGCGGGAAGCGTTTTCCCTATACAGTCCTTAACCTACCATTTGGGCGTTATCGTTTATTCTTCTTTAAGCTTATGAAAGCATTTGCTCAAATGTCAAGTTTTAGATTAATAACCCAGATTGTGGCATTGGGGGGTTTCGCCTTCGTAACATTTCACTGCAGAAAAACAGTCCAAAGCTCTCTCTGGAAAGGACTCATCTCATTAACATACATTTGATTCATTACATGCTTCATTATCTGGAGTATAAAACCAATGGAGCTGTTCAAATAGTAGTAGTTATGATCGCGCAGGTATTATATTAATCAAAAAGGTTTAACATAAATTGAACAGGGGAAGTGTCGACTGCTACATTTCGGGCAGTGAGTAGATTCTAGTCAGTTGGAGATTTCTAACCACTATGGTTTGGGGGAAGAGCATGACCAGTAAGAAACAGGGTCTGTTCCTAGCCTCCGTATCTCTCCCCCTTGTTGTTGCCAGTGAACCCCAGGGGTACAGGACAAGGGAGAGGGCAGGTATTAGACCAGTGCAGGGCTTACTTATCATGCAGACACTTTTATTCAGAGAAACCTACAGGATACGACACAGCGCGTGTACAGTACAGTTAGATAAAGACTAATACAGATACAAAAGCTAACGCAATATTTAAAAAATACTATAATAGCCTTATGGTATGCATGCATATACAGTAAGTACATGCTAACGGAATCCATAGTGAAAGAGATATGGCATAATTACGAGGACAAAGAGTGCCAGGGGGTAGAGCAGTGGCAGTGAGCAGTCAGAGATGGGACATGGAGCCAGGCTTCACTTTCTGCTCCCCGGCGCTGGCGGCCGTGCCCCTGCTGAGCCAGCTGCGCCTCCTGGGGCACCTGGACACTCCACAGCCTCTCAGCAGCTCACAGAGACTCTTCCAGGAGTTTCCTCATCACCACAGGAGCCTCGAGGCAACAGGCTCTCAGCCCGAGTGGCAGTATAGTACAATGGTTAGGGAACTGAGCTTATAGGTATGGAACTGGCAGTTGTACCCTTGAGTATGGTACTTAACA
Organism: Ilyophis sp. 1 JC-2022; assembly: GCA_022702515.1. Lineage (NCBI taxonomy): Eukaryota > Metazoa > Chordata > Actinopteri > Anguilliformes > Synaphobranchidae > Ilyophis > Ilyophis sp. 1 JC-2022. The sequence continues at coordinate 45,106,137 of CM040398.1, read as the reverse complement.
CAAATTGCTTCAGTAAATATCCAGCAGTATGGATTGTATGTAAAATATAACCATCTGATGAATGTCTAAAGACTTAAAGACCCATATAGGCTTTTGTTGGTAATGTAAGCACTAGGGGGATCATGATAGGGGTTATCGCAAGGCCACCCTGTGTTACAAACCATCTCAGGATCAAGTGAAGAGGGGAATGAGAAGTCCAACTTGATCCGGTCTGAGCACAGTGATAACATTTAACCATTTACGTACATACTGTTTATTTGGTGCGTGTAAAAGTGTGTCGGGTTCGGAGGACCAGACGCGAGAGAGGGAATCTCTCTCACAGTAGTGATAGCACCACAAAAGCGGAAGGAGAGGGAGAAAATAAAGAGAGGGAAAAAACTCCCGGCGAAGCCAAAAGAAAACAACCCACAAACGGTGGGCGAACTCGAGACTCGAGCAGAGCAAGAAAGAAGAAAAAACACCTCTCGCTCTCAATATAAGAGAGCAAACTAAACAGAGGTATAAATCAACCAGAGAGAAAATGATAGCGACTCAAGCAAATGGGAAAATAAATACAAAACACAAATAACAAAGAGGAAAAAGAAAGAAGCCTTTAACTCTCACTAAAAGAGAGCACAAAATAAAGAGGTGACCAAGGAGGTAAAGAAATCTGTCTCAGGGAGAGGTGAGCGAAGGAGGTAAAGAAATCTGTCTCAGGGAGAGGTGAGCGAAGGAGGTAAAGAAAATCTGTCTCAGGGAGAGGTGAGCAAAGGAGGTAAAGGAAATCTGTCTCAGGGAGAACAGAGCAGGAAAACCAAACCGAGGAACTAAAAGTGCAAACGAGAACACAAATCCAACAAGGAATTTTTAAAGCACTAATAAGCAAGTCCCGCGTAACCTTTAAGCAAGCTGAAAAGTGAAGTGGTCGCTTTAATCCTGTACTTTACCGGCTTCGAGGTATAGTGGCAAACAATACTGAAGCGCCGGAATACGGAAGCACGGAGCTTAAATCGCCGGCAGGAAACCCAGAACAGGTGCGGGTGCTGAGTGCTGAACCAAAGAGAAAACCCGGAACGGATGAAGGAAAAACAAGGCAAGAATGCCCTAGCGCCGCTCCGAGGGAGAACGACCGCAGAAATAAAAGGAGGCTGCCAAAAACCATGACGTGTGTGTGTGTGTGTGTGTGTGTGTGTACGAGTGTGGACGAGGAGTTAAATAATGAAAAGAATAAAGAATGAATCCCTGAATCGTTCCTCTCTGACGACGAGTTTGGATTTTGGGGAAAGAGAATGTAAAGCAATGACTTTGCATTAACCCTCCGGTTCTGCATGCAGCACTCCACTGTAATTACCCCCACGGGAGAGATCGAGTGCTGAGGGGAACTAAACGCCTGGGTAAACCAGCTTAATAATGCAGCTGTTCAGGCACATTTCTCACAGAAACTATACGAGTAAATGTCAGCCGACAGAATAGAGATGAAATGAGCTGCAGTTTTTGCACTTCACTCAGGTTATGGTACTGTTTGATAAGCACACAAGGGGTGGGGGATTACTGCTAAACTTCACTATTTTTCATGGGTATTTGGTCTCAGCAGCTTGTACCTTGGCAGGATTGTACCTTTCATTTGAACACACTGGATTCTCATTTTGGATCTGGCGCACCTTTGGAATGACTAACTTTAAACAATTACCTACCCACTAGATTTTCTTAAAAATTTAAAAAGCAAATAACAAAAAATTATGTTAATTCACGTTTTCCAAACTTGCCACCTTGATCCTGCAGATTCCACCAACATCAGCTGCCTATGAGCGAAACTGGTGTCTCTGGCGATACCCATACAAAGCTACACAACAGACTCGCTAACAGCCGACTGCAGAAACAACTGGCTATGTAAAACAGCTGAATATTAAAAATGTTCAAGCAATGTTAGTTAAATTTCACTTAGTTTAAATTCTAAAGATATCACCTAAAAAAGGAAAAGTTTCAAAGCCTGTTTTTAATTGTCTTGAATAATATATATTAATTGATTTCAAAAGAATATAAGGGTCAGAGGGAAAAGGTAATCAATGTGTAAAAATTAAAAAAATTTAGATTCACAGAAATGACTGTTCTCTCTCACACATTATCATTATTTCTATGGAAATTGACCCATTTAGAGAATTTCCACAATTTTGTGACCCTACATACATCTGGATATTGAACTGGAGCAGTTCCCTTCCGAGATTTGAACCAGTGACCCTCCGATTACAAGACAATACACTCAATCAAAAACATCTCTAGAATGATCTCACAGAATGAAAATTTTTCAAATAAACAGTCTCTCTGGCAACATGCTTTCCGCAAAATAAAAGTAGGCAATTTTAATACGCAGTACATACAGTAGTGCACAGAGTTTAACCAGCAGCTTTGGTTCAACTTGGTAAGGGGACTTCACCACTATGTCTCACTGCATTCCTCTTTAAAGAGCATCGTTGTTGTCATAGAGACCTGCTCCAAACCAGAGTCATTTTTATCATCACTGACTTGAACACATTCATTGGTTCTTGATTAATTTAAAGAGGAAAAGTGTGATTGACAGCACATGATAGCTTCACATTTTATGGGGGGGGGGGGGGGGGTCTTGAAACCTTATTCACTGTTCCATTGCTATCTGTAGACAGCCATTGCATTTCACCCTCTCCACATAGCGGTGCTGTGACCACTGCTAACGGAGGCTCCATCCACATGGCCGGCTGCCCCAGAGATGTTGACAAAATGCGCATCGTGTTCATTCAGGAGTCTGTCCGAAAGCTAAATTTCCTCATTTCTTTTTTTATTGGAATAATCGATACTCTCCCCTAATTAAGTATATGAACTTTCTCTTTGTGACAAGATAACAAACCTGAAGGTGAGTTTAAATGTCTTGAGGCTGTAGCTACCTTAGCGATCTGTGGGAAACTGATCTTAGAGAACATCTGCGGCGGCCATCTTGTCTTGTGCTTGCGGGTCAGCCAGAGGACATATCAAAAGGGCCCTTTTGCAGCATCACCTGGCAAGCCTCTGGTGGATACAAGACAGGAACAAAACGGGCTCCAAATGCACTGCGAAGGCGTGAGAAATCACCACCTTGCGGCCCTTCATCCACCCCGGATATTGCCGGAGCGAGCCCAGAGATAGCACATTCTCTCACATCAATAAGTAAACCCCCCAGTGATCCGTTTGGCTATTGGGAGTCTTTGAACTCTCCTGTGCATCTCTCTGTGGCTTGAAAGGATCTGCAGATGAGAGGAGGAGGGGTACGTTTTTTTTTAGTTTTTGAACTAAAGGTCGAGAGACCGAGAATGTACCATCGGCTCAGGCACAAACGATGCGCTGCCTTTCCACGCCTCCCGAACAGTGAAACGACTTCCTGAATTAAGCAGGACCGCCGTGGCCACGCTCGCCCGTACACTCTGCTTTTTTAGGGTTTGAAGAAGGACGGGAGACCTCGTAGCGAAAGCAACCGAGACTGACTGCAGGTTAGGAGCCGTTTCTGTGTGAATCGTCAAAGCGTGCAGTGTCTTTGGGCGACACCTATCCTTCACGAATTATGGACAGCTGCATTCACTTAATGTCCAAATATTGTTATGCCGCATTAATAATTTCAGGAATACAGCAAATACTCTTCCCCCTTTTTACCACAGGATCCTGGAGTCAAATCCTTCTCAATGCCTGAGTATGGGACCTTAGGGCTGCCAGATGGACTCCAGGAAAAAGCAAACTGAACTTACAAGCAGAAGGTTGCAGGTTTGAGTCCAGGACGACTGGACGAGGAACAAGTAAATTGCATCCCCGGGCAAGGCGCTTAACCTGAATTGTTCCAGCAAATATCCATGCTGCGTTCATGGATAATTCAGACCGTGTCAGCCCAGATAAGAACTCGACAAAGCCAGTAAGGTATGTCATATCTGCTGTGCTTAGCATCTTAGGAAATTCCGTCTAAGCCTAATTCCAGTCTGTTATTAAAAATACAATTCCCTACTGGTATTAGGGTATAGGCATGTTTTATTCTGTTCAGCAACAAAGTGATCACCATCTGCTGGTAGGCCTACGTTCTATTGCACTGCCCCCTGCGGACTAACGCGAGTACTTTATTTTACTCCACTCCTCCCTTTGCACCTGCAATATAGCCACCATGGCACAGAACATCCAGGCTTCATCCCCAGGGGGAGAGGGGAGAGGAGCTTTGGAGCTGTTGCAGCCTGCAGTGATAGCATCTCCCTCTCTCACGCACAGACAGAGCGACAGCATTTCAGCCTGGAGACGGCCGCCTTGTCTTAGCCTGCCGATCGTCTATCGTCGTCGAGGGTTTTATTTTCTGCCCCTCTCTCATGTCAAAATCCATAAAATGATGGATCAATCAGCGGGGCGTGGGGATAATCACTTCCCCCCTCATAAAGAGGCCGGCTCCATTGGCGCTGACGGGTCGCACGCTGTACAGTGACCCGAGACTGGCCACTTGTCACTCATTCTCCTCTCCCAGAGAAAAGCACTCTGTGGCTTAGCACTTTCCGCTTTTGATCCATTCACATCAATGTCTTGCTTTAGTGTAACATTGTTAGACACTGGAAAATATTAAGTCCAAATGTGGAAAGTAAATTTGTGTATGTATCCAAATGGATGGCCAAAAAACATAGACTATCAACAACTCTCACTTTCATATATCCAAAGTTTTACACAACTCATACTATATACGGTATAATAATTACATACACAGTATGGAAGTAAAAATAATGTATTTAAATGCAGTATATGTTGAGGAATATTAGATATTAAAGACATTCTTTAACCAGAAAACTTCTCCAAAGAGTGAGAATAGCCGAGTAAAAACTGGAGCACTGACAATGGAGCGGCGAATATAAAACTGCATTCAATAGAACAGGGACAAATGAACCAGACTGATGTTTGGCCACAACAAGCTTATTTTACAGTCCCCCCCTTTGAGTATCATATGAGTGTTTATTTTTCAAAATGCTTTTTTAAATATTGGTTTCAGGTGTTTAATTTCAAAAAGGTACTTTATGTTACCTTGTGTTGACCGAGTCACTTTCACTCAAAATTTGTAAGTGAAAAAATTTGAAGCACAAGAACTATTTAAAAAGCTCCACTTCCTTCCCGCCTTAATTACCGTTTTTTTTTTAATCTTGTGATTGAGCGTGGACCATGGTGAATGCAAAGTCCCCACATCAAACAAAAAAAATGAGCGTAATTGTTCATACGGATGAGATTAAAACATTTCTTATGATGGATTTCAGACTCAAAAAGCACATAGTCATTACAGGCGGAGAAGCTGGAAGATAATTGGGAGAACTGAACTTATTCCTGGAATGAAAATTATAACTATAATTAACTGCCACAGGGGGGGGAAATGTTTAATACACTCATTACATTGCCTGCTGCTTCTCTTTCTCAAGCCCATCCACTGATTGACAAAGTACATTAATAATAATAAAATAATAATTGCAATAATAAATGACTCCTCTTCAACGAGCATTATTAGATGAAGCCCTTGGTTTTCTACGGCTCGTGCTTAAGCCCAACGTTTTAATGAAGTAATATCTTCGCTCTTCCACAAACACTGTGGCTCCATTAATTCCCATTATTGTAAGAATATTAACTCCACTGGGAGTGAAATGTTATGTCGTGAAGAACTTTATTTTGCCGAAACGGGTTATGTATATTCAAATATGATGAGGAAGGATTTGGGATTTTAATTTTAAATTGTATTCATGAATACATTGTTAATTACATTCTTGTTTTCAAAGGAGGAAAATGTAATTAGTCCTTTGTTTTCTACTCTCTGAATGGCAAAAAAAAAAAAAAAACTTAATGCATTCCCGCGATTTCATCTGTGCTCAAAAGCAGAAGGCGACACGTGGAATTCACCCCACAGCAAAGCAGCGAAAAGGTGTGTGACCTGCTGTGTGTGAGTGATTCATGTTTTACCGATGGTCACCAGAGGAGCATTACACACACTAAACCTGAATTATAAATGCTGGGTGATTTCACCCTCTTCCTCCACTTTTACATGCATTTATATGCAAAATGGCATTTATAAGGATAGGGACCTTGTTGCACCTGCAGGGCTTTTCACGCATTTTCTTTAATTATGAATGAAAGCCATTTCTCTGAAGCATCTTAAAAGCACATGGCTGATGTGCTGGACTAAGGTGAACTGACGCTATGAGGGTCCTGGGAGAGAGAAATGGGCCATTGATCTACAGACCAGCCTGTTTAACTGCAATGTGCGGTCTTTCACATTAAATAATAAATCAAGTAAAGATACTTGTTTTTCTTCGACAGTTTGTAGGTTTCACTCATTGTTGAAAAGAAGAATCTTCATTGAAAAAAATGCACGGTAGGTTGATTGTATCCAGGCCTCATTTGTCTCTAAGATCAATATTATGGCTATTATACCCATACAGAGATTTTTTTAAAGATCTTTTTTTCTCTTTATTTATGATATTCCTTTCCTTGTAAGTATTTGGTTTTACATATTATTTCAATAAACTCAGAAGACCTATAAATGTGATATGGGTTCTTAAACAATATTCATATTATAAAAAGTAACCTACATATTTATTTGAAGCTAAACTGCAGAAATAACAACAATAACCTGTGAGCACATATGGATTGCTCGACATCAATTGAAAAAAAGACATGAGCCGCACTCAGCATTTGGTTGTGGAAATTTTAAAATAACTCATAACTCCACAGCCACAAGTACTACAGACATTCAGAGAAAACTGTCTATATGGTGACATCATGCTCCTTTGCTGGAATGAGAGAAATAAAAAGCACCATTCAACTTCACCCAGAGTCAAAACATTGTAACCCACCTACCCAGTGAGTCAAAGAATGGTCACTGCAATACTGACCAACCCAGAGAGTCAAAGCATGGTCAATGCAGTACCCACCTACCCAGTGAGTCAAAGCATGGTCACTGCAATACTGACCTACCCAGAGAGTCAAAGCAAGATCACTGCAGTACCCACCTACCCAGCGAGTCAAAGCAAGATCACTGCAGTACCCACCTACCCAGAGAGTCAAAGCATGGTCACTGCAATACCCACCTACCCAGAGAGTCAAAGCAAGATCACTGCAGTACCCACCTACCCAGAGAGTCAAAGCATGGTCACTGCAATACCCACCTACCCAGAGAGTCAAAGCATTGCCACCGCAGTACTAGGGATGTGCGCGTTTAGTCGACTAGTCGAGTAAACGTTGCTGCGCTCGCTAGTCGGCACCAGAAATACAAGTCGGTTAAACTTATTATTTTATTAATGTACACATTTAAATTACATTTTCACATAATTTGCACTGAAATGTCATGTTTTCCTGGTCAAATGTTGCTGTATAAAAAAACGAGCATCCGTTACTAATGTTAACAACGCCGGATTAAAAAAAAAATAATAATAATAATAATTAAAAATAAAAAAAATAAAAACGAAGGAAAATTTTTACATGGGCGCAACCCACATACTCAGCTGTGCTGCTCATCCCACAAATGCATGTTCCTTACAAATGGGGCACCATTTAAAAGGGAAATAAACAGGCTTTCCAACGGTATAAAATGTATTGCCAAGAAGCATTGTTACAACAGAGAAATAATCTACCAAACACAAATTTCCGAACTTTTTGTTTGATGTTTAGATTAAATTGTGTTTTCTTACTTTTAGACTAGTCGACTAGTCTAAGTTTAAACTTCCATTTAAACGTCAGGGAAATTAGTCATTAGGAACATCCCTATGCAGTACCCACCTACCCAGTGAGTCAAAGCATGGTCACTGCAATACCGACCTACCCAGAGAGTCAAAGCATGATTACGGGATTACGGAGCTACATGCAAAAAGCTATTTTTGTAGGAACTTGACCAGGACACCAGGGTTAACACCTCTGGTCTTTAGAAAAGTGGCACTGGATGTTTAGTGAGTACACTGAGTCAGGACAGGGCCTAATTCCTCCAGCTGCAGAGAACACAGGATGTTTAGTGAGTACACTGAGTCAGGACAGGGCCTACTACCTTCAGCAGCAAAGAACAGCAGGAGATGAAAACAACACGACACCGTGGCAGAGAAAGTCACCACCAGTCACTAATTGGACATTTTTGTGGACAGGACAGCTGGCATAGAGCAAATGTATGTGTGTGTGTGTGTATATGTGGACGGCAGTGTAGTATAATGGTTAAATGCCTATAATGTAATGTAATGTGTGTGTGTATATGTGTGTGTGTGTGTGTATATGTATGTGTGTGTGTGTGTGTGTGTGTGCGTGTGTGTGTGCGTGTGCTGAGGGAGAGACCAGTCAGGTTGGTCTGAAACACAAGTCTGTGCATGCAATATAATCAAACAATGCTTGTGGGTTTCAATGCAAATTAACCTAGAGGTAGCAGGGCACATACATAAAAGTCATATACTGTATATAGCAGAGAAAGAGAGACACATGTGACTCAAAGATATATATGAGAAAAGGTTCTTATAACTTTTACAAGCCATTCTCTGGGAAGAGACGTGCTGGAGCTAACTGAGGGTTATCATCTCAAATCCCAGTGGCAGGCACTCCCCCTCCAGTGTAATGCCTTATGTTGCCTTCTCAGCACACTCTGCACAGGATATGAAAAGTAAGTACTTTAGATTTGTCCCAGATAAGATAAGCAGGCAAAATGGGAGGGGGGGGGGGGGGGGGGGGGGTCACGTTGGCGGTCAGCGCGCAAAAGTTGCTGCGCATTGAAGCGAAAAGTTTTCGAACACACTCAAGCGCTTTTAAAATACGCAGTGGGACGCCAGGAGCTCTTGTCGTGGAAGGCGACCGAAATACTAACCGTCCCGTGTACTGAAATGCACGCGAGCGTCGTCGGCATCGCAGCGCGTTTATTACTGTGAACGCGTGGCATTTACGGACGCAATAAAGCAGCGTGATGAGCAGAAGAAAAACAGCTGTGGGTTATTTCCCCTGGGAAGCTCCTCGCCTTCCAGCCTGCGGGGGTGAGAGGGGGGCAATGGCAGTGACAGCAACTGTCAGCTCTTTTCTCTCACCCTCATAAGAAATGTGCCTCCAAACGAGGAGAAAAGCTTTTGTAAGTGCTCGGTTCCAGCTGGAAAACGCACGCGGCCATCAATCCATATAATTTCTAAAAGGCTTATTGAGATTTTCCTTGCAGACATCACTTCGGGAATACAGGGAGGCCTCCCACGCAATCCAGCGCCAAAGCCTACTCCTCCAGATATTCAAAGCTTCATTTACACCTGTGTGCAGTGCCTCCTTGTGATAGGGTCAATCTGCATGCAGCAAGAACTGTTCACAGCACATGCAAATAAAAGAACCGCGTGGGAAATATTTGATGGCGGCGACAACTTTCATGATATTCTTTTTCCCCTCTAGTGGTGATAATCTGCTACCGCATGAATTCAGTGAGTCACTGAGCCACGCTACCGCCTACTGTAGCAAGCCCACATTATCCGGGTGGGTGCTACACACTGGTGGCGACTGAGATGAGACCCCCGATGCAGCGCTTTCAGACCATGTTATGACAAGCGCTGGATAAATGCGATGCATCATCATCATCATCATTATTATTATCATCTGTATGAAGGCAGTATTTTAAACATTCTAAATGCATGCGAGTGTGTGTGTGTGTGTGTGTGTGTGTGTGTGTGCGGGGGGTGGATGGTTAGAACCATGCCTCACCAAACAAACTTAAAGGCCAAAAAGGCCCACTAATGAACGTCTGGGGACAGAGAGAGAGCTTTTAAAGACAGAGAGAGTTCTGTTAGACAGACTCGATACTCCCTGGAGGAGAGAGAGAAATAGGGAGAGACCAGAATTGTGGAAGGGAAGGGAAAAAATAAAAATAAAATAAAAACTAAAGGAAGCAGACTTCATAACCCCCCCCCTCATTTATCCATTGCGTCATTCCCATGAGACTGCAATCCGCCCTTATGGTTTCACGGACCAATTATCCAAAGTTTTCGGCATTTCCGAGGACCCTAATTTGGCATTCTCTCAGTAATTTGTACACACAGCCATAAGGTCAAAGTAAAAGTCTAAATGGATTCTAGAACCTGGTTTCCATTCACCTGCCATCTCTAAGAGTGTCCTTGTTCTTATGTGATCCAATGTGGCGGCTTGCAGTTCAATTTGATAGCATAGTTTGAATCTTGCCAACCTTCAGATGCCTTTTTTTATTATTATTTTTATTTTATTTATTTATTTATTTATTTTAAACGCCACATTTCCTCATGGATAAATTAGCAGGGCCACTTGCTTTCAGCAGTTACTTGCTTGTCAATCATTGAAAAAATCATGTTTTAAAAGGGTATTTTTGTTATGGGGAGACCACAACACCACCACCAAAAATTGCAGAAAATTCTCCTGATAATCAGCAGATCAGCGGCCATATTACAGAAACATTGTAACTCTGAAACCCTATCTTATCTGTATAGTAACCATGGTCATTTGAGTTAGGAACTGATTTAGGCAAATATCCATTACAGAACAAGTCTTAAGTCCATTTCCCTATCCTAACTCCAGATAGTTTTTGTAAGACTGGTGTATATTTCAGGATGCAAAATAAAATGTGTTTCTTCCAAAAATGAATATGACATGTAAGAATAAAGGCCACACCATGGTATTTCACACAGGATTCTTAATTCAGATTTACTCACTAACAACCATACAACAACCATACTTTGGGTTGGATAACATGCTGTCAGTCAGTTCTCTGGACATTTCAACAACCTAGACCTGGTAAGCCAGTGAAAACTTGAGAAAATCCAACCATGTGAACCACGTGACATGGAAACAGCTATAATGGCTCAATTTAAAATCATACTTGTCAGAAAAGATTGTGCAGAGAGTACAATGAAAGAGATCAAAGTGAATCCGGCCCGCGAGTCCATGTGGAGATCTGTGGACTCTCATTATGAGTTCTCTCTCAGCCACTCTGACTGATCCAAACTCATTGGTTCATAATGAGAATAATCATTAAATTCAATTAATCCGAATGCCCAAGAGCGCAAGTGCACTCAATAATGGATTACTCTGTGATACAGAAGAATATTCTGAAATCTTTGTCTAATTCACACACTGTAAATTAGTGAAAACAACAGAGAGACATACAGTAGGTATGGCACACATATGCATGCACTCACACACACATGCAATCTCTCTCTGACACACATGTACACAAACAATCTCAAACACATGCAATCAATCACCAGGAGGTGTGTACAGCCAGTGCAAACTACACAAGGAGATATGCATTGATGACATCAGACGTCTGCCTGGAGGGATTTATCAACATCTAAAATAAAGGCCGTAGATAAAAGCATTCTTCTTCAAAGAGAGAGTGTGTGTGTGTGTGCGTGTGTGTGTGTGTGTGTGCGTGTGTGAGAGAGAGAAAGAAAGGGAGAGAGGGAGAGAGAGAGAGAGAGAGAGAGAGAGAGAGAGAGAGAGAGAGAGAGAAAGTGAGAGAGAGAGAAAGTGAGAGAGAGAGAGAGAGAGAGAGAGAGAGAGAGAGAGAGAGAGAGAGAGAGAGAGAGAGCGATAGAGCAAAAGAAGGGGCTATTTTGGGTAGATTCTGTAGCGGTATAATCTTCCCCTGGTGATCCAGTATTATTGTCAAGCTGCGTACATTTTTTTCCCCCCAAACACAAATGGCAGCTGAATATGAATATTAATGTTCCAATTCCAAAATCCCACAGGAACTATACGTGTGTGTTTAAGCAGGATATATCATATGGCTTGAACAAAGCAGCGCTCAGCAGAAAATGACATGTATTTATACAGGAGCATTGTGCCCAAGACACAAATTTCCCCTTTGGGGGAATAAAAGAAAAAGCTTGAGTCTTTAACATCAAAGTTCATTGCAGTCTGGCTGTGGCCACCCCTGTTATTGTACAATACTAACACCACCATTACTACTACTGACAATAAAAATTATAGAAAGAAAAAGACTAGGAGAAATAATTTCCTTTCCCAATAATATTATGGAATGACTGGTTTTTTCATTTTTCTTCCCCTGATACATTTGGCGTCACGGTGTCCTGTGTGAACCAAATGAACCACCCAGCGGCCCAGGAAGCCAGTGGCCCCGGTGAAAAACCGCAACTCAACTCTGTAGCAATATAATACGCCATGCTATACTTGCACTCCGTTTTCACAATAACACATTACTTTTTCCTGTGAAACAGGGGTTATGGAGAGGCAGAGAGGTCTGCGTCTCCTCTTTGGGCTGCTGTCAGGTTCTTGCTGCCTCCCGAAGACTGGAAGGCCTTCAGGATGACGGACAGCGCCAGCCTTTCCAAATGACGAGCGCAGCTGAGCCTGATTGGTGATCAGCTGTTGGCAGTTGGCTTAGTCCAGCCACAGGCACAGCCTGCTGAGCTTTCGGAGGGAAGTCTGTGGCGGATAAATGTGGATCTCGGCTCATCCCAAACCCTCAAGGCAAGATTTCCACTTTGTAAGCCCAGATGTGGAATATTTGTCCGTTTGTTCTTTTTTTCCTTCCATTTTTTCTCCCCCCCACCGTTCTTTTTAAATTAGAATAAAGCAGCTTTTTTACAGTCCAGTTATTTTTGTGCCACACCTGGCGAAGTGTCACAGGGGCGCAGTCAAAGACTTTCATAGCCCAAAGGCGGCCCACTTTATGGAGGCGTGGCACAACGTTGAACCTGCCCTTACTGGAAAAGACACACCGGTGTAACCGGGGCTTGCGATAAAAAGCAGCCTGGCAGCTAACATGGGTACAATTATTGTGAAAGTTTGAAAATGTACAGTATCCCCAATCTGTGCATTTAAAACACTTGAAGGGATTGGGGGCAGTTATCGTAAAAAAAATTTCCTGCTAAATTCACCAGGGATTTACTGCAGAAACACAACCGTGCAATGGAAAGCAAAGGAGCCCTCTCTGACCTGACTAACACACACGCTGGGTCTCTTTCTGACCTGACTAACACACCCACGCTGGGTCTCTTTCTCTAACAAAGTGGTACAGGACAGGACAATGCAAGCATAGAACAAAACACAAAACAGACAAGTCTCAAGTCACACATTCGCAATGACAAAAAAGGGGTCAATAGACAAGCAGAGGGATGTGTGTGTGTGGTGTGTGTCTGTGTCTATGTCTATGTCTTGATGACTTACAGCCATTTAGCCATACTATTCCTGTGTCATTTGCAGCTTAATCTAGTCCCACCTCCAAATTCCAATAGAGATCCATTCAAATTCAGAGAGGTTATAGTATCGCTTGTAGGAGTACCTGAAAATAAGATATCAAGAGTCTTTTGATTTCCTTTAAGACCCAGTCATGGTAGCATCACCTGTTTACCTGTGGAATGTTCCAAACAGTGCATTTTATGTGCATTTTACATACTGTCCCAACTTTTTGGGGAATTGGAGTTTGTATAATAAGCTTCTATTTATTTGAAAATGTCAATTAAATATTGTTTTGCCTTTAATAAAAATTTTAAACATGCTGGCAGACACGAAAAAGGATCTACTGACCATGAAAACACATTCCCACAACAAGGCCAACCTCATGGCTCTTTCACACCATGTGTAATCTCACATTTGACTTTATGGCTGAAACTTGGCAGAGCTAAAGATTTGAAAATGCTACATTTAATGATTTGTCTTTTTAATAATTTATTCAATAATTTCATAATTTATCTTTGTTGTGATGAATGCGATTTATTACGAAGTCATTATATTGACTGTGCTCTTAATTTATCCGATGGCTGCATTAGTGCTGCTGTTATACGCAAGTCTTCCATTAAGCCAAAGGGAATGCGATCAATCAAAGCAGTAAATTGTCTTTGAACAATCAACCGTAATTTGATTAAGAAGCCAGAGTGAAGAATCACAAAATAAATAAATAAATACATAAATAAAGTCTGGGAGCTGACTTTTTTGGTCTAAAGCAGACGAGCCTATTTTATTTTTGCACTGAGGAAATCATTGCAAAGGCACTCCGAGCTGTGTGGCAAACGGGGAGAATCCTGCGCTTTATATGAAGTTGTCTGGGAAACTTGGCAGAGCTGAACTGTCCCCGGCCGCGTCCGAAAAACCTTTGCGAATTCGCAAAGCCCTGAGCACACGTGTGCCAGCGTGACAAAGCCCTGAGCACACGTGTGCCAGTGTGGCACAGTGGTGTGGGAGGAGGCCGCTGAGTATCTGGAGAAATCTAAGTGAGCAAACTATTCCTGACAATGGGCATAAAGCATTATAAAGCCAATCGCTGTAGACCAAACTGTTGGCCAAGACCGCCAGGCGGACTGGCTGACTGAAATAAATTACACATACCACACCTTCCACCGACACTCTCAACCCGAAGGATCACATTCACCATGCACCCATTGCATGTTACAGTGTACATGTGGTTTAAAAAACATTTTAATGACATATTTGAACATATTTCAAACTGCATTTTAATAAGGGGAGTGGCACAAAAATGTATTAGACATGTAACTTTCTGGGTTTTTTTATATATTTTTGTGTTTTTGATTGGCTCAGCCAGAGTGTGCTTGAAGGGTAATTTCGTGCTTTAGGCTACAAACCCATAAATGCCCCAATACCTGCCATTGTAAAGCCGGTTGTCAGAAAATTCTGTTGGTATCTAAAATGTTACACACAAATAAATGTCAACAACCAAACAAAAACAAACTCTAAGAGCCCCATCTTACACCCGGCGCTAACCCAAACGCAAGTGTCTTTGCTATCTTACACCCGGCGCTAAGCGGCGCTAACCAAAACGTAAGTGTCTTTGCTATCTTGCACCCGGCGCTAAGCGGTGCTAACCCAAACGCAAGCTATCTTACACCCGGGGCTAAGCGGCGCTAACAGGATCATTTTTGGCTTATTGCTATCTTGAGCAAGCAGAAAGCACTTGTGCTAAAACCACCACAAACATGTCGCAGTTATTTACATATTATTTTAACGGCGCATATCAGTGTGGCATGTGCACAACGCGCGTACACCCTCCTGCCTGTTATACGCAGGGGCGCGCACAAGCATGACAAAAAATATCAAGATTACAATGTGAAATATTATTGTGTAGGCTATATGAAAAAATTCATAATAATGAAAGGGTCCATAGGTCACCTGTTTACCTGTGGAATGTTCCAAACTTTTTGTTTTTTGAACTTCCCAGTGTTCCCCCCCCCATCACAACTTTTTCAGAAAAAAATAGTAGTAACCTAACTGAGGCAAGTTTATGCTTCATGGAAAAAAAGAGACAACAAAAGGGATAGTTAATGTTGTGTAAGGGAAAACCTTATGTCTGCGCTTTGCTGAATGCATTTCAAACCTGCTTGAATAAGCTAGGTGAGGGGGGGGGGGGTTGATAGCTTAACCCATCTATTGCATTTCGGGTCAAAAGTGACCGAGTGACTTTGTTTTTAATCATAAATATTGTATTTTTCATCCAATTGCCTCAAGATCTTATGTTATCCTCCACACTAGGCCTCTGAACATATACAATTGATGATCACCACTTGCATTGAATTTTGAGTGATTTATTCAACAATGACGCACCTATGATATTTTCGGGCAGAATTGACCGCCATAGGAAATTAATGGGTATGAGTATATTATGTTCATCCTGCAGATGGAAAACATCTCCACACACACACACACAGGCTCGCACGCACACACACACACACACACACACACACAGGCTCGCACGCACACACACACACAGGCTCGCACGCACACACACACACACAACTTGAACTTGAACAATACCATGGGATGTATTTATCTGATACAGGCAAGCCAGTGTTTCATTGTGTACTTTCAACTACAAGTTGATAACTTGAACTTGAGTATATATAGTATATGGTCCGGACCCACCGGTGGGCCCATCAAGTTCAGCATTCACTGCATTCACTGTGATGAATATAAAATAAGACACTGATACTGTTTTCCTCAATGAACATTTATTGAAATAGAAATATTCAAAAAAATACCATAACAGAACATCAACATGGTGTGTGTGTGTGTGTGTGCGTGCGAGCCTGTGTGTGTGTGTGTGGAGATGTTTTCCATCTGCAGGATGAACATAATATACTCATACCCATTCATTTCCTATGGCGGTCAATTCTGACTGAATATATCATAGGTGCGTCATTGTTGAATAAATCACTCAAAATTCAATGAAACACCGTCTTGCCTGCCACCCCTTGATTCTACTTGCTTTGACTGTTCAAATGAGATGTCAACCATCAAAATTGGATTAGGGGTTCCAGAGATATCACTGTGCAAAACACACCGGTCAATTTTGACCGGAAATAGCATGGGAAGGGGGGAAAACCAAATGCAAGAGAAGGGTTAAGGTTGAAAGAGAGGGACATCTTGTTCTTCTCTGCTCTCATGCTATCTGTATCTGTGTGCAGTTGGGCATGCTTGTGTGATTCAGAAATCCTGACCCATGCGAACATCCCGTTGTTGCCAGATTAAACTGTAAGCATTATGCGTATGAAACTGATAATGTAGCAAGTCCAGCCCGGTCAGCGGGAAACTGCTGAACTGAGACCTACTCGTTAGTAACGTCTTATCTCGAGGCAAGGCCTTGTGAGGGAGCGTGGCGATAAGTCGACGCCCTACTTGTGTGTTAAAATATATATTGTGTGCTTCCTCTGAGAAATCAGAGTGCTGAGGTAAGAGCTTTCTCATTCCGTTATTTCTGCTTGCAAGAAGAATAAAGTCTTATTGTGTTTAAATCTGTCTCTGCTGTGGAATCATATTGGTATGATTGACAACTTCAGCCCTGGTTATAAGAAGGAAAAATGGACCTTTCAACACAGTAGAAAAAAGACTGGCGATAAAATCCACTGATATTTCTTTGAACCGCAAACACATGCAACAAGTCAAGAAATGGTTTTGAGATCATTTGCTTCACACAAAATTAGGAATTAGTTTAGGAAGCAGAGTACGGAGAGATTAATGACCAAACTAGAGTTGCTGCAGAGAGCGAGGGGAGTATATGGACCCCCACTGTACTCACACCCCAAGACGGAAAGAGCGGGCTAATGACTTACAGATGATTAATGGAGGCGAGCCGGGGTTGGACATCTCAGCTCTGTGTGGGCTAGCCGCATCCTTGCATTATACCACAGTGCTCTCGCCGGTAGTGTTCCCCGTCCATCTGCGGAGAGACCGTCGGTGCCGCTGAGCGGGGTCCGCGGGAGAACGCTGCGCCCTCCTTCCTATCCCACGCTCTTCTCGGTTACCGCTAATCCCTTTTTTTGTCAACGGTGTCAGGGACGTGTCACGCGGAGACGAGTTCCGTCGAGGGTCCGGGCGAATCGGGGTGCGCTTGAGCGTGCATTGCGCGGGCGGCGACTATTCATCAAATCTAAAAGAGCCGGCGGAGGGGCGGATGGCGATGTCGGCGGCATGCGCAAAGCAGGGTCCACGGGGTGAAGGTTGGGTACACGATGTAGGCTGGCGACCCTGGCCCTGAGAGACGCACGCCGCCCTCTAGGCTCGGCGTCATGGAAACCTTGTAATTACCACCATAAATCTAGTCTATACTCAAGCCTTCCAAGTCCAACTGTGCTGCTCTTTTCATTAAATATTAAATGTAAAATTTCTGCTATACCCTTTTTCATCAAGTGTGACATTGATGCATACATAAATGCAATACAACTGTAGGGGGAAAAGCGGAAATGGCGCGTTCACCCGATGGCGCGTTCACCAACGGTATCGTCACCCTTTGATGAGAACGCTGCGTGCTTTCATCTATTTCGGCTTTAAGAGCCAATAAGCCAATAACTTCAGGCTTTTCTGAGCACCACCAGATTAACCAGAAGGTCAGGTCCTGCATTTCTACCTTCTCCCGATTAACATCCTTACGTTAGAAGGTTCCGGTTTGTAACAGGCTGCTTCCGGTGCTACATTTTACAGTTTATGAATATTCACATGGAAGTGTGTCCAATTTCAATTTACCACCAGTAATTTCCTTGGTCATGCCATGTTATGAATATTCAAAATATTCAAATTCAAACATTATGGTTTCGAAGTCCAAAGACAGAGCTTTAAACGTCCGTAATATGGAAATGAAGATAAGGTTACTCAAGAAAATCTGTGTTACCACTGTCTTCCCACTGGGGAGTTTTTAGTTTGATTTTTGGGGGTTGAGGCCTAGTTTTGCCCAATTTTCCATTGGTTTCTCTGTAAGGCATCTTTGTGACAGTTCTCTGCAAAAAGCACTATACAAGTAAATTGAAATAGAAAAATTAAAACAAATTGTTTCAATACAGTCGGACGTGCGTACACCGCTAGCTCAACCAAGATGGGAATACAGGGGGTTAATCTGTCGATTGCCATGAATAAAAAAACATCAGACATTGAGGTGACTTATTGTTCCAGTCGACATTTATCATAGATATTATGTCAAAAGGAACAATTATGCATATTTTACTACCCAGTTCATTCATCCTCCGATTCCCAGTGAAAGTTTGACATGAGACACAGGAAAATGTCTTCCTTTGACATTTAAATCCTGAATGCCGGTGCTGCCAGTCAGGATGAAAGACTTCTTTCCTCATATCTGCCGCTGCAAAACTGAAAGATGTGCCCACGATTGAGACTACATGCATGAGAAGCTGTGTACTTCTGACCGAAAACATAAGCTCTACAAATGTCTATGGGTGAATGTCTGCCACACAAACACAATTTAAAATGGGGCCAATTCACAAGACAATTACCCATGCATTAAACATATATTTAACATACGGTATATGTCAGCAGTGCAATAAGATAAGATGAATATTGCATAAGGCTTTCCTTTCCTGTGGGAGGCTTCATTGAGCACTTTGAAGGATGTTTCCCAGAATTCCTTTCTCCGTTTTCCATCTCTGTGCACGCTGTCAACCAATTGGCATTTTGATCGAAGCTTCTGGCCTGCGGTGGGATGCCTAGCAGAAGCAGTGACAAGAAGGCTACTGGAGGGGCTGAGAATATACCCACGGCTAAAAGGCTCCGATCCCGGCGACCTTCTTCGGAAAGCGTGGGTGAGCCGGGCGGTATCGTGGAGGTGGATGCATCGGCGCTTGAATCAATCAATGCTAGACTAAGCAAATTGGATATACTTGATGCACTACAACATGGCATCTGTCACTTGAAAACCAGCTTGGAATTCGGTCAAAGGCAGATTGAGGACTTAAGAAAGGAAAATGCTTTGCTAAAAGGCGCAATGGTCGAGGTACAGCGAGCTGCAGTCTCTCTCACCGTGGATAACAAGCGTATGAAAGAGACGTTATTGGATATACAGCGCATTGGAGATGAGACAATTTGATATTTTCCGGCATCCGAGAGGATAACGCCGACCCTGAAAAAACTGTAAGAGACTTTACGTCCAACAACCTCAAACTTTCCCCTGAGGTAGTTCGAGACATAACTTTCTCCAGAGTTCACAGAACGGGCAGACCTGAGGACGAAAAAAATTGTCAAATAATAGCTAGTTTTGAGCACTACAAGCAGAAAGAGCCGGTGAAGAGCCGAGGTAAAGAACTGAAAGGGACCTCGCTCAGGCTAAATGACCACTTTCCTGCAGAGATCAATGACAGGAGGAAAAAAACAGTCACCTATCATGAGAGTAAACCGGGCCCTGAACCACAGAGTGGCTTTATCAGTCGATAGGCTGTATATAAATGGACGGCTGTATCGGGACTCCAAGGTAACCCCGTGGCTCTTTTAGAATGTGCATTTGTTGAGTGTTTTTTGTTTTATGTTTTGACTCCTTGTTGCAATGACTACTTCCATTACTGATATGCCCTGCATTAAGCAGGGCCTTCAGAACATTGAAGCTAATGGTGTGCAAGTCCACTTGCCTTATTTGAAACCAATTCTAGTACGCTGTTTCTTATAGGCCTCCTAGTGCCGATGCTCTGTATCGGACTGGGTTGTGTGAGATGTTTGACAGGATATCGGACGAAAATAGAAAAATCTACTTTCTAGGTGATATGAATGTAGACTGGTTGGGACAGTCATGTACTAATAAGAATAAATTGCTATATTAAATGCTTTTAATCTGTCCCAAATTGTTGCCCCTCCCACTAGAATAAGTGTAGACAGTGATGGTATTATTCCAGCTACATGCATTGATCATATTTACACAAATGTCCCCAACCAATGCACCAAGGCAGCCACAATATAATAGCGGTCATCAGAAAGACAAAGGTCCCTAAACCTAAAGCTAAAATCATTTTCACACGGTCCTATCAGAGATTCAATGAAGAATGTTTTATTGATTAACTATCTCTCAGAAATTTTCTATATCTATATCATAATCTGAGATTATGAAATTTGAGATTTAGAGCATTTGAAGATTACTAGGTGTAGACCAGTTTCTGGTTCATCTCGTTCGTGTCACTACATTTTGACCAACTGTAACATAATGCAATCGCCTCGTCAAGATTTCAGGTTTCCACGTTTTACCACTGTTGCTTAACAGAGAACAACATCGTAAAACATTCATTCTTATTTCAACGAGGATCGTGGCGATAATTGATCATCTGGAGAAATCAGCATCTTTGTGCGTTTGTGGCGTTTCCTGTCGTTTTAAGTCGCGCGGGAGGCACGGTGATGGAGGGGGGATACAGGCAGCTTTGGTAATCTGGGTAGAGAGAGATCACTGTGACCTTGTGAGGGAGGAACCTGGAGGGCTAAAGGAGGCGCACGGAGACGCTCTCTGAACTCGGAGAGGCTGCCGAGTCAGCGGGGGAACAGGGGAGGGAGGTTATCTACACCCTAACACATTAACTCTCAGCTCAGAGGAAATAATGCATATTTACAACATACTCCTTATTTTACACGACACTCTAGATCCCACAGGGGCAGAGAATAGTAATTTAGTCCCCCCCCACACCACACCTCATCAAACTTTCAGTGAAACCCACCCTAAAAACGGATGCTGTATCGGGGGGCCATTTTATGGAAGAAGGAAAAAAAAAAAACTGATGGCGACGGGCCAAGGTTTGGCCAGTATCTTTTGGTTTGGGTTTATATTCTTTCTCTCTCTCAGGAACCCTTGGACTGTGTTTGATGGGTGTGTCGTTTCTGAATCCAAGCGGGTCTTATTTTGTACGTAACCTCTTTTTATACGCTTTACAGGAAAGGAAACCGAGCAGAATCAGAAAGGATGTATGTTTCAACTGAAAGAGCAGGGATGAGGAGAATCACTGGAAGCACGAGCTGACGTCAGGGAGAACCGAGAAGAATCCCGGACTCTAATACGTGGATCATGGTAAATGGTAAATGGACTGCACTTATATAGCGCCTTTATCCAAAGCGCTTTACAATGGCCTCTCACT
Organism: Ilyophis sp. 1 JC-2022; assembly: GCA_022702515.1. Lineage (NCBI taxonomy): Eukaryota > Metazoa > Chordata > Actinopteri > Anguilliformes > Synaphobranchidae > Ilyophis > Ilyophis sp. 1 JC-2022. Next base: position 45,084,826 of record CM040398.1, on the reverse strand, counting down.
CACCCGTTCACACACACATTCACACACCAATGGCGGCAGCTGCCATGCAAGGTGCTAGCCTGCTCATTGGGAGCAATTTGGGGTTCAGTGTCTTGCCCAAGGACACTTCGACATGTGGACAGGAGGAGCCGGGGATCGAACCGCCAACCCTGTGATCTGCGGACGCCCCGCTCTACCTCCTGAGCCACAGCCGCCCCTTATCATGTTACATAACCAACTCCATAAGTGACATACACAGAGAACACCTCATTGTAAAATATGTATTCTGTGTGTGAAATACACAGCCCTGTACAATTCATAAATTGGCGTGTTACAGTGTAAATTCAAATTATGATGTGAAGAACATGTCATTTTCTGGCGTATTATATCAGCAGTGCAGACTGTTTTGAGACTGGGGGGGGGGGAGAGGATTTAACTACAGCCCCTTATTTAGGTCAAAAAGAAAATTGCATTGGTAATCTGCAGGCAGAGAATGGAGCAGTTGGAGAATGGTTCCCGGACTAATAAATCAAAACCCAAAGTTTTATGACCTTAATTCATCCCGGTTCCTTTGGGTCTCAAAAAAAATAACAACAAAAAAAAACGTTGTCTGCTGAACAGCGGCCACGGATCACATCCAGTTAAGCTGTAATTAGGCAGCTGTATGCAGCCTTCCAAATGGTGTTCTTTCAGCCGGTACCATACTGCAGTCCTTCAATAAATAAATAAAAAATTTGAAAAAACAAAGCATGAATATTTAATGCAAGTAGGCCTACTTCTCTTTATTTTGGGATGACAGGTTAAAGAAAAAAGTTTTCATAGAGAATTATTTTTTTTTTGTCACTGTGGCTCAAACATCCCCAACATGCTAACTCAAGGCAGTGCTTATAGACACAGTAAGCAGAAGCCGTTTCTGTTGAAGTCTTCTTTACCGCGGAGGTGGGCGTGGCTAAAATAAATTTCAATGCAATTAAAAGGCCAAAAGACAGAAGCCATTTGGCTTTCATTCACATTATGTGAAAATGAAGTCAACCCTCACACCTATCAAACACCATTGGTCAGAACAACTGTTTGTACCGTTTAAAACTGTCTGGAATGACTGGCTAAAATAAGAGTGGAGCTCCATTGCCAGAGGCCGTGCACGAGATTGAATTGCCTCATTCTCTGTTCCCTCCCACGACGCCTCTGGGGTTTAACAGAAAGTGGCTCAATCTTTCAACAATGCGTCTACGTACTGTAATCAGTCGTGAGCAGTGGCAAAAAGATGTAACCGCCACTCGCCCCGTTCACTGGGTATGGAATCCCTTGCTGTGAGGACAGGATGTAGATTCCTGATTTTGCTCTCGTCAGCACCGTGACCGTCAGCGTTCCTGTGAGCCTCTGATCTCTTTACCTCCCGATGCAACAGCGGCTTGATATCCTGTAATTCTGATGTTTCTTTTGCCAACACCGGTGTGCTCCTTGTTATTCACCATGACAACGGATTTCCCTCTAAATGGCAGACTGGGAATAATTATATGGAAGTGCATTGTGCACTGGAAGTGAGCAAAATAAATGAATTGGCCTCATTAGCATCTTAACCAACATGACTGTGATGTGGCCACAATGCTAGCAGGCAACGAAACAAGAACAATAGAGAGCCAACCAGTGGAATCTTGTCCAACACAGAGGATTGTGTATCCTGCATTTTATGACACAGTAGGATCTAATGTTGGCAGGCTCCCTTACTCAGGCCTACTCTCTATGACAGGGGTGGCCAATTCCAGGCCTCGCGGTCCGGTGTGTATGCAGGTTTTTGCTGCCGCCAGTTAACAATTATTGAATTAGCCCAATCGTTTACACGATCTGATATTTTAATCTACATATCCGCGATATGAAAAGCAGCTGATGAATGTTCTTGTGCCGGTATGCGTCAATGCGTGTATTGTAGCATTTTATCGTTCTGTAATTTACAAGTGAATCTGTGATTGTGTGTATGACTAATTAGCTGATTGAACCGTGGTAACTGGTGGCAGTAAAAACCTGCATACACACCGGCCCGCGAGGCCTGGAATTGGCCACCCCTGCTCTATGAGAACAGCTAGGCTATATACAGTCAAGCCGGAAAGTCTGCCCACCCCTTTCACCTTCTCCACGTTTTATTACATTACAGACATATTCTACAATAGATTGAGTTCATTTTTTGTCTCAAAATTCTACACAAAATAGCCCATAATGACAAAGTGAAAACATGTTTTTAGACATTTTTGCAAATGTATTAAAAACCGAAAACTTTAATCTCTCATTTACATAAGTATTCATACCCTTTGCTTTAACATATTTTTAAAGTATCATATTTAATATTTGGTCGCATATCCTTTGCATGCTGTTACTTCCTGAAGTCTGTGACTAATCAACATCAAAAAACTCTCGATATCTTATTTTCAGGTACTGTTACAAGCGATACTATAACCTCTCTGCATTTGAACTGATCTCTATGAGAATTGGGGGGTGAGACTAGATTCAGCTGTAAATTACGCTGGCACAGTACGGAACACATGATTGGCGAAATGGCTGTAAGTCATCAAGGGTCTAAGGTATCAAACGAGCCCCAAACCATCACTCTGCGGCCAGATATGGAGTAGAAGTCTCCTGACTTTTTTCAGTTCTATTGGAAAATGAGTCAGGAGAAATAACCCTTGCAGTGATCCATCCACATCTACTCCATATCTGGCAACAGAGTGATGGTTTGGGGCTCGTTCGATAGCGCAGACCCTTGATGACTTACAGCCATTTAGCCAGCCATGTGTTCCATACTGTACCAGTGCAATTTACAGCTGAATCTAGTCTCACCCCCCAATTCCCCCAACTGTTACAAGCTTATAGTATCGCTTGTAACAGTACCTGGAAATAAGATATCGAGAGTCTTTTGATGTTGATGGGTAACAGACTTCAGGAAATAACAGCATGCAAAGGATATGCGACCAAATATTAAATATGATACTTTAAAAATATGGTAAAGCAAAGGGTATGCATACTACAGATTTCAGTTTTCGATTTTTAATACATTTGCAAAAATGTCTAAAAACACGTTTTCACTTTTGTCATGATGGGCTATTTTGTGTAGAATTTTGAGACAAAAAATGAACTCAATCAATTGTAGAATATGTCTGTAATGTAATAAAACTTGGAGAAGGTGAAAGGGGTGTTCAGACTTTCCGGCTTGCCTGTAAACTACTCTGCACTTTATTTACAAGCAAGACATTTACTGCAATTTATTTGTAACATTAAATCAATTGAAACCCAATTTAACATTAAACAAATTGTTTAGGCAATTTTCTTTGTCAATATTAAAATACTAACATCTTGTGAATATACAAAATAACAGCCATCAGACTGTATTCAATCAAATAAAAAATTTAAGGAGACCATCTCACGCAATACGCTTCTCCAAGTTGCAAACCCAAATAAATAAACTATAAAGATTAAGGGCAATAAGGGGAAGTTCTCTTGATTTCCTTTTGTTGCTGCTCACAGACTGATAAAATACAAGCTTAGATGTGCTTACAATGAAATGCTGGTGCTGTTCACACCGTTGCTAGTGCTCCATTGCTGGAGCCATAAATAAAATTGTTCGATGAAAACACCCAAATATATATATGATGCTGTTACCTAAGGTGGTTCTTCATCATTGTGTTGATGTCCTATAGGGAAAACCTGCTGAGGTTTCACAAAGTATAGTTCCCCCAGCAGGTCCAAGCTTTTATATTCTATTCTCATGATCTTTATTATACATTTTCACAGTCCGTTAAAGCCTTTCTTAAAAAAAATTTACTTGCCTATTTTGCATTTGAAATGAGATTATAATAGAATATAAGAAGGGGCTTGAGAAGACTCATTGCTTGCATGAACAAGCGATTTCTAAACAAAGTGAAAACAACCCGTATCTCAATTCTGACACGGCTAAATTACATACAGAACATGTCCAGAAAACAACGCCGTTCCGTTTCCCAATACAGCTTTGAAGCTCTTTTTCACTCCGAACATCAGGCATGTTATGTTTAATGTAACAAATCACCCGTGACATATGAATTTTGTTAACCCTGCGATGAACTCCCATTTGTAAAGTAACCCAATAAAATAAAAATGTTCTGTGCGGGATTGATAGCGCTATGCAGAGAAGCATGTAATTGCACATCCTCAAATGACAATGGCAGGCTGACCTCTAATTACAAAATGAATGGATACATTAAAGCGACAAAGCAGTGTATGCCATCTTCAAAACATGTCGCAAAAAAAACGGCCATCCTGTCAGCCATCCTGTCTGACATGCACCCTTCTCAGAGCGGCAGAGCTACTCAAATAAACGTGCAGTAAATGCGATGTTGTGAATGCGAATAATCATAAAGCACTCTTCTTCATTCGGTTACGACATATAAAACAGACCTCTCCTGCCGATAAGCACGCATTGTTAGCTATTTTTTTGATAAACACAGGTAGGTGTACAGAGAAACATGCGGTAATAGAACGTGCAGTGGACAGAGAACCTGAGAATAACAAGATGGGCATTTCAAGTCTAAAAATGATCATTTACAATGGGGGGGAGGGGGGATTTTTTTTGTGATGTCATCTTGACGTGGGTACCTTTCTCTCAGAGTTCAGACGCTGCCGTCTCCGAGCTCAGTCCCGAGTCACTTAAGCTCCTCTACTCAGGACTCGTCCCAAGGAGAGCCTCCCGGCCCCCGCTGAGGCATTCGAAAATCACGTTAACTAAAGCGGACAGACGGCTCTATCACATCTGGGCGAGTCAGCATGTGCCGCCTTTTTGGAGAGAGTATGAAATAAAGTTCTGCTTGCTCCCCGTTAATTCTGCTGAGAGTACACGGGAAAGGAGAACGTCGCGTACAAGCGGCGGAAGAAAAGGCAAAGCCCGGTCGTTTATGTTCCACAGGGGATGTAGGAAAAGGGCCCAGGTGACAAGAGGTCATCTGACACCTCCGCCCCCGGCACCCACCACCATGTGCCTGCTTTAAAAAAAAAACTGCCATTAGCCTAAACCCACAATGTTTTACTGTATTTAATAACCAATAATTAATTCTTTTATTTTTTATTTTTAATTGAATAATAATCACATATTTCCTGATATTCTCCTGGCCACAGTTGGACAGGCATCAGTACGAGTGCCTTACTTGGATGCACCCACTCTGGAAAACCAAGGCATTCTAGAAAGATCATATAGGAAGAGATCGGTATGAATTCAGAGAGGAAGTCTGCTGAAGAACAAGTAATAATAAAACATCACACAAAGGGCTCTTATTTTGAAATGCAAAGGCCCAATTTATCGCTATTGTTAATGACCTAATCAGACATTGCCTGGGAAAACAAATCCACCACGATCATTCTGTTCAATACTGGAATAGTAGGGGGGCAGTGAACTTTTGGACATAAGTCTAATCCCAGGAATTACATGTGGGATGAATTTTTAATCGTTTCTTTCAAAGGTTAGCCTTCGAGGACAATCTCAAGATTTGTGCAAGAAGCAGCCATCTACCTGCATACAACCTCATAAATGCACGGGTTATCAATATTTAATATTTCAAATATAGTCTTGCCAAAAACCTCCTTGTCTGATAAGCCTGCGTGTGTCTGTGCACCGGCAATTTCAGCTAAAGCTCTTTAATTCCAGTTAAATTGAGGTACACCCTCAATATTTCATCCTCTCTCAAATCCCTGAAAGATGGACATGATGAAGTGTGAGAAGGGGGGGCGGGGGGGATAAACACACAGAAAGAAAAGTCATTTTGTGTGAGATATTAATATCGAATTAATTTGCATCCAAGAGCGAACGTTCATTTCAAACACAATTAATCAACGGTGTGGCATATGGAATTGCATATGCGGCGTGCCGTCCTTCTAAGCACAATAGTAACAGTATTCTGGATTAGATCCAAATAAATACTGCATGGTTTTCAATACAAAACAAACGGCGCCTTGCTTGGATCTACGGCGTTTAATATCGCTAATGCTGCACTATGTTACTTTGCTGATGAGAATTTCTAAAATAAATAAGTAAATTAATGTAAAATAAGTTCAAGTTGCTGTGATACAAACAGATATGCAAACAAATCCATCCTCTTGTCATCATTAAAAAAGTAGCCGACTAACAGAGCATTACGGCATTTACTGTAACGTCAGCTGTTTTTAAAAATATTTCACAAAGATAATACATAAACATGGGTAAATAAAATCCTAAAAATACCCATACCAATAGAAGTGACTGCTGCTCCCCACTGCTGTAGCTCTGACCGCTGCACTTCTCCACACCGTGACTGTGATACAAATGCAATGAATGTATTAGTAGTTTGGTTTGTTGGACCACTTTTAACCAGTAAGATTTACTGGAGAGAGCAGACTGGGCAAAGTCCCAATGGCAGAAGATTCATGGCACAATGGTCCTCAGTTGATGCTATGGGCTCCGTGCGCTGGGACAGGACTGCGGCCATTTCAACAAGGACAGGAGGATGCGTCTCAAGTGAGGCAGATAACCTAGAATGCACAGATGAATTTCCCCTCATCCCACCGGGCTGCCGTACTCCGTTCAGACAGAAAAACGGTTTCCAGGCACTTCACGCAAAGCGCAAAGCAAAAAACGCAAAGCCGGGGAGACTGCCGTCTTATTGGCACGGAAAGAACAAGACTAAACATGGAGAAATCTCTGAGGTTCTATAAACAGTGGCAGGCAATAAAAATGCCCTCCTGTCGGTAGTCTACAATGGAGGGACCAGCACTGGATCAGCCAGAGGAATTCAGAAAAATCCACCAAGAGCAAAAATGACAATGTCTACTCTTTTACCAAGTAGGGACTCTCACCCACCATGGTCCACAGAACTATGGCAGAAATATCCAGAGCATGTGCATAATTTTATGTCTGATGTGCACCTCACACCATAATTGCCCCAGGCCACATCAGCCAGGACCCCCAGGGGAAACTAGAGCCCCCCCAGCAGAGCCTAATTTCTCTAAATCTCCAAAAAAAAACATGACGCTGCTGCCAAAGCGCTACCACCAGCCCAGTCATTACACAACCAGCGCAAAAGGACTAAGACAAGCCTGGCCCAGGCAAACACCTCCAGCACACAGACGAGCACAGGCCTGGCCCAGGCAAACACCTCCAGCACAGACGAGCACAGGCCTGACCCAGGCAAACACCTCCAGTACACAGGCTAGCACATATGGCCCAGGCCAACGCCTCCAGCACCCAGACTAACACAGGCCTGACCCAGGCAAGCACCTCCAGCACACAGACTAGCAGCAGGAACAGCCCAGTGCTGCACCCCTTCAAGTGCCATCTGGCATCATCCGCGGCGCCACAGGGAGATCAGACACCTCCTTTGCTTCATAGCTATACACTCTGATAAAGTAGGCCAAAGGTACTGAAATCTACTGGAAATCAAGTTGATTTCCTTTTCTCTTTCCTGAAATTTTCTAAATTAAATATTTTGTGCTGTCAATTAGTCATATTTATCTGTTCAGTTACATAATTACCAACATTGTGTTATTCCTAATGACAGATACACCATTATACGTAATAAGCATAAACAACAGAAATCATTCATCCTTGTATCCTTAAATGATACAAAGAAAGATTAATTAGTTCACAAATTGACATGAAGTTTGACCATGTGGAACATCCAGGGCCTAAATTATTCATTGCTTGAAACTTGACGTTGGAAAGGCACCATTCATACCCTTCAGGCTACAAAAAAGTAATCAAATCATCTCTTAAATGAGCTACAATTAAATATAGCAGAGGCTCCGGAGGAATTATAAATTGGCAAAGGTCATTTTACAAGTTATACAACCAATCAATCTTTTTGCATTTAGCTAAAAATAAAGAAAGAAATTATTTAATGATAAAAAAAATAGCGTACATATTTGTGTGCAGTGCACTATATGCTGCGAATCACCTCACTATGAGGAAACGTTCCCCACTCTCTGCAGACTGATGGTTTTTCTATTGTACCAGGGAATTGTGCTCATCTGTGGGGACCGTAATGCTTGAACAAGCACAAAACCTGATCTTATAGATGACCGAGCAAAAACACGAATATCTGGACAAATGTATCTAAAACTATTAATCACTTGCCCAGAAACGGCTCTGACCACCGGGGACATAAACATCGGGGACAAAAGAGCTGCAGGAGCTCTGTTAAAGCGTGCGTGTCACATACATTTTCAACATTCACCCATCGTCTTTCAGAACGTTCATCGTCATGCATGCCACCAACCCCTCTATCCGATCACAGGCTAATTACTGTGTTTCTCAAAGGGACTGAAATACAACTGTAGATCACTGCCCAGCAAGCTGTACAATCTAAAACAATCCTACCGATGGGCAGCCAACAGCTGCAGCGGAATATCAGAAAGCAATCCAAAACCGGTTCAGTTCAAATGTTACTGGATAGCTACACTGGATGCATATCCTCATAGCAATGCAGGTGGAAACCTGGCTGTTGAAAGCATTATTGAGTTATTGGAAATAGCAGCTAACCATTTTAATTTGAAAAATAATCCAAAAGCAGTAAAAAACAATTGGACAGAAATTGTAAAGCAATTGCATTTTATTGTATTTTTCCCTGTTCCATTTTACAGTCGCCTATAGGCTACAGGTTCTTCGTTTTCCTTTCTTTTCAAATGTTTTGGTAACACACGTGTACATATGTAATGCCAATAAAGCACATTTGAACATGAAATGTAACGTGCGGCAGCGGGTTTCTAAGTATGCCAAAATTGCCATGAAACCACAGTTATGATATAATAGCCTACACAGACTACTGGTATTTCACACGTAACATCTTAAAAATCAAACAAAATTATCTTTGAGGTTTGAAAGCATTTTTTATTGAGATTAAGTCAAAAACAAACAAAAAAAAACAAAACAAAAACTCATCGTATTTATGCAGTTTTTATCTGACCCGATCAGTCACCTTGATAGAATTATCAACGCCAGACGACCTATTAAGGTCACCGCATGTGGTTTTCATTAAATAGTACATATTAAATAGGTAGCCCAAGATTTATCCTAATTCAAACACCTCCTAGCTGTTCAAATTTAATTACATTAAATTAAACACAGCACTGGTCGCTGTTGCCAAGCCGATTCCACTATAACGATGGAATAATTGAGAGTTTGTTGCCATCTAGTGGAGAATTTTCTGCTTCTTTTCATCAAACATTTTTTTATATCTACAGTGCTGGGGTTTCCGAAATAAAACTTCAGCGAACGTGGCTTTATAATAATGTAGCATACATGCACATCGAGGATTTCTATAATAACGGTGCGTTTGTTTTGAAATAATTTTAGAAAATCGAAAATTATTTATTTTTAGTTTTCACCAAACTTGTCTTTATAATATAACGCTAATGTTGTTTGCTACTGATTACGTTTTAGTTGCTGATTGGCCTCTACTGTCATTTCTAAAATTATGAAAAGAGAGAAAAAATAAATACTTTCCTTTCAATATAGGCTATTTTAAAATAAATACGTGGTGCATGTGAATATCTTGCGTACTTACCGGCCAGCCACACGCCAAACTTTTCTTCTTCTTCTTTGGAGTTTAACGGCAGCTTGCATCCTTTGCGTTGCATTACTGCCATCTTCTGGACTTAGTTAACTCCTACAGTGTCCGTTTTGTCAAACTCTTACGCCAAACTTTCAAGTAAAGGTTCATTTTTAATCAGGCATAAATCTACAATGGAAAGAGGTCTTTATTTTTTACGCAGGCATTCTAGTTGACTACCGGGGTCCTGAAACGCTTATGCACGTGTTCACTGGAAAACATGGCAGACTTACAGATGAAGCTTCTTCGGAAGAAGATTCAAAAAAGGAGTGAAAAGAACAAAAAACGGAACTTACTCAAGCAGCAGAAACAAAAAGATGATGAAGATGGTAATGTTTAACGTAATTTTTCTACGAAAAATCCGTGATGTGTTAGCCAGCTAGCTTCAGTCGTATTTTAAAACGTCAGCCTGCATGTGTTGTAACGTCAACGTTACTTAGCCAGCAACAGGAGTATGGAATTTTCATTTTCAGATCACTACAATGTAAAACAAAGTTAAACTTTATTCGCGGTTAAATTAAGTTTTAAATGGGTTTACGACTTATTCCATTCGTAAAGTTGAGACAACTGAATTACGGTTTGCAGTATAGGTGTCTAGATGGTCTTTCGCTCTTGCTAATCGGTTAGCAATCATCGATATCTTATTGATCTGCGATCTTTTCATGTAACGTTAGCTAGGCTATCTGAAGAAATTACCATTTGGATGGTGGTAACGTTATTTCCTCGAAAAGTAATGAAGCCTCTATTCAGATCTGTCGTCCAGTTTTCCCTTATGGTTCGTTTACCCCGCTTTCTAGTGTGTGTCGGTGACGTGACCGAGCAGCTTCTTAATGAAACCAATGGCGAGACTGAGCCAGATGCGGCGAAAATAGTGAATAAGAAGACCGAAGCCGCAAATCCTGATTCTGCGGAAGGAGGCGACGCGACTCTAACCGCCGTGAAAAAGAAAAGGAAGAAAAGGAAACTCGCCGGCAATGCGGATGCCTCAGGTAACGCTAGGCGACTTAAGCTTGTTTAGGACCCTGTTTTGTTTACCCAGTTCTCAATGAGGGAGACAAATTAAAGGGTACATCTTACTGTAATGGTGTTTGAGCTGAATCTTTATATTTTCAGACAATTATCTGTATTTCTGAGCCTCAACTTTGTCTTCACTGAGCATTTGTCGTACTTCTGAGTGAAATGGTTATTGAGGCGGCCATTTTTCTCTAGATGTAAAGAAAGCCAAAAAGGAGGGTGATGATGGAAAGGAGGAGGATGAAGAAATGGAGCCAGAGAAGGAGGTGAATGCCGAAGAGACGGCAGAGAAAACTGCCCAGGAAGTGGCCCCTGGACAGGAGCAAGACGGAGCGGAGGAATCTAAAGACGGAAAGGAGTTGGGTGGTGAGGATGAAGAGGAAGAGGAGGATGAGGATGGGCTGCAGCTTCCTTTAGGACTGACAGGTATATAGCTCTATTATTGGTTAATTTGTGACCGAGGCCCATTGTCACTTAATGACAGTTGTGCGTATTCTTTAAGGATAAGGGTACATGTTGCCTAGATGCCTACACCAATAATGTACTTTTTATTATATGGGCACAGGAAGTAGTAATTACCTTTGTTCTCTTTGATTGCAAGCGGCCTTATTTAGAATTATTTGCACAGGTTTTATTTTTTTATACCTGTTCTTTTTCCGTATAGGTGAGTAAGGGTCAGCTCAAGTGTAAAGTGGTGGTAGTTCCCCATCTGGGAATGAAAAATGCAACATTTGGCACTAGGGTGCAATCCCTGCTTGTTGGTCACTGAGCCAGCGCTGTTCTGTAGTGGTACGGCGTGAATGAGTCTGCCTTCAGTGCAGTATTTCTCATGTGATGTTTGCACACCGATCAGTCTGATCCTCTTCCACGCAGGCGCTTTTGAAGACACCTCGTTTGCCTCCCTGGACGGGACAGTGAGCGAGAATACTTTGAAGGCCGTGAAGGAGATGGGATTTGAACACATGACCGAGATCCAGCACAAAAGCATCCGACCTCTGCTGGAAGGCAGGTGAGTTCTGGCGACCCGGAAGGGCAAGGGTTCAAAGGTCAAGTCTTAGAAATAATAGTGCTCATGATGCCAGAGACTACCATGGGGAATCACACTGCTTGGTTTTACAAAGCTGGGTTTACGCCTTTTGTCGCTCCAGATATATTGTGATGGATTCAATTAAACATTGCTTGACTTGCAAGCATTAGTTTTATTCTTCACAAACCGTTTAGCGATTTAAATTTGTTGTTCACTGAAGTTGGCAAACAAGTGTGTCAAGAAAAATTCTAATTCATGCCTTTAATTGTGAACCAAAGTTAAGGACAAATACAGATTGAATCCAAGGGGTGTGTGTGTGTGTGTGTGTGTGTGTTCAGCTGAAACAGCTGTGCATACCATGCTGCCAAACCTATATGGAATATAAACTGATTTGTAGAAAAGATGGCATCTGTGTACCTTTGCTATTAAACCTGCGAGCCGTTGAAGGTGTTATTTGTTTTTACTTTTGTTTAAAGCGCCATATGGATTTTTCATCAAAGGTGGTAGTTAAGGAAAGCCTTCTCACATGTTCTAATTGTTTATGCTGTGATGTGTTTGGTCTTGGCCGTGTAACTGAGCTTGCTGTTGGAAACATGTGCTGTGCTGTGCAGGGACATCTTGGCTGCGGCCAAAACGGGCAGTGGGAAAACGCTGGCGTTCCTGATTCCTTCCATCGAGCTCATCTATAAACTCAAATTCATGCCACGGAACGGTGAGATATTTTTTCCCATTCTCCTCAAAGGACTGCAAACGACAGTCCCGCTTCAAAACCATTCCAGTTTCCAGCCTTTATGTCCTGCGTGGAAGCCATCTGCTGCTTGGTTCCACCCTGCGCATTAACCTGCTCCTACTAAGACCTAGAGCGGCTCACTTTTCTGTGCACTGGGAGTGCTGTTTGCGCCCTGATATCGTCGGTAAAGTTAAAGAAAAGTTAGGAATTCAGGCGTATAACACTGCTGCACAAATCATCGTCCTGTAGTGTCGTTAATGTTTTCCAACCCTTTTTTATGTATTAATTTACTAACCTTTATTTGACCAGGAAGCCTCGTTGAGATCCGGAATCTCTTTTTCTAAACTCTTTTAAATGAGGCGGTAGTGTTAATGTGAGGTGGAGATTCTAGCCTTAGGTGATCAGGGTTATTTGGGCTCTCTCCCCTCCTCCTCCTCCAGGCACTGGGGTGGTGATCTTGTCCCCCACACCCTTAGGTGATCAGGGTTATTTGGGCTCTCTCCCCTCCTCCTCCAGGCACTGGGGTGGTGATCATGTCGCCCACACGCGAGCTGGCCATGCAGACGTACGGGGTAATGAAGGAGCTGATGACCCACCACGTTCACACCTTCGGCCTCATCATGGGGGGCAGCAACCGCTCCGCCGAGGTACAGAAGCTGGCCAACGGGGTCAACATCCTGGTGGCCACGCCCGGCCGACTGCTAGACCACCTGCAGGTAACCACGCTCCGCTCCTCTTCGATCAGGGCACCATGTTGCACGCTCCGGTCCTACGCGAGACCAATACCGTACACATTAAAGTACCCACACTCCACTGGGGGGTCTGTATCTAAGGAACACCTTGGGTACAAGATGCATGTAGAGTGCCCTGTGAACCCCACCAAGCACAGTGTTTTTCTTAAGATTGCATGGACTGATGAGCATGGGTTTTTGTGGGCCCTTAAGAGCTTTGACAATCAGAAAAAGTACACTGCTGTACGATTAAATTAATATTTTGAATAAAATGGAGATTTAGGTGAAATTATCATTTTAATTTTTTTAAAGAATACTCCTGGATTCATGTACAAGAACCTCCAGTGTCTGATCATCGACGAAGCCGACCGTATTCTAGAAGTCGGATTTGAAGAGGAACTGAAGCAAATCATTAAACTGTTGCCAAGTACGTATTATAAAATCACTTGATACATTTTTATGTTCTAGAGCGGGGGTGGGCAACTCCAGGCCTTGCGGGCCGGTGTGTTTGCATGTTTTTACTGCAACCAGTTACCGCGGCTCAATCAGCTGATTAGTCATACACACAATCACCGATTCACTCGTAAATTACAGAACGATAAAATGCTACAATACACGCATACCGGCACAAGAACATTCATCAGCTGCTGTTCATATTGCGGATATGTAGATTAAAATATCAGATCATGTAAACGATTGGGCTAATTAAATAATTGTTAACTGGTGGCAGCAAAAACTTGCATACACACCGGCCCGCGAGGCCTGGAGTTGCCCATCCCTGTTCTAGAGTAACATGCAGATTTGTGTATAAAATGAAGACTGAGTATCAATTGAGAAATTGGAAGGAAAGACCATGGGTTGTGAGTTCAGTAATTTTTATGGCAGGTAGAGTGAAGCTGGGCAGAGGATACAAAGGTCTTTATGTGAGGTATCCTGAAATGCACAGATTCTCGTGACGCTCTAACCCCCGCCTACAGAGAGGAGACAGACCATGCTGTTCTCGGCCACGCAGACACGCAAAGTGGAAGACCTGGCCAGGATCTCGCTGAAGAAGGAGCCCCTGTATGTGGGCGTGGACGACAACAAGGAGGCGGCCACCGTGGACGGCCTGGAGCAGGTAACGGCCTGGTTGGGTTCACCCCAACCTTTCTGAGCCCCAAAGAATGAGCCAGTATTTTTATATGACCATGTATAGCCCGACATATCTAAATATGGAATTTAAATCGTTTTAACATTGGGCAGAACAACTGTTTGTACATTATCTATTGCAGTGCATGTAATATGTGCGGTGTCGACTGATGTGAATATCAGTGGGAAGTTTATTTCGTACAATTACGTTTTTTGCAAGACCAGTGCTTCCCACCTGAAGGTGGTAAACCGGGGCCCTGACTGAAGGTGGTACTTAATCTCCGAGATAATGGTGCTCCCCTGTGTTCCGCCTCTCAAACTGGCCTTTGGTTTATTGGTTCAAATAATCCCTCTTAGTCCGCCACAAATGGGGTGCATTCCAAAGGCTGAGGGGAGATTTTGAAGCTCTGAACTCTACCTACCACCAGTCTCTTTGTGAAACATTCTGTGTTGCTTTGCCGGTTGAATATCCTTGGTGTGCAACGGCCATTTTATTTCAGTGGCTGCTGGGAGGTCCTGTTATATGCTTGAAGTGATCCATTCCAGAATCATCAGTAACTATTTGAAAACGAATCTCTGAAAGGGTTCTGTCGGATTTTTAAAAGGTGGAATTGGGAATTTTTCTGTCGTTTGCAGGGCTACGTGGTGTGTCCCTCAGAGAAACGCTTTCTTCTGCTCTTCACCTTCCTGAAGAAGAACCGCAAGAAGAAGCTGATGGTCTTCTTCTCCTCCTGCATGTCGGTCAAGTTCCATTACGAGCTCCTCAACTACATCGACCTGCCCGTCATGGCTATTCACGTGAGTGAAATCTAACCTACAAACTCTCCCAAGTGGCTGGTTTGGACCAGTTTAAAATGTTATACAGCCGCAAACATAACAAAGCTTGTTGTTCTCGCTCATGGAAATGGCAGCCTTTCTTCATGTTACATTCAAATTAAAGTTACCTGCGTATACACATGCATACACATATACTACAGGAAAATAACTACCATCAGATTGTCTCCTGTTGACTGTGGAGGAGCGAAACTTTTGAGTGTGCTGTAGAGAGTAAAGCAGTGGCCGCCTTCAAGTCCCTCGTTCAGCATGTTTGACTGTTCTTCAGAAATGGATGTGGCCTTTGTGTGCACATTAAGAAACCGAGCTGTACACGTGGGTTCTTTGTAAAGTGGACTGATGATTCGGATTAAGGCAGCGTAACTTGAATTAATACAGTGCCGTGTGCCGTAATGTGTGTCGTTTGGTTGTAATGCTGCATGATGTCATGTAACTGGGGTGTAATGCTGCATCGGGTGTGTAACGCACTGTGATGTGACTGCATCCTGCAGGGCAAAATGAAGCAGACCAAGCGCACCACCACCTTCTTCCAGTTCTGCAACGCGGACTCGGGCATCCTCCTGTGCACTGATGTGGCGGCCCGAGGCCTGGACATCCCCGAGGTGGACTGGATCGTCCAGTACGACCCGCCTGACGACCCCAAGGTAACCGGGAGACCCGAGGCAGGGGAGGTCAGGAGAATAAAGTGACTGCAGGCTCAGAGAATAAAATGTAAACGTGTCGAGGCCCAGGTCAAGCCAGGTCTTAATCACTGCTATCACCTCGGCTGGGAGGGGAAATACTTCCTGGTTTCAGTGCAGAATCTTCCTTTAAAGCCCCAGGGAACAAATATTTGTGATTGCCTTCTAATTAGGTTAATTTAGGTCTTGTGGACATACAATATGCATATACATGTAAAAAAAGAGTAGGCTAACCGACTGATTTAATCCAAGACACTCAGCCTCCAAATTAATTTAAAAAGCCTTTATTTTTCTTTGGCTATACCATGTGGTAAACCCGACGCGTATCGGCAAACAATTGCCTTCATCAGGGGATACAGAGCACATGCATATACTTGTATTGGAAATAATTACATTCAGAATTCCTGAGATACTGGATACTTTTACCCTCGTTTTAGGATTGAAGTTGGGCGGTACTATAAGTGGAAATGGTGACATCACTAATCCCAAACCAATCACAAGGCTGATGTCGCTTGTCCCTCCCACCAGCATTTGTAAAAACGAATGCGTTCCCGCATTAATGTGAACACGGCCAGTGTGTTAGCTAGCCCTGTGGATTTAGCTGCTACTATCAGTAACGTTACACGTACCTTGGCTAACGTTGGGCGTGTAGCGCTAACGTTAGATAATAATGTTACATATGCCTTCTCATCGCTGCGCTTGCCGGTGCTGGGTACAGCGCAGTTGATTTTTTTTTAACGCACAGAACTGAAGCGGAGCTTTCGTTGACAGGGTAACGTTAACCAACCAACCAAACAATTCCATGGCATTTAACATGCGAGCTACCCAACGTCAACTAGCTACCTAGCTAACTAGCAGCAATACCCACGTCTTTATTGGAATGAACAACTGTTATAACAAAGTTAAGAAGTGTGGTTGATTATTACATGGAAACTTAGTATGTTGAAACCAACCATTCTGTCACCACCTGTGAAGCCAGAGAACGCGGGTTATCTAGTTGTGGAATTTCTAAACTCTGAAATTCAGTGTCGGTAGCTTCGTACATATGTTTGTACAAATTCTCTCCGCTATTTTGTATTTTTGTTGTGTGTGATGCCGAGTGTCTTCTTGGACAGAAATCAAGCGTGCTCATTAGAATATTACGACCATGCCCCGACCGTTCTAATACAGGTCTGATCAGCTAATTCAGCTGTTTTTGAGCAGTGTTTTATCATATTTATATATATATTGTTTCATTCAAACTTTGGTGGATGCTTAATAACACACTCAAGTTTGATATCATGTGTACATTTTAGGCGTTGTTCCCTGGGGCTTTAACTTCTCAACATTAGCTTCTAATGTTCTTGTGTAGTTTTTTCCGAACATTGAGCGGGGGGAATCAATTTTCTCTCCTCTCTTTCTCAGGAATACATCCACCGGGTAGGGCGAACGGCTCGCGGGATCAACGGAAGTGGCCACGCCCTACTCATTCTGAGGCCTGAAGAGCTGGGCTTTCTGCGTTTTCTCAAACAGGCTAAGGTGATGTAGCTAACCCTGAATGGCCTGATACATGCCCTTGTAATGCCTGTAGGTCAACAGAATCTTCTGTAAATGTCTCGGATGTCCTTTGTTTCACATGCACTCTGTGGGCTAATCAAGAACACACAAACTGCAAAATAGGCAAAGGTTTTTACTTACAAAATCGTGAGGCCAGGAGTGGGAGGGCCTACAGCTTTGGCAGTGCTGAGAACTGCTCTCATTGGACCACTTAATATAAGCAATAAATCCCAGATCCAGGATCAAACGAGCTTCTTGCATGAGATTTTAAAATGTATTTATTTATATATATTTTTTCTAAGTAAACACTGGACCTGCATCCAATAAGCACTTTAGAGTATTACAGGGTAGCTGTTGTGTGTGTGTGTGTGTGATGTGCAGTGCTCTTGGCTTGTTAACTTGATTCAGCTTGTGTTCACATCTTTGAATCACGACTCCCGGTCTCATGGTTGATCATTTGTGATTACTCCCAGCACGGACAAACGACACAGTAAAATGACCTATTTAATTTTAAAGGTTTCATATTATTGACTTTTGTTTCTCCAATGTGCAGGTACCATTGAGCGAGTTTGATTTCTCCTGGAGTAAGATATCAGACATTCAGTCCCAGGTATTTATTCTGCACTCTTTTGCACTGTTCATTGGTGGTGAGTGATGTGTATTGCCAAAGTGTAACGTCCAAAAATGGTTGAGTCCTGTCAATATTCATCAAAATAAAAAGCAGTGCTTTGAGAAAGTCTTGGCAACTTGTATACTTTCAAGTGAAGTTCAAAAAGGCATGTGTTACTAATGTCCAAAGAAGTTGCTACCGCATACCACTCGGTGATGTTCTGTCTAAGCCTAGGTCATTAGCCTGTGATGGACAGGATGGCCAACTAAACCAACTAAGTTGTGATTGGGAACATTGTGATACAAAATTCTACCCACGTAACATTGTGAAGATTGACGGGTTTTTTTATTTGAAAAGCCCACTTTCTGTATTGTTGGCTAATTACAGCTTCTGTGGTACACTAACCATTTGGCTCTAATGTGAGGTAGTAATTAATTTTACATCTGCAGTAATATGGGACAAACCATGCAGAATAATAAGTTAATCTTTTGTGAAGAGGAAGTAGACCGTGTACAAGCGCTGGGGTGTATCACAGAACGCTTTAAAAAAAAAAAAAAAAATCATGATTTAAAGGTGGAATGTTGCACTGAAAGGGATAGTTCACCCTAAAATGTTGTTACTTTCTTGAACTATCCCTGTAGTACTGTAATGGTTAAATACTGAAGTGTGCTGAATGTTGGCCTTGAACACAAACTGTGTCTGTCTGCAGCTGGAGAAACTGATCGAGAAGAACTATTACCTGCACAAATCTGCCCAGGAGGCCTACAAGTCTTACGTGAGGGCGTACGACTCGCACTCCCTCAAACAGATCTACAGCGTCAACACCCTCGATCTGCCTAAGGTGGCACTGTCCTTTGGGTTCAAAGTGCCACCGTATGTCGACCTCAGTATCCTTTCTGCCTGCAAAGAAAACAGGCCTTTTTTCCCCCCCTATAAACAGGATTACCAGTTCATGAAAATCCTTGAAAATATTTGTACCATGAAAAGTAATGGTAAAGTCACGGTAAGTGGTCTGATAAGGTAGTGTCCTTGAAATTGGTCAAATGAATACAAAATAAAAAAAACGAGTTGTGAGAAAAGTACATCTATCTGGTATGCTACTACAATTAGCTTGGTGTTGGTCTCATGTCTTGCAAATTTGTGTACTGATAGTGCCAATTATTTAGGGGGGGAAATATAAGCAAAAAAAAAAAATCCATGAAAAGAAATGGAAAATACAAACCCTGTATTGGCGTGTGAATCATGTATTAATACATGTTAAAATATGGTATAGCGTTCTGGGGGGTGGGGAGTTTAGCCAGACAGACGGTGACGTGCAGCGAAAGACATCATCTCTGGAGAGCTGGTGGCAGCTCCGGGCGGAAAATATCTTGGCTATCACAGCGCCTCTCGCCCCCCGACCAGGCGCAGCTAATTGGACAAAATTGAGTGGCATCTACTTCTTTCTAAAAGATGTGACAATATGCTGTCAAAAAAAATTACAGAAAAGCGAATGGCTGTTTTTCTAACGAGTTTATGCTGCTGGGTTATTTGCAGTGTTTTTAGCTTTGATTCATTAGCCGATTAGCAAGCTCAGATGCTGTGCCCATGGTTTTCTAGGACTGTAAATGGCTGTTCACCCAGATGGCTGTTGCTTTGTGCTTGGTGTGTAATGTAACTGTGACGTCATCCAGTGTTTAACCCTGCAGACCTCAGTCACTGTGTAAACTGCATCTGATTGGTTAAGTAGTAAGATGAGAGTTCTGGCTGAATTTGGCAGAAGTATGTTAGTTTAGAGGCTTAAATTAATCTGATCTCTTGTTGGGACATATTGCTTCCCTGGATTCTTATTTGAATTTGGTTATTAAGCAGATGCTGCTCACAAAAGCGCATGCGTCTAGGCAACGACGGAGCCGATGCCAAGTCATCAGTGTCACAGTGTATAGCAGTGTTCAGCATGTTGTTAAAGGCCACGGAGGTGCAAGAGGCTGTGGGGGATATCATGTTAAATGTAGCATAGGTTGTGCTGGTAAGTCCGTTGTCGATGCTCAGTGTTTAGGATTTGTTGAGCCGAGATGAAATGTAAATTGGCGTTTTTGTTTTTGTCAGAATACAAAGCGACTTGACTGACCGTAGCAGGGAGTCCAGCTAAACGGGCAGATTAGTGGGCGCGCAATTGTGTACTGAGAGTCCGTCATCCTGACTGATTTGAACCATTCTGTCCCCATGCAACGCTAGAGCCAGTCCTGCGCATTGCCTTGCCTGGCTGTCTGGGGCTTTAAGCATCACAAATGCAGAGGCTTCGTACTTTGGCCCTCTAAGTCTCAAAAGCACGTGTGCGTCTTTACCACAGAAGGTTAATTTGTTGATTAAATGAGCACCAGAGAGCTTGCCTTTGCTGTGACTGTCCTGACCCAGTGCGTGCGAGTGTGCTGCAGTGGTTTCCCTTAACCCAGCTTCCCCCACCAGACGTCCACAGCAGCAGAGGGGTGAAGATGCAGAAGCGTGGTGGCGGCGGCGGCTTCGGCTACCAGAAGACCAAGAATGTCCACAAGTCCAAGGTCTTCAAGCACGTCAACAAGGGCAAGGGCGATAAGAGGCAGTTCTCCCGGTGAGGTGGCCGGCTGATTGGTTGGTTCCGTCTCCAACGTGATTACAGAGGCCAACCCATCCAATGCCCACTGCCACAATCTCCTGTCACTCTACAAGGCCTGCACACGTACCGTCTATGGACCAGGATGAGCCCCACAATGTTCCCCAGAATAACGTTGGGATTCCTTTTTTACGCCGCGGGGGTGCATAGTTCAGTGTTTAGACGAGTGCATCTTTGACTAAATATTTATCTTCGGTTTTCTTGATCTCTTTGCTGTGCTCTCTGTCACTGAAAGGTATGAGTAGATCACTGGCTTCCAAACTATAAGTCAGGACTCAACTGGTGGCTTGTTAGATGCAACTGTAACATAGACTCAATTTGTTAGTTTGTAGGCATTTGTTTTGGCAACTTTTTTTTGGACCATATTTAAACATTGAACATCAAACACTTAATTTGAACTGAGTAGGCCTGAGAAAGTGAATTTGATCTTTAAGTAGGTTGGGGACTGGTAAATTTAAATGATGTATTGCCTGCTGCTCTCTCTGACAGGAGTGTGTTGGGAAGAACATTACCCAAAATGCCATTACCTCAGGACTTTTTCTTGCAGCACCTCATAAGGAATGGAAAACATGATTGACGTAAACAGATGGATTGGGTTCTGAACAAGCCGCTATTGAGTTGACATCCTGCATTCCGTATTTGACATTTGAGAAAGTGGTAATAACGAAATTTCAGCCAGGCAAATGAGTAAATGCCGTCGAGACTGGAGACTAGCTTAAATTTAATATGCGAGGCGTTTTCCCATTAAAGCAGACTGCAGCAAAATGTCAGTGTCCAATGTACATCTCTTATGTATGGCATGTTAATTGTGAACCAACAAGTTTGTCTTTGTCGTTATGGCAACAGTAGCAGACGCAGCACAAGTACTACCATTCCCTTAATCGAATTTAAATGTTTTTTTGTTTGTTTTACGAGAAAATGTACAGATGAATATTTACCGGAACGTGCAGTAATTTACTGCAAACACGTATACATCATGGATACATGGCAGAACTATTAGTGTTATATTTGAGCACAGAAATGTGTCATGCATTGCTTCTATTAAAATCTCCATTAAATAACAAGCCTGTCTTTTTCTGTTGTTAAAAACTGTCTCTTATAAAAATAGCACCCGAAAATACTTAATATGACGCGACGATGTGGCTTGTTGGACTTGCCTCAATTTTTTTATTTATCCTGTTGTCCTGATCTGGATTTGAAGGCGAGGTTTACTGCACACTTCACTTGAACATCGCTTGAAAACGATAAACCCCATCCGATATTTCCGTCAAGTCTAACTCGAGGTAGCGTCCAGAAACGTCTCTTTTCATCCACTCACGTTGTAGTTTGTATGACAGTTGAAGCGGACATGCTAATCTGGCAGTAAATACATTTTTTGCCTGCCCTGGACTGCATAGTTTTCAGTAATGGGAATTTATTGCGTCGTTCCTGAAATGTGTCAGAAAATAATGATTTACGAATCGCATGGAAATGATGTGAATAAAAAGGACCAACGATGCTGAAGTAATTGCGCCCACAGTGCGACTGATGTTTGAACAGAGGTGGTAGTGATCCGCGGTTGGGATAATTGCGTTAATGTCCTTTTATCTACTAAAGTGCCTATTTTTTCTGTTGCATTTGCATTTAGCCTGACATGTCTGATTGCGCTTCCCGGTGGGTAGCCTACGTCCTCCAAATTATCTTAATAAAAAGCTTTGAAATGGAAATAAGACACCAAGACCGTCTCCCAGTGGTGCGTCCGGATGGTGACAAGCGCGCACAGGAGGTGGCATAGATAAATGATGCTACGTTGCTCCAGAGTCCTACGTGACAGAATAAATACGATGTCTGGAAAAGTGATGGCCAGTTTTTTCGTTGGTACGCAACGATGTCGTTTCTCTCAAACTCGATGCCCACAGCGCACTGAATTCCTGGCACACTGAGAACTTTGCGCGCACAAGCAAGGAATTCCACCATGGAGAAATTTAACTTGACAGTGTGGGTAAACACCAGCTCAGACGAAAACACTACCCGAAGGCTCACCTTCTCGATGTTCAGCATCCTTATACTGACGTTGCTGGTTATGCTGATAATCGCGACTTTTCTGTGGAACTTGTTGGTGCTCGTGACGATATTGAGGGTAAAGACCTTCCACAGAGTGCCCCACAATTTGGTTGCATCAATGGCAGTATCCGATGTGATGGTGGCGGCTCTTGTGATGCCCCTCAGTCTTATCAACGAGCTGTCGGAGCGAAGATGGCGTTTCGGAAGAGTCCTTTGCGACGTGTGGATCTCGTTCGACGTGCTGTGTTGCACCGCTAGCATCTGGAATGTCACTGCCATCGCCCTAGACCGATACTGGTCGATTACGCGCCACTTGGAGTACACCCTAAAAGCAAGGAAGAAAATATCAACTATCATGATAGCCGTGACATGGGCTCTGTCCGCAGTGATATCTCTATCGCCACAGTTCGGCTGGGGAGAGACTTTTGCCGCGGACGAGGAGAATTGCCAAGTCAGTCAGGAACCATCATACACAGTTTTCTCCACTTTCGGGGCGTTTTACGTGCCTCTGTCTGTCGTTTTGTTTGTGTACTGGAAAATTTACAAAGCCGCAAAACTTAGAATTGGCAGTCTAAAGAGGAACGAGGTTATCCCCATGCCGGGAGTTGTACAGGTAATGTGCACCCATACACCCATATGTTTCTTCTCACCTTATAACCAACCCACATAAGTGTTTTATTCGTAGCCGGAAATAAATGGTCTATTTATAAGCTAAACTTAGCCTATGGCAAACACTTTAATCGTAAGTCTTACCATTTTAATGATTGTTCGACTGGACTTTTTCCCGAGTGTTTTCATTCTAATGCATTGTGCGTTTGCAGTTTAAATGCGCGAGACTGCACACAATAAAGTTAATTTATAAAATACCACTTAGAAGCTATTAGTAAATAACTTGAAACGTTATAGCCCTGCTGCACTATAGTCCTATTTAGACACTTCAACAGTCTCTTGAGTGCTTTATATATTGTCTGGAGTGATGCATCTTTCCGAATGTGTCATTTTCAATAGCATTTCCCGACAACTGGCTATAATATTGCGGTGCTCAACAAGTACCCTAATTTTGCAGGGTAGGCTACCATATGTCATCCAAATCTATGGAGTAACAAGTTCGTTGTTTTGGTGAGGATAAAATATAAACCTCATGATATTTTTCCTAATTTATTTAGGGTATTATCAGTTGCCTACATATATCAATTAAGTAGATTGTTGCTGTATTTTCTTATGGCGATAGAGTGCAAAGATAAAATATTGTACATAGACTGAACTGAGGTTGGGGGGTGGAAGCAATTTCCTGTGGCTGAGGTGCGGACACACCGAGGTCAGCCGTTTGTTTATTGAAAGGCTGTAGCCTTGCGTACCCTGCTCTTGAAATAGCAGTGTGAGATCTCATACAAGATGCTGGAAAATCCAAGGATAATAATTTACATAATGTATTTCATAATATAAATTCAAATTTAACATTATAAAGGATATCATCCCCGAGACAATGCAGTGGATGACCATAATAACCATCATAACCATAGGTTCACAAATTCTATTTTAGCCATTGTTTAATATGGGTGCATAGCTGTGGTGGGCTGGTGTGTATGCTGGTTTTTGTTCCAACTAATTACCCTGGCTTAGTTTTCTAAACAGCTGTTCATATGGAAACGCTGGTTTACTCCTGCATCAGCCCACAGTAAAATGTTTTCACCAAGGGTAGTGTGCAGTCTTCAGCTTTATACAAAATAAAAAAATAAGTAATTAAGCTCCTGAAATGGATTAGCACTTGCTGTGCACCCCAGGAATAGATCAAGAACCAGAAATCAGTGAAGGCCTGCCTAGCAAGGGTTCCCTGTGTGAACGGCCCTAAATCCAGTCAGTACCTTCTTGGGTCTCCTTATCTCTATATATCCTACCTCTCAAGAACCAATCTGGTCAAGGAACACTTTGAATGAAGGTATTATGGCGTGGGTGTCAAACTAAATTCTCAGGTTTTTGTGGTTTCCTTTTAATTAGCTACCAATAAAGACTTGAGAACAAGGTGTATAGATTCATTAGCCAATCAGTGACTTAAATCAACCACTGGCGCAGGGAACACCCCAAAAAGCAACGGCACTGCAGCCCTCCAGGATTGGAGTTTGAGACCTGTGTATTATTGGATAAAGCGAAAGCAGAATTAATGAGAAGCCGAATTAAAGAGCTCTATTCCAGGACTGAAAGGGAAGCCTCCCAGGTGTCAGGTTCAGCCAAAACCCAAGTTCTGTTTTAAAAAATATATATATACAGGGTAGGTTTACTGAGCATGTATGCTCTTTTGTAGCAACACCCAGCATTTGGTGCAGTGATACAATCTGTGGGGGTGGGGGTGAGGGGGTTGCATTGTTAGCCGTAGGGTCAGCCTGGGAGGTGGGTTTCACTCAGCAGGGTATTGCTTACCTCTGTGGGCCATAGCTGCTGCTCTGGAAGACTGGGCGACTGCGATTGGTGTGAATCAGGTGTGTGTTGCAGTCCTTTAACACAATGACTCCCAAAAGATAGCTGTTGGACTGCTGAGTGAGAAGGAGCAGTAATTGATGTAACACACCCCTGGTGTCGTTTCAGCTATGGAACATTGTGGTTATTACAAATTTGTAGAACCAAATGAATGCACCAATTACTGCAGTCTGATCCCAGACTTGAAATCTATGGTTGAGTTTTTAAGAGACTGCTCTCAACCAGTGGCTGACTGACACCTGGAACATCAAGTTCCCATCTAGTGGGATTAGGTTGGCACTAAGAAAAACATTTTCACTTTCAGTGGACTTACTTGGACAACAGCAGAGGTACACTGAACTTCAGTGGTGGACCATGGTTCAGTAGAGCTACAGATACTGTGGGGTTTAAGCAATGGTTGAGTAGCTCTATAGACACAGTAATGCATTACTGCATTTCTCAAATCAGACTGCAGTACTTTAGTTTTTATGTATGTTTTATTGGCTATAAGTACGGATGCAAAGGCACACTATATATTGATGTCACAATTATCAAATGTATTGCCACCACTAAGGTACTTGTATTGTAAACAGGTACCATTCAAAGTGATTTTGAAAACTAGAAAATGTACTCGAATCAACAACAAAATATTTTGGTTTCTCCCCCTATGCTGCAGGTGAAGGAGGCCGCCCACATGCCACAGGTGGCCTTTGCAGCCCGGCACGTGGGTGTAGCCTTCCAGACGGACGGCGAGACGTGGCGTGAACAGAAGGAGCGCCGGGCGGCGCTGACGGTGGGCCTCCTTATCGGCGTCTTCGTCCTCTGCTGGATCCCATTCTTTGTGACGGAGCTGCTGGGCCCCCTCTGCTCCTGCAACGTGGTGCCCCCCCTCTGCAAGAGCGTCTTCCTCTGGCTGGGCTACTCCAACTCCTTCTTCAACCCCCTCATCTACACCGCCTTCAACAAGAGCTACAACAGCGCCTTCCGGAGCCTCTTCTCCAAGCAGAGGTGAGGGGGTGAGAGGGCACGGCCACAAAAAAAGAACTCGGTGGGTTCATTCCGATCGCTTACGTTTATGGTTGCCCCCAAATAGTCGACTAAACCATTAGTTGATCAATGGTTTTAATTGGTCGAATCGTCGCAGTGTGAAAAAACGCGAGAGTGGAACTATTCATTCCGGACGTGCGCCTTGTAACGAACAATTAGTTGTTTATTAATTAAGGAATAGATCAGTTGTATTGAATGTCTGAGAGAAAATCAGAAGTATGCGAGCATTTGATCGAGGTCCGCCACCTTTAAAAAACATTCCAAACCGCTAGGAGGAGCGAGGAATGAGGAGGCTACCGGAGGATGCTTCAGCGAGGAAACGCTAATGTAGTCTTTGCGGATGCCTTTTCTTGCAACGTGTGACGTGTATAAAATATCCACCTCTCCAGATCTGCCATGTGGCGGGTACACCCCTACACAAATCCAATTTTACTGTTCCTTTCCATTTTCGAATGCTCCTTAATCCATAATGACACTCATTCCTTATGACTAAGAAAATCCACATTTATTAATGAAAAAAGAGGCTAGAAAGCACTATAGTTAAGCACGTAAGCATAATATGACGTGGACGCTTAACTGAGCAAGGATGTTCCGTTTACATAATGCACATTGCCTCGAGTCCTCCGTCCTCATATCTGATCCTTGCATCCTTTCCTCGCGTCCTCCGTTGGGTGGAGCAAAGGAGTGAGGAATGGATGCGAGGAAAGGATGCAAGGAGTGAAAATAAGCGATTGGAATGAACCCGATAATTTTCCAAAGGTCAATGTTAACTCTTGCACCCCTCCCATACCAAATCATTAACAACACTGAGGAACCCTGGGAATTGAAAGCTCACAGGCTTGATAAATGGGCAGTTAAGCCACATTGTGGTTTGAACAGTAGGACTACAATCATACGCGTAACAATTTGTTGTGTCTGTGAACTGATCAAAGCATTTGCTACTAAAATTATTTGTTGATAGTACCTCAATTCACACTGTAATTATACACTTAGCTGTTGAATTAATTTAGTATTAGCACTTCCATCAGTGTGAATTTGTGGCTTTTTCATTCCCAAATTTTGTTTTATGAGCCAAGTGGAACCAGGCTTTGTGTACATAAAGCGAGCGATTAGTTACTCAACAGTTAACTGGTCCTAAATTCAAATGAAGACTAAAGGAAAACATTGCAATTCACACACCTCGTCACATCAAAAAATGTACCATTCTTACATGCTTGATGATCAAGTTATGATTGAGTACAAGAGTGTCCAACTCTGTTCCTGGAGAACTGCTGGCTTTCATTAGTACTCAGGGCTTCATTGATTAACTAAAGCCGTTTATTACACAGCTTACCTCACCTGGTATTTTGGGTCTTAATTATTTGCTGGTTTTAAGGTGAAAACAGAAACTAGCCAACACTCTGGCTTTCCACGACCAGGGTTACTGACCCCAGGGCTACGGCATGTGACACTACTTGCTCAAAGCGTTCGGTCACCATTTTTCTTAACTAGAAGCAATTTGAAAAACCTGTCTTGAATGATTTGTACACAAATAAAAGTGACTGGTTCCAGTGCTCCAAAAGTCGCAGGGAAACGAATTAAAATGTTGTTACTGGTTATGATGTCATAATTATGTGGACTGGATTTTTAAAAAATAAAAAAAATTAAAAAAGAGCAAAAGCATATTTTGTGGACTTTGTGTGTAGGCACTGTATAGTTTGTAACAAACCACATTTAACAGAAATAAAGCCTGAAAAGATCTAAATGACTTGAGCGATGTCATGATTTTGTCCTGACAGACATTTCCCAGCTCATTTTCTTTTGTTTTGTTTGTATGACAAAGAAAACAAGCCGTTCGATTTCTAGTTCTACTGACAAGTTCTAAATGGTTCCAATCTGATATTTAATTCTCAGCACAAGTGTAGTGCAGCTCCTGCAAAGATATGACTTTTTCCTGGATCATGCCGTTTCGCAAAGGATGTATGTAGTGTTAATACCATTGGCTCACCTTGGAGAACCTCAAGTCTTTAAAGCTCTAAGGGGGGCCTATACACCATCATATGTGTTAAGACCGAATGCGGTCTGGCCCAAATTGCCGTGTTATGAATCGTCTATATTGCCAAGTGCACCTCGCGCTGACTACCGGGTCCCATTATCACATCTCACGTAGAGATTCTGTGGGATGAGGTAAGCGATAAATGAAATGGAAATAACAAGTACAGAGGAAACAAGCACATTTGCACCTCAAAAAAAAATAGCAGCAGCAGAGCACTTGGAGAGAAGAAATACAGAATGGTTTTCTGAATGTTGCATATTTCAATATCAAGAGGATTTTATTTTTATTTTTTTAAAGCCATTATTTTCTTCAAGATCCAATGTGCACAACAGTTGGGTCTGAGATAATGAGGGGCACAATTTTGCGTCCCCTGTGGACAGAACTTCCAAATGTAGATTAAAATAGCCAAAGATAGCATTACGCATTTTTTAAATCGGGTAAAACACACACGTACAACCTCGTAAGTGATCATTCTTATTGCAGGAATATCATTGCTATACACAGTGCTCTGTAGTTGCTTTAAGTGTGTATTTTCTGTTTCTTTGAGAGATATTTGCACAAGTGAACTCATTTTGTAATCTGTTGTAGACCATGTACTGGAATTATTATGGTTAGAACAACATTTGTTTCCTTTTTAAAGAATGTAGGAAAAAAATGTCTCAAGTGCCAGTGAGGACTCAAATGATGGAGTATTAATCACTCAAAATGCGAGAGAACATCATTTTGTTATGAACATGCCATTTTCAATTTCATTATTGCAAAAACATCTCTCAGCAGAGAAGGTACTTAAAATATATTACTAATTTTGCTGATCATCAAGGTAGTTTTACGGGCCATTCGGCAAGGAAACGGGATCGTATTACACTGAGCTTTTTTTAAAGTGGCAATTTTAACACAATGCATCTGGGACAATCAGGAAAAGAAAATATTTAAATGAAGACAATTTGTAATGTCATCAGTTCTCGGGTGCGTGTGAGAAGAGATAAGATGAAAAAATGTGTGCCGGCCGCGTTCCGCCACTGACCCAAGTCCTCGGCCCTTAAAAGCACACGCGTACATACAGAGGGTCACAAGTATTGCAAACACAATTAGCTCAGGCAGCATATTAGTTAATTCCGAATCTGTCACTCAACGCCGCAGTAGTGATAGCTGAGCCAATATGGCAATAAAGGGAATTGCCTTCATCTAGTAATTATCAGAAATTTTCAAATCGTTCCACCTCATTTGTATCTCATAGGATAGTGTACAAAGGCAAAGTACCACATACATTTACACAAAGAAAAAAAACTGAACCCTATGATATCAACTTTTACTGTACCTAGACCTTTGTTGGAATAAATTTAATTGAATGGAAGGTGTTGACAAGGCAATGCCCCCACGTTATACGATTACGTCAAAAGAAATGGGTTTCTGAAGGATGATCCATACTAAAATTAGCACGCTTGTTAATCACAAGAAAAAAAAAAAGATGTGAGCGTACGTGTTGGTGAGAAAATGTGATTTGTGAGAAAAGGCAACACAGGGAACTAAATATGGCACACGACAGATGACGTCTGCCAGAGAAGAACACAGATCACTTCAGACTGAATGTATAGCAGTCACATGATGAACGTGCCTGCTGGATGCTTCATCCTGATTTAGAACATGATTACTGATCGAGCATAGATACTCACACGCCGACTGCGCTAGGGGGTTCAAAAACATAATATAAGTGACACGAAGGGGCCCAGGGAAACGCGTGTAATTAAGGCAAGCTTTAGACTGTGCCGTCTCAACCAAGCTTAAACTGCGGAAACCCTTTTAAAACAAGCCAGTGAACCTGTTGAATGTGCCGTCACACTGAAGAAAAATGTTGAATGTTCTTCTGCTTGTAGCAGCAGTGGGCAATAGTGCCAAAAAAACTGGATTTATGACAGAATGGTTGCAGGGTCAAATCTCGGTGACTGACTATGGACAATTTCAGTAAATATCCAGGCTGGGTAATATGCAAATTATGCTATACTGTACCATGCCAGCAAAATTTTTTTTTATAATAATTTGTCTTCAGTGAAACTGTTTGCTTTGCACTTTAGCCCTGTGTAAGGAGTCCTTTGTTCAGGGGGGAGGTTAAGGCAACTGCAACCTAACCTTGTGGCATTACCAGATTCTTACTTTTACAGTCTTAGTCTTGCACGTTCAGCTGTAAAGTTCAACGGGGATGAATGTTAGGAAAGTAATGCAAGAGAACTGCCATTGCCATTGTTACAGTGTGTATTTTTAATGCCGTTGCGCGTTGTGGTTTGAGCTTCTGACAGTGGTCGGTTGCTGAAAGGCCAGGGCCCATCTTCATTACACAGGAGACAGATCTCAGCACACAGGATACAGCGTTTGCCATTTACACTCTCACACTTTGGCCAACAATTCATCAAAACAGTGTCAGGATGTAGAGGAGTAATTCCCTGTGGCAGGGACGGGACGAGCCGGCATGCAGCACTTCTGTGGTTTAACTCAGAAACCCTGTTCAGCTCGAGCACACAAATCAAAGGCAGATGCATCTCAAGCTCCATAAGCACCTTGGTAAGAAAGATAAACTGAGCTGAGGTTAACTATGAGAGGCAAACATCCACAGGGAGACAGGCGGGTTAGGTACGGTTTGGTTTTCTAAAGCAACGGCCGAAAACAACACAATGGCGTTCCACGGAATGCTCGTGGACTTAAGCACAGCGGAGATTGCGTTGAGAGTACAGAAAATGACAAATGGATGAAAGAAATTGAACGGCGGCGGCTGCTTCTCGCTGGCGACGCGGGCTAGGAGGCGCCCTTCGCTCGCAGCTTGGATAGAAGCATTTCGTTCTTGCGGCACTCCTGTGGGGGACACAAACAGAAGTGATGCTGTTATCGGCGTGGCATGTCTGCATACCACCCTGTAGCCCCCGTAGCACCTACACTCCATCCGCAGCACCTACACTCCATCCGCAGCACCTACACTCCATCCGCAGCACCTACACCCCATCCGCAGCACCTACACTCCATCCGCAGCACCTACACCCCACCCGCAGCACCTACACTCCACCCGCAGCACCTACACTCCACCCGCAGCACCTACACTCCACCCGCAGCACCTACACTCCACCCGCAGCACCTACACTCCACCCGCAGCACCTACACTCCACCCGCAGCACCTACACTCCACCCGCAGCACCTACACTCCACCCGCAGCACCTACACTCCACCCGCAGCACCTACACTCCATCCGCAGCACCTACACTCCATCCGCAGCACCTACTCCATCCGCAGCACCTACTCCATCCGCAGCACCTACACTCCATCCGCAGCACCTACACTCCATCCGCAGCACCTACACTCCATCCGCAGCATCTACACTCCACCCGCAGCATCTACACTCCACCCGCAGCATCTATACTCCACCCGCAGCATCTATACTCCACCCGCAGCATCTATACTCCACCCGCAGCATCTATACTCCACCCGCAGCATCTATACTCCACCCGCAGCATCTATACTCCATCCGCAGCATCCATACTCCATCCGCAGCATCTATACTCCATCCGCAGCACCTATACTCCATCCGCAGCATCTATACTCCATCCGCAGCATCTATACTCCACCCGCAGCATCTATACTCCACCCGCAGCATCTATACTCCACCCGCAGCATCTATACTCCATCTGCAGACGCTCCTCTTAACTCAGTGACTCATAAGACTATCCCGATGGGTAAGTAACTCCAAGAATCAGAACAGAGCAGACAGTTACACTATAAATACCCAGCAAATAGTGGAGAGAACCACTACATAATCGAATGAAATCCAATATTAAATACACAAACCCCTGACACCACAAGCTTAGCACTAATTAATATTGCAATGAAACCGAGGGCACTTAATAAAGCGCTCTAACTGTAGTGATATTTAACCTCCCCTTCCTCCCCAGGTATATTAGTGACAATTACTGTTGATCCAACATCAAGTACAAAATGAATACAGTTCAATGTTAATGAAGGGGGGGGGGAAACGGACAAGTTACCCAATGCCTCGTATCAAAACAGGCTTAATGATGCTGTCCAAGTCAAACAACTGACGATTGCTTTTCGTTTTACACGAAAGATTAAAAATGCATCGGACATGATTCCGAAAGCCCCTCTGGTATACTGCTTAAAATACAGAAACATGTTGGGGCAGAGATCTATTAATTCACAAAAAACTAAAATGCCTGCAATTGAAGAGGCAAAGAGGCATGTCCAGTGTACTTCTGCAAATTTGCAGAATAAAATTAAATGTTCCCATCCTGAATATGTATGAATGGTCAGGCTAATGCCTTTCTGTGTGTGTGTGTGTGTGTGTTCATCCAATTGTGATGCTTGCTGGATTAGTGTGATTAGCGAATCACACATCAGTAATTGTCCAGATGTCTGCTTAAAACACCAGATGAGTCACTGGCAATGGACTGCTGTACTTGTATGGTAAAAAATGTCTGCCAAGCTCAATTTAAAACACTACAATGTGCAACCCAAAAAATGATTCTAGTACTGTAATGATCAAAAGCTTTCGACAAAATAACAAGCATCAATCGTGTAAGGAGTATAGTGTGAAACTAATGATGCTGAAATGTGACTCAAAATTGAGGCGAGCAAGCTTCAACCAGCTAGCTTCAACCAAGACAGAATTCAGTAACATCCCACGCAGCGCAGGATGTGTGACTGCAGAGCTATTTAGAAGAGGCTTGAAAAAAAAATGAAAAAAAATAAATACATTTAAAAAGCCACAGAAGCGAATCATTGTGTTTTTAGAGTTGCAATGACAGCTATTACAGATGGAGGTGTGAGTTCCGGTGTGTGGACAAGTGGCAGTCAAAGTGGCGTAAGCGGCTAAGCGTGTGGGGAAAACCGAAGCCCGCAGACACGGAGGCCCTACAGGACCAGCGCGGAGTGGCGGGCGAGCGTCTCCGTGTCGCGCTGCCGCACGGGGGCGGGGGGGCTCACCTCCTTGAAGTCCTTGACGGTCTTGAAGTAGAGCCTCTGCTTCTCGAGCAGATCCAGGTACTCGTCGTTCAGCTGGTCCCTCCTCATCTTGTTTTCCTGTTTCTTCTTCTCCATCTGCGGGGGAGGGAGGGTTTAAAGTGCTCACGTGCTCGGTGCTGTGGGGAAACGGACGAGAGTGCCCTTCGCCGTTCTGGAGCGACCCCGAGAGGCCTCTTCACTGTGGTGCGGGTAGTGCTCTCCTCCCAGCCAGAGCTTGGTAAACTGCTCATTAGCGCTTTAAAAGCGGCGGGCGTGTTTTGAAGAGTGATTTCCTGAGTTTGATGAGATGTCAATTTCCATCCCCATTCAATTCCATCTCATAATAAGCTGGGGTTTCGTACGGGGGAATACAGGGGTCTGATCTAACTAGAGAAACGCGGGCAAACTAGATGCATTCGTGTAATATCGGCAGGGAAAGCTGAACTCTCGCCCCAGAATACGTAGAACGAGCCTATTCTAGGAAAACGCCATGGAAACAGGTCGCCGGGTCTGACCTCTACATAATTTTCACCTCCCGCGCCCACTTGAGACTAATTTACCGCGGCGGATTTAACGGCAATTTCAACAGTTACAGTCTGCAGATAAAAGTAATGAACTGACGGCAAAGGGGAAAATGCAATTTGCTTTTTTTGTGACAGAAATAGGGTGGGAAAAAAAGCACCCAAACAGGAAATAACGCAAAACAAGAGCGTAGAACACTCTGCTGCCGCAATTCGTGTAACGGATGAGGATTTAGAGCAGAACTTTCACCTCCACAAAGGTAAGGCACAGAGAGCAGGTGTGTACCTACCTTCATTCGGTTCTGTTTGATTCCCTCCACAATCTGTTCCATCTGTCTGAGGAACTGTTCTTTGGCTCCCGATGACGCCATAGCCCTGCAGATAACAGACGAAATGACTTCCGCTAATAAATCCCAGGGTTTTATAAAACAAAGTTCCTGGGATGCTCATCTAACCTGTAACCTATTCCTTCCAGTGTTATAAGGTTCTGAGACGTATGGCGTCATCCTGTTACAAATGGCAAAATGTGACTCGGTATTGGAGGAGCAGCGGGGAAGCTCGAACACACACCAACACTAACCACAAAGCCACCGTGCAGCAGCAACTGTTCAAACAATACGTGCAAAATGGCTCCAGATGGTCACCATAAGACAAAGCTCATTGAGAATTATTGTGTAGAATCATTAGGCACACGGCAAGGACAGCTGCTCTTCAAAGCGAGACGCACAGATGCGTAAATCCAGCTGAATCGGGCCATACTTACTGTTGGAAGTTGTCATGAATGGAGTTCAGCAAGTTCACCTGGGGAAGAGGACGGTAAAAAAACCCAATCAAATGGAGACGGTGGTAACAAACGATAACAGAATAAGCAGAAATACATTTGACAATAAAAGATGCATTTATGTATAATTCATCAAAAAACATCCAGTCTGCAAATGTAGCGAAGCATTTATGCGTGCCAAAACTAGTGTAAACGCGCGTGCACGGCACGTCCAACGCCCGAAGCAGCATCAAGAGTGATGCAAGGCCAGAAACTGAAGGCACCTTAACCGCCATGCGGTCGCAACTCTCCCGCTCTTCAGCATAATCTAAATTCAGTCTTCTGGAGATGGTCATTGAGACAGCAGAATTTTGAGAAAATTAATCATGGGAGAGAGGGAAAAAAATAAAAAAACCTAAGTGCATATTTCTCCCCCAGTTGATGACTAATGAACCAAACCATTCCATCACTCTCAGCCGATGGGCAATTCTGCAGAGGCCGATGGCGTTCTGTCAACTGGCGGTCGCTCGGAGCGATCCGGTTCACCCCGGTCTCGCACACTTATCCTTCGACAGCTTAATAAACTAGACGCCAGGCTCACCTCTTTCTCCAGGAACACCTTCTTGTCATCTAGCGTGTTGTACAGGGTGAAGAACTGCTTGGTCTCTTTGTGGGTGGCTGAAACTATGGGAGAATAGGGATTAAAAGTCTTAATCACGAATGTTCTTTTAATTGGAAGTTAAGAGACGTCTAAGATTCAACACTATGATGAACAGTTGAAGGAGGGGGAAAAAAATGTAGAAAAAAAAAGTACCAGGGATGTTTGGTCGAATGTACCATATTTATAAATGTACAAAAAACATTTTTTTAAGAGTGTTCTTGATACTCCACCCCAACCAAATACTCCCTTAATTTCAAAGGAAATGTAAAAAATTAACAATTATTACCAATGAAGTATAATTGGATGATAACTAAGATAACCCATTTGCTAAATGTGCAGAGAGAACCTCCAGGAGCTCTTCTTGAAAAAGTAATGGTCTAAATCCAAAGACATTGGGGCTGATGAGTGACTACCTTGACCCGCCACATAAAATAAACACATACATACATACACATACACACACACACAGGTTATAAAAATATGAATTATGAAAGCCTATTTCAGGGACACCTCTGCAAAGGCCATCAGGGGTTCCCCTCGCCGTCGTAATGTTTTCGTTTAAATAACCAGCTGCAAACGGTCACATTTTGAGCACAAACTGTTTTTCCTCCGATAGTTCTTGAGATAAAGATGAATTAAAGATGGCTATGCTCGAGGCGGTCCCGAATCGTAGAAGCCATTCATTAAAGGGAGCGCCTGTAAACACCACGCTTCCACCTTTACCCTCGCACATCCTACGAAAAGCAGTCCCATTGGAGGGGCCCTGCCACGGGGCACCGGTCCAGGTGTCATGGCAACCCTGGCAACTCGTGGGGGCGTGAGCGTGAGTGGGCACACTGCCCGATTTCTAGTTGCTTATTAGCAAAGTTGTTTTCTGCCAGCTACTGCTGTCAACCTACATCACATCTGACACATTTTAAATTTAAGAACATTGGTTGAAAGCACGCAAGACAAAAGAAGTTACGTTCAAAGGAAACAAAGAAAATGTTTTTAATAAATACACTTCAATTGTGCAGCCCAGCCACTTCAGGCGAAATAAATAAGAACACAATCCTCGTGAAAGATAATGACACAAAGCAGATGGTAAAACACGTACCCTGCCCATAGAGCTCAATAAATCTCTTCTGATACTGAGTCAGCTCTGCTCGGCTTGGCACCTCATCAATCTTCCTCTGCAGGATAGCAATTTCCCTGTTCCTCCGGGCCTGCAGGCGAGAACAGGCATGAGTGCCGATACCTTTTGGGTCAGTCTGGAGGGATTCTGGGAAACGTGTGCCCAGGAGCGGTGGAGAGAACTGGGAGTGAAAAGGGAGAGCTGTCCCTAGTCAACACACCAGCGCTGGATGGAGGATTTAGACACTCAGGAATCAAAAACCCTTTTGTTGTGCGGCCCAGGTGTGGCGCTTCAATGGTAGCCTGTGTGCATTAGCTGTGTGTGTGACAGTACTTCAGTTAAGTACATTACATTACATTCATTTAGCAGACGCTTTTATCCAAAGCGACGTACAGTAAGTAGAATTGTATCACCTGGAGTGCAAATCAGGACTCGAGCTCCACCGCTGCACTACGCGCCGATCACGTGACCTAAGATGGACGGAGACCCCGCAGACCTCCTTACCAGCAGCAGTCGGATCTTCAGGAGCTTGTCCCGGTCCGTCTTGTACTGCTTCTCAATGAGCTGGTTCCGCTCCTGGAGGGACAGCGAGGCGGGGCCATTAGTCAAAGGGGGAGGGGCCACGGAAATGCCGCATCGGGGTTTGCCGCTGTCGGATGAGGGGGAGGTGTTCGCATTTCGTTACCTTCTCGTCCTCCGCATCGTCCCCGGACTCCACCTTCAGGCTCTCGATGCTCTGCTGCAGACGGGCCATTTCCTCCTGAACAATCAACGTCCAACGTTACCCAGCTGGTTATACGAGGCTCTTCCCCTACTCAGACTGATCCAGGAACAGCTCCTGACCGGTCCCATATATGTAGAACCCAGTATTAGCTACCCCAAGGGTCAGGTCACATGAATTGGCTCGAGGTATAACGTGACCCCCTAGACACGGCCCCAGTCTATTACAGGATAATTTCCCACAACTACAGCGCAATGAGGAACAGGTAACCAAGTCCTTGGTGTGCCTGTTCACAACCCCACCAGAAATAAGTCTCAACCTTCTTAGATGCACTTGTCAAGTGGCTCTCTCTCACAAACATGGAAGTCTTACAGACGGGACTTGTGAAGTGGCTCTCAGTCACAGAGGTCTAACAGGCCTTCTCTGAGATACTTAAAACGCGCGGGCATACACACACACACACACACACACCGTACACCACAGACCGCACATCGCACACACAGAAAGTGGCCACAAGACTACACTTTACTACAAAGTTAAATTAGAGGCAGAAATGGAGAAAAAATAACTAAAAGGTGAAGTCAGCAACACTGCATAGAGCAATTTGTTTTATCCTTCAAAAAGAATGTAATGTTTTTCAAAAACACCATGGAAATATTACTTCACACCTTTAATTATCAAAGCGCAAAATCCTGCTATCAAGTCCCCATCATCCAAAGGTGAATAGAATCTCCTAAATCCACCTACACTTTGCATAAAAAGAGGCTGCTGCAGAAGCAGGCTATTAGTAGCACTCCTCATCATCAATAAAGTCAAACAGATTTTCATATAAATTGAGCTGACAGTCAGACAATGGCTTTAAAGTATTCATAAGAAGTGGAGCATCCATTATAAGGATGAATACGTGTGGGTGTCGCGTGCATGTCAATGTGCGTGCGGCGTGAGTACAATTACACAGGGGTACAGCACGCTCGCACACCTCTCGTTTCATATCCCAGATAAATTGTAGCAAAAAGACAGTAGAAATTCAAGTGCGTGTTGCCTATAAAAACAAAGTGCAAATAAGTAAAAAATATACAGCTATGGATATTGAGCCGAGCAATAACACATGCCTCACAGGTACAGATATTACCGTGGCAACGTCCTACGTGGGAATCAAACCGGCGATGTTGAAGAGGTACGACGGGTCACTCACCCTGCAGTGCGTTCGGAACTCCTGCTCCTGGCTCTTTAGGTTCTCGTTCATTGCCACCAGAGCTCTCAGCTTCTCCAGGATACTGCAATGCAAGGCAGGAGAGAAACCCTCGCTCAACTCAGGCGGACGCAAACGGCTACCGCGGCAACGTAAAAGGTCCCCCCCCCCATTTTCAGTTCCAGCCCTTGTGTGGTTTGACATCTCTGCATGGTTTGAGATCTCAGCTGATCAGCCCAGATGTTGTCATGTGATGTGTTTGGACCAATGTTGGCGACACCCCTCACTTGTTACTGATGGGCAAACAAGGCCTTCCAAGTAGATTGATGAGTTTTCTCCGATTCACAAATCGGAACCTGAAGTTCCATAGGTCAGCGTTTCATTGGTTCGGAGCAGTCTACCAATGCCTGCTCCACTCAGTAGGTTATTAGGCATTGATTGCCTGTCATCCAAGTTATAACTAAACTGTGACAAGCGTACATTTCAAGAGAATCAACTGTTGGCTAAAGTTGGTATTTAACAAAAAATAAAGGACCCATTGACAGATGTATCCGTGAACCCAAACTGAAACCGTGTCCAATTCGTGGATGAGTCAGTGTGCCGAGCGAATTCCGGCACCGCCATTTCTGCGCGTCAAATAATTTAAGAGAAAAGCGTGGTTATGGACATCTGCAAAGGATCAGTGATGTTCCGTACATTAGCGCGTGCTGTCACACCGCTTTAACACCCTAACCCTGAGCTCAGTGATCCGTGTATAATACCGCTCTGTGCTCTGTGCCAGATCTCCCACACACATTCACTCTTCACCTGTGTGGTCTTCACGCGATGACCGCAACAGACCAGGGAGAAATGAGTAATACCATTCATCACCACTGCAGTGTCAGCTCGTTCCCACGCCTTTAATCCGTCTGGATTTAGGAACGGAGGAAGACCAGAGCTTTGGGACGGAATGCACACTGAAATACACATGCGCAAATACACCCATCTCACATATGTGCACGCACGCACGGTCATAGCCGTGTGAGAGAGAGAGGCGTGGTTCTTTTGGGGGGGGGGGGGGGGGTCTGCCAGCTGTAACAGTGAAGAATGGGGAATGGATCTGCAGTAGATTCCAGAGCGTGACTCTCTCGTAATATCTGCCACAGAGACTGAGCCCCGCCCCCCACCACCCACGTTACTGACCGCGGGTGCGCTCAACAGGGAGGGGCATCAGCCGAGAGGGTGGAGGCCTGTCCTCAACGGCCAAACGGCCAGTCCGCAGCGGGGCTCGTGCCGGATGGAAGTTCCGTGATAGGCGGTCGAGTGCTCCTGAAACTGTCCAGGGGGGTATTTCACAAAGCAGGATTAACGAGTTAGCAGGATAACTGAACCGAGTAAAACCCGGAACCCTCCCAAATCTGGAACATGGACTGAAGTAAAAAGAACTGTTCTGGATTTTACTCCTTGCAGTTATTAGCCAACTCTGTAATCCTGCTTCGTGAAATACCCCTCAGGACTTGCAAGTGCGACTCATTCAGCGCAGTGAGAAACGGTGAAAACGGCGCTCCGACGCTCCGATCTAAAAACTCGCATCTGTATTACGGCGCGGCCGAACCGTGCGCGGTCCCGCAGAGCACGTTCTCAAGTCCCGCGAAATGTTTGCTTTTCCGAGAGAGCTGTGAACGCAGACCCGAGCGAGAAGCGACTAAGCGCGTAAGCTGCTCTATCACCAACGGACCTAATCAGAGGAAACGACTCGTCTCCTGTGTTCAAGGCCACGTCACGACGACTGCTTGACACGCCGCAATCAGAGAGAACTTTAATGGAGAGCAATCAGCTCTTGGGTAGAAAGGAATCAGAAGCGTCTGATGTCCGGTCAGAGTTGGTTTTATTGGCACTTTTATTATAACTACGCAAATGTTACGGAGAGGATGAAACACCCGAAGAGGCAGTCTGACCGCAGGGTGTGGTCAAGATGACCATGCTGATGCGACCCACAGCTCAAAACTGCATTTCCATTTTTGTGCTCATGGTCTGAAAACACAAGCTGGGTATGCCCTCAGTATGCCCATTCAATCAGCCCGTGACTGACAGACGACTGACGTCCCCATCCAATCAAATCAATTAATCAAGCTGAGCTGAGATACTGGAGATGGAGGTAATTAATCTCCATTTCATTTATCAGTGGGAAGAGCAATCACAGCTAATCTCCGGTTTGGCGAAAATAAAAAAAATAAAAATGTTGCTTGGAGACGGCAAATCGTTTGCTCAATCGTTTGCTTTCTTTTTTGGGGGGGGCGGTGAGCTTTCAATCCGGCTCTTCTCTGGGGGCTCCCTAAAGCACAGCTCTTAGAGCAGCGGTGTCACACAATAAGGAATCAAACCCTCGTTGTGCCTCTGCTGACCGCGAGTCCCTCAGGGGTGCGCTCCGGTCGGCATGGTAACCACCAATAGCACAGTTATAAACTAGAGAAAACAAGCTTCACTGTTCTTTTGGTGGGCTGCAGCCTGCCTGCCCTGGCGGGCTATGTCCAGCAGACCCTCTGCTTAGCGGCTGGGTCGGGGCGGGGCTGAAGTGCGGTCTGGAGGTGGGGCATCCACCGCTGCCTGGTTCAGGTGCGGGTGTAGACGCCACTAACCTGGAATCGGCCTGGGCCTCCACTTCCTCCAGAGCCCCCAGCTCCACCTCCAGCTTCTCCGTCAGTTCGGTAGCCTAGGAACGGATGATGGCGATAGTGGTGAGCGACACACCCTTCACCATTCACTTATCTGGCGGATGCTCTCGCAGAAAACGACACAAAAGGCGGTTATAACGATCACACAGGCCTGAAAGTAACATGAGTACACAATGCAAAGCTGTGCTTGGAATACAATTGATACTGATAAAGCTACACGTACTGCTTAAAATAGTCAAAGAAACCTTATCCCTCTCTCAGCAAGCGCTCAGTATATAAAGTGTATAATTGAGAAAAATTACATTACCTAGCAGCAAGAAAAGGTGGAGCAAATACATGACAGGAAAAACACTTTAAAAAGGAACCCGAATCAATATTATATGCGTTTAATCGGTTTCAATATCCGGCCCTGTTCTTTGACTAACAAGCATTTCTCTACATCCGCTGGATTCAAACTTGCAACTACTAATGCTCGTTAAAATGGTTAGATTCTATGATCTGAAAGCTTTGGTTCTATTCTGGCCTCAATGCAGCCATTAAAACAT
This sequence comes from Ilyophis sp. 1 JC-2022, assembly GCA_022702515.1. NCBI lineage: Eukaryota > Metazoa > Chordata > Actinopteri > Anguilliformes > Synaphobranchidae > Ilyophis > Ilyophis sp. 1 JC-2022. Next base: position 45,043,581 of record CM040398.1, on the reverse strand, counting down.
TTCTCACCTCCAGCAGTTTGCTCTTTGCGTCTTCACGCCCAGCTTGAACCTCCAAATGTTTTGCTTGCAGCTAAAAAGAAAACATCAAAAATAGATGTTACCATAGGGACCAAGGAATCCAACATATCATGTGCTTCACAAAAATAAAAAAAAGTATATCCATCTAGAAATATACACAGGCAGAAACTCTTATTTTTTTCTCACCGTCTTATAAGAATGCAATGAAAAAATATATTTGTAGGCACTGTTATAGACTATTCACATAATAATTACGGTGATGCAGTTCAGCGATAGGATATTCTGAGGGGGGGGGGGGGGGGGGGGGGGGGGGGGGGGGGGGTGGTGGGAATTATAGAGGGGGGGGTGAGTGGGGGGGGGGGGGGGGGGGGGGGGATGGGGGATTGGATGATGTGTGTGTGGGTTTGTGTGGGGGAGGGAGGGTGGGGGGAGTGGATCCTAGATGTGATGATTGTGTGATAATTAGAGGTCTGTGCAGAGGGTGATAATCTAGGGGAGTGATAACAGTTGGAAGGGTGTGGTGACATCACCTCCTCTAGCTGCTTGGTCTTCTGCTGGATCTGCTTGTTGAGTGAGGCCATCAGTCTGCGGTGCTGCTGGGCGGGGCCGTAGCGCTCTGACCGGTCCTCCGCGGATCTCTCCGTCTGCTCCGCGAGCGGCACAATCACACGGTACATCACCCCACTGAAGCTAGACTGCCTCTCCAGCTCTGTACTCAGCCCTTGAGATTCAGTCACCGTTAGATCCTTTCACTCGTACGTTACCATGCGTTATTACACTGCTTCACTTCTAAGTATTGTAACCTATGCATCTGCGTGGTTGCCACGTATCCAAGGCAACCTATGCATCTGGATGGTTGCCACGTATCCAAGGCAACTTATGCATCCTACACTTTACACAACACATTTACAGAGCTGGATACTGCATTGAAAAATTCAGATTTCTTTCCCCCACAAGTGTTTTGGTCAATTTCACATAGCTGTAAACCACCACCAACATTTGTTTTCTTTTTTTTTCTTCTCTGTTTTGTCAAATTTCCGTTAAGCCCTGACCGATTCTGCATCGCTCGACCACGGTGTGGACACAGCGATTAGGAAGGACAGCCGCGTACTCAATTCTGCGCTCTCCATCTCAGGAGAAAAGCGCTCCAATTTCACGGTCAAATGCTCGCGACTTCTTTAACTCAGACTCATCCAAATGGCTCTTTATTTACCAAGCTCAGCCTCAAGTAGGGGCGTGCATGACAAGTGCACGGGGCGAGCAAAGTGCTGGCCACTCGACGCACCCAAACAACCGCCCGCCGGGGCGGACAACGACTACTCAGGCTCATTCAGGTAATCGCTGTAATGTGTAAACCGCAAGGAACTTAAGTGATCCTTCCATTAAATTAACTTGGGGGGGTTTATTGGTCAGGACTGGATTCAAAACTAAAGTATTCTTCAGAGTGTTTACTGCACGTAGACACGGTCTGGGTGAAGGCGTGCGCCTGACAAACGATTCGCTCGGTGCTATAACCCGCTCTGCTCCTTTCTAAAGTGTCCGGGGATACGGGTGAAATGAGTTTTTATGCTGGCGTGAACGCTCCTCTGTGCTTCCTTAAGTCAGGCCGCACATTACGGCAAGCTCTCTCCAGCGCAGCCGCCGTTGGACGCTCATTTTATACGGTTTGCGCATCGCACTTGATTGATCGCGCTACGATCCCTTTAACGGACGATGCATAAGTTGTATTTAATAGCGCGCCTATGCGTTTACGAGACACTAGACTGCTTGGCAGAGAGGCTAGAGCAGCAGGAGCCAGAACAAACGGGGCCGTTCCTCTGGCGTCTCCGGTAGGTTTTCGCTGCCTCGTATAAGTGAGAACAGGCCTGTAAAATAAGTCCGCGGGACGAAGCGTCCGCGCACATGTGGGGGGGATATTCAGACAGCGCACATGTGGGGGGGGGGGTATTCAGACAGCGCACTGTTCTGCCCCAATCCTCTTCTGCGGAACACTTCTCAAACTAGGGGCATGTAACCAACACACGGAATGAAAGCCACAAAAAAAAACAACACTAACATTTTAGATTGTATCTGAAAACAGGACCCATCACCTTCAGCCATTGTCTTGTATTTAGTTAAGAAACCAGCATTTATACAATTTTAAGATCGAGAACCGCTAATAGGATGGGTAAAGAAAAAAAGAAGAAAAAAGAAGCGATTTACTCTTATTGTGAGAATGATACTACAGGCAGGCGGGCGCAGCGTACCTTCTCGGCGTACTCGGACGCTATCTGTTTGATCTCTTCTGACTGCAGCCCCACGATCTGGCCCACCGCACTGGCCGTCAGCCTCCCCTGTGAACGCCAATGCCCTCATTAAATGTGAGCTGTGGAAGACAAGTGAGCCGCACTGTCGGGCTCGCACGCCAACACCTCATTTGTTTAACAAGATGAAAACGGGGGCCTTCGGCTGCCGTTGTTTCACAGAACGCCCCGCTACGCGTATCGCTAGACAACAGCGATAGAAGAACTGAAGGCCCCCGGACCCTGAAATGTGTGAACATTCAGCCGCTATCATCAACTCCTCGCTCCTTGGCGTGTAGTCCCAGGAGACCCAACACAGACAGTGATGTATGAGAAGTCTTATGAGTTGTGTAAGGGGTTCACACTTGTATATCAGGCCAGACTAGACGACCCATCTGCAGGAGCTAGTGACAGTTCACTCTGGCTATCCATTATAAGCCTGTAAGTTCAAACCCTCAAAAGACTCAATTCTGATTAACTAAAGCTCTCGCAGATCTGCATCAAATTAATTAAATTACAATAATTCCGATTTTCTTTTAACAAAGTGCCTAAGTGCTTAGAATTGGCTTCTTTCAGTCTTGCGATTTTTTTGGTCGCCTACACGCTTGGAAAACCGTTCCAACAACTGGAATAATCTGTTAAATTAGCCTTTTCTCCATTATATTCTCAAAATACTGCACTTTTCCACAAAACTTCTCACTGAATACCCTGTGATGAGACCACTAGTACTCACCATTGTCCACTATGAACACAAAGTAACAACCCCCTATACAATCCCAGGGCAAAGGCTGTAAATGTACATTTGAACTTAACATTCAAATACAAAGAAAGGGATGAGTATCAAATCAAATCAATATTTATATATAATATTTATAATAACACACCTTGGCCTGTAGAGGGCAGGAGTTTAAAATAAAATCTACAGGCTCCAAAATCATGTTTTCAGTACTGACTAATATTCATAGGGAACGTGAATCCTTTTTCCATGGAGAAAAAAATAAAACGTCCCAGAAAACAGACTTGCACAAACAAGTTAATAGCATATCACAATGTCATGCAAATGCAATAGAGATATTTAAACAAATAGATGAAATAATTGTCCATACTTGAACACGCCTGAAGTGAATAAATTGCTTATCGTGAGGTGGAAATATTGCGGTCCTCCTTTATTGGGTCAGAAGCCTTACCTCCTCCGTTGCCATGACAGCCATGCCAGTCATCAGAGCTTTAATGCGTAGCTAAAAGAGAACAGGAGTGATGTAATCAACTACCGTATTGGGAACCAACTAGTTCATGGCTAGTGTGTTCATTCTACCACACTTGTATCCCGCCTTAGAATTATACATTTTTACAATTAATAAATAGCCACAAATAATGGTTTTTAATGCATTTCAATTGTTTAACATGTTACAAATTTCCTGGTTTTGGTGACTGGCTTTAAAAAAAAACACTAAACTGCAAGACCCATTATGCAATATTGTTTTTGTCTGTGGTCATTTCCCCAGCCTCATGTTATATTTTAGTTCAAATAAAGTAATAATACAGCAGCTTCACATAAAAAATTTAGAAATAAAAAAGCAAAACAATTGAGAAATCCAGTCCATTCTATGATTAAGTCACTCCATGGACAACGATGGTGGGATTGGTACGGGAACCGTTAGACCCACCTCCTCAGCGGCCTGAAGATCCTCCTCCTCTGACACCTCGGACATGCCGGGGGGCAGACCCGGGGACTGTGACAACTTCCTGTCCTCCACCTGCTCAGGACACACCTCAGTGTCACCTCACTATTGTCATATTAAAAACATTGTCATATTATTGTGATTGTTTTTTTACTAATCAGGCAGAGCAAACGGGAAAAGAAACAATGAAGATTTGCACTTCAGGCTCGGCTTCTGTCATCATCAGGAAACCTGGGGGGCATCCAGGTTTGTGCTCCGTATTCCGTTATATACCCCTAGACAAGCATCTAAAATGAAAACTTTCTATACGACTAGATAAGCCCAAAGACAAATGGCTTTTACACAGGTATAATATGAGATTGTCCAGATACTCACTTTGTCCTGCTTGCTAAATCCATAGCGTCTGCGTAAAATAAAAATACATTACATAAAATAAACATCTTAAAAATGTTTTTAAATGGTTTTTTTATAATTTACTTTACAATATCTTCAGAAAAGGCTGAAAAGGAGCATAGATGCATTACCCTGAATGTGCTACTGTCTGGAATAAAGGCGAGACATATACACATACAGAAATGCAGATTTTACCAGTAATTTCAGCCCCTGTCTTTGACAGAAAGGTCCATGCACAGACAAGTCAGCGTTAGACAACTCAGAAAACCAAGCTCACACCTGAACTTTTGTCACAGCTAATTGATCAAGAAAAAGTTGGACGGACTCCAACATCACACCAAAGGGCTTTTATATGGCTATTCTACACTGCCTGGCCAAAAACAAAGTCGCCGTTGCACCCGTCACACATAGTACCCACTGTACAAGCCTCTGGAGGCAGCGTTATGATCAGGGGTTGCTGCAATTGGTCAGGTCTAGGCTCAGCAACGTTATGCAGCAATACAATTAAGTCAGGTGAGTACCTGAATGTACTGAATGACCAGGTTATCCCATCAATGGGCATATTCCAGGAGGATAATGCCAATATTCATCGGGCTCAAACGACTGTGGTTCAGGGAGCATGAGGAATCATTTTCACACATGAATTGGCTACCAGAGTCCTGACCATAACCCCATTGAAAGTCTTTGGGATGTGCTGGAGAAGACTTTACGGAGTGCTTCGACTCTCCCGTCGTCAATACAAGATCTCGGCCAAAGATTAATGCAACTCTGGATGGAAATAAATGTTGTGACGTTACATAAGGTTGCCAAAACAACGCCACGACGAATGCGCCGTAATCAAAGCTGAAGGCGGTCCAACGAAATATTAGAGTGTTTTTTTGGCCAGGCACTGTACATATTAACCTTATTTTGCTAGGAGCAGACACCTTTGCCTTTTTCCGAGAGCTAGATGAAATACCAAGCCATGTAGTGTCTGGTGTCCAACTTTTAACCTTAATCAATTGTTTATCTTCTGGGCTAGCACCCAAAGAAGGATTATATAATTTTGTATTAGTTCTAAATAAAACCGCTTTGACTCTGTGGTGGAGACTTTAAAGACGATGCTGTCACAGGTAGAAACACTACCACTGTACTGTGCACTAAATGTGAAATTATAATATACAGTTTTTTTGAAAAATGCCATTCAACTTCCAAATAAGTTTCCAAGTTATGGTATTAAAAAGGATAACAATTGATTATACTTCCATAGTGCTTTTCAGCATCTCAAATTGCTTTACAGTGAAAATTAAACTCAACCACCACCTGCAAAGTGGTACCAAGTATTATCCTACCCTTTCAATTCTCATGTATCTTGTAAAATGACCATGTATCAGATGGCTCACATGCTTACCTTACCAACAGTTCACATCTTGTGCAAACGCTATATTACAAATATTCCAGGCTCAGTTGTTCCATCGAATAGTAAGGATATCACAAGGCAAGCAGTCGCTTCCAGCTCCTGTGGGTTTCAGTCCCTGTGCCTTACTTATCACTGACAAAATGGTGGCTGTCACCCATTCAAAACGGTTTTGTGCTCCCTGCTCACTTTAAAAGGGGCTGCGTCCCAATATTCTTCACTCCCCACCTCCTTTCCTCCACTCCCCCACTATCACTCGTCTCCTAGCCAGATGTATGCAAAGCTGCTTGAAGTATTTGCATGTACAGTATACAATGTACCTGACATTGCGGGTTGCGTCGAGACATTAATTAATATGTAACCATTAATACGTAATTAAGATGTAATCAGCAACATTAGATTAAAACACAAAGATCCGTTTCTGGGGCACGGAGGAGAGGAGGTGGTAGTGGAGGAAAGGAGGGTGTATTTTTTTTTTGCATTTGGGACGCGCGCTCCTCGTCTCTCGAAGGTTCGCTTCACTCGTCTAAGTTCAGCGTGTTAAACTGAAAAATGCCCGTGTGCGGCAATGCAGGGACAGAACAAACCTTCTCTGTTAGTATCGAACAATTTGGTGAACTGTTAACCCAGTCCCAATTCCAGTCGTACGGGGCTGCAGTGTGCCAGGTTTGCTGCATTTCAGCACGTGAATGTTTAAGTCACTGATTGGATAAGGGTTCACACACCTTATTTCCAGTAGCAAAATTTGATGCTGATTGAAAGGAAATCACAAAAAGAAAAAAAGCTTAAGACACCGCAGCCCTCTAAGACTGGCGTTTGAGTCACTGCTTAACCCAAATTTCCATGCGGTTTTTGGTAATAATCTGCTATTGGGATTTAGTGATCAATGTCGCAAGCTTTTTAAAAAATTGTTTTTAATTTTTATTAGAAGCACTCTGAACTTCAGCCTGCAAACCTAGAGAATACTCACAGGATGAAAACAGGATGTGGTCTTAAGAGATTACGTACAAAGTGGGGAAAAAGTGGTGAGAATGCCTGAAGGAACATCAAAGTTTAGACTTAATTGACATGGCGGTGATGAATTAATCATAATTCTAATGGCAGACGGCAGAGACCACTGGTGTGAGAATCTCTTGAGCGAGAGAATCGTGATTGCAGAATAATACGCCTAACGGCGAAACCTCTAATCAACGGCGAACCTCATGCACATTCAACACCAGGTTGTCACGGCAACATAACCATTACATGCTGCTGCCAGTTTCCTAACCCACCCCCTGTGAAAAGAATAAATTGGCAAATTGTCTCATAGAGGACAAAGAAAAAAAGAAAAGAAAGGTGCAACGTAAATGACACCAATGGAAGTGCTATGACGCAGTGTAATAGCAGAGCCTTGTACGACCCGCTATGACGCAGTGTAATAGCAGAGCCTTGTACGACCCGCTATGACGCAGTGTAATAGCAGAGCCTTGTACGACCCTTTGTGTTGGGGATCGGCCTTTTTGGATGCCGATTAGACAGGAGCATTTGAATATCAATTATGAAATGCCTTGCATGTGCAAGTTATGCTTTTAGCAACTAAACAGGTGAAACACAGGCCTTGGGAACACCGTGGGATTGAGAACTTACATAAGCATGAACTCAACTGAACAGTGTGTGTGTGTGTGTGTGTGTGTGTGTGTGTGTGTGTGTCCATCCCTTCGTGCATCAGGTATATGCATTTCAATGATCATCTTTGACATGTGCATATTCAGTAGCTCCAAAAATCTATTTGAAGATCAAAAATCAAAGAATTTAAACTCCAGTTCTTTCTACGTAAATAACTTGATCAAAGAGGTCTGCATCTAACCATGCTTTCAAGCTGTATTATGCATGATCTCAGTTATCTGTTACTTCACGTAGCATTCTGAAGGCTCCTTTTTATTAATCAAGTTGACAAAAATAACTTCCAACAAAATAACTAGTTTAACCCCTTAGTTCAGATAGTCGCGCATGCGAGACCGTTTTACGCAACTGAGACACGTGTTGCTCCTGCAGCCAAACTATTAGTGGAAAACCCAAACGCGGTATTTTAACTTTATTGGTAGACGATTCGCGACGATTTCTGGCCAATGCGTAGTTTCTAAGTGTCACTATCTTTCCGTAGCAAGTCCATTTAACAAGCACTCCCCACCAGCCTATACCTACCCATGCGTGACATAGTGGGCAATAGCGTCTATGTTGGGAGTTCATAAATATATGTATTCATCATATAATATCAGAATTCCGTCCAGCAACCAGATAAACCCACCAATAGCACGAGCGTATGCAAATACAGCGGTGCAAATCGCTGCTATCAATACCGACATAAACAAGTGAAATCATACAATGCCATTCTACTATCAATATCTGCTATTAAATATGGAATTCATGTGCAATACTACCGTGGATTTAAGCGTAGATATGTCCCTTTCAAGATTCCGTGGTCATTTATTGTCTTGGACAATCCGTTTGAAAAATACACAGCGTATTGTAATACTATTATACAAACTGCGTAACCCTCTCTTTCTGATTGCAGTGCTGTGACTCGTTCAATTTTATTCTGGTTTGATCGACAATGGTTTTATCCAATAGAAGGCACGACAAGCTTCCCAAAAGTTATTTACATGTGTAATTGAAAGCTTGGGTTAACTATTTTAAGGGCGAGCGTAACTGCAATCTTGTTCAATCACTACAATTTTACGCATGTCGTGACGCAAGACGCACTACGCGATATAAGTGCGCGTAAACATTGTTTGCCTGCGCTTTTGTACGGGTTTAACAGTATGGCTGAAGATAAACTTCACGCATTTGACCAAATCGCTTTTGGAAGTGGGTCAGAAGAGGAAAGCGACGGAGATTCATCTAATCCCTGTAGCGTAGACTGTAGAAGAGGATGCCTATCGATATGGGGAAGATATCCTCCTCGACATGGAAGTATTACAGCTTGTAAGATTGTGATTATATACATTCGTTTTTCCACTGCGTCATTACCTAGATATATAATCGTTATTTTTTTATTTGCATCGGTCGTAATAGAGCACTGTTAGCCTGCTAATAATGCTGAACATATTTGTATTGATAATATCTGTTAGCGTAGTGGCTCGTGGTGGCCTACTTTGTTTGAATTCATACCACTCACAATGAAATTGAGTATTTTAGCGCTGTTCTGTTTGGTTGCTCGGTCGTGCGTTATATTTGATGGCTCGATTTGCCGTGAAGCTAGAACATTGCCAGTGTTCCCGATATTATTTTATTGTATTGTAATTTTTTTGTGCATAATGTACTCTATGGGGTATGCTTTTCACTTAGGGAATGGAAAATATGTATTCAAATTTACTGTGTCCAGATGTGTGCAAGATGAATGTAAAATTAAAAAATTAAAAAAGCAACAGTTGTGAAACACACTACAGAGTAATGCCATCCTAGAGCATGCAACAAAAGATAACATAATGAAGCATACAGAAGAAAGTGTTTACTAAAGTACAAGAGTGAATGATTTCATATTTAGCTGTGTGTACCACAGTGTTATAATGCTTCTGCATTATGTAATTTGTTCCTATAACATGCTTGACCCTCCACCTCTGCCACTCCAGCAGTGCCCTCTACTGTTCAGAGTGAAGCCACTGCAGGACCAGATCCTTACAGCATTGCCAAGGCACCGCACAGGATGAAGCAGTATATGAAGGATAATGGTGAAAAAATGGCACACTAGGCATAAAACACTGAACTGAAACTGTGCAATATCAATGTTTTCATCCATTAAGTGATCGTAAGGTAAAATGTATATGCTTTATAAAGGACAAAAGGCTTTTTAATAATTTCTCGGAGAGGTTTTGGGTAGGTTATTGGACACCTAGATATCCACCCCCCTGTACTGATCCAAAATAATTTCCACATGAAAATGATAAAAAGGTGAGTTAAATGAGTCAAAACGGTTGATTTGCACTGAAATGTATGATTAGTTTAAGATTTACAGCTATTCACATTTTAGCCAATTTGGATAGGTTTGGAGACCCTGGGTACATCAGGCTACACTGCTTACATTTTGTGTCATAGATCTTTAGTAGTTCTGTATATCACCCTGCGATTATTGAATGCTTGTGGACAAGGAGTTTATGATCCAGGAAATGTGTAGTTTTACCTGTTTCACTTATGTAGCTCTCAGTATTTTGAAGAAATATAGAATTTGTTGCATTTTTAGCAAAGTTTTGCTTGCATTTCCGGCACTTTATTTTGACTTAAATTATGAAAATAAACAAATCTAAGTTTGTACAAAAAATCATTTGCGCCAAGAGGTTAAATAAATAAAACTTCACATATCTTCATATTTCCACAGCGATCCAGTGGTTAAATATTCATCACATTCCTACATTGTGTGCGTACCTATGTACAGGGGGCAGGTAGAGAATAGCGTAACATGACAGACATACACACCTCCCATATTCTAGCAGCGTGGAGTGAACCCTGGATTCTTCATCAGTCAGCTCCCCTGCGTCGGCTTGCCGCTTATACTTCCTTTCTGGCTTGTAAACATCCTGAGAGAGAAACAATTGGGTAGAGGGAAAAAATCCAAAGAAACCACACAAAGTGCATGTGCCTAAATCATTCACAGAACATGGAGAACATCTTCAGCCTGCAGTGTATATAAACACACCTTCCTACATTCACAACGAGTAGATTGGGGGAAAAACAACAGGAGAGCCACTGCTCTGAAAATAAAATCATTAAGAATTAGATCAGCTCAGGGGAGCCACTAATTACGACTGCACTTCTCCACCAATCATATTCGTTTCACATGATGAGACTTCCTGCATTTCCAACATGCAATTTCCTATAGTGAGGAGTCGTTACGTTCCATCCACCCTGCTGCCTTTCATCCTGCTGCCTTGTATGGGGTCCGGATTAGCGAAAGTGGCCATTAGGACCCTAGATGTGGAGGGTTGTGCCTGGAAAGAAAAGGCAGTGGGTTTCATCTACAGGTAGCTACACGTAATCTAAGTGGTACTTACACACACATCCACCACCGTTCTTATGGCTTTCTCCTTCCTCTGTATAAATTCATCATCCTGGAAAAAAAGTGGCAAAAGTGAGTTGCATCACAAAGATCGTCGTTTGATGTACAGATTGATGATTGTGTATGTGTGATTTTTATCTTTGAAGATCATATTTAAGATAAGTTCTGTTTGCGTAACAGTTAGCAGTACTTAGCACATAGCAGTGGCAGAGTTCTTTTTCCATAATTTTTTTTTTTTACAGTATACTGGTTATGGAAAACAAATGCAGTGTAGTTTGTGTTTTTTAGAACTGTACCTTTTTTAATGTTAAAGCCCCCCCCACCCCATTCTCCTCAGTTTGGGAATGCAAAATAACTCGCCTCCAACCTGGTATTACCGTTCTTGAAAAAGCATTTTTATTCCATTTACAAAAAAATCCGTTTCATATTCACCGACCCCCTCTTTGATGAGAGCATCAGCTTCACATCTGCCACTTAAAAACCTCTTATTTCCCATCATAGTGCCCTCTCACCCCTCACACATATGCATCTGCGTTTTGTTCCCCCTCTAAACACATCTCTTGTTCATCTACCTCTCATTTCCATGCAATTAAAAGAGCAGAATGGTCTCACCTCAGGAGTGCTGTGAGTTTTCTGGAACTGAGCCACAGCATAGGAGCGAATGTAGTCCCCCATTTCCTCTCTGGTCTCGATCGCTCGCTTCACCAACCACTGGACGTCAACGCAAGAGAAGCAGACCGATACTTAATATCATGACTGGTGTGTTATCATGGGTGGGGGAATATGGTTTGTAACTCAAAAGGTTGCGGGTTTGATTCGTCAGTGGGCTGTAGCCTTTGCACTATTGCGCTTGTGCAAAGGTGCTTAATGCCAAAAGTAAAGTAAGTTCGTAAGCCATTTTGGATCAATTAGAACCGGTGCATTGTGGGTAAAAAGGAGAAACTCAAATAAGACGCACGATCACAGAGGGATCAGTCAGAGGTATGAGAGCGAAGGGTCAGGGAAGGGTCAGGGAATAAGCAGAGGCAGTCTGTATGCCTGTCTACGTCACAATTACTGCAACGTCCACCTTAACACATGAAGGGAAAACAGGGAGCAAAGGAACAAACCAGGGGTGTGGCTGGCCATAGAAACTACATATTAGCTGGGGTGTGTCCCAATACTCGAAAAATGCACCCTCCTTTCCTCCACTACCACCTCCTCTCCTCCGTGCCCCGGAAACGGATCTTTGTGTTTTAATCTAATGTCGCTGATTACATCTTAATAACGTATGAATGGTTACATATTAATTAATGTCTCGACGCAAACCGCAATGTCAGGTACATTGTATACCGTGCACGCGAATACTTGTACTCGAAACGTTCAGGCGGTTTTGCACACTTCCGGGTAGGAGAGGAGTGGTAGTGGGGAAGTTTATGTTGGCCTACGTCATATCTCATATCTACGTCATGGCCTACGTTATGTTGGCCTATGCACGCTAGTTGGTAACCAATTACTTACTCGTAAGGCTTTGACGTAGCCTTCTACACGTCACTTTCTGCGCCATCCTGGTTGTACATGTGACTCCCAAGGACACAATTGCGCATGTGAGATGAGCGCAAAATTTACTTCCTGGTTCGGCTGTATTCCCCATAAATTTTTATTGGCCTTGCTGTCTCTACATAATATATACTCTAAGATACAGACAGACAGCCTGCTCTGCCCCTCTCTGTCAACAAGCCTCAAACACCCAATCATCAAAACCACTGTACAATCAGGCAGCTCATGATACCACAAGCAAACTAACAGCGACTAACCAGCCTGACTCCACTATACAAAAGTAAGGCACTTAAGAAAGCAGATATTATTTTAAATGATTCAACGCACCCCCTGTCAACAGTGAGTTTAATCTTCTACCCTCAGACAGGCACCTGTCTGTTCCCCTCAGCAAAACAAATAGGTACAGGCGGTCATTCATTCCTGCCACCATATCCTTTTAAAATAGTAAATAACCTTTTCAGTCTATTTTTAAAACTCTTAATGCAATGTCATGTGATTCCTCGGCTCTTTGTATTGTACTGTATGTATTGTGTCGTTTGTATTATTGACTTTATTTGGCTGCAAAAACCATTTCCCCATGAGGGATAATAAAGTTTTCTACTACTACAAACACCTTCCCCAGATCATATCATCGTTTCAGTGTTTCTGTTCAATGTCTTACTGTACAAAGTGAGGAAAGAAAGTCTACATGAGGACAAGGAAGCAATCTACTCCGATTTAACCTAATCACCTCAGCTGTTAAATAAAGGCAGGTACTTGCACGTCTAACCCCAAACTAGAACCAGCTTCTGTGTGAGAAAGTGGAGTGTTTGTGGGGTCCTTACCCACTTTTGGGCCGGTTTACCTGCACGACAGGGAAGATGTGTATGAAGTCCAACCCCTGAATCTGATGGGGTTCCAGCCGATGGGGGCACTTCATTCTGGGGAGGACTGACACAATCTTCTCTGTGAGGGCTCTGGTAAGAGAGGCATGAGTGGGGAGGTGTGTTACACATCACCAAGGGCAGCAGCTCAATAGGCAGGATTTATGAATAAAAATTGAGGTTCCAGCAAGTGCCTATTAAAAATTATTGCTATTGCTCACATTTTCTGACCAATAGTTGAATTCTCTTGGAACAGCAGGTCTACGTCGATGTCGAAGTTGCACGTAGTTATACACCAGGTCATGCCGCCCACCACCTGAATAGACAAAGTTTGTTAAAAATGAATGCAATGAACTCCTTACTGACTGTGAATAACGTTACTAGTCTGCGCCTTCACACCTTGTCAAACGGAGACAGTCCTTTAATGCGCGCTCGGAAGTATCCCGCTGCAAGCAGCAACTCAAGGATCTCGGAGAGTTTGACATTTTGTTCTTCATCTTCGCGTGTCTCCACCTATAAAACAAATTCATCTTACTTTTTACAAGAGCTAACATCTAAGTTCATACATCGGCACCACGTCTCTGTTACATGGTCAAATTGATTTCTGCTGTCTCATTTCTAAGCAGGTCAACATCCGGTCAAATTCCAACATAATAAGCTAAACAAAGCCACCGTTTTGTTGTAGAAATGCCAAGCATTTCTTTCCTAAGCATCGCTAGGCAAGTAGCTAGTGGAACCTGACTGGCTTGCTGACAGTTTTGTCTGTGTTTCTAGCCGTATTTTTCAAGCTTGCATTATACACTCTGTAAATACTTGGAACTTAATGCACCAGTACTGCATATGATTCAGATGACTGACGTTGCTATTCGTAACATGCTACGAAGGTGGCTAACATTAGCTGACTTTTATGTTAGCTGACTACAGTACTAGCTGACAGCTAGTGTGTAACGGGACTCATTTCGGACGTGTTAAATGAAACACTGCAAATTACCCGTCTTACAGACGACAGATACACTCTTCAACGTTTAATTTATTTCTCACCTGAATAAGGTTGCCTTCTTGGTCATATTGAGCTCCGATTTTAGATCCTGTTCTCACTCTTGAAAACACTGAAGTGGCCGCCATTTTGAAATAAAGTGAAATCACGTGGATATCATGTGACTGTCATAGCAGCCTGAGCAAAGCGATTTCCAGTCCATTATGCATTCATCAGGATATAAACCGACATTCATTCCAATAACGTTAAAAAGTGAAATTTACAGGAGTAGCTGCATTTATGTTTTCACTCTACCACGCAAGAACAAGCGTGCATATGTGCAATCTAAACTATAAATGCATCAATCTCTAAAAAAACATTTCTAAAGAATAATAATTAAATTTCTATTCTACACTATTTTCTATTCTGCTTTTGTCCAGCAGATGGAAGTACTAAACCACTTTGTACACTTAACCTATTGCGGAGTCCTCTTATTTACTATTCTATCATTACAGGAAATAAAAAATAATAGTCTGTAGATACAATTATTGCAAATGAATATACAATAAACACACAGCAGTGTTTAACACAGCAGTGATCAAGAAGAGGAATCTGAATCTCTTATTTAGGAAAGGAACAATGAGGAGAAGACATGCCAAGAACCAGTGTTTTGTACAGTAAGAAGAGAATATTAGGCATTCGACTTGTGATATCAGAACAAGGACTGCGTAGTCTCTTGTGGCTTATTCTACATTTTAGAAAATCATTTTAGGTTTTGACACTCGCCTGGAGTCTTACATGAGAAAAAGGAAGAGGGAAAAAGCTTACAAAAATACAGGGATGAATCAAGGATGACACCTCCTCCTCCATACTTATTTCTGGAAGAATATTGAAGAAAAAAAAACACATTCTAAATGACAATAAAATCATAGGAACGTATACAGGAGAAGATTTCCAATGGTGGACCACTGAAAAAAATGATGTGTATCTCCATTAAAGATGTATTATATGATATTAAAAGAAACCTGAAAAGGCTACAGTGCACAAATTAGACCTTGGGGCATACCAGCAGATAGTATGATCATATTTAATTATTTTGCGTGTATAAGAAATCTGCCTTGAATAAAATATTTCACGTTTTCGTACTCACTGACGTTTATGTTGCTTGAATCAATACCCTTTCTTATTGAGAGAATATTTTTCTGTTTAGAATGTTTAATCGATTATTTAATGTATACATAATGTCTCCACATATAATTTGGTTGAATCCTAGTCAATGCCAAAGCCAGTGAAAATGAAACAGAAGCTGTAGAGGGTTAAACAAGTTCCGAGATGAAATCACAGGGTTGACAAATGCAGGGTTAGATGCTTGACATGTCTGTATTACAGGGAGATAGACATTCGATTAAAATGGAAGATCCCATAATGGACTATGAATCACCGCAGGTAATAGAGTTGCCAGGTCGAATGACTGAGAAACAGTACTGAATTCCATTAGGCCCTCTTTTGTTTTTAAATCAGTCATTTTCTCGCCTCTGCTATTGAGCTACCTTTGTCTCCTTCTGGCCGGGTGCAATTATCACAGCTTAATATCAAAATGCACGGCTCCAACCACCCGTTTTCCTACCAATCAATCTGTGTGAGTCCTTGAGTCTATCCACCCAGCCATAGCGATCCCAGATAGCAATTTCTGTTCACTAAATGTCTCGCTTTCTCCCTAAATCACCTGGCAGTTTCTAGATAGACTCGCTACAGCCACTTGATGCCAGAGCCATAAATTCTTCCAAGCACACATTTGGATTCCAGAGTCATACCTGCACATTGAGGTGGCACATCCACTTAGACTGTTAGTAAGTGTTGCAGTGGGTGCTGGTGTGGGGATATTGTATGTGCATCATGCTTTGCGTATGTGTGATTTCCTGTCCTCATCTGCAAAAGCATGTGTGTTTGACAAATGCCGTGCTGTAATATCTACCATGTATGAGCTTGTTTTTGAGGTGTGCAAACACATCAAGTTCTGTGGTGCCTATTTAAGGACTGACAAATATGTTCAGGCTGTATGTTTATTTTATATTATAACACTTGACATTTGCTAAAGATATAAATGCTAATATTTTAATAACATATTACAAATAATTTCATAGGGTAGGAGCCCCAACAATCATCTGTAATTGTTTTTATGATTAATTCTGTGATTTTTGTAATGGCCTTGTAATCAGCCGTGATGATTATGTGATGCCGTTACCTATATTAGTGGTGTCAGGAAGCCACCCCCTCCACCACCCTTTACTCCCCACCCCCACCTCCCATCTTCTTAAATGAAGTGTCTGATTTTCTCAGCAATCACAAGAGAGAAAAACACGGCAAACAGCAATGTCACACTCACCAACTCCCACACAAAAAGGAGTTCATTTAGCTCTCCAGTGCAAAGTGTCTGTTGCTATCCGTCAGATCACTGGGGTGTGATTCTCCTCGGTTTGAATGGCACGGCTGTGAGAATTACCCAGAATGCTGGAGAGACAAAATAAAAGGCTAATGAACTAGACAAGCACGTATACGACTGGACATGAAGTGAAAGCACTAATGGGAAATGTATCATCATTTACACTCATATACACATACATATATATTTTTCTTAAAAACATTGTAATGAAACACGTTTTCTAGGACCCTGAGATTTGCTTTGTGCAAAATATGCACACATGCACTTACTCTCACATACTCGCACACACACACAAACACACACACACACACACACACACACACACACACATACACACACACACGCACAATTTGCCCTTACAGACTTCTCCACACAAGCGTCACATAATGCTCCATTGTAAGTGACTGTTCAAACCGTCCCTGCTCTAGTGCAGGCCTGCCTCCCCTAATTCCCGCCTCTCTCCCTATCGCATCGAATCACATGAAAACAAACCACTGTGGTGGAGCCGTCGTTTCCACCGACCGAGCAACTCTCCAACCACCACCCGCCATGACAGCTGTAAGATTAACTTTGTTAGGTGTCGACCCGCTCATGCGAACCAAATTAAATTAATGGAACAAATTTCCCCCGTAATTAAGATAAAAATTCATGTCAGCTGTAACCTTGCTGTGCACTAATTATGTACAAATGATTTATCATCTGTTTCGCCCGGAATATTAATCTTCACCTCATTGATAACTGTGGCCGGTGTTAAGAGATGAGAGTTGATTAACAGTGACAGCCTCAGGTTTGCAGTGTGCAGTGTGCTGCCAGCCAATCAGAGCTGCCGTTGTCACATAGTATGGCTTCCCATTCTTTTGGTCAATTAGTCTACATTGAGTGTGCAGGTGGGCAGTTATTTATGTATTTTTTATTTTTTTTTGCACTACAACGATCTACCGTAACCAAATTACCTGAAAGCTACAGTGCAGGAAAAAATACAACTAAAAAAATATATATTTGGCTAAAAATAAAAAAGTATGGAATTGATTTTTGTGATATTAATTTATCTACAATTTGTCCAACTCATCCCCCATTTTCCCACCACAAAAAAATAGATTTCTTATTTAAAGATACTTATTCTCATAATAAAATAATGGTATTTGAAAACATGGAGCATGAATTAAATGGCAGGAGTTTTTTAATTATTACTGTGGCTTTGTATACAAAATAGTAGAGATAATAGAAGTATTGTGACATGGAAGGTGAACCATGCAGTAGCTTTGTATTCTGTAAGAATACATTTTTCCCGGAGGCAGGCATCATAAACTGAGGGTGTTCTGGACCAGGATACGGGAAGCTAAGCTAAGCTAAGCCATGCGTTGAAATGCTGGATGCTGCAGCACATAGATCAATAGGTCATGGTTCATGCTAGGTTTCCATCAGCTCAGTAGTTTCCAAGGACACTTGGAAGACTAGACCTGACTGCACAAATGCGCACTCCTCTAAAGACATCCCTACTTTTTATCTCCCTCTCCCTGAAACCACCCCTTAATTTACAGTTACCTGGCAACATTACAGCCATGTCATGTGACTTTTCACCAGTAAATCCAATTGTGAAAATCCAATCTGTAACCTAATTAGTCTCTGTTACTTTCACACGGCTGTTCATTTACAAGATGGATAATGAAACATCATATAGGATTATAATTAATTCAGCAAACAGTGTATTATACAATGTAGCATACAGTAGCCACTTCTTATGTACCCTATGCTTTCATGTTAATTTTAATGCAGTCACTGAACTGTTCAAGAGGTAGCATATGATTTAGATGTGTAGGCCACAGTTCATATGGAACAAGAGGCAAGTTGTATATACATACAAAAATGACATTATTTACTGTGCATTTTTGCAATTCTATCTACATATATGAAAATGGTGAAAAGTATTTGTTATTGTCATATGACACCTTGCATTTGTGCCCTTTGCTGCCTAATCATTTGGAATTGATTTAAATATAATATCGCTGTACTTTTCCCCCGTGCATTGCGGTCCCCATCAGACCACAGTGCATAGATCGCATGCTATGCCGTTTTGTTAGCATTTGGAATACAGGCAAAGAGCGAACAGGCCAGTGCGCGAGGCCCTCCAAAGAACCGTGGCACGACGGAGAAAATATTTAAATAATGCGGCAACTTTGCGTGCACTGCGAACAAGGTTAGCCTATTTGCCGTCTCATTTTTCCACGTTTTTCTTCAGGAAAAAAACAAAACCCTACCGCGCTCTAAGCACGTGCGCTAGATGGCGCCCCAAGGTCACATATTGAACCATAGAGTACAACTGAAATTCAGTCTCCGCAACATCACCAGTTAGACGCTTTGCAGTTTCGACATCTTAAATAAAGAGCATCATTTTTATATATTTATGGCTTGACTGGTTTATTCATTTGTTTTTAATATTTTTTTCCTTCCTGGAAAAACTATGCGAAAAGAGAACAAATTGTGATTCTGCATAAATCAGTGGACCTATTCTTTGTTCTCTGAAGTGGTTTTGGATTTCCAGTTCTATAGCCAAAGGCAGCGATCACTGTCCAGCAGAATTGTTCAGTAAGGATGATGCATGTGTTATCTTCGCGCTCTACACACTGTACAGGCCACCGTTGTTTTTCTGTCTTGTTTTGCCACATTTTTCATTTGCATTTTTTGCTTCAAGGATTCAGCTTTTCAGCTGAAAATGTAAAGTTGTTTTCTTGGACAAGTTGGAATCTTTGATTGTTATTTCTAATGGAAAGCAAAATGGTTTCATTCTCCTTATCGACCAGGCGACACACAATATGATACGTTGGCTAGACAATTCTGCCAATTTACTCAACATTATTTAAAAATTATAATGAATAACATAACAAATGTTAGCTTTTTGTGAAGCATATAATTAATAAAATTAATTACATTCGAGACTGCTATTTTTTTTAACCATACACCATGACTGACAATAATTCCCATTACAGATTGTTTGTGAACTGTAATAAAAATGGCTGAGTAGATAGCCTCACCACTCAAAGATCGGATCAGGTTTGAGCATATCTTTAGTTTCCCCAGGAGGAGCCGAGAGAAATGGGCCCATTGCTCATATTTCTCTATTAATTCCAACCTTGTCTTTTCCCCTTCACTGACTCCTTACCGTCGATTGTGCCACAAAGCCCAGCAGATGTTTAGCGTACCTCCGCAACTTGTCACAAGTAGTTAGAGCGATTTCTTGATCTGTCCTTGCTCTGTGGAATTGGGGCCACGCAGAAGAGTTCCTCCTTCCTTTGTGTTTTGAGAAATTTAGAAACTCTTCTCTAACAAAATCATGTCAGAATGAACAATGTGTCCCCCGTTCAGGCAGCGTTCAGCATCTTCCCTTCAAAGTGCACCAGTATGCGTTAGCATTCATGCTGGCCTTTAATGCATGCAATGCTGAAAAGTATCAAGGGCAGTTCTGTAAAAATGAAAGATTAGTCGTTTCTGACTGGAAATTCATTAAATTACTGAGCTGAAGAAAAATAAAGTCAATAAATGTTGGTCCCTAGGGAAAATGGTACCCAAGTAAAGCAAAACAAGCACAAACTATAACACAAAGGCGGGACTACGGTTCATTAAAAAAATAAACCCAAGACATAACCAAACACTTTCCCTGGGTTTTTGTTTATAATAGAACCACTTCTAGGAGTCAACATAAAAAACAAAATTCTTAAAATGTCTACCAAATTAATCAATATATGTCTGCATTCAAATTACTTTTTTCCCCTGAATTCAACACAGACATAAAATGTACTTAAATATACAGTTTTTAAAATGCAGTAATCTAAGACATTTGCTCCTCCTACTAAACCCTCTTGAATGTGTATTCCCCACGATCTGTGAATGGAGCTTTAGACATCAATAGTATCTTTAACGCACATTTTTTCATCATTGGTGGAGATGAGAGCTCACGCGTTGGGGGGGGGTGAAGGGTTAATTAGAAACAAGTGAAAGGTCAAGGGGGATAATATGAGTGCTGAGCCCAATAATGAGGAGAGGGGGGACCACTTTGACAAGAGCCTCCGACACAGGATTTATACCAGGGCTACGGCAGTGGGACAAATAGCGCTGATAACCGAAAAGGGTCCTCGATATTGGGCTGAGCGGGATGATGAATTGGGTGGCTGGCTCTATTCACTTAACGTCAAGGGCCATGCTCCTTGCCCATGACATGTTCTCTCTCCCTCTCTCTTCCCCCTTCTCTCTTTCATTGTCAATGTCCCTCACTTCCTTGCTCTGCCCCTCTCCTGCATTCTCTCCTGCTCTCTCTCCCTCTCCTCTCTCCCGCCACCCTTTCCTCGCTCTCTGTCAATATCCCCTTGCCCCACTTCCTCCGTGCTCCTCTTCCCTTTGAATTTTCCCTCCCGCCTTCTCCCTCCTGATCGGAACTCGGGATATTCTCAAGGGTTTCTGGGACATGAGGCAAATGGAACCTGTCAACACCATATTAACCGATAAGGCTCAGAACGGCCCTGACTCCTCCAAATTAATTTACAAGCAACAAAGCTCCTGGTTGTGCAGTGATACCTTGGCGATATCTCCCTCACACTCCACGCCGTTACTACTGTTTTTACTTCCTAGCTGCAGCGCACGAAACACTGTCTTTTTTCAGGTTTATCATCAGCCCTTTGTATCTTGCCTATTTCTCTTGGCCCCCTCTGCACAGACCCTGAACAGTGGTAATTGCCTTCCTCTGAAAATCCACCTATGCATTAGTTATTTTATTATTGCTGCTCGTTTCAAGTTACTCATGACTGTTCTCTCAGCGTGTTTGATTTGCTCCGGCACATGGCCTAATAGGCTTATGTTATGGAAGTACAGGAATTTGAGTGGATTATGGAAATCCCCTTCTATGTTAACACTTTATATTTACACGTATTAGACCCTTGTGTCATATTCACTGCATCCTTGCCGGGATTACACTGTCATTGTGCGGTACTGCAGTTAGAGCACAAACACACTCAGTGAATAGCTCTATAAATGCCTGAAAGAACTGTCCTGGTATCTGACTGCTTGGTTACGGCCCGTGCAAAGGCTCCTCTGACACGGACAGCTATGTTTTGTTTTGTTTTTTGCCTGGAGGATTTGACCCTCTAACTCAATTTGCTCTCCCTCCTCTAGCACGGCATGTAAAACGCTGCAGTATTCTTGAAAGCATGGCTGGAGCAAAGTAAAAAAACAACGACTCATTCGCAGATCAGAAATCGACAGATTTGTCCCTAACGATGGTTGTTTTTAATTGTTAGGACCGGCGGTTAGCTCACGCACACACAGAGGCATGGGAGATAGCACATGCAGCACACTCACACGCACACGCACGCACACACGCACGCACGCACACACGCACGCACGCACGCGCACGCACGCACGCACACACGCACGCACCCACGCACACACACACGCCCACGCACGCACTCACGCACGCACGCACGCACGCACGCACGCACGCACGCACGCACGCACGCACGCACGCACGCACACACACACACACGCACTCACACACACACACACACACACTCGTACATAAACAGACGGAACAGCATTATGTGAAATACAATGTATTAGCCTTAAATAGACATCACTGTACTGGCCATTGGCGAGATGTTTGCCATGAGGAAACCATGAGGATCTGTAATCATTTATGCACACACTGGCAGTGCCCCCCCCCCGCCCCCACAACCACCACCACCACCCCCCCTACATACACTTGTTCAATCAATATTGCTCAGCATGCTTTTAATTACAAAGGCTCCATCCCTGTAGTAGCCCAATAGCAAAATGCAATTAGCTAAAGTAATAATGAGATAATTGCCTTCTAATTAGTATCAACAGCACAACAATCACTTGTCGTTTGGAGTGATAGGGGTGGATGTATGTAACCTTGGTCATATAATCACTGAGGATACCGGAGGAGCTGTCTGCAGATTCATGTCAGGCTTTCAGTTTCCAGCTTGCAAAGATGTATGTTAAATTATTTACACAAGTACACAAAAATGTATTTTCTTGTAGACACTATATTATATGTTTGAAAATATAAAATATATTGTCCATGGGTCTGACTGCATGCATTTCCTTTAATTTAATTTGTTTTTTATAACTGTTCTTCAGCACAGAAAGAAAAAAAATAACTTGTTAGTATTTGTTGAAATCAGTTAATAACATCACTGCAAGACATTCTTCCCAGACAAACGGTAAGTGGTGATATTGCTATTGACAACACTCAGTCCCATTGTCTATTTAAACCTCTATTGTAAAGCTATATAATGCAAGACATAATAATAATAATAATAATAATTATTATTATTATTATTATTATTATTAATAATAATAAACTTGATGTGGAATGTAATCATGAAATGCAAACTTGGGGTTCCAGTTTTATTTTTAGAAATACCAAAACAGAAACCCACAAACATGACATGTTCAGCAACTGAAGGACACAATAATGGATATATAAAACTCTGTGGTCTTTTGTAGGGTAGCCATTTCATAAGGGAGCAACTGAGATTGCAACCCAGGATACAGTGTTCCTGTCAATCAACCACAGTTAATTTACTACATCTGCAAGCTGTCTTCCAAACAAAATTGGCACCAAGTGTTTTACAGGGCACAACACTGATAGTTTTAAAAGAATAGCTAGGTATTTCCAGTGATGAATATGTCACGTTGTGTGGATAAGCAACAGCACATGCTGCGTTAGGGAGGAAAATGGCATTTCCATGGCTGTCCCCGTTGAAAGCCCATCTTTGGCAAGTGAAACTTTGGCACACCGCTGGTTTAACGATGCGCTCAAAATCCACCATGCTAACAGGAACAGGATAGGGGGTGCCAACTGAGTAGGCATGGAAAATCAGTGGGCAGATGGAAACCAAGTTGTGAATTAGGACAACTAAAATCATGGCAGGCCACGCTAAATGTAGTTTATAGCTTTCTGAGAAGCGAACAATTTTTGGCTTATAGCCGACCAATTATTTGAGTGTTCCTCCGTCAAATAATGATAGGCGATAGGCCTAATGAAAACGCCGAACATGCTGTTTTTAAATGGCCTAGTATAATCGTGCCCTACAAACAATTTATTTTTGTGCGTTTTTTTTTTCTTAAATCTGTCTGAATTTGCAATTCACTATAAATAGCTGTCATCTGTTACAGTTATTGCAAACGTGTAGCTTTGCATTGTTTGTCCACTTTGTGCATACGAACCTACAGAAATATTATGCTCCCAATATCTGTGACCAATAATCCAAGATCAACTCGGCTACTTAAGCTCCTCCCCCACAGCTCTTTTACTTCAAGAGTGATGAGAAAAAAGACTCTCAGCCAGGATCAGTGGGTTGCAGGTAGTTTACATGTGACAATGGTTATGAAGTGTAGATTATGAATGAAGATATAATGAAAAGAGAGTAGTTTGTAACATGTCCCGCTTTTGTACTACAAGTTGTAGTTTTAACTTCCCACTCAAAATCTTTTAGATGAAGGTGACTCAAATATGCGCCCCCAAAGGGGTGAAGGGATCATATTCAGTCATGGCCACCCTAGATTGTTCCTACGGATTGTTCACACCCTGGGTATGTCCCAATATTCTTCACTCCCCACCTCCTTTCCTCCACTCCCCCACTACCATTGCTCTCCTACCCAGAAAAATGCAAAACTACCTAAACGTACAAGTATTTGCATGTACAGTATACAATGCACCTGACATTGCGGTTTGCGTCGAGACATGAATTGATAAGTAACCATTAATACGTAATTAATGTAATCAGCAACATTAGATTATAACACAAAGATCCGTTTCTGGGGCAAAGAGGAGAGGAGGTGGCAGTGGAGGAAAGGAGGGGTGCATTTTTCGAGCACTCCCGCAGTTTAAATTGGCAGTGGCTTTTGCGCTTGCGGGTTTGTCCGAGGAAATTACGTCACGAAGATAGGAATCTAATTGGACGATTACCTCTCCGAAACACTGCAACGTTATCGCCCCAAAAGCAAGACTTTCTAAATTGCTGTATCAAGCAAGGTATCAGCTAATGTATCTGTCAAGTAAACTTGTGTTTTTATTTGCTTTCATGCGTTATGAAGTCCCCGAGTAGACTACCAATATTTATCTTAATTAATGGAAAGAAAAATATTAATTACTATCTGAAATGAGGTAAGAACTCACAGAGGAGGATGTGCACATGGTGTGATATCGTCATCTAGCTGTCTAAACATAATAATAATAATCGCATGCCAGCTTCCTTCCTAACTGTCTAATGAAAGGCTTATTAGCTGGCGATCGAGTGCTGATTGTTAAGGGAAATTGGGAAACGTGCATGTTTTGATCGAATACAACCTAGCTACCAATACTGACTATATATAGAAATAGGTTAACACAGTGGGTTAGTTTAATTTGATCTAAGAATGTAAACGTTACTGAATAGCTTGTTAGCCAGGTTTAACAGGCCAGAGATGTGTCGAGGCACAGGTCACAACTCACTTGTATAGTATAATATCTGTCTATGGGCTTCGGTGTAACGTCCATGCGAGACTAAAGAAGCGACAGTTGGCATCTACACAACGGTAAACATATATAATTAGCAAGCTAATGTATATGAGCTAATTAGGAAAGCGTATCCATTTCCAACAACTTACCAAGTTTGCCATTGCAAGCAATGAACGTGTGCTAGATAGAGTTTAAAAGAAACAAAAACATTTCATCACTCTTATCAAATGCAACGTTAGCTACGTTAGCTAACCATAATGACTACTGAACAACTGAGCCAGCCAGGAGACCGCAGAATAGCCGAACTTCAGCTCAGCTATAACGCGTTGTCGGTGAGTTAATGCCTGGTTAGAAATGATACGTTATGGAGAGAGAATGGGCTTGTCTAGTAATCGCAGATAATGAAGGGTCAGTAAAACGTCAGGTTCATGCAAAGCATGTAATATGACTTCTTAGTGCGGGAACTTAGGATTTACGATTTCTTGCTAACGTTTCTGAATAACAAAACTAAATGGCCACAAGCATGTAATATGATTCACACTCAAAAAATCCACTTGATGTAGGCTAATTCACCCGTCCATTTTAACGAGGTTCTGAAATGAGTCCGCGGCCGTATACTCTCCCTCCATACCCAGTTTATTGCCAATCCCTGACAAATAAAAGGTTAAATGTCCTGTAGTCAGTATAGAATTTGTATTTTGGAAGAGCAGCGCACTATTAATCCACACATTTTGGAGGGAAAATGCTTTACGAGGTGTGAAATGGACAATTTCTCAGAGGCTGTGTATTCCAGCTGCCCTGGAGCAGGACTCGTGGTGATGAGGGAACTGCTTGTATGACATTTGGGTTGTAAGTCATCACCCGTCCGCACAAAACATAATGAGCAATGGCATGCATACAGACAGCTGGGGACGATTGTCCTGTTTTCTCCATTGCGCATGGGGGCTGCAATAGCATAGTACTCTTCTAAGACCAAACAAATCTCTTCACTCTGGGGCTGTGTTAGCCCTTGGTTGGCTTTTCTCAGTCGTTCATTTGATTTCTGTGTGTACGTGTTTGTGTAGTGTAGTATAATGGTTAAGGAACTGGCCTTGTAAGCCTTGCAGGTTCGATTCCCAGGTAGGACACTGCCGTGGTACCCTTGAGCAAGGTACTTAACCTGAATTGCTTCAGTATATATCCAGCTGTATAAATGGATAGTATGTAAAAAATAAATGCTAAAAAGTTGTGTAAGTCACTCTGGATAAGAGCGTCTGCTAAATGCCTGTAATGTATGTTTTTTTCCCATATGCATTTTGCACTGTGTGGGGATAGCAAGTGAATGTGGCTAGGTTGTTACCATGCACCTGTGCTAGTTGTGCTAAGTGGGGAAGATCAATGTAGAAGTACACTTCACGAAGAAGGCTCATCACAGTCCTAGGGCTGGGGAAGTGAAATGGAAAAAAATTCCCCGGCCAACCAGATCACACATTTGCTTGCACCAATCAGTTTCCAGGAAGGCTATACATGCTGATTTCCATTTTAGTTTTGAGTTGGGAGAGTCGCGAATAGGCCTGTGCGTTTAAGAGATCTGCTTATTTGTGGTCACGCTGTGCTTTCTCATGTCCGTTGTCTTGTTGATTCTTATATCCCCAACATTATGAAACCCTGCCTTATGTTAGGTTCCCTGCAATGTCTGATGACAGCCTGAACACTGGAGGCTAGCGTCTCAATCAGGTCTCCCTTATCACGCATGACACGAGGGACGGCTGTCTGGTGGCCATGGAGGATGCTTCGAAGGTTAAAGGTCAGCAGGAGCAAGGGAACGGGGACAGGGACGGGTCCAAGCTGAAGCCCTGGGGGCCGTACAACGCGGTTGTCGTGAACCTGGTCATCCGCGGAGGGATGCTCTTCTCCGTGGGAGTCTTCTTGGCCCTAGTGCTCAACCTGATGCAGGTCCAGAGGAACATCACCCTGTTCCCAGCTGACGTCATTGGAAGCATGTTCCCGTCCGCCTGGTGGACGCCTCCCTGCTGCGGAACAGCCGCAGGTACTGCAGCACGCCCCTATTTAGTGGTTGTCAGGTGGGGGAGGTTAGTCGTCTCTTTTTAGTTTTTTTCTCTTCTGTAAGAAAAAGTCAGGAAGTGTTTGTGGCAACATTCCGCACCTCAAGTTTTAGAGCTAGCCTTCCCAGAAAGCTTAGCTCTGCATGTGCCAGGTGTGTGTCCAACTAAAGCCTTTCCCCTGGGTCCTCTTTCAGGTATTTGTTTTTCTAAGTAAAGTGTATTCTTCATTTAAATGCTCCTGCATGCCCTCTAAAATCAAGTAAAGTCCGCAGATGTGATGTCGAGGGTATAATTAAATCTTTAAGCTTTGTGGTTTGAGGCGAGGATTTATTTGCATTGGTACAAAATGTTATTTTCTTTCCAGCTGAAATAATCTAAAAGATTATTTAAAAATAACAATTTTTTGACGTGATGAATAAGAAGGCCGTGCCAGGCCAGTTTTTGAGCAGAGTTATTGGGTGGGTGGCATGGCTTATTTTCATTGCTTCTTTTTTTGAATGATAGCCGTAGACCTTTTTTTTTCTGTTCTGTCCTTTTTTTATGATCCCTGAGACATTTACAACTCCGGGGAGACATGAGTAACAGTTAACGCCGAAAAAGACACACACACACACACACACACACACACACACACCACCCACTTTGGAACTGTTGTGCAGAGCTTTTGTGTGTGTGTGTGTGTGTGTGTCTCCGGGCCAATGCCCAGTGTGCCATCTTACTCCGTGACCTTCCGAGAAGGAGAGGCTTGAGCTCGTTCCAGTGCGGGACGAGGGGTCGGATCTGCTGGAAAGGCATTCCCAAAGCGAGCACCTGCCAGGGAGGAACAGCTGGAGTCGGACTCTTTACCAGCCTGTTGCATCTGAACAGCTCCTCAGTGCCCCAGTGGCGCTTCATTCGTCTCTGCTCCCCGTAAACGATTGGCGGCTCTTCCACCATTTCACATGTAATGATGTTGTTACAGTCGTAGATTTTCCACACACAGCTATGGCCTTGTTATGCGCTATTTTGTACGGTAGACATTTAGTATCTGCTTTCCAGACGTGCTGCTACAGTTGTGGGCCGGCGTCTTTCTTTTGAGCTCAGTTTGGCGAGCAAGTGGTTTAGACAATTTTTTCTGCTTTTCCTGATTTATTGTTAACCATGGATAACGTCCTCGTATCGTCTCCGTTGTACATCCACAATATCCATGGGAAACACTTGGCATGGTAACATGAGACAGTGTTTGGAAAACCTAACATTAGTTACATAATGTGGCGGGCAAGAAGTTTCGCTGTTTTCGGTTTGATGTAACGCCATTTGGCCACGCTCGTTTCACGCTGCGCCGTGCGTCAGCTGGCCTGTCATTACTTGCGAAACGGTTTGTCTTGCCGAAAGTGACAGCGCACGTCAGAGCAAGACCTCCCACCGCCAGGCAGTCTACCGGGCCTGCTCTGTCCACATGTCATGCGTGTCCCAGATCTCTCTCTGCCTTGCCCGCTTGCCTTAGCCAGTGGAGTCCTCATAGCCACGGGCCTTACTGGAGCTACTGCCGCCTCATCAATGACCGGTCTGAAAAGGCAGGGCTATAGAGATGTCAAAGGCAACTGGTGTAACTGCAAAACGTGGTGATATTGTTCTAAACCCAAAATAAATGCCCCTGTTTGGAATATGTTTCCCTTATGCTAAGTCAGGGGAGAGGTGCTCTGCAGAGCCTTCACATTTGATTTTTTTCTGTTTTTACCGTACTGGGTGCCCATTAAGCTCAGTCTGGACTTTTCACATATTTTCATATTTCTTCAAGTAGTTTTTTAAAAGGTTTATAAAGTAAGTAGGAAACCTTGAAGTGACAGATTTATCTATCACTTTTAATTTTAATATGCTTTTGCACCTAATTTAGTTTGATAATTATATATATATACAAATATATACAGGTGCAGCTCAAAAAATTAGAATATCGTGAAAAAGTTCAATATTTTTTGTCACTCATTTCAGAAAGTGAAACTCATATATAGAGTGAAATATTTCAAGCCTTTATTTCTTGTAATTTTGATGATTATGGCTACAGCTAATGAAACCCAAAAAAAAATGTCTCAGAAAAATTAAATATATTTTTTTTTAATATTTTTTTTTTATCATATTTAATATTTGGTTAATATTCATTTTTGCATGCTGTTACTGAAGTCTGTGAGTCCCAAATCAAAATCAAATCTCGAAGATCTTATTTTTTACAGTTACATACAAATACACACATAACCTCTTCTAACATGAACTGATGATCTTCTATTGGGGGGGGGGGGGGGGGGGGAATAGGGGTACAACTAGCTTAGTACAGTATGGAACACATGCTGGCTAAATGCAAGTCATCAAGGGTCTGAGAGGCTCTGAGAGAGAGCCAATCACTCTGTTGCCAGATACCATGGAGTAGTTGTGTGATGTGGATGGATCACTGCATTTCTATTTTCTCCTGATCATTTTTCCTATGAACTCTTTGGGGGAAAAAATCAGGAAGAAACAAAAAAAAAAACCAATCCACATCATTCTACTCCCATCTGGCAGGTTTGTGGTTTGGGGGGGGGCTCGGAGACCCTTGGACCCTTGATGATTACGTCGCAGTCATATCGCCATCATTACTGTAGCAGTAATTTTACAGCTGAATACTCTTGAATCCCCCAATACCCCCCCCTTACCCCCCAATTCAAGAGAGAGATGTAGATATCGCTAGTAACAGTAAGAAAAAACCTGAAAATAAGATATCGAGAGTGATTTTGATTGGATTGAGTCACAGGACTTCAAGTAACAGGATGTAACAGCAATCAAATATTAAATATTAATAAAATATATGAAAAAATAAAAATAAAAAAAAAATCAAAAATTCTTTTTTTTTTGATTTTTTTTTTTTTAGCTGCTGTAGCCGATAATCATCAAAATTACAAGAAATAAAGGCTTGAAATATTTCACTCTATATATGAGTTTCACTTTCTGAAATGAGTGACAAAAAATATAGAACTTTTTCACGATATTCTAATTTTTTGAGCTGCACCTGTATATATGACGTCACGTGGCGCTGTAATGGCGACATGTAGTCCAGCTGTCTCTCGTGTTTGTGTTTGTTAATTTGAATGTGTTGTGTTGTGTCTGGCTTTTGTCTTTGTTTTTTTCATGCGCTGTGTGTCTGTAGTAGGATGGGGAAGTGGGCTGGAGATTTTTCAGGGCACTCCTGCTGCTCGTTTTGATTATATTGACGAATTGTCTAGTCGATATAATTTTGTTTGTGGTCGTCACCATGGAGACGCATTCGCAACATATGCTCGGGAATGTCCGTTGGATCTGCAGACCGCAGCAACAAAGTTACCATCGCTCTTCACCGGAGTTGAAGATGTTGGGACTGATCCGTGAGTGCAGGCAATCTTCAAAAGGCAACCAGGGAAGGAGAACATAATGCGGGGGAGGAGTGAGGAGACGACTGGGAACATTGACGCAGTTCGGTGCTCATTTTCGGCGGTGTACAGAGACCGCGGCGCTGCGTGTATGGAGGAGAGTCGTGGAGACGGAGTTTGTGTGTTGGACTGTTTGGTGACGCATCTCGGGACAGCGGGGGTTATTTTTAATCATGGCTGTATTGCACTCTTATTCACTTACCGTAATTCACTTGATTGATGTAATGATTCTGTTGGATGTCTTTGTTTGATATGTTTGTTTGTGTATTGTGGGTCTGCCCCACTGTCTATCAGTCTATGTCTTTTTTTGTTGTTGCTGGGGCTACAACTGAAGTTTCCTAGTGGGAAATAAAAGTTATTCTATTCTATTCTGTAACTTCCCAGAAAGGAAAACGAATGGGCAGTGAGTCTGAAGTACCTCGCGCCGATTTACCAGTTTTTTCGTGTTTGTTGTTTTTTTGCCCACTTTCTGCAGGATATTGGCTTTTTGACATTGCCTCTCTAAATTATGCAAATCCCAGATTTACTGTGGTCTGATAAGGCTTGCGGTAAGTGGATTAGGTTTAATTAGAGCAATAATTTGTCTCTGCAGAATTATCTCTCCATCCCGTCCCAGAGCATGGAAATCCAGGTCTCTCAAAGATAAACTCCTCTTCTGATTCCTGGCACAGGGGCTTTGTAAAGGTGGTTGCACAGCAATGATTGCCTTTTATGATGGATGTTGCACGCTGCATATTGAAGACAACAACAGCAGAAAGGCGCCGCTCTAAGCCGTAGGCCTCATTGATATGCCAGCTGGTTTGTTATGTGGTCTGCCTTGTCAAGTAGGAACGGCCCTCTCTGTCCGTGTCCAGTTGCGGTTTTGCAGGTTGTAATAAAAGCATTGCCTTCCATTTCCATCCAGTGAAAGGCATAATATTAGCAACCTTAAGGCTCACGGGTACAACCGTTGCGATTTTGGAACGACTGACAAATCCTGTCCGCCAAACTGCCTCTGTGTAGAAATGAAACTAACCCAGGGTTGTCTTTACACGTCTGCAGTTGTTGCAATCGATTAATTGCTTTACCAGCTCGTTGCTTTATTTTATGCAGTTCGGGGCTGCGATTCTCATGGTAATGTTTTCAGCGATGAATGTTCATTGACTGGAAATCTTGTGAGTAAATGATATTTGCATTGTTAGTTTTTTTCCACTTATTTAAAATTGGTTGTACTTTACTGCTATGAATCGAGTCAGTGGTACTTTACTGCTATGAATCGAGTCAGTGGTACTTTACTGCTATGAATCGAGTCAGTGGTACTTTACTGCTATGAATCGAGTCAGTGGTACTTTACTGCTATGAATCGAGTCAGTGGTACTTTACTGCTATGAATCGAGTCAGTGTTCAGCATTGCTTTGCTTCAGCGGTTGTATGTGTGCCGTAAGCATGATTGCTCCTTTGAATGGCTCCTGCTGGATAACATGTTGCCTTTCAACCACAATGCTGACAGGCATGCCTACACTGTTGTGGCTGAGGCCACCACAATGGGGGAGCCACACATGGAGGCCATGTTAATCCCTGTTCTTGTTGTGTGCCTCCTAACGCCCCTCCCCCGTGCTCCCCTCTGTAAGCAGCGCTGGTCGGCCTGCTGTACCCCTGCATTGACAGCCGACTGGGCAAGCCCCACAAGCTCAAGCGCGAGTGGTCCAGTGTGATGCGCTGCGTCGCCGTCTTCGTGGGCGCCGTATCCTCTGTGCGTTAGGGGGCCTCTCCACCCCTCCCCCCTCCCCCCACCGGAACTCGCTGCTCAGGGATCAAAGCTAAACAATAAGGTGAAATTGGGGGCGTAAGTTTCACAGTTCGCGAGGTCTAATGCACAGCCACATTCCCTGGCGTTTTCTTTAAATTAATTTCTTAGGTTTTTTTAATTGATGGGATGGGATTTAATACACCAGTACACTATAGTCTGAGACAATAGCCATTTGTCCTGACTTTGATTTTCAAATAAATATTATTTTTGTCTCTGTGTAAAACCATTTCTTTCCCAATAAATTTTTGTGATAGTTCACTATACTCTGTATGATCTAAGGAGAAATCTCTATTAAATCCAGGCCTAGTTTTCATTGTGTTTAAGTGGGGGGGGGGGGGGGGACTCTTGCAGCCTATACTCGATCCTGTGACCTGTTAATTTGCTGTAAATCCCTTAATTTGGGCACTCAGAAGGTGGATGTTGCAAACAACCTACAGCTGTCCCTCACGCTCGCCGCCCTGCGCAGCGGATTTGGACTTGGCGTCGGCATCACCTTCCTCGCAACCCAGCTGTTGGTGGACAGCAGAGTTTTTCAGTAAGCACCCCAGATCTTTAACACAATCCGTCCGCTAAGGCATTTAACTAACTGTCAGTTTATTAATGTACTGTTAAAGATGGATCAATGGCCGGATTCTTGTGTCCACCATCATCTCAAAGCCTACTCTGACATATACAGTATAATACACAAGCTTTTTGCTAATTCTAAATCCATAAACTTGTAAGATGGGCTACAATCCAGCTATAGTGTCTGGTTCATTTTATTGTTTTTCATAAAGCACGTGAACTTTTATCCATGCAGCCAAGTGCACACACTTTGTTTCGTTCCATTTTCATGAATTTTTTTTTTTTTTTTTTTGTATTTTAAGGTATCCTTCTCCAGATTTTCTGAGCATACACTCCTGGCTGCCATGCATCTTCTTCTCTGGAGTGATAACCATGGGAAACATAGGACGTCAGCTTGCAATGGTACGGGGTTAGCACGTGGGCAAATAGAAAGAAAAAAAAATTACACCAGCATAAATGTATTTGATTCATTAGTTAAAGCCGGTTAAATTGAATCCGTTAATTGAGCATGTTTTTATGCTCATAGCATGTGTACAAGTTGTTTAGCATATGCATACAAGCAATGTTTTTTGGGATCTGACATAAATGCACCCACAGGCTCTTTTTACCAAGAACAGAAAGGTTTTAGTTGTCTGTGGTTTTTGCATCAAAAGTAATTTTTTAGTGTTAGATATTAATTGCACGCAAACCTATTTGTCTTCCTCTGATATTTGTCCTTATTTTTATCCAGTATGAATGCAAAGTCGTTCAGGAGAAGACTCACAAAGACTAATGAAGCTGGCAATATGAACCTTAAGTTGCATTTTTGAATGGTTACATGCCAAATTGAAAACGGGTGTATGTATATACGCTTTATTCAGTTGGACTGAATTTGTGAGAGCGCGTGAGAGCGCGTGCCATAAACTACAGTGCAATCTGTGATTGCAGCTTTACAGTGTAAAATGATGTAATGGCTCTGAAAGCGTACCAGGTTTCTGATTCTTTTGGCTGCATGGTGCCAGACAACAGACTTTCACAGGGCATACATTCCTCTGGAGTTGTGCACAACACACAGCTTGGAGAGGTTGAGTTGTGTCCTCTGTTGGTAGGGTATATCTTGCTATATATACACATAGAATGTATGCTTGATATACTAAAATACTCTGTTTAACCTTGTAGGTCTTTATTTTATGAATATAAGAGAAACGATGTAAGACAGGCAGTTTTTGTGTTTTACCCAAATGCGTTCCACCTGATACAATAACTAGGCAATGTGCATAGACTCTTATGTTATACCCCAAATGACTAGTCATGTGATTTATATAAATTGTGGTGTTCTATCATTTCTGGTCTCAACAATTTCTCAACATAAAAAGAAAGTACTTTGCATAATTTAATATCTTAGTTTTGGTGTTACGGTGTTAATTTAAGGTTTGAGGTTTGTTCGCACTAAATAGGTGTGAAGCACTCGGTGACAGTTATATTATGAGAATTCTATATCAAATTATATTTGATTGACGATAGTAATTGATAATAATTTCTCAACATAAAAAGGATCAAACACTAGAATACAAACTACTTATATTTAATGTCAGTACACATGTGAAAGACGGTGTTAAATATAATATTGTATAAAATAATACCCAATTATAATACATGCCGTTTTATGCTCAAATACAATATGGCTCCCACAGATCCACACAAATGCTCAGATCACTCAGGGGGCCCCACTCAGATCAGGGGGTCTTGTCATTAGGGATACAGAAGAAGGCGGGGCTTCCTTCGTGGAGGTGTGCAGCCCGTCACATCAACGTGAAAGGAATCCATTTGATTTAATTAGCTCATTAACCTATCTGAAAATCTCCTCGTTTTAACACATTCCACTTTCTTAATAATGAGGCCAATCAGGAGAGAGGGGAAAAAAACATTTATAGAAGACGCTCTCGTATATATAAACACTAGTGTTTTTATATAGAGCTTGAATAATAATTTAGCCCTTTGCATGGTAAGTATTAGCAAATATATGCTTTTTTTCTAAATGCACAAACAATGTACAAAGAAAATCACTGGAGGCAAGTCTGTCGTCTCACAAGGAGAGACGTTTGACACTGAACCAGCTGCAGTTCTTCCACAGTGAAGAGGGGCCATTGCCAATAGCATAACTTTTGAATCCGAGTTTCATTCTTTTGAATCCATGACGGTTTGGCAGGGTTGTGGGGGCTTTAAAGGATGATTTTCTTTGACATTTTTTCTCCATTATAAGAAAGTATTTAGCATACTTTTGGTGCTAAGGTGTTAATTTAAGGTTTGAGGTCTGTTCTCACTAAATAGGCTGCGTGAAGCACTCGTGACAGTTATATTGTTAGAATGCTAAATCCAATGATACTTGATTGATGATAGATTGATTTAGGTCATTTTATTCTTTCCCTGTCCCTGGGCCATGGATCAGTTTTCTTTGGTCTGGCCGTGATCTGACTTGTCGATTGATTCCCATAAGTGCCACTTGACTGAAATATCAAGCTAATGTTATCCAACCAAATACCAGAAAATCCAATGCAACATTACTGTGTAAATATTCTTAAAACAGAAATGTGCCTGAAAATGACACATTAACAGCTACACCCCCCTCGCTTTTATCTCCCCCCTCCCTCCCCCACCAACTGTTTGTGCAAAGATATCAAATATTGCTTGTGATTTTAAGCACTATTTAAAAGCATTTCCACAAGTAATATGACCTGAAGGCCACTGAAATAGACCCTAAAACAAATTTTAAACGACAGAGATTTAACCAATTGTATTTATTTTTTAAAATATTGCCGACCCGGAGCACTACGTCAATGAGGCGCCCAGCTCTTGTCCCAGTTAAAATCAGCGCGATGACTCCTGAGACGTGCCTGCCGGGGGAATCGAGTGCTTGTGAGTCAGCATGTACTACTTTGCTCCCATGTCTGCCGCCCTAATGCAGATTAATGTTACCTGCCTCTTCCTGGCTTCTCTCCGTGCTACGAGTAATTAAGATTAATAATCTGGTTTTGGAGCGCTTTTGTGTGTGAGGTGCCGTAAACCCCTCCTTCCCCCCTCAGGAGCGCAATCAACGGGGCGAGTTTGAAGGAGAACGTTTTCCGTCTCCCTTTATCATATTGTTCTTCGTTTAATTGTTATCATTAACGTGGACCAGGACCGCTAAGCACCTCATTATTAATGAATTAATTAATCTCTCTATTCAGCCCTGATCTGACATGCAATTATCTTATCGCGCTGAATTAGGGTCGGACGGCAAGTTTTGAGAGGACGTAACCGCCTGCCTCTAGGGAGTCTTTAGATGTGGTACAAGAGAAGTTGTCAACCTTTTGTGAGCCGGGACACCTACACAGACAGATAGTGAGAGAGGGGATGACCTCCCTGGAGAATGTTCATTTGTTGACATTATAAACACCACTGAAAGTTATCACCGCCACTGTGGGTTTAAGTTCCGGAATGTTCATATATTTTATTTTAATTACATTATCTAGGGACTCCATGTTAAAAAAAACATTGATTACAATGCTGAGTTGGAATGGAACCCAGGACAACTGTATAGAATAATTGTAAGACTTGTGCACAACACATAGTTTTTGCCAGACTTGTTTCAGTTCACATTATACAATTCTATGAAAAAAAGCTTGTTTCAGTCCACGTGACACAATTCTATACCAAAAAGCTTGTTTCTATCCACGTTATACAATTCTAGACCATAAGGCTTGTTTCAGTACACATCATACAATGCTACATCAAAAGGCTTTTGAAAATTTCCACTTTATACTCGGCTACGCCAGAAGACTTGTTTCATACATGGCACAAAATACAGCAGGGGAATGGTTAGAGATTAGACCAGACCATGTAATACCAGAAGCCATGTTTGAACCAAAACCTTGCAGTTCTGTTCCGCAAAGCACAATATTCTAGTCGCTAAAGTACAATACTAAACCGGACGACTTAGCTGTTCACTGAAAAAGGTTGTGGTTGTGTTTAGCCAGAGGTTGTGTTTTAATCAGTGTGGTACAGAAACCTTATTTGAGCAAATACTCAACAGTACTACTATATATCGGAATAGCACATCTGAGCACCATGCAGGAATCCCGATTAAAACCACCATAGTACAATTCTTTGCGTAATCCTATTCCAGAATGGATTTACAATGACAAGGCTTTTCTTACTGTTTCAATGGTAGAGCCGTTCCAGCTACACACGTAAACTATTCTAAATCTCTTGTGTGTGCATGTGACCCCTTTTGCATTGTAGCCTTGCATTCTCATTAAGGCCATCTGACCCACGACGTTAAGAATCTCACTCATTTATGCATTAAACTGATGAGCTATTTCCCCTCCTGCTGTTTTCCAGCGTGTTCTTTTTTAATTTTTTTTAAAGGATTAATTTGCATCTGCTTAAATCATGAAGCTGACCCGACACCTGCAGTGTGGAGCGCAGCTGATGGGTAATTTAGCGTGGGTGTTTCAGGAAATGGCAAGGACACGCGGGAGTGCTTATCCGAAGAAGACACACCCTCTAATATTAACAGGTAAAAGACCTGACACAAAAGATGAGCAGGCCGACGCACAAATACGAGAGGCCTCCCAAACGTACAGCTGACGTGTATCTTGCAGGTGGAAGGTTGGAATCCGTGTACACGCGTTCGTTTTTACAGACGGCTATATTGTGAGCGATACAGTACAGCAGTGAATTGATTTCTGTTGATTTCTAAACGCGACAGCTGAGGACATAACGGTGCCTGTAAGGCGATAATGCCACAGTCCCAGTGTGGAAGAATTGTGTGGAATCACAGCGCTGGTACAAATGAATACGTATTTTTTAAAAGACAGTATGTTGCTGATATGATGTCATCATTAATTTTGGCAGCGAAACGGCGGAGGGTGTAAACAATACGCACAAAGGCTTTGTTGACGAGGGGTGCGGCCAGTGGGGGGGAGGGCAATTACGGGAGCGCCTCCAAACGAGGCAGCTTTTCCGTTAATTAAACATCAGTGTCAAACGAGGCGGCAGGGCAGGAGGGTGCCGGTGTGAGTGTGGTGGCTTGCACAGGGTCTGCTGTGCGCACACGAGAGGGTAAACAAATCCATTTTTAATAAAGGTTGTACCTAATAATCCTCCTGCCGGCAGGTGAGGCTCGGCATATGGGGAGAACCGGCGGTGGGCCGACGGAGGGCCAGTGGAGGGTGACGGCTCTGGCAGCTCTTTGCTGTATTGGCGCCAGCGAGCAGGCGCAGTGTATTTTTGGGCCCAGGTCCAACGGTGACAATGTGTGTGTGTGTGTGTGTGTGTGTGTGTGTAGGGGGGTGTTAGTGATGGAGGCGGGGAAAGCAGGGGCCGTCCTTGAAACCAAACGACGAGTGATAAAGCACACTCAGTTCTGTACAAGAAATTGCTTCCTGGTCCCCTCTGTCCTGTCACCAACCCCCTCCCCCCCCCCCCACTCCCATCTCCGCCTCCCTCCCTTCTGCCCCATGTCCCCTACTGATACCACCCCTTCCTCTTTTCTACAAACACCCCCCCCCCACACACACACTCCTATCCACAACGGTGTGATATTTTTCAAAATGGCGTATGACAAACCTCCCAATTATCCCTGGATATCGGTCCCATGAGGGAAAAGGAGGCAAAAAGTAAACACAGGCACTGTGTTTGCAAATAGGGTCTGTGCACTGCCTTGTGCGAGCCTGAAGATGATTCAGCCGTGTGATCAATGGCCTTCTTTTGTTTTACCTTTATGGCCCTATTTCCACCTTTCATTCTGCAAGACGCACACAGATAAAATGGTGAATGAAAACATCCTAATGGGACAGTGAGGGTTAAGCACACCGTTTCTGAGCGAATAGGCAAATCTAGTCACATAGGTCTCTTCACACTTTGTGCATATGTCACGCGGTGAGTAGCCCCGGAAGCATGTTTGTCCTGCCTCTGAGGGGTTTTCACACTTCGTGGGACACAAAATCTCTATAAAGTGACTTGCTGAAATGGGAGAAAATTGGAAGCAGTGGTCTTCCCTCGGCTCTCCCCGTTCCCCCATTCTGCCTCCTCTGAACTGTGAAGAATGATCCAGAAAATGAAATCAGGGGAGAACTCGACAGAATCCTGTTTAATGGTGTGACAAAATGAATCACAGCTCTTAAAGGCATCCATCACGACTAAAAGGTGACCACAAATGATCTGCGAACCACTATATATTGATTACTCATGTACTACAAGTGTCGGATTTAATGTTCGAACAGCGCAAAAAGGCGGCCGAGACAGCTGGCGCTTTAACTCTTCTTTGATAGATTTTAATGGTGAAATATTGATTTCTGTCTGGCCAAGGTCTGTCGGTAGGGGCCAAAGTCATTTGTTGGGTAATGCCGGACACCCAGTTTGCGACTCACAATCAATCATTCTGGCACCGCGCACCGAAGAAGAAAAAACGCGTGCTGCACCTTGGACCTGAACACAATTTCATCGTGCGATGCGTTACCGAAACTTGGATGAAACACTCCGACGAAGAAAGGTGAGGAAAAAATATGAATGCTAAGACGTGTTTATTGAGTGGGGACGCTTGGCAAATCGTAACTGACGCGAAATAGTCTCTGAGAGCCATGGAGAGAAAATGAGCATCTTCGTAAAAGGGTCTATATTTTATTTACACATCCGTCGGGAGACTGGAAGCCCAGGTAATCTGTTGTGTTACAACTCAGTGCTCGTTCTCTCCGCCCAGAGAGATAACAGAGTGGGGGCTAATGGGAACCCATCAATCACAATCAGTTTCCAATTCCGCTGGTGTCTTCCCACTCCCTGCTGCTGTTAAAGCTCCCTAATAGCGGTGATAACATAGTTCTATGGCTCCAATAGTGCTTCGCCCCTCGGAGGGTCACATAGGTAGATTGAGCGGGTGCGAAGTCAGCATCTCTTTTCCGCAAGAAAATGAATATGGGGAAACTTGACGAGCCTCCGACAACGTCCCCACGAAATAATAAAATATGCCGCCATGGATTCTTGAGAGACCTAGCCGGTTGTCAGCACACAGAGTACACAGATGCGCGAGGGATAATGGCTGGCTTGATTTTGATTATCTTGCTTACCTAATGATTTTTGCTCCAGTGCCCAGCTCAATCGCGCTCATTGGGAAAGCGCCCTATTAGTATGTCAAGGCGGCACAGAATCGTTATCTAGGAGAGGGGCCCTCAAGCTATAGCTACTCAGCGCACACTAGCAGCTACCCAGCCCCGCTAAAAACCTCCCCGTGAGAGAGTCCTAAGCGGTGAAATAGATTCAATGTGGCTTGCTGTGCGACGGTGTAATTAAAATGCCAAGTTTTTAAACACACCTCGGACGTGTTCTAATCAGACCCATACACCTGTTCGGAGTGCAAGTATATTTGCCCCAGCCAGGACCGATTAAGGAGATAAATAAATCGCAATTGAATTTCAGTTCGGAATAATTGTTCTGCAGAACGGGGAAGGGGGCGTGTTGCATTGCGGAAAAATGGGTCTGGCTTAAAATTTTAATTACAGTAACTGTAGACATTCAAAGTTATGCTGGTTCTCGCATTGCAACATTCCGTAGGCTTACATACAACTCATTTTTAGCGCAGACTTGGTTAATTGTGTTTGTGGTGCTGTGAGTGCGAGCGCACGATTCATACGAGCCGCGGAGTTTAATATTAGAAACAAAATGTAATGTATTTTTACAATGGCGCTCCATTTCCACTTTTCATTGTCAGAAACAAGGGCTTGATTTGCTTTGTATCTATATCGCCAGAAGGTGGCACAAAGTCACTGGGTTATGGAAACCCATAAGCATCTAACAACAATCTATGCTGAACAGTACACAAGAGATTACAAAACTTAGACGCATCTATACACGTATTTCCAGCACGATTAGATAGTGATGCCAAATGTGGTTCTAAGTAAAACAAAAAAACGAAATATATATCATTATTGCTTCACTACATTATTATTATTATTATTATTAATAATAATGTTAGTAGCCTACAATAAATAATAAGGTAATATATTTTATACCATTAACAGCGCAATTAGTGAATACAATTCATTACCACATGTTCACAGACTTCAGTGAATGGTTCCTATCTGACTCGTATACGATATTCATAAATCGCTTTTATGAGCTCATATTTTAGAACCATGAGCATATAGGCTACTAACCTATCTTTTCATGAGTGTAAACCAACGCTAAACTAACTAATTATAGCATATATTTCTCAATAGGTTCAGGGTCATATTATTTGTTCTTTTAGTAATATTAAATGTGAAGTAGTCTGGTCAAATTCATGTACGGGAACATAGTTTAAAACCTTTAAACAACGACTTATAGTCAGAAAGAGTTTGACACAAAACAAGACGCAAGAACAAATAATTCTGTGTTCTTATATACAAACGTATATTTGTTAAATTTGTAGCAATTTGTTTTTAGAACTAGTTTGAACAGTTTTTTTCTTTCTGACTATAAATAATGTATCTGGAAATGAACATGATTGTAATTATTTTATGACTATGGTTCTAATTATTGCTTTTGAGGTTTATTATTAGTAGAAAATGTAGGCCTACTGGCTTTGATATGCAGAATAAACAACGGTTTATTCCATTTACCATCATATTAAAGGTTTCTGTAGTGTTCTGTAGTTTATTACTATTATTATTATTATTATTATTATTATTGTTAATAATAATAATACTACTACTACTTTCACTAATACTGTAATACTATCTGTACTGTTGCTTAGATACCAGAGGTTCCTTAGCGGTAGAGTTGTAATAGTAGTAGTTGTACTTCTATCACATGTCAAAATTATTGTTGTTGTTCAGTAAACAACGAGTTGTACACAACAATTGAAGAATAGTATTTCAAACTTTCAATTTTAATGGTTAAGATGTAGAAACAAACCAATGCATTGTGCAACATTCTGCCATTTTACAGGACGTATTTATCATTTATTACTGTGTACCTTTTTATAGCGGTGTATTTCAAATATTGACGAAACAGCCCCTCCTAATCTTGATGCAACTGGCTCACTAAACAGCAGCCATGGTTACACACTGTGATTTACTACAAGACCAGGCCGCACGTCAGTTATGTTGAAATTCACAATTCTCTTCCCGCTGATGCAGGAACGAGCGCAACGCACAAGCCCGGTTTATGCAAATGTTCCTGTTTGCCGATAGGCGCTGTCTTGTTGTCAGCATGTTATTTTCTCCCTATCTGCTGTGCTAAGTGATCAAGTCCAGCAAGTTTTCAGGGCGGTGATGCAAATGTAGTGTAATCGCAGATTAGTCTATAAAGCAGTCTTTAATCTGACATGGAGGTCCTGCTTATTACTTGATCCAAGGCCCCTGCCGCGTTCCTTTCATGGCAGATTGCACCAAATAAATAAGTTGAATTCCTTTTGTTATTGGTGAGGGAAACACATTGCAATAAGATAAATATAGCACCAAGCATGTTTCCACTCCTTCGGCCTGCATATTCTTTATTTAAAATGAGTCTTCCACATGTTAAATATATCACTCATTGAATGAAGTGAATTAATTAAAGGCATATGATGTAGTTAACAAAAAGGTTATTTGACCCTCCTGGTAAAAAAAAAAAGAATATAATTTAGGTCCATTACAATGTATCAAGCATATTATTTGACCTTGATTCAGATGTCAGCAACTTATATTACACTTGCATGTCACGCACGGCACTCGCATGTAACATCCAAAACAACTGACTGGGAAAAGAGAACACGCGATTCTCACGTTTGCAGAGGGCCAGCATGTTGTCTAGTGCGCACACTCCACTTCCTGTGGAGGATCAGGTCGAGGTTAAGGAGCAGCAGGGCCGGAATAATGGCCAACTTCCTCTTCGTTTTGTCGCCTTTTGTGCCTGCCGCATTGGCAGGGCGAAGCTGCCAATCAAGACTTTTTTTTTTTCCACTTATGGCAAATCACCGTGTCGTCACAGCAACAGGACAATAACAGTGGTATCTGAGCCTTAGTCTTAAGGGATTGAGGATGGGGGTGGGAGGGGGGTCTTAATAGGATTGGCTTAGGTCATTATACCAGCAACGGTCACATTGTGGTGCAGCGGAACATCCAGACTGTGAAAATTAAACACAGCAATCGGGATCAACGGAACCAAAAAATAAAAAACTATAACTTGGACACTGCAAGAAGGGTAAAGCAGGGGGGTGTGTGTGTGATTCCTTTTCAATATTTGAGAAAGTGACCTTTTCAATAAATATCTTTTACTTTCTTTGACCTGCGGAGAACACAGTCGTGGTCTTTTCTTTGACCTATACAATCAAAGGCCTCTCTCTCTCTCTCTCTCTCTCTCTCTCTCTAAAGTGTGTCCAGTTTTTAAACACACAGTGAAATGTTTGCTCTTAACTTGGCACTGAAGATGTGTGCATTTATAGGGGTTCAAGAGGTATCAAATTCACTCTATCAGAGTAAAAGGTACTCTATCAGAGTTGATTTAACACTGACCGTTTTACTGTGCAAATTGTTCATCTTACTCTTATGAGAAAGCAATATTTGGGTGAATAAACAATAAAATATAAAGTTCAGGAGTATATGTTTCCTATAATCCAAATTATACTGCATGCTGTATTTAACAAAATCTATTAATTGTAAAAATTCATAT
Source organism: Ilyophis sp. 1 JC-2022 (assembly GCA_022702515.1). Classification (NCBI taxonomy): domain Eukaryota; kingdom Metazoa; phylum Chordata; class Actinopteri; order Anguilliformes; family Synaphobranchidae; genus Ilyophis; species Ilyophis sp. 1 JC-2022. The sequence goes on along the minus strand of CM040398.1, from coordinate 44,999,981 downwards.
ATGCAATAGTATAAGTATTGTGTACATTTCAGTTTATTATATAAATTAAGCATACAAGTACATATGAAAGGAGCTATACTTGATACACATGGTACATTCCTATATCCCAAAGCTAATGTTTATATTTATGCATTACCCATTGCAAGGGGTCAAATTGTCAATACATAAAATAGAGGAAATCCAGACTGAAAATGTATGTCCAGTTGCCACGGCAGGACAGACCTATCAAATATAGGCCTAACTGGAAAAATGGCTGATACCTGTATGTTGCTTCAGTAGGCTGACGCAGCCAATGGGAGAGTTTATGCTCACAGTGGCATTTAAAAAATAACGAACAAAAAATAAACGCTTCTGGCAGCGGAAGACCGACCGGGTTAAAACGCGGAGCCCGTGCGAGAGTCGCGAAAGTTTCCCCCGATTCTTCATCTCTCTCCGCAGAACTGGCGTCGCTCATCAAAGTGAAGACTTTGTTTGGGAGGAACAAAGCTTGCAGTCACACTTGAGGGCCTGCGTATCGCCGCGCGTTTGCTCCCCGGAATCCCCCACAGACGGCGAAATCTCCAGATTATCACAGCGGCAGATGCTGCGGGGCCTGAGGAGGAAAAACAATGCCGCCGCACCGTACCGCTAGTCTGGAAATTTAACCACTGAAAGACAAAAGACCTAAAAAAAAATATATAATAAATGACCAGCGACGAGCTGAAATGTTTTTTTCGCACTGAGATAAAGATAAAAATGTACAGGAGAGAGGAGGCCTTTTTTCTTACTGTTTAATTAACTTTTCAGTCATGACTAGAAACCCTTCAATCCAACAAAGGATAAAGCAAGTTAGCACAGTGCTCTTTCCTAAGAGGCATTATTATCAACTGAGTAGCTTTTATTTTTGTTGAATTTAATGAAATTTGTTGTATTTAATGGAATGTCCTTCCCAATAAATTAAATGAGAAATGTCTCCCAAATTATCCTGAACATTCTTTATATTTGGGCTGAATGATCAAACTTATTTACTGTCGATTGCACAAAGTTTATGTAAATGTATGACGTTGTATTTGGGGCAATATCTAGCCATGGGTTTAAATCCATTCCCGAGATCGCCCGTGACCAACATCGAAAGTATGTGTCGACTGCATCCACAAGAGATGGAGAGAAATTGGGAAGACTGAAGACGACGATGAATTTATTTTGCATGGAGAGAAAGAGGTTTCTGTAAGAGAGCATATGGGATTGTCATCACAGGGTGATTTGCAGATTCGGCATTCCCATAACCTCTGCAATGTTTCAGTCATGGAGGTCTAACAGACAGGGCCTTCTCTGAGATAGTTAAAACACACACACGCACACACACACACACAGGACACACACTCACAGGATGATGCGATGATAATTCAAAACATTGACATACTTTTCGTTGTGTTTCAATGTCTCTCTTAGAAAGCTTAGTGATGTGCAACAAACAAGTCATTGCTGTCAGCTTAAACGGAGGTTACACCATGTACCGTGCTGTACCATGAGTACATGTACCATGTACTGTGCTGTACCATGTACTGTGCTGCTGTACCATGTACCATGCACTGTGCTGTACCATGCACTGTGCTGTACCATGTACCATGCTGTATCATGTACTGTGCTGTACCATGTACATGTACCATGTACCGTGCTGTACCATGTACATGTACCATGTACTGTGCTGCTGTACCATGTACCATGCTGTATCATGTACTGTGCTGTACCATGTACATGTACCATGTACCGTGCTGTACCATGTACATGTACCGTGCTGTACCATGTACTGTGCTGTACCATGTACTGTGCTGCTGTACCATGTACCATGCTGTATCATGTACTGTGCTGTTCCATGTACATGTACCATGTACTGTGCTCCAAAGCCATGTGGAGATTGTGGAAGGTTGGTCTGCTTTGGTACAGCAGTGAAAAAAGGCCTCTCAAGTTGGACACAATGTCAATAATTAAAATGTGTTTTCTCAAATGGCACACTCTCTCTCACACACACACACACACACACACACACACACAAACAAGATCAGGCCTAACGGAGCAGAGCTGTGAGCTCTCCTGCCTTTTTTCTGCCTCTGTAATTTCTCACCGCTGCCCAATCCCAGACCGATCCTTCAGTGCTGGGGTGGGGGGAGCGGGAGAGGCTCTAGCCTGCCCTGGACCACTCAGGAGGGTCATGGCGAAATCTGGCCCTCAAATGCCAAACTCTCCCTGTCAGCCCTAAGATGCAGACCAAAGTACTGGGGGTTCGAAGCAAGACCCTGGCGCTGCTCCCAGTTTTCACTGTGGCCTCTGAAGGGCTATAACGCTTTTTATGGGGATTCTTTTTCTACTCTTTCATCATACATTCAGGAATTCATACCAGGTTTTTGTCCGTTTTTTTTTTTTACTACTTTTTTAAAGTATGTACTTATCTACTATACTATCAGGAAGCTTCCTTTTGAAGCCCTCATTTGCTGGATAGAAAGCTGAAATATTTAACACCACCCAGATAATTGATAATTTTGTCCTTGGGAAGTTTAACCCAAGTTCAGTGGAGAAGGTGTTTGGGCTAATTCCTTTAAAATTGGAGGGAAACAGTATTCATTATTCATCGATGATTGCATTCTGTCTTGTCTGAATTCTCTTTTTGGCACAATTCTTTGTTTGGGTTTTGTATTAGAGACTTTGCCAGAATTTAATCTTATTTGCATTAGAGAGCACCAGGCTTCATTGAGTCCAGTGCTGGAAAAAAAAGCCAAGGCCTATAAGAAACCAATGAGATATTTGTTTAATCCGCAACACTATAATGTGGTCTTGGCCTCAGCATTCGTTTGTGGTCTTATTATAAGGATCCATAGACTGCCTGTTAGCCATACCTAATTTTATGTGACTGGATTTGCACATCAACTTCTCACACACCGGTGTTCGCCCTTTAGTGAAATAGCTGTCTTTTGTAGGTAATGGAAAAATTAAACCTCTCTTCCTTCATCAGCCTAACTGATTGGTCAAGAAATGGAGTGCCCGAAATTCCATTTGCTAAGTCGATAAGGCGGCACGGGATAAGAATGACAGCCGGTACGGCTACGGTGATCGTTTGTTCCAGGGCTGCCCAAAAACACCTTTTAAGGCTCGCCATAACAAGAAGCGCCAAGGAATGTAAATGTCATTGATCGGGAACCTCGTTAATGCAACTCATTATTGAGTTAATGAGGCCTAGTTTGGTTGAACCAAGAGAGGGAGAGAGAGAGAGAGACAGAAAGAGAGGGAGAGAGAGAGAGGTGGGAGACAGGAGCTTCATTAACTGTCTGAGACTCGCGGTGTGGGAAAGACGGCGTTCACAGAGCATAACCTTTACCGCTCATTCTTACTCTAACAGGAGAAAAACGGGCGCAGCACAATTCTTTCCAGCCTCTGCTTTTTTTAGGGGGGTGGGGGGTACCCTTCATAGTTTCCTTTAGTGCTGCATCGAACTCTAATATCAAACATTTAAGCCATCATCCTGAATGGACAGACACAATGGTTATGAAGGAGTATTTAATGTTAGTGTTCATTTGTGAAGCCCTCCTTGTAATTCAATCAAAACCGCCAAAACATTGTGAGGAAAAGCGCTATTCATGTTAACAATAAAAATCCATCCCAGAATAATCCTACCTTATATATGGTAACATATTTTCTTTAAAAAAAAAAACATATTCATATTTATAATAACATTAGGTTATACTGACATATACTGATGAGATACACACCAGAAGTGATCTGGTGGTCCTCGTTAAAAAGAATTATTGCTGTCACAAACTATCCAAACACAGAGACTTTCTTTGAAGGACAAGCGAGAAAAAGGCTCTCAAATGAATCTTGGCCGCTGAAAGACTACCACCTTGAGCATGACATGCATTACAAATGAGCGCACAAGCATTTTCAGGTTGGGAAATATCTGCTGCTAAAACAACAGCCAGAATTTCACACCCAGCTATGCGTAGGTGCCCAGTGGACATGTTTCCCCTGTTTTCTGCAGAGAGACGTTGCAAAGAAATTCACGGCCTGTGGATTCCAAGCTTTGAGATCCAGTTTTAAGAAGAAAATACATATAGTTGTTCTCCTGATAAGTTGTTTTATATGTGATTAGGCAACACAGCGTTATATAAAGTATGGAGACAGACCGTTCTCATAGGTATATAGTGAATCAGGGGAGCACGCTGTTAAGTAGCATATAGCTGTTTCTGTAGTGTTACTGTCTATTCTATTCTAGTAATTGTTATTTGCACTCAATGTTGTTTTCTTTAACAGTAGTAGCGGTGGGTGTGCTACAAATACATAAACATAGTTTAACCCTCATATTATGTTGACAGTTTTTAATTATTTTTATGTTTGGGGTTAAAATGGCCCTAAAAGTTTAAACTGACACAAAGTTATTATAATAGAACATTTTTGACACTTTCTGTTTTACCTATTGTGTGTCTCCTAATTTACTACCCTTGTATCTCTAAAGATAAAAAAATCGATGTTGAAACATCTCATTTTAGAGCCTGAGGTAAGTGAACGATTGTGAAGTTTAAAACACGTGTGGAAAAGTGCCACCAGAATCACCTACAAAATATTTTAAAAAGTTTATTTTACAAATGACCCCACACACCACCTTTGTATACAGAGTTGGTACAGGTACTTAGCATGGTCCAAAACATAGCATCACGTTTATTGCGTGTTATAATCCCAACAAATTTGAAAAAGTCATATAAAAAATAATGTTAACTAGTTTTTAAGAGATGTCAAACATTGCATTGGGTCAAATTGACCCTGAACATAACATGAGGGTTAATTACAAGTTTCACACAATGAAGGTTATTCAATGTACTGAAACTGTGTTGATGTAAAACAAATGCTCAAATTTGTACTCCCTCCAATTCCGTAATCTTTACAGTATGAAGGTGAATGTAATCATTCTGTTTCTATCACACATTGTGACATACGTAAAACATCTATTCCAAATATTTTTACTGCCAACTAAATATTTATAGCATGGGCTCCCCATACATTTTTCCATTGGCACTGTATATTTTGTCGGTACAGTGACATGAGAATCATCATCGGAATATATGCCAAATAAATTCTTTGAAATTATGAATAAATTATGAACAAATTATGAATAAATTATGAATAAATTATGAATAAATTATGAATAAATTATGAATAAATTATGAACAATAATAATAATAACAATAATAATAAACATTTGTATATGGCACATTTCTTTTCTGTATTTTTATTGTTTTTATCCATTGCTGACAAGTAGTACAGGCTGTACTATGTGTGGGATCACTATCAATAAATAACTGCCTGTGGACCCTGGAGATCCCAGCCAATGGAAACTCTTACTGGAGTCATATCTTGGCCCAGATGTGTCTTTCAGATCAGTGCGTTCTCTCAGCATGTGAGCGAGTTTTGGGGAGAAGCTGCTGCAAGAAATGCGTTTTAAACCCATTCATTTAACCTGGCGGTCGCCATGGGCACTACTTGGGGCTCTTCAAAGAACCCTGAAACTCAGAGAAAATGTCTGCTTGGAAAGATCTATCCAGAGGCGGAAAGTCCAGGGGTCAGAAAGTAAAAGTCCTGCCATGTGTTTCTTCCACCCATGAACTCAGCCAGCTGATTTCACTAATTAGCTCTACCTCCTGGCTGAAGAATTGCGCTGATTAGCAAATCCAGGTGATAGGAACAAAATACTGGGGAGGATCTTTACTTTCTGAACCTGGATTTTCAACCCTGTGTCAAGCACATATAAAACAGCTGTGTAAAGGCCTACCTGGTGTTTTGTGGGTCTATGTAAGTGAACGGCTTTGCAGAGTTCCTGCTCTATCACATCTTTAACTGCTTTAAGGAACTTTGAGAAGATTATTGTTGTTCCATGATATTTTCAACAATAACAGTGAGGTGAAGTAATGATAGTTCTTTAGGTGCTTAAAAAGCTGGGATTCATATATTTAAAAAAATACTCTACATGCTAAACACAAGCAGCAAGAAAGCAGTTATTTATAAAAGTTCACATTTGCATCTTGAGGTAGAATGCAATGTGACAGCAAAAATGAAGTCAACTGTTACATTGAACAGTGCCTGGCCAAAAAAAAAGTCGCCGTTGCACCCGTCATGCATAGTGCCCACTGTACAAGCCTCTGGAGGCAGTGTTATGATCTGGAGTTGCTTCAATTGGTCAGGTCTGGGCTCAGCAACATTTATGCAGCAATAAAATGAAGTCAGCTGAGTACCTGAATGTACTGAATGACCACATTATCCCATCAATGACAACAATGCCAAGATTCATCGGGCTCAAATTGTGAAAGAGTGGTTCAGGGAGCATGAGGAATCATTTTCACACATGAATTGGCCACCAGAGTTCTGACCTTAACTCTATTGAAAGTCTTTGGGATGTGCTGGAAAAGACTTTACGGAGTGGTTCAACTCTCCCGTCGTCAATACAAGATCTCCGTCCAAAAATGAATGCACGGAAATAAATGTTGTGACGTTGCATAAGGTTGTCGAAACAATGCCACGACGAATGCGTGCCGTAATCAAAGCTAAAGGCGGTCCAAAAAGTGTGCAACTTTTTCTTTGGCCAGGCAGTGTATTTTGTGCAGGGGCAATGTGACACGTTTAAGCTACCTCAGCATTTGCTTGCTGATGCCAGCGTTTTACCCTCTGGGTATTGTAAGAATGTGATAGTTAGCCACATTAGCTAAAGCCATAGATCAGTGTTTGGCTGAAAATGATTCTGCTCATGTTTGCCAACTCTCTCTCTCTCTCTCTCTCTCTCTCTCTCACACACACACACACAGACATGGTCAGACATTCTGCTCATGTTTGCAAACTCTCTCTCTCTCTCTCTCTCTCTCTCTCTCTCTCTCTCTCTCTCTCTCTCTCTCTCACACACACACACACACACAGACACACACACAGACATGGTCAGACATTGACACCGGTGTTAGAATATAAGCGGCCTTTCTCTCGCTGTCAGAGAACAAGCGACCACCCGCTGGGTTAAAAAAGGGCAGGGGGAGAAGGCCGCTCAATCGCCGTCAATTAATTTCCCCAGCGCGTCGGGGAGGCGTTTGATCAGAACACCCGTATTGATTTATTATTCTGTTCTCTTTCTCTTTTTCCAGGCGATCTTGGAAGACTAGGAGCCATGCCTCTTTTCTTTAGTTTTTAGCCCGTGGCATCAGGAAATCATTAGGCTTTGCGGCGGCGAGATAGCGGGCCTATTGTCTCCGCATGAAAGCGGCAGCGCTAGGAGCTAGCGCGGCGAACACACGGCCCGGCCCGGGGAGGGACATCCAAACAAACGTATTCATAAATAGCCCCCCCCCCCACACACACACCCATATGCCTCTCCCCAGCTCTTATCTCATGCAAATGTCTCTGCAGTAATGAGAGCGGAAAGGGGGCCGCATGATGACCACTGGCTTGTACGATCATGGGCTCCTGGCACGAAATGATTAGGAGGTGAGCGCAGTATTATTAGGGACCTTCTCCTTTTGTGTCTTGCGTAATGAATATTAAGGTATTTGGAGCATTTTAAGGATTTAACACCACGCTAATCCCTTAATCCTTAGAAAAACCAATTTTGTACACGTGAAAAGGGGGTAATTTAGCCTCTCCTCATTAATTTTCTGCCTTGAGGATGCAGTGATGGCAGAGATTAGATTCATTAAAGGCCTATATTGTCTGCGCGGAGCCTGCCGTGTCATGGATACCAAGTCATTACACAGGGGTTGAGCCCCCCCCCCTCTTCGTTCAGGTTAACACCGTGGGGTTATCTCCCACCGTGCTGCCTCCCCTCACCCCCAAAACCCCCCTCTCCACCCCACCCCAACCCCACCCCATCCCTGCAGCTCCAGTCAACACAATTTAGAGCCGTTTAACCCTTAACAACTGTCCTGAAACGATGACAAAGCTGAGCAAAAGCCCCTCTGACACTGTGCTCTTTGCATCCTTCACATTGCATTTGGCTTTGCCATTACGTACATGTCTATATGCAATCACCAGGCTAGTGCTTAGTGCTAAAGAGCCACACGCCTGAAAGAAAATATAAATACGAGTCAATACATAGAATAAAATACATAATACATTATTTTAGCTGTCAAGTGTCATTTATGTGGCAAATTCAAAATACAAATTGTATTTTATCGTGTTTATATATATACAGTATTTGCTTATTTTGTGTAGTATAGTATACGTGTGTGTTTTGTAATGGTTAAGTAATCAAAATCACAGTGATGGTGATGGTTTATTTTTTGTTTAATACTTTAATTTTCCTTTGCTATTATTATTACAAGAATACAAGTTTCTCTGTTATTTTAGTGTGCAATTATGATGGATAAAAATAAGCAATACATTTACGATAGATATATTGTTTGTCAGAATTTTTTTTAAATGAATGGACAGAGAAAAACAAGCCTTGGGGGTCTAACCCCCCAGCATAACTAGAAGCTTGTTTAAGACACTGTACACTTATGCTATTGTAATCATCCATGCTGTGGTCTAGAGGAAGTCAAAAGCTCATGGCTGCAACATTAACAGCATTCATGGTTATTTATGTGTTATGAAACAGACTTCCTGTCATTTCTGAGATGTTCCCTTTTTTAATTAATCGCATAAAGACCCTCCCCCCCCCCCCCCCCCCCCCCTTCAGCCCCTTCCCTCACTAAAAAAATAATAATGGTAATAAAACTGTATTTATTACTTTTTTCACTGTATTCACGTCAGGAGAGGCCCTCACCCAGGCAGCTTACAGCAATACATACATACATGGATACAAATCAAACTGAAATTAATCTAATCACAACTGCACTAGTCTCAATTATGTGTGATGATGCACAGTTGTGCAGTGTATAATGCAACTGAAAATAATGCAGGAATATACAGCATACTGTAAAACCCTGGACACCCACTCAGCCAATAGCCATGGACTCCCTTGCTCTTTGTATCAGGGAGGTCTCCATGAATGAAGGGCTTGACTATGGGTCCTTTAAACTAATGCAATTATTCACTCCGACAGAGTGTGCAGCTCCCCCAAAGTAACGGCAGTGTCACCTCTTCACCACTAGATGGCAGTAAATGGGCCAATAAGGAGATCGGCCCTTGTAATCACAGCCAGCGATGTCTGGTCTGGTGCTGCTCTTGTTCAGGACAACAAACTCCGGACACCTGAAAGATGGATTAGCGAGCAAAGAGTTCTGTTATGAAGAAAAGGCAGAATTAATTCTCATGTAGATTTGAGCAGTTGGAACTCTCTTTGTGTGTGTGTGTGTGTGTGTGTGTGTGTGTGTGTGTGTGTGTGTGTGTGTGTGTGTGTGTGTGTGTTTGTGTGTGTGTGTGTGTGAGTGTGTGTGTGTGTGTGTGTGTGTGTGTGTGTGTGTGTGTGTGTTTGTGTGTGGGGGGAGGGGAGTGATAATTTTGTCGAGCCACAGACACTTCTGACAAGCTTTGACTAAAAGGTCAGAATCTGAGACGCTATGGTTACGAGCAGAACACAGCTGTCAGTGACCTGCACCCACACTGTCAGTGCTGTTATTCACAGCCACGGAAAACGCCGGAGACAACAATCACCAAAAATAAACTCCCTTCGATGCAAAGCACCCTCCTGCCTACTACAAAAGGAAATAGAAACCTATTTTAACTTCTGAATCAAAACTGCACACATGGTACAGGGCAATTCAGCACCCCGGATTGGGTTCATTTGAAAATGGCCAAAGGTTATTTCCTGTAAAATTGTCAAAACTCAACTAAAAAAGATAACGACCTGTTCAAGGATAACAGCACAGCTAACCTTTACTATATATCCTGTTCAGAGTACAGCCTAAGATTCTTTACACAAAAAACGAACACAGAAACGGACCCACACAGAGTAGACTTTAGTCCATACTAAACTATGACAGATATATCATGCAACATGCATTTCTGAAGTATATGCTTCTGAACAGTTACCCTGCTATTTATTATTTCTGGGAAGCCCCACTGCCTTAGTTGCACTAATCAGGGGCATTAAGTTCCAGGCAGTTGGGGATCTTGCAGAGCCTGGCCGGACTTACTTTTAAATCTCATGGTTCAGGAAATGTTGTCGAGCCATGCCAACAGGCCTGCGTCGTGGCATCGCCACATCATTGGGAGCATTCCCCAGTGACGCACTGCGTGTAAAACCTCAGCTTTATACAGAGCACGGGGCGACAGGCTTTGGGAACGGTAATAATCATGTCTGGAGCTTTACCCTAAACAAAAACAACATGCAGACGAAAATGGACACAACGGCACGGGGAATGTATTTCTGACGCACGGATCGGGTTGCTTCTGAGAACACAGCAGAAACCCGTGAGACACGAATGCTTTGGGAATGGAAGATGGTCAGAAAGTAGGCCTCTGGTTCTTTCAAATCAGTCTGCCAGCAGGGTGTCTCCTCAACTGGACAGAACCTCCCATATTCCTGGGAGGGAAGAATTAGTGGACAGTTGGACCGATGAATCATGGGAGGGTAAGCATCGATTCAAACTGGAAAACTAACTCAGTGTTCCCGTCAACAGAGACAACCCTCAAAACTTTGTAAGTGGTTGTAAACCTTCATTTATGTTAGCAAGCAATACATTTGCCACTGGTAATTGAGATCTAAGAAGAACGTTGGTTAATTTATGTCTATGCCGTTATTCTTAACGATACATTGTTTCTTCAGTGTCACTGATTTGGCCTCTTTCAAACTAGATGATTTTGTTCTCTCCCTTGTCTATATCACACATTGTTGACCTTCCCATATTCTGTATTATCTGCTAGTAGGCATTCCCTGTTATCTAATTATGGAAAGTGTTTGTGTTTTGCATCAGTGATAATAAGGATCTTGATAATGCGTAATTAATCTGCTACTACTGGTTTCATACCTGCGTGTGTCTTTAACTGAGACTTACAGCTCTGAGGTTCTGCTGTACTGTGTATGACAGTTGGTTCTGCGGTACTGTGTATGGCAGTTGGTTCTGCTGTACTGTGTATGACAGTTGGTTCTGCTGTACTGTGTATGACAGTTGGTTCTGCTGTACTGTGTATGACAGTTGGTTCTGCTGTACTGTGTATGACAGTTGGTTCTGCTGTACTATGTATGACAGTTGGTTCTGCTGTACTATGTATGACAGTTGGTTCTGCTGTACTGTGTATGACAGTTGGTTCTGCTGTACTATGTATGACAGTTGGTTCTGCTGTACTATGTATGACAGTTGGTTCTGCTGTACTGTGTATGACAGTTGGTTCTGCTGTACTGTGTATGACAGTTGGTTCTGCTGTACTATGTATGACAGTTGGTTCTGCTGTACTATGTATGACAGTTGGTTCTGCTGTACTATGTATGACAGTTGGTTCTGCTGTACTATGTATGACAGTTGGTTCTGCTGTACTGTGTATGACAGTTGGTTCTGCTGTACTGTGTATGACAGTTGGTTCTGCTGTACTGTGTATGACAGTTGGTTCTGCTGTACTATGTATGACAGTTGGTTCTGCTGTACTATGTATGACAGTTGGTTCTGCTGTACTGTGTATGACAGTTGGTTCTGCTGTACTGCGTATGACAGTTGGTTCTGCTGTACTATGTATGACAGTTGGTTCTGCTGTACTATGTATGACAGTTGGTTCTGCTGTACTGTGTATGACAGTTGGTTCTGCTGTACTGTGTATGACAGTTGGTTCTGATGTACTGTGTATGACACAGTTTTTGCTGTACTGTGTCTGACAGTGAGTGCAAATGTGGGACATACTGTACAGCAATATGGTAACATTACACAGTACATTTTACAAAAGTAGCTCCTTCTAATTTTATGATGCTTTAATGAGCTTCTCTGTAGTTAGCATTAAGGCCGTATTATGGACCGGGCAACCGGGGAACATTCCCTGGGGCCCATGGAGGTTGTTGTGAGGGGCCCGAAATTTTCAAAGTATCAAATCTGCCCAGATCGGGGGGCCCCTAGCTGCAGTCTCTACTATGAAGGTCCCGAGCCGTGGACCACAGTCTCTACTATGAGGACCCCTAGCCATGGATCACAATTTTTACTATGAGGGCCCCTAGCCACGGACCACAATCTTTACTATCACGGACCACAATCTTTACTATGAGGGCCCCTAGCCACGGACCACAGTCTCTACTATGAGGGCCCCTAGCCACGGACCACGGTTTTTACTATGAGGGTCCCTAGGCAGGGACCACCACAGTCTCTAATATGAGGGCCCCTAGCCACGGACCGCAGTTTCTACTGGGGCCCGTGGTGGTAGATCCAGCCATGGTTAGCAATACTCTTATTATTAAGTTATTATTAAGCTCAGAATAAGCCAAATTGATGTATAATATAATGTAATGTAGTTCTATGGTAGTGCTGTGTAATGTGAAATGCACATCAGGGGCTTGGTTTACAAAAACCTTTACTGTGTGCAAAACTTTTTAGCACACGCAAAACCAACAACATGACCAACGATTGGTCATGGTATTTTTTTTTTGCACCAATCATCGGTTGTATTATTAGTTTTGCATGTGCTAAAAGGTCTTAGTAAATCAGGCCTTTTGTGTATTTCCAATTACATAAACACAGTTTAAAGCATAACACTCGCTTATGGGTGAAAGGATCTCACGGATAATCTGTGGCACTAAAGGCCCGGCCAAGACCTTATCTGGGATAGCATAGAAGCACACCAAGGCAGGTGTCAAACAGTAGCGCTAATTCAGCAGGGTAGGTGGGGGGGGGGTGGTATTCTGAGAGCAGAAATGAAGCGGGGGTGGGGGTTATCTCACACCCCTGATGATGAGCACCCCAGCCAAGGGGCCCAGACACAAAGGTGAGATTTTTTTGTTTTTCCGATGGGGTGAGCGGGTTGCGGGGGGTGGGAGGTGAGGGGGTTGTTGTTGAATGGAAGGCAGGTCGCCCCCTCTCTCTCCAGGGAGACAGGGCCTTTAAACGCGGGGATTCAGTCAGCCTCTTTAAAGGTGAGTAGCGACATAATTAAAAAGATAAACCCGATGAACGCGGCGGAGAGATAAGGCTTTAATGAGACCGAGTCGTGAGACAGAGGAGGCAGGGAAATTGCACCCGGGGCCCCCGTCGGTTATTGGCTTTAAGTCCGTGCTCCAGAGAGGGGCCCCAACGGCAGCCGATCTGATCTCAGCCTCTCACCCGCCGCGAGGGGAAGCACCTTTTATTTTCATCTGAGTACAACATCCTCCGCTCTCCAAGGTGTCAGCGTTTATCTGTTCTTCACCAGACAAAAGCCCACGGCAGACTCTCGTCCCGGCGCTCAGGCAGCATCCGAGGCCCACGCCAGTAATAGGTTTATTATTAGCGGTTAGCCATAGCGCCACGACAGTATTAGCAACAGCAAATGATGGATACGCCCAAAAAACATACTAAAAAAGGTTAGAAATGAGACGATCAATCAAACGGCGCATTACCGGTGGCGTGCATTAGTTTGCACATTAATCCCGTGGCATTGTTGCCGTCTCATCGTAAACGTAATGGATTTGTGCACTCTCACAGAAAATGGCTTTTAAACTACATGCAATTAGGAAAGAGTTGAGAATCATACCCATATCAACATAATGGGAAATGGCCACTGATTTTAAATGAATCCGTTGGAGACGGGGAAAGACTGTGGAGAAACTTTTCAACTCTGATTTATTGTGACCAAAGAGGCCATTAATCAAGCAATGAGGAGAATATTATTATATTGATTTTAATTTATTTTTTAATGCCTTAGCTAAATTTTGCCAGAACTGATCATTTTCCCGGCTCTGTCGCTAGGATCTGTGGTGGAGACGACAACGCTCCTGCTTAGACGAGATGGAGTCATATTTTCGAGGCGCCATATGTTTGAACTTGAGGTTTAAATAGTGAAGACGTTTTGAATAGCCTATAATGTTTCATGACTACCACTGAAAGAAGTCCTCTTATAAATGCTCATAATTGAGGGATAGCCACAGTGGATTCCAAATCTGGCACAAGGAAAAATTCCTTTTCACAGAAATTATTTTTTCAGGTAAAACGGCGCCTTCCTTTCTAGCCTGCATGCCTATTCGGTTGAGGGACAACTTTTGTAAAATGGCTGCACTCAATTGAAGAGCTGCTTTTCCGGGTAAAAACTCCCCTTCTTTTGTCAATAGTGAGTTTTAGAGATGGCTGTCTTCCTATCAATGGTGGAAAGGGTGCTTCATTTTAGCTGCCGTGTTAGGCCTTTATGGCTCAGGGGCTCCGTCCGCTCGCTGGAGTGGGCTGGAGAGAGAGAGGGAGAGAGGGAGAGAGCGAGAGTGAGAAAGTGATAGAGAGAATGTGAGTGAGACGGGGAGGAAGAAAGAATGTGTGCGAGAGAGAGGGAGAGAGAATGTGAAAAACACAGAGAGGGAGAGAGAATGTGAAAAAAGATTCAAAAATGCGTACAAAAATATGAACAAATTGACTGTGACATAAACCATTGACTTTCCATGGGCTTCTTAGCCAGAGACTGTGCAGTTGAGAGCAGGGGGACCCTTATGTGGTCATTACGTCCGGGCCGGATCCGGTTCATCCACTAAGCGCGTGAGATACGTGAGAGTGACGTGCAGTAACTAGGAAGCGCTGCAAACTATTCTGGATTGGTCCACTAAATATAAAAATTTTGTCCAAATTACAATAACTTAACAAATCGCCACATGGGGAGACATCAGATGGAAAAAAAAGCACATATTGCAACTACATGTTGTCATGGAAAAAATTTATTGACTTTGCATTTGGTACCATTGACTTGCATTGAAAAATGGCCTGAAAGACCTATACTGGAGCCAACTGCACTGGCGCCAGAGAGAAACGCTCTCAACAAGACCAGGAAGTGAGCTTCAACAACAAAACCCGGATCTTTTTGGAAACTTGCTTAAGTCGCAAGTTTTGCCTGACCATATAACAAGTTCACCAGCACTGCCCTGTAGCGCTGCTGGAACCTGTACCTTGGTCCACAGACAAACTCACACACAGAAATGATCACCCACAGTTTTCAATAAACATGACATTTGTCTCAACCTCTCACATGACAAAAAAAAGTGTGGCACTGTTTTTTGGCATGCACAAAAAGGCACGCGCTTGCTGAGGTAGCTCGATCGTGTCACTTTGCCCCAACACAAAATTAAGCTCTACTTACAACGTAACAGTTGACTTCATTTTTTCTGCCACATGTACAGAATTATACAGAGGCAGAGAGAACGGGAGAGAGACGTGTCCATCAGACACAAGAGCAACCGAGGCTCTGAGTAAACCGTTAGCCCAAGCCCACTGAAGCCCAGTAGCCTGGCCGACCCTGACCGCACACCTGAGCGGAAGGTGAGGGAAGCCACGCAGCCTGACCCTGACTGAACGCACACGCACACACTCAGGCGAAGGAAAGCTTCCGGAATAAAGGTGCGTGCCACGGTGGCGGCGGCGGCGGCTCTGCTTGACCTGAGATGAATGAGAGGCGGCAGTGCGGCACTGGTGACCTAGATGTGCTGCAGGTGGATTTCTAGCACTGTACCACTGCATCAGAGCACAGCACACAAGACTAAAACCATCCGGCTAACCTGGAGCAATCCTCTGCATCAATACAGAGCCTCATTTTATACATTTTAATTAGTCTTAATTCATTATTTTTATTATTTTATTTACTCAAGAGACGGCACTATAACACAGGTTATGTTTTATCCATATATTATGTACTGCTCACTTTGGAAGTTTTGGTCCATAAGGCCAGGTCCAGAACCGCCCCATCACACTGTTACTTTCTGGCATACAGATATAATCAGAGCAGTAGCTGAAAGCTTGTAAATGAAAGCCGGTGAGTAACGGTAGCTTGAATTACACTTGTTTCCCTGTGTTTCTGTATCCCAGAGAACTAGCCTTTTGTGCCACTGGAAGTGTGTCTGGCCTCTTTAACACCACAGTTAAAACAAAGAAAACTGCCTGAATGTGACAAGGGAAATGTTCATAAAACCAGCACCTTACCCAAAGCCTAAAAATAAATAAACAATAATAAACGACAAGTAGAAATAACAGGACTTGTCCGGCTGCTAGCTCTGCCAATGGCACCGGTATGAAAGTGCTCTCCAGCTTGGTCTATAAAAAAATAAAAATAATTTTTTTTTGAAAAAAAGGCGTAATCTCTTGTTTCCGGAGAGCGTCGTTGTGTGACTCCCTCCGGCTGACGGCTCCTGACTGACGGCCCGCTCATCCCTGCGACTCGCGGCTGCGCATGGAGGGTTAAAGTCATGAACATGCGGCGTGCTGATGTCTCCTGTGTAAAGCTTTCACTTTGACACCCCCCAATTACCGCGCAACACAAAGAGCCCGGCTCCCAACGTCTGTGCCATGTGGCGTTTTCCGCTGCGCCGAAGCGCGCATCTGCGCCGGCCCCCGAACACGTGCGGAGGGGTGTACCTGACGAGGAAGATCTCTGAAGTCCGCCGCCGCGCCGTACCAGTCTATTTTCTCCTGGTGCTTCCGACCGCCAACGGGAGAGGAGTCACTGCGCATTAGTCAGTACCCTTTCCCTGAGCCTCTGGTCACAGCTCACACAATGCCTTTATGGTTAGCATTGTATTTGAATTTGACCTTTTAATGCCTTTAAGCAGCTCTGAATAGCAGCCATAACCCACAGAATACAAATGCACAAATCTTATGATGAGTTTATAACAACTGACATAAACATACAAAGCATTATGACATTATGACACTAGTGACATAATATCACATGACCTACGTATATCCTGGGAAGACCAGTTGCTATACGCCTTTTGTGTGTATTCTTAAGGCACGTCATGTCGCGTTTATTAAGGTGTGTCGAATACTACATGAGACGCATTTCAGTTAAAGCGCTACCATATATTTAAAAAATATTTAACTGTATCTATACCCTTTGCTACAACTAGCTCATGTGCTAGCCGAATGTGACACCACTGGCGGAGCTAACGATGGCGGAGAGGAGGTTGTGCACCATGTGGAGAGTCTTTGCTGTGTGGTAGCAAGCAGACGCTCAGTGGCGGGAAGCGCACGGCGGGTGGGTGACACGGCTCCTTTGTGAGATGGGACATCCCATTTTGGCTCCCCTTCGTTTTTCGTTCTTTTCCCCTCACCCTCTCCGCAGACCCCCTTGTTGTCTGTTTTGGTAAACGTCATCGACAGACACTTCTCCTTGCCGTGACCCCTGCCCCCCCCACCCCTTTCAGCCCAACTCTAAAACACACTTCAAGTGCTACTGAGGGAAACTGCGTCTCTTTGTCCCAACAGCAAGCGAGCGAGACGCCTACCGCTCTGAGATTCAACGCGTGTAGAGGGCCGCTAGGCCGGACGAGGTTTTACAGTCACGGCAAACGCCCTCAGATCCGGAGATGCGCAAGTGCCGACCAGGGCCCGGACTCCTGTTTATTTCATTCTTAATAAAAGGGTGTCGGGTTTCTAAGACGAGAAAAGCAATCGACTTTCACAGGAAAGGCGGCTAAGCCTGCTAAATTTCGCCTCCGCATCTCCGGCACGGCGCGTCGCGCCCCTGCAAACTATCACCCGCTGGCAGACTGACAGGCCTCTCAGTCTCTCCCTCTCTCTCTCTCTCTCTCTCCCCTAATCCAGACGGAAACGGGCACCTCTGTTATTGCATTATCAGACTCCACCATCAACGCTAATCCGGCTTAGTCCGCTTAATGATGCCACTTGTGGCGCCGAGAACGCAGCGGAGGAGTCTATAAACTGCTTCCATTAAAATGCAAATCCGTCCCGCCGAGGAAAGCGAAGGACACAAAAGTGGGAGAATTCGGCCGTACGCGCCGCATTAGCTTTCCCGCGGCAAGGCGCAGATACTCTTATAATAACTGATACGCTGATTATCATTCCGCCAGCACATTGCAGATGAAATAGACCCAGGCTGCCACAGAAGTCTTGAGAAGAAGAAGAAGAAAAAAAAAACAGCAACCCCATTTAATTCTGGAAGAGATTTATACATTTTTTTGTTGTTGTCAGGAAATGAACAAATGGTTATCAATGTAACGAAGGATATCTCCTATCTGGCTGCCAGGTTTTTCCTGCTGATATTATTTGCTCCATATAACACAGGAAATGAAATTTTTGTGTGCGATGCCTCTTTTTTTTTTTACCCTCTGCACCTTTCTTCTTTTCTTTTTTTTTTTACCCATATCTGGAAATCCCTTAACAAGACTGGCTTTCTCCCGCCTTGCGATACAGAATATCGTGCGAAACAATAATGCGCTTTGGACATATGAAGACAGAGTGCAATGCAATAGAGTAGTTTCAATTTACAGAATTATTTGCTGGAGCGAGCCTTTTTTTCTGAGCCGGGATTACTGTGGCATCGTCTCATCTTTATGATGTCAGTAAGACGTGAGACATGAGTGTTAATTAGAATGCCTTTATATTCAGTTCTCTCTCCAACAGGATATACGGCACTTCTCTCTAAGTGTGAAACTGACTTCCACAAGAAACGCCTGATAAGGGATATTTGCTCTTGGGTTCAGTATTCTCGGTTCACACTTTCTTAAGAAAGAAAAAGAAAATTCATATTTTGAGCAGTTCTTATATATGATACCTAATAATAAAAAAATTATACATGTATAGCCTAAAACAATAACAGCCAAAAAAGAACAAGGCAAGAACAAAGTGCTTTTGTGAGACTAACATCAAGCTTTCATTTAAATCATCCACTCCAAGCACAAGATCATAATTAAGAGGGCTTCTCATTCATTTTCGCTCCATTTTCTATGCAGATATATCTGTCAGTGAGAGAGAGTGTTGTGCATACTAACAGAGTACAAATTTAAACTCTAATTTGGACTGTCCAATCTCATTTTGCTCTAGTCTTTTCTTAACTTGTACCGAATGCTCATTCAGCTCATCTCCAAATACACCTTTTCTCCAATACATACCTTATGATGGCCAGTAACTCTGGATGACCCCTGACCTCGTCAGAGAATGAGCTAGAGGCAACCAATCAGGAGTGCACACTGCCAATGCCCACCACTGCCCTGTGATTTTGGTTTATGGTGTTCAGACAAAAGAATAGGCTGGACTTTAGGATACTAAGTTCAGCAAACATCTCATTGCTACACTTTTGGAGTACTGTGCAGTATATATCTAGCTTTGACGTCTTTACATCAGACCTTTGATGGCAGTCTGTGTTTTTTTTATTTTTGAACGCCTTGTACATCCTGGTGGAACTTTTGTGGGTGGACTCCAAGCCAAGCAAGTGTTTCTAGGCAATCTGTAACCTAGCTGACAAACTTAGAAAAGCTTTGGAAAAAAATTTGCTAATACATTCGGGAACTGCATGACCTTGATAAAAGTCACTCAAACCAACCTAATAACAGCCAATATATTTACAAATAAAGAAGATAACACAGAGATAATACATTTGTTGTTGTTGTTTTTGAATTCACTGTTAGAATATTGTTAGCCAGATAGGTAATATTTTACATTTTAGCTACCATCAGGCATCATATAGAGCTTGCTGGGTAACGGAGCTTTCGGTTGCTTAGGTTTAAGAAGTTTTTCTTTTATATTACTGGTATGAATTAACTACTATTGTCCTGAAACAAACAAAAAAATAATACCATCAATTGATAGATTTGTGCTGCTGTATGTTCAACCATGCAATTTTTTTACAGAAGCACGCACACACTCGCACACGCACGAACACACACACAGGCAAACCATTTAAAGTGCACCATGGGTTAATCTCTGAGGGTTACAATAACATAGGTTTATAATCACCAGTATTTGGTTGGGAACAAAATTCTGTGATAAATTTAAAAAATACTAAATTCTGAAACACATTTAAGAAGTTTAATTCATTTTGGAAAATCAAACCATTTTTATTGTGGATTAAATACCTTCGAAAAATGTGTCTCTCAGATTTGCAAAGGAAGGCATTAATTGAAATGTGCTTAGCACATGGTTCAGGTGAAAACTTCCCATAGATTTATTTTAAAAAACTGATAATGCACTTCATAAATTTTTATCTCAGATTAGAGTATTAACAATGGAGATAAGTACCAAGTATCCTTTCGTTTGTCTCCTTGCCATGTTTAAAGTGGCTTTGCCAAAGCCAGTGAGGGGGCGATACTGTAAATCTGATAAACATATTAAATCTCAAAACATTTCTTTTCTGACACCAGGATTCAATCAATATTTGTCCTTATCTCTGACACTGACAGAAATGTAAGTGTTCAGTTTTCTCCTTATAAACACAGTTTGGCAAGTCGCTGAACTGTATTTTTGAAGAGCAAAAATGGAAGTTTAATTGTTAGTCAAAGTTGAGGCATATGGTTGATTTACTCAAGAACTTTGCACATCACCCCACAGAGATGCATAAATAGTCCTGGTTCTTCGGGACACGTTTGAGGGTTTTCACATCGTTTTCTGTTGAGGGCGTTTGACGTTTGACAGGACATTCGCTCGCACTCGAGAGCGCCAGCAGCTTGCGTGGGCGTGGGCGTGGGGGGTGGAGCTGGGTGTAGAACTGGGTGTAGAACAGTCACTGTCTGATACAGCATTAACAGTGCACTGTACTTTTTTTTTTAAAACATTGGTTAGTCTTCAAGTAACCATGGTGCATGACAAACATACACATACTTGTGCATAACACAATTTAAACTGCACGTTGGGACAAATCCGGCATGTCTTCTTTTTATCAGGAGAATTTTTCAAGCATTGCAGCTACTGCACCGAAGTAGCCTACATAAAATATATTTGTGAAATATTTCTTTAAAACTGTAAATACCGTTATTGTCTGTAGCGTGATGCGGTTTTGTACTGTGTGCATGTACAGACCGGAAAAACTCAGACACATGCAGTAAGACGTAGGACTGCAGAGCACTAATTTACCCAGCAATTATTAAAAATGATATACTGCTGTCTAGTTGCTGCTGCGTAAATGAGAGTAAACACAATAATAATGGCCGTGATTATTATTGCTATTTAGCAGACATCCATATGCACACGGAGACAATTAGAATATAATAGTGAGAAATAATAATGAGAAAATTGAGAAATGGGTCCTCGGAAGGCCTGCATTTATAATTCAAAACTCCAACGGGCAGAATGCAAGGCATTTAATTAAAATGCCTGACGTGTGCATTGAAATACTTCTTTTTCCCCAATGTTCTCGGTGAATAAAGTCATGTCCCCCCCCCCCCCCCCCCCCACCCCTCCGATGCTCCAAGATACCAAGATACACTGTTTATGACTCATTCTAGAGTTCTTGCTGGATAATTGTTATTTTTAATTAAGCCAAAAAGAAAAAGGGAACCGAAAACCCCGGTTGAAACATCTCTTTCTTGTAGACAGTGTAAATGTCATATGAGCCCTCCTCTTCTCTATCTAAGGCAAACATATTTATAATAAGTCTACCCACATGTTAATTAATTCACCAGGGAGGCGGCGAATAGACACTTTATATTAATTCTGAAAGCTTTTCATTTGGTTGAAAATATATCTTTCCACTCGTTCTGCCTGCATGCAAATTATGAGCTTGCTGCCGTTTCGCAGTCGCCTCAGAGACAAATAAAATTATGGGATGCTGACAGAAGAGCCGCACACAGCACTGAAAATCCTCTTGGCTTAGCCCGGCGGATGTTTAGTGCTCAGCGCTAGGTTAGCGCCATGGCTACAGGCACACTGCTGGGAAGGGACAGGCCCACCCTGATGTGAGAAGTAAAAGGTTAAACTCAAGATCCCGGCGCTCAACACCGTGTCCGAATTCTCAAACACCGTAATGTGATTGATCTTGCTGGGGAAGATTCCCGCCTTCGATGAACACGGGGACTGGACTGTACATGTGATTTGTGGGGCTGTTGCTTCAGGATAAAAGCAGCAGCGTGGAGCAGTGAACACGAATGAACATTTTACAAAATCGAACCTTCTTTTTCCGAGGGTGAATATATTTTAACCTTTTTTATTTATTTAGTAACATGTTCAAACTAAATGTTTCCTTAACTTTCAGACATTCAGACTTCAGATTTTCAGACATTCAGACTTCTCTCAAAAAAAAAAAAAAATAGCTTGAAAAAATATACAATGGCAAATATGATATGAATGGGTCTTTGCTCAATTTTCTGTCCATTGCTTCTCAGAAATTAAAAAATGGCCACTGTTTCTCAGATATTTAAAAGTATATAGGCCTATGATTATAATGTAGCATAATATACATCTAAACACAAGTATCTGTTAGATTTTCCTTATGTTTTTCTAAGCTGTGTTCTTTGTTAAATTAATCCTGTTTTACAGATAATCTTATTAGATTAGATACTTATCTTTTTACACTATAAAAAACATTATTTCCCCTTTCTTACTCAACACCAAATTGTGAAATGATTCAAATGATGTGAATTGATTTGTCAGTCTTAATGGACTATTTTGTAACATCATTTTTAAAACTTACTGTTTGTAATTGACAGAAATTGTATATGCCATTAACAGATGTTAATCCCCTTTATTGCCTTGGCAGAGTATTCTGGCAACTTCAGACTTTGTGAAGTGAGAAGTTCCCATCTGCGCTCCTTGTGAACTTCTCTGAGCCGTCAGGGACCTGAGGGGACGGGGGAGATGACATCAGGTTAGACGCGACGCGTCCTGGATCAGAGGAACGTATCCATCCGCGAGATTTACTCTGTGAAATTCACCCAGAGCGCATCTTACGGCTTATCCTTTTTTACTTCTCTAAACAGAGACGTAATTTTAAAAACTGATTTTTTTGTGTGATTCATGCTTAAAGCAACAGCAAAAAGACCATTAAAAAGCTCAATGTCGACCAATATGCGCAAAAAGAGATTAATTAATTCTGTAAAATTGTCTATAGAACAAATTAAATGAAAACAAAATAAGGAGTGAACCACAGATTTGAGCGTGTGTGTGTGTGTGTGTGTGTGTGTGTGTGTGTGTGTGTGTATATTTATTTTGATCTCCGGAGATACCCTGTGCATACGATAAGTACACACTTCATCTTATTCTAAAATGTGGATCGGTTTTATGCTTTGCCTATCATTTTGAAACATAGAGGTAAATTGAAAGGGGTTTCATTTGCACTGATGTCTTTACACATTCTATATATTGAGAATATTGTGGCCTATTTGTATATTTTTACATTTTGAGTTATATGACATTGATGATATAAGAGAGCCCTTTTTCCATATTGAATTATTATTTTTCATTTCAGTTTGCTCAGGGCTCTATTACAACTGGACAGCAAAAAAAACAACATTTTTCAGAAAGTAAATCCTTACGCACAACCAGATTATTAGTCATTTAAATTACATTTAAATAAACTTAACCTTCAACTGGCTTGATTTAATTTCAATTGTAAATTACCATGTCGTATATTGATCCTCACACAGCAACTGACTAATCCCACAGCACTATTTGGATACTGTATTATTAATATTATAAAATCATCCAATTAAAATAATTTCTTTGTTAAAAGTAAAATAATTGTTTTAGAGGCGCAGACAGAGGAGAGGTACAGGCTGCTACAGGTCACTTATTTCAGAGGTCTGTTTTATCCCCATTTAGAAACAGTGATGTTTCAGCAAATCGAAAGTGTATCTCAGTGACAGTGCCTTGGGCTTTCTTGACAATTTAGCACTCTGCACAACAATTATAATTAATTTAGCATTTATGGCATTTTGAAAGGTTATCAATACGAGGAGTGCAACGGGAAACTGGCCCGCGTGCTAAACACTATTACAAAAGTTGCATCTTATACATAATCGGTTTTCTGTTCATTTGTGAATAATATACTATTTGAAATGTATTAAGATGAATGAGCTATTCTTCTTCTTATTTTTCTTATTACTATTATTATCATTATTACAATCAAGAATTTTAACACATATTAGAAAGAGAGCACGTCACAGACTTGCTGCGATTGTTTGAAACGGGTGAGTGAGCTCTGCCGCGAAAGACGAGGTTGCGTGCGTCTCTATAGCGCACAAAGTTATGCGCCAGACAAAGTGTAGAGGGGTGTGGAGCTGAGAGGAGGCGAGAAGAGAGGACAGAAAGAAGGGAATGAGAGAGAGAGGGAGAGAGAGGGAGAGAGAGGGAGGAGGTGTCTGGGGAACGCATCTGCTGTTGGTCATGGTGAATTGTGCCTCCCAACAGCCTCACACTCTTTGAAAACGCACAGGGGTGAGAGAGGCCTTGGCAACGTGCCACTCCTCCCTTCATTTTCATCTGCTACATTCATCATATCTCTGTCCCCCCCCCCCCCTCCACCCCCCCTCCACCACCACCACCCCTCAGCCTCCTTTTCTTCTCCTTTACCACCCTGTTCGCGAGCCCTCCGCTCTCAAAAGGTCCGTCTCGGCTCACGGAAGTAAATAAAACGACTCACGCGGGGTTAAACCATCGTTCGGTCCAACTGTCTTTGCAGGCCCTCACGAGCAGAACCCCCCCGCCCCCCCTCCCCCCCCACCTCCACCCCCTACGTGCTGGGGTCGACGTCATCAACTTTTTTCAGTTTTAACCCCCCCGCCCCCCCGGCCCTGTTCAGAGGTGGGAAGAGGCTTTTCGACTCCTCTCGCTCCCTTGAGGAGAGGATGACTCGTATCTCCCATGATCCTCCTCTTCCCCAACTCAGCTGAATGTTTCTGGTCTGCACATGAAAGTACTTTTATTTTCCTTATTTTAATTTTTGTATGAAACTTTATGTCACACTCAATATGTGCATTAAATAAAAGCATTCCCTCATTTAAAAAATAAATTGTACTTTACAAATTTTGTCCTTCTCGGACAGGATACAAGATCCGAACTTTATTTTGTCATCATTGTCTAATGTATATGCATGGTAGGAGCTATTTTAAATGTTCAGGGGGTAAGAAAAGGATACACGTATGAACCCCAGGGAAATACCTTCGGTGGATTACCAACCAACGTGAACCAATGTCCCTCACATTGCTGACATGTAAATGAATGGTTGGGCCAACCAAACACTTGCCCTTGGTTTCACTTGCCTATTGAACCAGCTGTCGCGTGTTTCAACAATCCATCCCCAGAATACGTCCACTTTTCATTAAATCAATTAGCACGTGAAATATGGCAAGCCTCCCTTGCTCCAGTCCCCACAAAAGGGTAAACTAATTTACTCCCTCACCCTGAACAACAAACATAAATTCACAGAGAAAGAGGCGCAGTTGTCGCACCGTTTTTATCTTGTTAGCAGGGCACTTCCAATACATTTTTAAATGGCTGTTTATTAATACCCACGTACAGTATCTGTTTACCTGAGACCAGCCGACAGATAGTTTACTGTGATGAACAATGACCTTTACATTGAATTTCACTCAGCGTTTCTTGCGGCTTCCTGTTTGGACTCCCTGATATAAATCCTGCCCAATTTCACACACTGTAAAAGCCCCAGCCCTTATTGAGAACCACAACCATAACGATCTATCGCCTGCTCATGGTCACACAGGGGATCTTTTTTTTATTTGTTCATGTCACCTCTCAATCAGATCTTTAGCACTGATGGAACAGCAAATAAATAAAATGCTTCAAGAGTGACCCCAACTCATAAAAACTCCATGTGACCCCAAGACTCTCATTGTTTTTTCTGTTATTGTTATTGTTCATATTTTATAGCATTTCAAATTGTATGATTCTCCGCTACCAGGACTTCATGGCCGGATCAAAGGCCTTTTTGAAGTTATTCTGACGCTATCTTTGGCTAGCTTTGTTGCCGGGGCACCATAACTGTTCCTGTTAAAGTTACACCCCTTTGTAACGTAGCGTTTCTACCATATTCAAAAGATACCGTAGCATTTCAGGGTGCTATAAGACATATCGATTGATTCTTTGATTCACTGATGGTACAAAAACGGACCAGGTGACCAAGTTTGCATCTGCAGATGCAACTTCCTCGTGAACGACATCTGGAGCGGGGCTGTGGGCATCCGCTGACCGTTTCACACAAACCGCCGGAACCCCACAGGGTGGCAACGGCTACCTTTACCTCAGCGAGCACAACCACCCTCACGCTTTTTCGGGCATGGCCAATGCGATGAGGCACAGATGGGACTGTGTGTTGGAAGGTGGCGTTCACCTGGCGGGCAGGTACACTGCTGCCCGCGTCTCTGATGAAGCCAGAAGAAACTATTTCACTGAGAGGTCACTGCCCAGACAATAACTTACACTTATGCATGGCTTCCTCACAGAATATTAGCGCATTACTGGAACTGGCCTGAGGACAATGGGAAGCTTGTTAGCGGAAGAAGGTATAGCCAAGAGAGTCCTCCACTTTAAAATATCCACAGACTGTGGCTGCCAGTATCCACCCAAAAGTTCCTGTTTAATTTGGAATGCCAATATTTTAATATTGCTTGTGTAGCCTACCTATAGTTGTCGTGATAATGTGAAATTATACAACATTTTAAAAGTGTTTGCCCTGAAGAAAGCTTGGGCTCTTTTTTAAAGTAGATTGCTATGCTTTTCAGTTACACGTTGAGGTAATTTATTTTGTTTGAGTGTTAAAACTGGATTTAAAAGTGTTAAAAATTCTTGTCACTCAAAATGTCGCATGTAATGTTAGAACAGCATCAGACGTGTCAGGCAAAGTGACAAAAACAAATTGAGTGTTCAGGGAAGAAAGGAAAAGTGCCGCTCACCATATAAGTGAATCGCAGTGCCTTCTGCCATTGGGGAAAAGACAGGAAATAATGTGACCTCAGTGCATGATGGGAAAGCAGCAGACCCGCATTGTGAAGGCGAAGAGGAATCAGCGATCAATCGCCGCTCCGTCATTTCGCGCATCGCTCCCTCCGCTCCCCGCCACCCCCCGCCCTCCTCAGAGCCGGCGACTGTACGGGCGGCAGGAAGTGGCGAGACAAAAGCGCGGCGTTTGCATGTTAAAAGAGACGTTTTCAGCGGTGAAGGTGTCTCTTTAGCGGGAGCTGGTCAACGGTTTTGTGACTGTGAGTGGGGGACAGGAGCCAGGGGCCAGGGTAGGGTTTGGGTGGGGGGGGGTGGATGATGTATCTGTCCGTAATTCGGCTTTGTGCTTCACCCCTTCACAACGGCTGGGTGAGGTGACCTGCCACTCTATCAGACTCTAATGGGACTCACAATGCCGTACCTTTACAACTGCCCTTTGTCACCCCCTCAGCCCCCCACCCAAACCCCACACCAAGCTTTTTAGCACTGCGTCCCTGGAGATCAAACGCTAGCACGGTTCATTTCGTCAGGACCTGCTGGAGGGTTGACATCGTGCAGTGCCTGAAACTGCCCTGGGTGATTAGAGGTATAGTTGTTTTGTAATATTTGTGTCCTAAACTGGTATCACGCTGGAAAACAGACATGTCCATGTCATAGAGTTCCCCCATAGGATTCTAAAAGCAAATGAATTATATACTTTTTTATAATACCAAAAAAAACTGTGCAGTAATGTACTTCAATATCGCAGGTATTTAAAGGTTAAGAAAACAAATAAATCACCCAATGTAAATGGCTTTATAAAGTTATGCATGCATACTGAAATATAGTATGACAATTAGAAGAAATATGTACATAGAATACATGCTTTGAATGATATGCCTGATGCCTGCAACATATTTATCATATCATTTAATCAAAGATATTTTAAAGTAAATTATATTAGTTTTTTTAAAAAGGTGTATAAATATAGAGAAAATAAATGCGTGCCCTATTAAATGTATTAGTTATGCTACTTCCAGAAAGCAGCACTTAAAACACAAAAACATATAATATATTTGACAACCCACATACAATATTTAAAATTAGTTTGATTTCAGAGTTCATAAATTGAAATGTGTATATTGTACCAGATTGCTCAAAGCATATTTAGCATTTAATATTCATAGAAATAGTTTACATGAATAACATTTACCACTGTAGATACTGTTAATGTTCTCATACGTGTGAGATGTTCTCATACGTGTGAACACGGAAAACAGCTTTACAAGGTTACAAATTCCGTAGTTTTGTTGAATCTGTACTTGGATGGATGTGTAAATGCGTGAGCACACATTAAAGACCCCATGTGTGTTTAATGCGTGGATGTGAAGCCTGAGTGTACTGTCTGCATGAAACTTTCCCCATATCTCCTCAATCTCTCTGATCCTCCATTCCCTCCCCAAGGAGCAGAGATCATCGCCGCCGTCTTTCCCAATATTGCTACTCTGTTGACGCCAAAAAGAGAGGTGTAGATAGATAGAGAGAGAGAGAAAGAGTGATAACAAACACAAATCAAACTTGAACCAGCTGCTTGACCCCCCCCTCTCCCATCCCGCTGCTCCAGGTCGCAACCCTCAGCGGTGCCCGCATTATTGCGCCGCGACTCGCGCCTCGGCCGCGCCATTGTCCGGCCGCGCCCCCTCGCCCCCCCTCGCCCCCCCCCCCCCCCACACACACACACACACACGCGCGCGTACGCGAGCTCTTTTTCCGCCACGGTGGACCTCACTCTTTCATTCCCTTCATGCCCTGTGACGGCGCTTTCGCTCACACTGACAGTTCTTTTTGGGAGGGGGGGGGAGAGGGCGTTTCAGTGTGGCGGGGGCTGAAGTGTCATCACATGCCCGGCTGCGGAGATGGCAGAGGAGGGCAGATGGCTTGCCGGGGGGTGGGGGGGGGCGAGGGGGTCGCCCCCCGGACAATGGCGCGGCCGAGGCGCTAGTCGCGGCGCAATAATGCGGGCGCCGCTGAGGGTTGCGACCTGGATACGGAGGCGGCATCGGTAACAGCTTGGAGGATCGGCGGGTGGGGCCGATAACGCTCGCTGCCAATGACAACGTCCCGCCTCGTAAATGTTGCCGCCGATCAGCGGCGGTAACGCAGAGCTCCTCCGCTCCCGCTCTTTCGTCTCCGCCATTCCGAGAAACCTCAGCGCAGGAAGGCATGTCAGACACACGTGCGTCACATGCACATAACATTTGTCTGACCCCTCCTCTGCATCCCCTCCCCACATGGAAACAAACCCCGTAAACATTTCTCCACAGCGGTGCAGTCTCAACATTTCCCTCTCTTTTCCCTCTTTAGCAAAGCCAGCTATTGTAGGAGGGAGGGAGCGCTCCAAGGTGAAGTATCCTCTTTCTGGACTGCAAGGGAAAGAGAGCAGGGACATTGCTTTCAACACCCCGCGGCTTAAAATAACAAGGTTTAGCTCCCAAAAACTGACAACCATTTGTGAGGAGAAACTAAATTAGTAGCCATTTAGATTTTGTTTACCCCGCCACCAACGACTAACCCCCCTCCCCCCCCACACACACACACAGACACACACACCAACTACTCCCACCTCACCCTCCCTTGAAGAATATGGTGACAAGATGTGACATCGAAGCACCTGTGACTATTTCAAGTGACTGCCATCAACGAGTCTCCTCGTGGGAGCGCAAAGCGTCGCAGCGAGTTCCATGTTTATTTTCGCATTTTGAAATGGAGATCACACGTCGATTGTGTTGTTTATTTTGGCCCAGGTTCTTGTGTTAGTGCACATGCATAGATGTCCTTGCAGCTAGCATAAAACATTACTGTGGCTATTTATAACACAGCAGTGAGGTTGTTTATGGTTGTGATTTGACAGGGGTTTTTTCCAACCCCAACCACAACTTTTCAGATAGGTTGTACATAAGTCCAGATCAAATGTGCACCTTTTCTCACGGACAAACATTTTAAGGGGCATTTCAGACAAAATCACGAGAACACAACATTTTCACAACATTCTGTAACCTATAAACAAATACATAAATAATAAACAAAATAAATAAATGCTATTTGGCTAGTAGGGCTGGTGCTGGCACTGTAATGGCCATCCAGGCTGTGATACTGGCGGAAATACCATAAGGATCAGTGCCACTAATGGATTTATTTCATAGGTCCCCATGGGATTATTAAAGCCCCACAGAGGTTAATGCAGTCCACAGAGCACCACGGAGGTTAATGCACAATGTCTTTCATTTGGCCGTTAATTTGTTAGTGATAAAAAATATTGGACATTAGAAGCCATGAAAAAAACTTGAACAATTACAATAAAAATAAATTAAATAAGACAGCTATATGAATCCTTTTCTGGTGTACTTGGTAATAGAATATCTTTGATAGAAGCCATTGAAATGATGTTGATGTCAACTCAGCTTAGAAAAGGGCCCTTGAATCTGTGCAGAAGACCAGCCTTGCTCACCATGTTGCCTTTGAGTCCAAGCGGAAGATCCATGGTTCTTTCAGCACCTTCCATTTTATCTGTCATTCAGACTGAATTCAAACTTCTCTGCTCAATGCAGATTTTCTGAATCCCGGAGCCTGTACCTTGCCTTAAAACAGGGCCGTGGGCATAAAGATAATCTATGATATGTTTTCTTTATTTTTTCCCTCCACAACACAGTTTAAGAAGCAAATGTGCTGTAAGATGTCTTTACTGTATCATGCCAGAAAATGCATTATGGAAATGCGTTTATGGTCTCATTTTTTTTTCCAGAAGCTATCAAAGCAGGATATTAAAAGATGGAAACTAGATCAATAGCCAATCAGATTATGAATGTCCGCACACGCGGTTGGCGCTCGCAGGCCAGCTCTCATTAGCTGAAGCGTTTTGCTTTCAGGGGAGGCACATTATAAAAGAGCGTGATAAAATTAGCCCTCTCGGTGTGAAAGGTTTGGCGTGGACGGATCAGGAGGGTTGGTCAATACCGTCCCACAAGCCAGCGTCGGCCCGCTAGGGGGGCGGAGAGCTGCCCTCGCGAGCCATTCACACCGTGACTGATGATGGCCTCCCGGGCCGCTCCGGCGACACCCGACGCCAGAAAACAAAGACCACTCGGGGACAGAACAAAAACATTCTAATTGTCCCGGCCGCCATTGGCAGAATGGGTCCGAACGGCATTCTGCGAATCGGTACTGTCCGTGGTTGGGGGGCTGCTGTCCGCAGGGGGTCAGAGCGGGACACTGGACTAATGAGACCATGATGGATGTGGGACTGTGTCATGGGGGGGGGGTACGCTGGTGGCCTCAAGTGGACAGAGAATCTCAGTAGATAGGTCCCCATTGTTGAGGCTCAGTGCCAACTCCAGCTCCTGCTGTTTCACTGCAGTGTGGCATCTAAAGCACTGCACATAAAAACCCTGTGAGTTAGGACAAATTCATAAATGAATAGTACCAACTAAATAAAAATGAGGAAACTATTAATTTATAATGAATAAATGCTAAGTTTGTATATGTCTTGTCTGGCATTGTTAGAATGCAATATTTTTCAAAACAATAAATGTCTTAATAAACACAGAACAACAAACTAATTGCAAATTATGTTTTATCTGGACATTTAGTAAAAAGATCCTCTTTGTTCACAACATTACCTGATTTACATGAGTAACATTTGTGAGCCAAACACAATACAGCCATTAAATAATAATTACATCGAACACAAACGTGATTACGTCCAACACAAAGGCGGTCTGAGCAATTTATTTTAGCCTCATTCATTCAAGAAATCATTCTTTTGCCTATTCAAAGTGCTATGAGTGTGGGCAATAAAAAAACAGAAACACTGACTCCAATAGAGACAGAAAGCGATGAGGTATTTTCAGATCAACTCGCTCTGAGAGAGAACACGTTACGAGGCAGATCCACGTTCTGAACCGTGCCAAACTGACAACGGGCCGCGGAGAACCTGTCGCCAGGGAAGAGGGTTTGCAAATAATCTTAATCTGGTCAGAACTCAACTTTGGGTTTGTTTGAAAGGCTTTGTATTGTATTGTCAGTAGTTTTAACAGCAAAATATTGGTGATGATTGTTATAATAATAATCATTTTCATAAATGTTAGCTGTGATTGGATGTTTCTATTATTATAACTGAAAAAGAGGTTTGGGCATTTCAGTTGGGGTACTTCCAGCTTTTTTAAACTATATAAAACAAATATGAAACTAACAAGGGAAACGCTACCATGCTGACTGAACTGCATTTATACTTGGAAAAAGAAACCCTGCTCCCGAGGCATTGGTGTGCAACACTTCTAAACTGCCATGCCCCCTCCGGCCACTAGAAGGTGCTCTTCCACAGATTATCCGCTCGACTACTCTGCCCAGCCCAGGAGCCAGGGCCGACCTAAAGCTCTGCTTCTAATTTGTAAAAGAAGCAGAAAGAATGCAATTTATAACTGTGAAAGCAGAGTACCACCAACAGAGCTGCCGCTCCTGAGGGTCCGCGCCCCTGCGCAATGTGGAAAAAACGCACTGCAAATAAATCATCCGTCTGGACGGGGGGGGGGGGGCCAAGACCCGTCGGGTGGATCTTCTCTCACAGCTGACCACTTGCTGTTTCCGGTTGGGCCTGTAACCAACGGGACTCACACACAGCACCAGTCCAACACACAGTCATTGCAGAGAGAGCTTTGATAGCTTTTAATTTGGGTATATTAGAGATATACAATTTTCAGGTGAACAGAACGATAAAAAGGCAGTTAAAGATGGAACACACACATCATGCTGATTGATTGTCACATGTATTGTATTTCTTATAATAGGTTTATATGACAGATAAAAATGTCCACTGTCGCACACATGGGCCAGTTGTCTGTGCACAAACAATTAAATACTCAATCTCTCTCCCTGTCTCTCTCTCTCTCTTGCTCCTTTTCAGACACACACGTGCGTGCACACACACACACACACACTCATCGCTCAGTTATTTGTAAAAAGTAACAAGGAGAAGTGGGTTTCAGAGCAGCACCAGTCAACTGTAATGCGTATGATACCGTTGAAAAGATCTGATTGGTCCAAAATGTAACACAGGAAATGACAGCATCACTCACACCCTTTGTTGCTGTGCAAATAATGCCCTGTGGTTGTTTATACAGCCCCAGTACACAGTGCCCTGACTGACAGGCAGGCAGTGGCAGTTTGGTAGCCATGACAGACAGACACAAGGGGCCAGTGAATATGAGCACAGGACAGGAGGCTTTCATGAATGGCAGAGAGGAGGAGCCAGTGAATTTGAGTATACAACTGGGGGTGGGATCTGTTCACATGATTGACAGCCTAGAGGAGGAGCCTATGCCCCTAAGCAATAAAGGAAGAGAAGCAATTGTTCATGATTGACAGACAGGGGGAGGGGACATGCTCTTCAAAATGAGCGAGTGCTGTCTGTATCCTGTCGGTTAGGGCCGTCGGTGGTCCCTCCCATTTTATCCCAGACTGAGGCTGTGTGCAGTAGCGTACTGAAGTGCTGTCATCTGGTATGTCGCTATGTGAATACATCTTTAGGGGTCCTCTTTTGACAGAACAATAGGCTTACACTACTGGGCGTGGGCCTATATAGTATTTTTACTTTTTCGTCATTTTACACATAAAATATTGCTAATATTGCTAAGTTACACACATTTATGTACTATGTAGTTATGACAATCCATTTCTCTGATAACAACCTTGAGTACATTTGTGCTCAGTCTTGTGACCATTGCAATAGTTATATGGCCATTGTACTCATTTATAAGTTACGTTGTAAAACAATGTCAGACTTTCCTAAATTTTCTAAATTATTTGCACAGGAAATGATGGGTGGTGTATTTTTTTGAGCTTGAAAGAGTCCAAACATTGCGTATCGATTACAGAAATTGATAGCTGAAACAGAATTTGGACGTGCCACTCAGAAGAGAGAATATTCTCATTCAGTCAATATACTGTCATGTTCAGTGTTTAAGATTCTCAGTTACGAGCCAGACTTATACAGCAAGATTTTTACTCCACGTATATGGGACAGTGTTCAGAATGTGGAGAGACTGTATCTCACAACCACTGGCGGTGTCATTGCTATCTGGAAACCTCAAACAAAATGGCTGCTGGCTACCCAGCGCCTCAGGACGAGACCTCTCAATCTATGTGTGGACCAGAAAGTTTTCACCTCGCTGCCAATGACAGTTACTCATGCCCATAAGTCTATGCCACTTTGCCATGAAATATATATTTTTTGTGCTAGCTAGTTAGCTAGCTAACATCAAATGTCTTCCAATTATGGCAGGGTTCTTTATTTTCTCAAATTCAAAATGATGGACAAAAAAAACGAATCACAAAATATTTCACTGTAATGCAAAGCAAATTTGCTCTGTCTATGGTTATACACGTTTTGGGGGATTGCTACTTTCATTGCAAATCATTGCTTTGATTTAGTTCTTTCTAATTCAATTTTATGATGTAGCTAGTTATTTCTAATTCAATTTTAAATAACAATGTCAATGTGATGTATCACAATTACCTGTCTTGTATATTACAACCAGCGTTGCACATTCTAATAGGAAGCGCTGTTTTCCAGAATAGTCTTAACAATTTTAGCTCAGTTAGTCTTTTTTAATGGGGTGAGAGTACATGGTGCACCAAAGATATCCAGGCCAGTGTAAGAGGGTAAATGTCAGTGAAGAGGGCCTGCAGAATTTGTCCCAGAGGAGGCAGAAAAGGTTGACCATTGGTAGGCAATTTTGCCGGTCAGCTGGTTGTCCTATTGACAGTAGCAGGCAGCACCTCCCGTGCAGTGGCTACTGTCCAAACCGAACACAGGGAAGGCCAGAGTCCAGCAGAGCACATAATTACCATTCAAAGTACACATGACCTGGTTCTGGAACTCAGTGAAGCTGCCGTTCAAACAATGGCTTCTGGTTCAAAATACAAACATGTTTTGGGACTAACGCTATAGCTGAGCATGAAGTGAAGGCCTTATATCTGTGTGGTTACCAGAAGGAACCGCTGTTTTGCTGCACAAAAAAACGGATATAGATATACATTATATAGCAATGACTGACAGTAAAGAAAAAAAAACATACATGATAATTTTTCTCTTTATGTACAGAATGAAGGAAAATCTGCTGTGAGGTTTTGATAAGGGATATGGACTAATAACCAACAATACTTCATTAATAACCAACAATACTTCATGAGCCCTTGACAATCTTAGCGCATGGTCTAAAACGGATGGTGTAAGTCCATTTATGGTGTGTCCAACTCCACTTTTGCCAGTTAGACAGCGGATAATTTGAGTGCAAAGTAAGACGCAAGGCTCAAATGTGCTGAACTTAGTCTCTTCATTAATTATAGGTGTGTCTTGGGCGTAACATGCAATAAACCAATCAAAATGTCGTATCCCATTCCCTTTAAAAGCCACGTGCGTTTGCACCTTGGCGAATTGCTAATATCAGAGCGATTTACAGCTGGTGAAACAGACCTGCTCGCATGCAGAAAATATATGGCATTAAAATTATCAGAATTAATTGTGTAACATGCTGCAAATTTGTTTGTTTTTTTGTTTTTAATTGTTGAAAAGTTTATTTTCCTTAGACTCTTACATGTAGTTCTCTTTAAAATAAAGAAAGAAGCAATAACGCTTATCTACTCCCCGTTTGGAGAGAAAAAAAAAAGAAAGAAGAGAAGAAAAAAAAGACCCCCAAAGACTGGGTGAGACACTCGTAGAGTAGAGTAGTAAAAAAAAAAAAAAAAAAAAAAAACCTCTGAAAATGAAAGAGTTTTTAAAGAGAACTGCTTTCTTTCTAAGGTTGTACTGCTAACAAGTCCCGCGTGATAAGCAAAGCGGTCGATACAAGCACAACTTCCTATACCCTTTTTACCGGTTCAGTTATGGAATAACAGGTCAAATCAGCTGGGTTTTAACTACTGAAAACATGGAAGCCTGGTCACTGTAATTAAACAAATATTAAGAACTATAGATAGGGTTAAAAATTAAGTAAAAAATGTTGAAACTTTAATGAATCTCCGTTTTTTTAACTGTATTGAAAAACCCTTTGCACAGTGAATCCGGGACCGGAGGCTATTTGAAAAACAAGAAAATGCAATATTCATTGGACAAATTTGTTTACTTTTTTCAATCAAAACCATTCCATTTACTTACAGGCTGTAGATGAAGACGGCTGTATTGTAATGTCCCACCTGTTTTATAATCCAGACATGTTTTTGTGAGTTTTCGATTGAATAACAATTCACACATTGTTACAGGCATGATATACAGTAGGTGTTATCAGCAAAGTTTTTAATAGATAGCTATTGTTCCTTAACAAAAGATTGACCCCCGGAAGATTGGAAGAACTATTGGCCAATATAGAGTCATAGCTTGATCCAGGATAATTTTGGAATACTTGTGTAACCTTACACGTAGCATCGCACGTCACCTGGATGTTGATGGAGTGGGCTCCCTTATGTTTCACAATATATAAAGAGCGTTCTTTGCAGGGGCAGAGCCCCAGGGAATCCCTAGTTCGCAGTGAACTCCTGTTTTACCTGTTCTTGGCTGCAGGTGGGATGGGGACTTGAATGTAGAATAGGCTATGCATTGCCATGACTAACTAACTATTCCAAATCTCTAATTCCAAATGCTGATAACGCGGTCAGCTATTCTCAAGGGCAAACAAACCGATAGTTTGGCTCATTTAGACTCCAAAAGTATTTTGTGGGAAAGGACAGTTTTATTCGCCTCAAACTATGGCAGGAGTTATGTAATGAGATCAAAGTATGTATTGGTTGAGGTTTCAAGTCCATGTCAACTTGGACCCATTTTCGACTCCTCCCTTTTTTTAAGAATACAAGAATAAATAGATATAGATAGACTGAAATTGAACAAGATTGCAATGAAATGGATTCCTCGTGCTTTATTGGTGCTCAATACATACCTTAATAGCCATAAATAACATGGTCATAAGCTTATTACTTATTATTTTCTTGTCCATCACAATATTGTGCAGTTAAAATAACATTGAAACAACTGCAACATGACTTAAAGAACAACTGAACTTTGGTAGAACTTTGGATTGTGTAATTACCTGGCCATGATATGAGTCCAAATGGTGGCGAAATATGTTTGTTAGTTGTGCTGTGCTCAACTGGGGTGATAATCCAAAATAGAATATTTGTCACTCTCCATTCACTTCTATAGGGCATCTAAAACGGTCTCAAAATGACACTTCTAGCACGTATACAAACGTAAACGAAGTGGATTCTGTCAATACAAACAATAACCAGTCCTCGCACATATTTTTGTTTGTGTAATTAAAATTATTTATAAAAGTACTATTGTTTTAAATGTTGTTAGCAAGCTACCAGAAAAGACTAGCAAAATGTTGGCAGGTTGGTTTGTTTACCATAGATATATATTACCAGGAACGCTTGCTTACGTGGAAATTTGGATCAATGAGTAGTTTTTGACGGCACATTTAACGCTGTTTCTGGCGCAAGTATTACCTACCGGATCTACGTTCCAAATAAAATACAAAAAAGCCAAGAAAAGGCCATTTAATAAACATTAAAAAAACCAGGTTTGTGGTGGCTTTAGCGCAAACACTTTCTACTACCGTAAAATAGCAATACGCCAAAAATTGACCACACCTCATCTTAAGACCAACCCGCCCAGATGGGCGCAAGTTTACTTGCTATTTAAACAACGTGTAACGGTAAAATGACAACTGCACGGGTCTGAAACTAATAAAGACACTTGCGTTTGGGTTACCAGCGCTTAGCGCCGAGTGTAAGATAGAGCCCATTGTGTTGAAATAAAGCTAGCCATGGTACAATATGTAAAGGAAGGTGGCTGGACGTACAGCATCAAGCCTTATAAATCATTTAAAGCATTTAGCAGGTGTATTTATGAAATGTTAAACTAAACACTTTCCCTGGGTGTTCATTTCTAAATGACTTCCAAGACTTCCAAGAATCATCGACTTAAATCTACTGTAGCTTCACGATATAGTTTAACAGTGGGTTCACATTGACAGCTACCATCTATCAGTTGTTTATTTGATGTGAGATTTTTCTATACTTTGGTAAACGTCTGGAGCCTCAGTACTAAAGAGAAAGCCCAGCCGTGGTGCTACAGCTCAGATACTGGGCCTGTGCGACAGACGGTGCGGGAAGCTACTGGCCTGACTAGGGGAGGAGAGATGGAGCTGGCAGGAGGATTCTCTGCGTCCTTCTGTCTCCTGCATGTTTAGCGCTGAGGAGGCGGGGCCCCCGAGCCCATTGCACTCTGGGGATTTATTCAGACTCCGCGGTCACTCAGCTGGGGGCTCCCCAGTGGGACATCATTCCTGTCCCCCCGAAACACACCTCCCCCGTCCCTCCCTCCCCCGGCCACAGGGGACTGCCCCTAATTACACCAGGCCACTCATTTAAAGCTGATAATTAATTTAAATAGATTGGTCATTTTGAATGGGGACAAAAGGAGGCCGAAACAGTTGGTGCCCTCATTCCGTTCATCTGCAACTTTCAATCGGCGGGGCAGTGTAGCGCGACCCTTTTAATGTCCTCTCTACGTCCATTATTTATCCGAGGAAGACCCCTCTCTCTCCCCCACACTGTCTGCACACAGCGTGCAAACCTGTCTTTAAATGACAAATGTGCACTTGAACACATAGACGCTGTGATTTTTTTCATTTGAGAAAACTGATGGACTGAACAAATCTAGTCCATCAAATTCCAATACTGCTACTCCGATACCGCTGCAGTGTGTTGAAAAATTAATCTCTAATTCTCCGGGGGGTCCATGAGCACGGCATACTGCCATAACTGCAGCGGTCAGATATCGTTCCAGAAAATAAAGTCAAGAAGAGAGAGGAATGCTTCGTCATGCAGTCAGATTTTTATCTCTCCACCGCTTCTCTCTTTGATCCCACCTGCAGGTTCCACAGAGACGGCGTTTAAATCGATTAAAAAACGCCGCAAAAGCAAGAGGCGGGTTGAGAGAAACAAAAATAGTTATTTTCTTTCTCCCTATTTCTGGTTTCTTTACATTAACATCCATTTTAGACTATTGTCTCCACTGTTGTTACTATCGCTGCATGGTATATGCTGCGCATTGTGAAAATCACTCAAAAAAGGGCAGTTTGAGTGAAGTTGAGAGTGCGACTTCAGTGTAAAAAGAACTCAAAGGCTCCTGTTACTCAGCGAACATTAAAGAGCGATTGGGTCATGTGACCTAAACTAGGGTTGCCATAATCTAGGCTCATAAAGCACACCTGTTTTGGCAACCTCACATTTTCCTCTGTTCTCCCATCGCACACACACACACACGCACATACACGCGCACGCACACACACACGCCTCATATGGAAGACAGATAGCTTGGAACAATTTTCAGCAATTCATGCGGCAAATGAGTCTAATTACTTCTCTTTTGTATATTCATAAAGACAATGATGAGTCTTAATGGAGGCAATGGTGTCAATTGCTGTCTCCATGTGACATGCTGTCCCTCAGTGTGAAAAGAACACACCCCGCATTAATGATGGATCCTTACAACAGACAGACAAGACAATAAAATCAATCCGCAGTACAGGACGCAAACTGGCACGGAAACACAAGTGGCAAACGCTCAGGAAACATTGAGCAAACATCACAATAAATACAATATTACACTGTGCGCTCTTAACTCAATTAATATCACTGTCACGAATCCTTTAAGTTGTGTTGATTAAAATGCAGTGACACACAGCCACGTCTGATCGGGCCCACAGTGGGGAGAAATAAGGAAGTGACCGTAGATGTGAAACGTTCGAGCTTCGGAGCCCGCGGGCCGCTTTCGCCAGGCGGCTGCGAGGGTCTATAAGGTAATATCCGGGGGAAGTTGCGGTGGTTTTGTTTTAATATTCACGTGAAGCCAAGCGTACAGAAAATATGACTGTGAGACTGTCGCTCTCCCCCCGCCACTTATCTCTATTATCATTCTTTTCATATAATTCAAAAGCACAGGGATGCAAGATGCATGAGAGGCCTAAGGGAAGTGGGTTATTAAACATTATGGACACAGGGGGAAAGGGAGCTCAGGCTTCTGGTGTACAGCTATAGTTATATGGCCTTCCAAGTTAGTAGTAGCTTATTATTATTATTATTATTATTATTATTAATGTAATAATACAAATCAGCTTTGTAAAACATAAGGTCACTGTACATATCAAGTGTTATAAGAATGTTAAGTAATTCCAAATTCAGCGATAGCTCAAAAATAAAAGAAAGCATACGGTACACATCGGTACATATTGGTGAAAGGGCGTCCCTTGTGTTAATGCATTCGGGATGACACATAGCGCTCCTTTAACATTCATTTGCGATTATTACATTTTGGAAATGCTGTCTCAACATTGCTTGTCCATTTTGTGGGAGGAGTTATAGAGAGTGTGTAGGAATGATCTCCAACCTCCTTCCATACTTTGAATCTCGTGGAGTAAGTATGTTTTTAACAGCTTAGACGTGAAACAAAAATAATGAAACAGAACGCAATATAAGTTTACAAGGCCAGTGTCAGAGTTCAGCAAGCTCGCCTCTCTCAGGTGACACATGGCAGCAGCCGTGGCCAAAATCCCAGCAATAATGCCAGTATGTATTCTCACTGTCTCAACAGGGGCAAGATAATTCGCCTCTACTGCACTTTGCCTTGAACCTGACTAAAGAATTGCATTTATATAACACCTTTCATCTCATTATCTGAGAGCACTTTAACCACCGCCAATGTAGCACCCACCCGGGTGATGCACGGCAGCCATTTTATGCCACAACATGTGTCAGCTGAGGTGGAGAGGAAGTGAATTACGAGCAAAAAACTAGGCCTATATACTCTTTCCTTTTTGCAAAATTGGGGGAAATAAATAACAATCAATCTGAATGGCTATGGCAACATTAAATAAAAAAATGCAACACCCTATTAAGTGTCTTCAACAACAAATAGCGCATTAACAGCTTACCAGTCTAAATTTGAGCTGGAGAATTTAGCACAAACTATCTTCATTTGTCAGACTGCAGTATTAGTTTGTAATATTATTGGGTACTTCCTTGAATGAAAGTGAATGTGACTATAATATAAAATCTATATAATTTACTGGACTACTGGAAATTATTCAAATGACTGTCTTCTGACACCTGGGACCACAGGTGTTTCGAGTGTAATTGAAATAGGGCTGCTGAGGAGGTACAGATCTAGGGAAGCCACAAGTCCGCTTGTTAAGCAGAACATGAAGTCTTATCTGACTTATATCTGTGTGAGCCTGACTTGTAATCTGCGGTGCGATACATTATCTTCTCCTTCCCTGGTGGCCTTTTGAAGATTGCCTGCAGTCCTGGATCAGTCCCGACATCTTCAACTCCGGTAAAAAGCGATGGTAAACTTTGTGGCTGCAGATCCAACGGACATTCCCGAGCATGTGTTGCGAATGCGTCTCCATGGCGACGACCACAAACAAAATTACAGCGGCTAGACAATTCGTCAATAATATAAAAACGAGCAGCAGGAGTGTCCTGAAAATCTCCAGCCCACTTCCCCGTCCGACAACAGACACACAGCGCATGAAAGAAAACAAAAAAACAAAAGCCCGACACAACAAAACACATTCAAATGAACAAACACGAACACGAGAGACAGCTGGACTACATGTGATGTCGCCATTACAGCGCCACATGACGTCACTAAATGCCTTACACTACACCAGAGGTGCTGATCTCATGCATCCCAATGAGTGAGCAATCACGTCGAAACACAGAACACTGAGTTTCCTGGGATGAGAAACTAGCCTAGTGCTTGTCTTCATTATGGGTGAAAGATCCCGGGAAGATGGACCAGAATGAAAATGAGGGGCACTCGTTGCGCGAAGAACGGGCCGCTTCAGATGCATATCGATCCTTTTTAAAGTCCATCGGGGATTGATGTCGTGGGATGTTATGAAAATTACTCTCATAATGGGCACGCTAATTCCTCCAGACCACCCTGCCTATCAAACAAGAAGTGTATGAAATATCAGGATCGGCTGCCAGAGATAGATATGCAAGTGAAATCAGACATATCAAAAAAAAAAACTGCTCTCTGCCTTCATTTAATTAACAAATTGAATCCCTGGAAGATCTCATTGGCTCAGCTCATGAGACCAGATCTTCTTAGCTTTTCATTGCGATTATGTGAGTTAAGAGGCCGGGTTATTCTTCTGCAGTCAGAAGTTCTCCTCCACTGGGTATACATATGCTTATTGTACAACTTCAGGTGCTCTAAAACTTTTACTGCTTAACAGGGGTATTTTTCAAAAGCATTAATTATAGTAATTATGAGACCAAAGGAGCAATTGATAGGGGGAGCGATTAAAGAGATATGTGTGACAGTCCATGCTATTATTTAAATACATAATTTCCCTTTTCATTTTGAATTAATTGGAATAAAGTGTATGCCACATTAGCCACATAATGTGTGCCACTAATCTCTGCCCATTGTAAAAGCCAAAGATAAAACGAAGGCTCTTTTCCTTTTCGCAGGTTTAAGTTAATTAAATTCCCTTTTAATTATATTTTGTTAAAAAACTTCATATTTTAACCACCATTATGCCTCTTCGGTACAGAAATCTTGGACGGGAGCGCGAGAGTGTGGAGAGCGAAAAAAAATACCTAAAGTAGCCCTTTTTTCAGAAGAACTGAACTGTCAGCGAATTCAGGGGGCGAAATTAATTATTTCAGCTTGATAAACCTTTTCATCTATTTGACTCCTTATACAGAAAAGCCAATTAATAACGTCAAACATGCTCTCTCTCCCGGGAAGGGGCTGCGGGAGCAGATGAGTGTGTTTACCGAGGAGGGCCGTAGCCGAATGAGCGGCGTGGAAAAACTTCCTAATCGCGGCACACCTGTCAGGCGCCAGCCTCATTATCTGTGTACAGAGGGCGAACCTCATTTTGTCAGCCGGCGGTTTTCTGCAGAACCGACGACTGCTTTGGGAAGCGCGTAGGACTGTCCGCCAGTAAATGATTCACTTAATTACCGAATCGCGGGCCAGCGGAGTCGCATTTCTAATGAACTAGCGAGAGACATGACAGGGTCAAGACCGGCAGATTTGCAGTTCTAGTCCATTTTACGGATGGGGGAGTTCCATTCGTTATGAGGGGAGATGCGAGCGGGCGGGTGGATGGTTCTCGTGTTAATGCGTTTGCTATCGTTTTACTTTTTTGGGTGCTAGCCTAGCCAATGTCGCTATGCACATGCTGTGCAACAGACTTTTTGATTGCCAATGACAAAACTAGCTTCCAGATTTTTGATGAATGATTAGATCTTAGTGTTACATAATACTGTCGATGGCCTTTTAATGTTTATTACAGCACAATGCCAGCAATTCTAGTTTTTACTGACGGATCACCCATCCTTGTTTAATATAACCTATGGTAGTCTATATGGAAATATTAAATGTATGTGTTGTTAAACCTATCAATATGTAACTGTTGGCCTTTTCTTCTCTTTATTGATTGACCACTTAATGCTGTCTTTTAGAGCAGGCCTGGGTCTCGTCTGGTTGTTATAGCACAATTCTATATTTTCCCCAATGGTTTATCATGTTGTTGTTATTGTGTTGTTATACAATTGCATGCTGCTCTGTTCTGCATGTTGCTTTAACACTGCGATCTGTTGTGTCCTGTGGTTATACCGATGTGTCCGCTAAAATGGGATTTATTCATCATTTCATTCATTCTTTGTCAGTTTTCATCATTCAGTTTAACCATTAATGGGAAAGTACAGCACACAAGACTCTGTATATGTTTAAAAAATGAACATGTCAGGAAACGTGAAGTTTGGGGCCTAATGGATTGCATTTATATTACATTTATAATACCCCAGTTTTCTATATACGGGGAGGAGGGGGGTGGAACCCCCCGAATCCATGCAGATTTGTAGCCTACACCTGGGCGATGCATAACCCACCTGCATGTTTTTCAGTAGTAGTACCACACTGAATTTCCATAATCTCAGGACTGACTCTAAAATGCTAAAACCTGACTGTGAATGAATCAAGAGACACGGACAACAACCATGATAACAAACGGCCCTGTTCTGGGCACGAACGACTGCAAGAATCCGCAAGGCCTCGTCATTCTTTTCAAACGACGGCTGGAACGTACCGCTCTGGTCTGAACGGTATCTGCGCGTGTACCGGACTCCCTGTAAAGGTCACAAGACCCAGTTTATCCAGGATTTCCGCTTTGTTTTGGCGCGGTGGCGTTTGCGCATCGGCGATGTCGGAGCACGTCTGTCTGCGCATTCCGGAGGAGGAGACGCCTGGACGAGGATATGAGCCACGGGAAGAGAATTCATAATTCTTTGAGGTGGGCGGAGTCACCTTTGAAGGGAAGTCAAAGCTAGCCGAAGGCGAATGTGGCAACCAAGGCGTACGCCGGTTGGATTGACTCTCCCCAACAACATACAAAAAAAAAAAATACTCCGGTACATCATTTATCTCAGAAAACATCTGAAAGTAGAACGTCAGCTCTGAGGGGCCGGAACATATTTTCTCTGCTTAGTTAAACGCTGTCAGTTACTCTGCGTCCTGCCTGGTGGGAAATAACCCGTTTGAATCACTGTTTGATGGGCGGGATTGAAACTGTGGTGCCAGATGTAGCAATAGTCCCTGCAAATTTGCAAGCTGCTCGATTTGTGAACCGCGTGAAGCCGTCGTATCTCGATCGCGAGACTTCTGTTTCTGCCTCTGTCATTCCCTCCGTTTGACACAATGTACAAATCTGCATTCCAAAGTATGCGAGGAGAGATGGAGTTTGACAAAGCCTTGGCATTGCCATCCGATACACTATGAAAATTAAAATGGAGCTCTGGCATAAAATACCTGCGCTGCATAAGAAAAGCATCAAAACCCTCG
Source organism: Ilyophis sp. 1 JC-2022 (assembly GCA_022702515.1). NCBI lineage: Eukaryota > Metazoa > Chordata > Actinopteri > Anguilliformes > Synaphobranchidae > Ilyophis > Ilyophis sp. 1 JC-2022. The sequence continues at coordinate 44,955,317 of CM040398.1, read as the reverse complement.
CAGGAGTTAGTTTTGGTTCTTTTTCTTAGCTTTCCTTTCACTGCCTCAGGCACAAATTAATTCAGTTTTTCAAAAACCCTCAGAATTACTCATTTACAAATTTGCCACTCGGGGTCGCCATGGATTGGCTTGAGGCCCCATATAACACCAACACCAAAATAGTAACGTTCATTCAAGTACTACACTTAGGATTTGTAACAGGCAAATGAGATACATTATTCACCCATGTACCTCCATCTAACTTTCACGTGTTTATTCCAGTACATTCCTCAACAGGTTACGGAATCTCCGTGGTTTGCATGTCCAGCTAATCAAATGTCATGCAAGGTCTTGGAACAAGGAGTTCAGCCTTACTCCAATGACTATTTCCTGCTTAAATGTATGTCAATTCCCATGTAGCTGCACGGCCGATCTGAAAAATGTTATAAAGTTATAAACAGCAGTTACATGTAATGTCCCATAAAAATACATAACACTGAATGTAATACATTTTGTTTAGATACATTACGTTAACATTTCAATCCATTTCACTTTTTAAATCTACTCTGTAATAAAATGTGACTTGAAAAAGTACACCCATGCCCCCATGTTCACGTTAAAAAAAAGTCCATTCATTACAAAAATGGAGTCATGGGAAATCTCTCAGACACGTTTGGGGTTTCTTTTTGAAATGTACTAGCCGGCCTTAAGAGGAATCCTGTGTGTGTTTAACCGCACGGTAATGAAATACGTACCGTACATGGGCAGCGTGCGCTTTGGAGGGACGGGCTGCTGCTGATCTATGACAGGATGATCAAGACGTACTAGTCTTGTGCTGCCACCAAATAAGCCCCTCCTCCACCAGCAACTGTAATCAAAGTCCCGGCTTCCACTGTGAACCGGCTGCCTGTGTGTGAGATTCTTATAGAAACCATGTGGAACAAACTGTCGCTGACATTCAACTCATCATCTCACTCTTTCTTGCCCACTGTAGAGTCATTAAACTCTCATCTGGACAGCCTGCTGGCAAAGCGCTTTTCAGCATATTGATGGAATTAATAAGAGACGTTTGTGGGATGGGTAACGTTCTGAATATGCGTGAGGTATTTAGCCGTGTGTGTGTGTGTGTGTGTGTGTGTGTGCATGTTTGTGTTTGCGCTGGGAAAGCTATCAAGCATAAATATTGAGTAAAATGTGTTATCTTTAAATTGTAAAAAATAAAAAATAACCAGCACAAGAAAATACATGCCTTTACAGAGTTCTGTCTATTTATTAGTTTTATTTATTTATTAAACTGTCTATTTTTAATGTAAGATGGGTCAGGCTGTACTACGCAGGTTATAGTATGCTGTTAAGTGCCTGGCGTGGTGTAGAATCAACAACCTCAGTTGCACAAATGTCCTCATGTCTTCTCTCTCTTCATTAAGGGTGAGGGGAGGTCACACCACCGCATGGTCAGAGAGGTTCCCTACTCTGTGTTCAACCTGGGAGAGGGCAGTAGGTCCATCTTTGCATGGGTCAGCCCAGTGTAAAGTATGATATAATGCCATGATCTTTGTGGGGCACCATTGAAGACAAACGTCACACATGCTAATTCTAAAAGTCCACTTGCTGCAGGAGACTTGTGTTCATCAGTGGTGGACTATCAATATAGAGACTTAACACATGCGGAAAATACTCATTCTCCCCTATTAATATAACACCTTACTAACCCAGTCACCCTGATCTGTAGATCCTGACAGATCCTGATTTATTTATTTATTACTTGCAAGTGTTTCTTTCTGTTTGTTTGTTTAAACATCAAATAATACCATTTAAATAATCAATGGGGGAGATCTAGTGACAGCTTACATCTAATTACAAATCCACATAATTACTTACAGGCTTGCAGTTTATAACCTCCTCTCAGCTCCTCTGAGCCAAGATTCTTACTTAGAATCAGTAAATCAAATCTGGTACACTGCCAGAGCCTGATCCCACGCTGATGGACACCACGTTAAGTACAGAGGAGGGCGGGGCTTAGAGCAGGAGGCAGGACTCAGCAGCCTGAGTTCCAAGTTCCAGCCTGGATCGCAACACGTAGAGCCACTGACTCTATCCAACGTGATACCCTGCACGCGGTTAATTATGGGTCATGTGTTTAACATGCCCTTTCCCAACATCATTTCACTGTCGACAGGGAAGAAGAACTGCAATATGGCTCAGGTTCTGTTCAGATGGTATTTGTTGGACGACTCTCACTCCAGATCAAAGCAATGTTCAAACCCACATATGGAAGCGTTAGCCGCTCGTCATTTCTCATCTCTCACGCTCCTGTCGCTCCCCCTTTCCAGCGTCACGTGACCCGGCGCAACACGATGCTAACGCCGGGAAAGAGCCGGCCGCATCCCGACACGCCCCGCCTCGCAGCGCTCTCACCCAGGCTCTCGCTACCGCTCCTCCGCTCGCCCGCCCAAATGAACGGGAGACGCAAAACCTCAGCGCTCACACAACTGCCACTTGCGGTCCGTCTGCGATGTGGACTTGGCGCACTCTTCCACATTCTCTCCTTCCCGCTTGCTCCATGGGCAACAGATCACTTTATTTATCTCTTTATTTCTGTGTCGCCGGAATTTACAGTGAACTCAGTTAGATCCAGGGTGGCTTCTGTGGGTTCAAACTAAATCAACCCCCCCTAACACCCCCCCCCCCACCTCAGATATTCTTTTCAAGGAGAATTAATTCATATGGCTACAACCGTTTCATTTATTGCTATTCGTATTTTGTGCCCAGCATCTATGTGAACGTATACTGTACATATTAATTATTCTATGAAGATATTCATGCTGTAAAAAACGGTGCAAAACCGTATCTGCCAGCAAACTTAAAAATTGTGCAGGGACTCTATTGGACACACTCCAGATCAGCCCAGCCATCCGGGCCTGCAGTGGCTTTATTACTCTTCGTACTGTTATCAGTTACCACCATCTCCTCAGTTCAGCTGAGGCAAAGCACAGGGACTCTCTGGATCATAGTATATCAAATCAATCACAGCATGGTTGCCTGAGCTCTTTTTTATTCAATGAATTACATGTTTTTAATGATTATTTTTTTTATCCTTCAGGCAAATATGTTTTATTTTTATTGTTGTTATTATTACTTAGAATTGAAAACATATCCATGCAGGAGCCACAGGTGACTGCTGCTCTACAATAATATTCATATTTTCATTCCCGATTGAGAAACACCTGGTCGTCTTTTTTTTTTTCAAATGAACTTTGACCATGGTTAAACCCAAACCCATGATACGTATTTTTTTTAATGAAGAATTTAATAATCTTGGAGTTTTGTGTCAGGCTTTCTTGACATCTCAAATCCTTATAATCACAATACGTAAGACTATATGTTCTCCGGGCAAGTAGTCCGATGAGTGGAACAGCACTCACACCCTCCAGGGAACACACACAAGTAATATACCTGTTTGTACATCACTTTGTATAGACATGCCAGGGTTTAAGGCCTGGCTGGCCCACAGCATAAAACCTTTATGTCGTCTTTTTTTTTTCTGGCAAATGAGTTTGAATGTTATTGTGATGACCCCTTTCTCACTTACATATATATATATATACAGTAGATGCAGTAAACAGGCCTGGGTGCCAACCGTCACTCTGCACCGTGCCTACTCAGCTGACCTCAAAACCCTCGTCTCACACAACCAGCTTCCCCCGACCAAAAAGAGGGGAGAAAAATGGCCCATGTTTTGAACTCCAGCCCAAACCCTCCCCAGTACTTCTCATTGTCTCCCTGAGTTGTGCTGGGATTATACAGTAAGTCTCTGGATGTTTGTCCTAGCTGTACAAACATCTTTATGGTTTCACAAATCCCATAAAGGGTGACAGCAGCATCGCTCAAAAGCAAGCCCACTCTTATTTCCTTCTTCTTCTTTTTTTTATAAACGGGAAGTGCCTCTTTTCTGTGTTTCCTGAGTGCTCCCTCTTATTAGAATGAGCCATAAAGACAAAAATCCCCAAATTTATGATATTATCGTTTGCTGAGAGGGGAAAAAATGAAAAAATATAAAAATGAAAAAACCAAGAGCTCTTCCTTTCTTGCTGGCCTCTCTGCGATGCCAAAATAACTTAAAAGATCTTGCCCTCAAATGTGGAATTAAATCCCAGCAAATTCTTTTGGGAACAGATACTTTACCGCTCCGGGGATGCGGCTAAAGTTCTGACTAGGGAGCAGAAAAAAATATATATATCGCTCTGACTTCTTAATATCTGTATAATGCGAGAAAGGGAGACACACAGCCAGATGTGGGCACATATAAAATATTTCTCAGCGAATGCAGCCTTTCGCTTTCATCCGCTAACACGCTGATGTATGGTTGGGTTTACAGTAGGGGCTGTAATCATTTATTCTCCTCATCATACTGCCATAGTCTCTTTAGGATATGCATCAGGGAAACAGGGGATGGGGAGGGGGAGGGGCCGTGCCATTCCCACACTCTTTCATCATCCAATAGTTTAGTGGCAACGGCGTATCATCTTGCACCGTCTGCCTTCTCGGAGAAATCACCCAGAGGATTTATTACGGAGCTCGATATAAGAACACATTAAGATAATTCACTGTGTCTGCAGATGTTGAAGATTTTGTAAAATATTTCCCCTCCACAGCAAAAAAAAGAGAGAGAGAAAAAATGTCTCTGTGTAGAAGCAAGGCACGCTCATTTTGATGCAGAGGGTAATGATAGTCACCTTCCTTATTTCATTATGTTGAAATTATTCTATAATTTATCATCATTACATCATTAACAAAATTGGTCTTTTTTAAACCTTTGATTTGGTATAAAACTCAAAAGAACATATTTTTATGACAATATCTTTTTGCACAAAGTAAATTTTTAACACGATGGAATAACAAGAGTATTCGCCACCAGAGCAACCACTGCTGCTTGGTGGCTAAAACGAATGTTTTGAGTTTTCTGATGACATCATGCCCCTGCTTATCAGCGCCCGTCGAGCTCACCGATCAGTGCAACCTCGCCGTTCTCCGGCAAAGATCCTGACGCTTGACGAGAAGCAGACGCCCGCCCGCGCGTCCGAGGCAGAGATCAAACCCTGACGGGCGGGCGGAGCGTGCTCAGCTACCTCGGAGCACCGGCCGTTCTAAACCCCTGCCAGTCCCAGCTTTCAGGCGTCCAGGGAACGGATGATTCATTTGTGCGAGTCGGGGTAACAGAAAACGATTAACTGAGGACAGGGCTTGGCTACACGATCCGACATGATTTCGCTTTTAAAAGCACCTTTGAGACGAGACGCAGGAGAGTCTGGACAGAGGACAGCTCTCTCTCATCTTGGCCCCGGCAACCCCCCCCCCCCCGACCAAATCAAGGAAGCGCATTTACGATGTTTTCTCAGAGTGGGGCTACAATCTCTGTGCTTCTCGCTGTGACAACTTCAATTAAAGCGATTCTCTTTCATTTGTTGTCTGTCACACATCCAAATCCGACCATATGAGAAAGACAGCGGGGAGCTTGTGGGTCACCCTGAGATTTAGGCATGTTCCACGTCTGGAATTACTCTATAGAATTTTCCATCCTTACAATCCCTGCCGTGTACCAAGTGTCAGCCCTAAATGGCCAATGACTTTTGTACGGGTGACACGTGGAACATGATATTTAAATAATTTGGCCAATAAGGGAGTTCAAACAGAAAGGAAGTGAGCGTTGCGCTGAAGTCGACAGAATCAGGTTTAATTTTTTTCTTTTTTTATTCTGCCTATTTTGGAACATGTGGCACTTGCATTTTCGTTTCCTATGACATCACTGTGTAGGCCACTCTAGGCTTAATGAATTCAGAGTCACGGTAATGTCTATCTTCATGGAGAATTTATGATGACTTTTTTTGTCTGACAATGTACACAGCAGAAGGGAACCAAACAAAGCAGCATGAGCGACCAGAGGAATTCTGGGAAAGAAATTACGGGACGTAACCTTGGAAAATCAGCAGGGGCATGTACGGAGCAGAAAGACTTTAGCCTTTGATGTTAGCATTGCAGGCCCTAGCCCCTGACCATCTCTGAATTTCTGGGCTGCGACTGCTCAAGTTTCATTACCGTGATGGAAAACTCAGAAGGCTGCTGAATGGTCTGCTTTAAGCCGGCCTGTTCCAGCTATTCCTCTCTGCCAGCGAGCATCTTCTAACATCGCTGCTCATTTTAGAATAGCCTGTTCTGTCCCAGCTATTCCTCTCTGCCAGCGAGCATCTTCTAACATCGCTGCTCATTTTAGAATAGCCTGTTCTGTCCCAGCTATTCCTCAGCCAGCGAGCATCTTCTAACATCGCTGCTCATTTTAGAATAGCCTGTTCGGGAAGGCTTTGTTCTGTGGCAGCCCTGACCTGAGTCTGATTGGTGCTTGGCGTTTGATTTGTGTTGTCTCTGTCCTGTATTTTCCATGTTTTTGGCTAGTTGTGGTTAGCCATATTTGGTAGGGTCATCAGAAGCACGCATATTACCCCCAGGATTGGCTGTGTGCTTTCGGCTCCTCTCCACAATTCTAGGCTAGATATGGAGATATATGCTCCAGTGGCCTGAAGTTGACACCTCTACTGTCACTCAAGGTTATCAACTGAATGTATGGTAATGGGGGCAAGTAATGGACGTGAGAATGGACCTCCTAGGGCAGGAATCCCCAGCCCTGCTCACTAAAGCCTGATTTATACTTCTGCGCATGCCCTTTCAACCAGTGTCGAGCCACAAAAATGACGGCGTTGCACAACGTTTAGCATTTATACTTCGGGCTGCGAAGGTCTGCGATGAGGGTTCAGTTGTCTCTATGGTAACGAGACGACAACTTTTGACCATTTGTTTACATTTCTTACAGTATATATATATGCACTTGAACTAGAGGGACTCGACCTGCTGAATGTCCTTGTTGTAATATACTTCAATGTCTGTTGAAATATTTTTTAAGTCATTGTCTGATTTAAAAATACAAATTTGATTAGTACAGATGAAAAACAACCAATTTTACACAACTATCCCAATATTTTGAATTTAACTGTGTGTGTGTGTGTGTGTGTGTGTATGTGTGTGTATGTGTGTGTGTGTGCATGTGTGAGTGTGTGTGTGTACATATGAGATTCAGACTTGGGTGGCAGTATGCTCTGCTCATTGACAAAAAAAACTAAAAAAATAACAGAACAGAGGTATTGCAACAAAAAGCCATGCTTGTAGAAGGCCTTAGTGGTTGGTAAATGCGTGTAGAAGGCCTTGGTGGTTGGTAAATGCATGTAGAAGGCCTTGGTGGTTGGTAAATGCTTGTAGAAGGCCTTGGTGGTTGGTAAATGCGTGTAGAAGGCCTTGGTGGTTGGTAAATGCGTGTAGAAGGCCTTGGTGGTTGGTAAATGCGTGTAGAAGGCCTTGGTGGTTGGTAAATGCTTGTAGAAGGCCTTGGTGGTTGGTAAATGTGTGTAGAAGGCCTTGGTGGTTGGTAAATGCGTGTAGAAGGCCTTGGTGGTTGGTAAATGCGTGTAGAATGCCTTGGTGGTTGGTAAATGCGTGTAGAATGCCTTGGTGGTTGGTAAATGCGTGTAGAAGGCCTTGGTGGTTGGTAAATGAGTGTAGAAGGCCTTGGTGGTTGGTAAATGAGTGTAGAAGGCCTTGGTGGTTGGTAAATGTGTGTAGAAGGCCTTGGTGGTTGGTAAATGAGTGTAGAAGGCCTTGGTGGTTGGTAAATGAGTGTAGAAGGCCTTGGTGGTTGGTAAATGCGTGTAGAAGGCCTTGGTGGTTGGTAAATGCTTGTAGAAGGCCTTGGTGGTTGGTAAATGCGTGTAGAAGGCCTTGGTGGTTGGTAAATGCGTGTAGAAGGCCTTGGTGGTTGGTAAATGCGTGTAGAAGGCCTTGGTGGTTGGTAAATGCTTGTAGAAGGCCTTGGTGGTTGGTAAATGCGTGTAGAAGGCCTTAGTGGTTGGTAAATGCGTGTAGAAGGCCTTGGTGGTTGTTAAATGCTTGTAGAAGGCCTTGGTGGTTGGTAAATGTGTGTAGAAGGCCTTGGTGGTTGGTAAATGCATGTAGAATGCCTTGGTGGTTGGTAAATGCGTGTAGAAGGCCTTGGTGGTTGGTAAATGCATGTAGAATGCCTTGGTGGTTGGTAAATGTGTGTAGAAGGCCTTGGTGGTTGGTAAATGCATGTAGAAGGCCTTGGTGGTTGGTAAATGCTTGTAGAAGGCCTTAGTGGTTGGTAAATGCGTGTAGAATGCCTTGGTGGTTGGTAAATGCTTGTAGAAGGCCTTGGTGGTTGGTAAATGCATGTAGAAGGCCTTGGTAGTTGGTAAATGCTTGTAGAAGGCCTTAGTGGTTGGTAAATGCGTGTAGAAGGCCTTGGTGGTTGGTAAATGCGTGTAGAAGGCCTTGGTGGTTGGTAAATGCTTGTAGAAGGCCTTGGTGGTTGGTAAATGCGTGTAGAAGGCCTTGGTGGTTGGTAAATGCTTGTAGAAGGCCTTGGTGGTTGGTAAATGAGTGTAGAAGGCCTTGGTGGTTGGTAAATGCGTGTAGAAGGCCTTGGTGGTTGGTAAATGCTTGTAGAAGGCCTTGGTGGTTGGTAAATGCTTGTAGAAGGCCTTGGTGGTTGGTAAATGCTTGTAGAAGGCCTTGGTGGTTGGTAAATGCGTGTAGAAGGCCTTGGTGGTTGGTAAATGCTTGTAGAAGGCCTTGGTGGTTGGTAAATGCTTGTAGAAGGCCTTGGTGGTTGGTAAATGCGTGTAGAAGGCCTTGGTGGTTGGTAAATGCGTGTAGAAGGCCTTGGTGGTTGGTAAATGCGTGTAGAAGGCCTTGGTGGTTGGTAAATGCACATGGCTCATTATCCACTCAGAGAGTGCTTGACACGACGTTTACCCAGACAAGTGCTTTCCACTTAGTTAGCTGCCCCAGTTCTGCGTGTTACCTGCACTCCCTCATGTCATCATCTCAGAATGTGTGACAGTGATGTATTCTGCCTCCTCTGTGAGCAGAGGAATATAATGTTACCTTTGCGTGTCGACACTGTCGATACCGTTTCTGTCCGTGCGGGCTTGTGGTGATGTGGCGCGGTCGAGCCTCAGTGGGTCCGGGGGAGGGGTGGGGGAGGAGTAATGCTAGCAGGGCCTTCTCTGTCTAAAAGGAACCACGATGTGCACAGCTTGCCTTCAGGCACTGGTCCTGGATCATTTGGATCAGTTTCAGTTTTATTCAAACTAACAGTTGGGATTAGGATTAGGTCCTGGGGAAGATGATCTGGGATTAGTCGCCCGGGCATAACATTTCTGTGAACTCAGGGATGCGTGTCACAGTGTTTTCTGCAACACTCATGAGACATATAATAACACTTTTAACACTTTAACTCACTAGTTATGCATAACTGTAAATGAAATGCAAAAAAGAGAAAGTTTTTTTTCTTTACATTGCTGTGTGTCTGTGTGTGTGTGTGTGTGTCTGTGTGTGTGTGTGTGTGTGTGTGTGTGTGTCTGTGTGTGTGTGTGTGTGTGTGTGTGTGTGTGGGGGGGGGGGCGGGGGGGGCATGGGGGTTTGCAGCCAAGAAAGGAAACGAAATGGCAGTGTTTAGTTTCTTTCTTTCCTTAATCCCCCTCTCTCTTCCTAGTAGTTTTGTTTGCTTGACCGGGGGTTGCGGAATCAGAGAGAATCCTAAGGTAAAGTTTAGACTGGGTTGCTTTGTGTGGCGTAGAATTAAAAGATAAGTCAGGAAACGCTTATTTTAACATCAAGCGAAAGTGCGGGATTAGAGTGGGCCGGGAATGGGGGGGGGGGGGGTACAGACTGGACATAAAAGGCCTCTAAATCCGTAAAATCTCAGGCGGGGTTAAAGGTCACACATAACCAGCAGTTTGTGTGAAGATTAAAGATGGGCGGGGGAGCGGCACGGTCTCGCGGCACGGTCTCGCCGTCGCCCTGGGAATGAGTGGCATTTAGTAAACTCACTGTAAACTCACCTCAGAGCGTCGGAAAGGGACACTCGCGCCACAGGAAGTGGAGAAGAGAGGCGAGTTCACTCTCCCCCTGTGCTTGGATGAGAGCGGGCCTTTCAATGCAGGCTTTTCTGAGGGAAATGCTCATTCATCAGCAAGCACATGAGCAGCATTGTTTAAAAAAAATGTTTCAAGGTGGTCTTGATGTGTTTGTGAAATGTATCATATTTTATATATATATATATATATATATAAAATATTTATATGTATATACGTATATATATATACGTATATACATATAAATACATATTTTATTTTTTACTGTATTCACTAAAGCATGCAAAAAAGCAGGCAAGCCTTGATTAATTGATCATTTATATAATGTATAGGCAAGCAGGTGTTTCTTTTCAAAATGTCATAAAAATATATTTGAAACCAAAATGGGCATATTAAAAAAGTAATAATCCCATAAAACTACTGCCTTCAGGCATTTTAAGGGTTAATATATCCAGTCAAAGGCCTAACTGCTCCGTAACTTTCGCTGTAACCAAACAAGTAGGCTATTTTCTGATTTAATCCACCATTTTGTTTGGACCCCCCCCGACCTCCTTATCCGAAATCACTGACTCGGACAGTCATTAAAGACAGATGATGATGAATGTCACCTTTCACCGTTTTATCACCAATTGTTATTCAATTACCCCACTGGCTGAGAAAGCCTGGGAGCTGCCTGTTTCAGCTGTCCTCCCGGGGCGTGTGTCATTTGCAACCTCATGACAAGCTACCCGTCACCATGCCAGGTGACCCGAACCATGCTCACGCACACCCCAACATGACAGAGGCCCTGAAAATAAATGTGATGGGGTACAATCAGTAGAAAAAAATGCCACCATACAAATCAAAAAAATAATAACTGGTGGATGGTAGATGAATACATATACGACGACAGGAAATTAGTATTTGAATTTGAATTGACACTGTGTTGTCAGTTTTGATTTTACTTTGTTAATTTCACTGCAAAAAATGTCTGTCTTAACAAGGGTTTTAACCTTGTAATCAAACTTAAAACATTTTTTTTCTCTCAAATAGAAAATATTTGCTTCTTTTAAGTTACTTTTTGCTTGACAAGTGAAATTATCTTACCCCACTGGCAATCTTTTTGTCTAATTGAGCAAAAAAGTAATACAAATAAGATTTTAAGTCTGAATATAAGATTCAAATGCTTGTTAAAAGGTTTTTGGTTTTTGCACTGTTCTTTTATGGCAACTGAACTATTTTGCTGCTCCAAAATGTTTTAACATGTTTTTAAGTTGAGATGTATAAAATATGCTCCATTTATTTTTATAAAGAATTTTATTTTATATAATTTTTTTTATTTTCATTTGTTTTATTTTATATTTTAATACTGCAATCACACCAAACACTTTGTGGAAACCTGCAGTTTTTTTTTTAATACAGTAGCTCTGACACATCAGCATATATTTCCTCGTGAAATAAAGCAATTATGATTATTCAGATGTTTGTTTGCTGAAGCATACCTCTGGGTTATTAAACGAGCCACGTGGTTCACGTAATTACAAGACATTTACATTAAGGCCAATGCATCGGAATTACACTGTACTAATAGCAGGGACTAAGATAAAGATTGCACAGGGAAAGCAGCTAGAGCTATCATTAGCGCTGTGATGGCTCTCTGATGAAGACGCCGCTTTCATTCATTAAAATGTGGCCTGATAATGTTTTACTGGTGAAGGCTTATTTCTATGAGTGGCTGTGAGAGTTTATGTTGCAAAATCTACTGGAACAGAAGGCCTGCCATTCACAGCTCATGTATAAGCACTGTGCGTGTGTGTGTGTGTGTGTGTGTGTGTGTGTGTGTGTGTGTGTGTGTGTGTGCGTGTGTGTGTGTGTGCATGTGTGTGTGTGTGTGTGTGCATGTGTGTGTGTGTGTGTGCGCATGTGTGTCTGTGTGTGTGTAGGTGTGTATGTGAGTGTGTATGTATGAGTACATGTGTGTGTGTGTGTGTGTAGGTGTGTAGGTGTGTATGTGAGTGTGTGTGTGTGTGTATGAGTACATGTGTGTATGTGTGTGTGTGTAGGTATGTATGTGAGTGTGTGTGTATGAGTACATGTGTGCGTGTGTGTGTGTGTGTGTGTGTGTGTGTGTGTGTGTGTGTGTGAGAGTGTGGTGGGGGTAGGCACCATCTGTGTCTCCGTTATGTGAGGTGGCAAGCAGAAGGCTTTTGGTTCGGATCTGTGATTGGTCAGAAAAAATGTGTCACAATTTTTTTTAAACTCACAGAATCGATGTGTCAACAAGAACAACCTTTTTCAAGAGAGGCCCCCATATGAACAGCCCCTGCAGTGATATTTTCCCCCATACAGAGAAATATATATATATATTTTTTACAGAGTGGCCAGAAAATTCGGAATTGTCCTGGCCTGACACTTCCAGATTTATACATTTTCTTGTATCCTTCCCCCTCACGAACACACGTACGCACACACTTTCCCTCCTCTGATATCATTCCTTTCTAAAGCATATCTGCCTGTGGGATTCATTAACTCGTGCTTGTGACCAGAAGTCCCCAGTGATTCGCATCATTTCCTATTAAAACATAGAAGAACGGAAGCTATTATTAGTCATTTCTCTTTGAGTCATGGGACTTCTCCCCACATCCAAGAAAACTACTAACAGACTGACCAGCAAGATCACAGACAGGGGGGGAGGGACGGGGAGAGAGGAGGGATTCAGGGAGGAAACTCTAAGATAACTTATTTAGATACTGACATATTATTCCAAACATTATTCATTATACTGTACTTTGTCCGCCATTATTCAACCTTTGCCATTTCTCTAGCGTTGCGCGCATATCCCGCTCTCTACTCTCATAAATCTATAAGATCCTTGCTGACCTCCTGCTTTGTGTCACATTAGTTTTGAGATAAATACAGCCAGGTGATGAAATATCACAAGCCTCTGGTGGGGCTTCTTTCACACGGTCGCATTTCTTCTATAAAGAGGGTGCAGGAAACACAAGGGCCAGGCTCCCGGCAACAGGGGGATCCAACAGCGGCCCGCGGCAGCCAGTGCAGGTGCCTCGCGGGATCAAAGGTCAGGGGTCGTACCCCTCTGTGAGAGTTCACATAACTGGTTTTAAATGGTTCCCCCACTTCTGCACCAGCCTTCCCCCCTCATGCCTGACCTGGCCTCAACCACCTGTCATGCCTGTGGGAGGTAAGAAATCCAATTAGGCCAGGCGTGAGGGTCAAGGCCCGGTTAGCTTCACTTGTCAGGCTCGTAATATTATGGTGCAGCAGTATGAGCCTGACTAGGTTGACGCTCTCATGTGAGCTAAGTCCTCCCAACGTACAGCAATGTGCTTCGCTAATAAACTAATGGTCACTTCTGAAGAGCCATGAACTTATGTAGATTTAGCAGTTAGCATATAACATAACACCGGCTCAAACGTTTTAGCACCAATGAGGTTGTCGCCCACACAAGCTAACAAAGCACAGCTTCCTTTTCCAGAGATAAGGCATGTGGGGTTGAGAGCAGGGCCGGGTCCGCGCCAGGCCTGGTCCCACAGATGGACACCAGCAGCAGTGAAAACTGAACAAGAAAGGGGGAATGCGTGGAATGCCGGAGCGAAATGTCACTTGCTGGCGCGTCACGTGGCCATTCGTTTGCATGTAGTGTGGGGGGGTAGCGGGTTGGACACCTTGCACGTTGCACCTGTACGAGTGGAGCGGGTTTGAATGACCCCCGGGGGACTCACAGGGCCAGCGCTGGAATGCTTGTTTACGCTCGGACGAAACCCACACCGGCCCAGCCCCCCAGCCAGCTGGACATCTGGGCCTGTCCTAAATTAGACCCCCTCACCTCATACACACGTTCAAACGCGCGGAACGGAAAAACATTCTCGCCATCGCTTTGCTCATGCCTTTACCTCTTGATGGTGCCGCTGATGAACACTAGGTGGAATATGGAGTGTACGCGTAGCTGCTTCCAAGAAAACCTTAGCCACACAGACAAAATCCACACTTTCATCGTCTGGGTAGTCCGGGCGGATTCCAGCGTTCGTTGTGATTAAATATGCTGTGGCTCTTGGCCATGGCGAGGGTTTTGAATAGTGCTATGAAAAGCAAAGGCGCCTCTGCAGTTTAATCAGCATGACTCCCAACTTTGGCAAGTCTTGTTCAAAATTTATAACTTAAAAGGGGTATACTGAGCCAGCCTCGGTTCCAGATCTACTGTGTAAAAGGGGTATAATGACTCTGCCCGGTTCCAGATCTACAGTTGGCATAAAGGCACGTCCAGCACATTTGTACAAGTCAGCACAGAAAATAAATCTCACACAGGCGTATCTTATCTGGAAGATCTGTTTATCCACACGGGTGCTCGGCTGGAAAAAGATGTGAAATCAATGTTTTGACTACGGAGAAGCTCGGGTTTCTCCATGTACGCTTCAATCCCGCGAGTCAACCCAACCTACACTTCGATCCCGCGAGTCTTCGGACCAACCCAACCCTTCCCCCAGCCCCTGTAAAATGCGTGTATTCACAATTTCATGCTAATAAAGCCTTAAACCCATTTGCGGTCATCTTCTCTACGGCAGTCTGCTGGTATCTTACACATCGTTAGCATGTCTACGGTACATCAAGGGGCCAATGACTGCTCTTTATTTCACCACAGAAACGAAAGCATGCAGAAACACAAATATTTGTCTGATAAAATAATGATCGGATACATCTGTGTAATTGTGTAGAAGAAATCTCATAATTAACATCTTTTAAATAATAAAATAAATTATTAAATATACGTATAATCCATGCTGTAATTTATTAATCCATGGTTCAAGGTGTAATGGAAAGATGATATCCCCCTAAAACCAATAAATATTTTTTGTTGCCTGTAGGGGACATAAGTCTCTGGTCTTAATCTCAAGAACCATATAGTCTGATGTCTATAATGTCCCACTCCAAGGGACATTAAAAAATAATAGATAATAAATAAATAAATAAAATAAAAAATATTTTCTCTGCAACATGTATTTGTCATTCAAAAAACTTGTATTATGTCACACAAAAAACATTTAAATACTTGTTTCAGGAGGATATACCCCTCATGTCCCCTTCAAAACCAAAAATCTGTTGTCTTTTGAGCAGTTGTGGCTTTTCATCAGATTCACAAATAATGTGGGCTTATTACAATATTTATGTTTATTAACAGTATTTAAGACTGACTATCTCTCTGACATGTGTTACACCATGTTAAGTGCAGGGACCCCTGACAGGCACGGGTATTTACTGTATTGGTACGGTTTAAGATGATGTGTAAGTCTTATTAAGACTCACTGTAGCTCAAAAGGTCTTTGATATTCGGTGCTAATAAATTAACTGCAAACACAGCGTGTGGACTCATCGTTCTTATAGAGTTTACTGCTCTCGTTGGCACCTGCGTACGCACCCATTGAAATGGTAGACTGTCAATAATTCATTCTGCAATCGTGAAAATAAATAATAAATAAGTTGCAATGACACAATCACAACATAAGACCCATTCGTATTTTCAGAGCCCATTTGATATTTGACTTATAAGGGAGTCAAAAGCACAGGTGGATTCGTGGCGTTTTCCCCAAGATTGTCTACATGTATAGCCAAGTGACACAGAGCGTGAAGTAGTATTTATGACTCAGTTTAATAAACCGTTCGGTCTGGATTTATCATATATTTGTACAGTGTTGATTACAAAAAAAAAAGTCAAAAGTTATTTTCTGCAAAACCTTCTGTTAAACTGATAACTGCCATAAATTACTGTAAGAAGCAAAAAAAAGAATAATAATTATTAAGCAAATATATATATATATATATATATATATATATATAAATCAACTTATTAAAAAAGTGCTGTTTAATTAAGTAAACAATTCCCTTAAAAAAACATGCACCGAGGCAAAGTCGGTACCTGACAAATCTCCAGACTTGTAATACACCCACGCTCGCAATTAAGACAAAATATTGCAAAACATCGCACTAAGGCTTTGGAATAATAATGTACAAAGTGGATAATAACAATATGAAAAAAAGGTCCCCAATGACCCCAAGAGGTAAAGTGATTAAATTATAATCAGATTGGATTAATTAATCTATAATATTTATCCTTTCTCTGGTGAGGGTAGAATGGAGGCAGTGTGTAGAGGTTGTGGGCTCACCGACTCTTTGTCTTAATAACAGGAAGAGCTCCAGGAGGAGAACTCTACAAGCCCCCCAGACAACGCAGACAGAAGGTTATTGCTGATATCAAACGTGCAGAATGCAATTATCTGTCACAACAAATAATTACGGGGGACGATAATAAGAAAATTAACATTTTCATTGTCTGCGCTTTATTGTCTCGGCGCGTATTGTGACGGGAGGCTTAAAGATGCCGCGAATAAATTATCGTACAAAGGCACCTCCTCCGCGGCGGAGAGATGCAGTCATTAGCGAGCGATAAGCGGGGGCCCACTTCTCGGAGGGAACGCGGGGAAGAGCGAGCGGAAAAGGGCGGGCGGAGCCGGGCGCGGGGCTCCGGGAAACGCGCGGCCTGATACCGCCGAGCTCTGGGAGGCTTCCCGAGAGCCTCTCGACCGTCAAGCCGGTTCGGGACAAAGCTAGCTGCTGCAACAACCACGCATAAACGTTTTTGATCACCGTTGCTTGTTTTATTCCCTTGCCTGAAGTGGTTTAGAAAAAACCCTCAAACAAACCGAGAGGCCTTTACCTCCACCCGGCCCCACCCCAGGGGAAAGTGATCTGGGTTACCCTACTCTTTTTTCTTCTGTTTTGACTGACACTTGCTTCCTTGAACTGTCCGTGCTCACTGGAGGGGGGCAAATTCCGGGGGCTGGGGGAGGGGGGTATTCCCTTGCATTTGAACTCTCCCTTGATTGGCATGACTGGTCAGGGCCCGCCTCCCCGCTGGCGTGACTGTGAGACGTCCCAATGCCCCTACAAGTTTAGGAAGCGAGGGTGGCAGGGTATTGTTCGCCGACAATGGCCGTCAGGACGGGGGGGAGGGCAGGCGGAGGGGGGAGGGGGGGAGGACAGAGGGAAATCGAACAATGGTTCGGAAGAGGCGCTTATGATGGCGCTTTCATGTGAGCGGAGATGTCTAGACAGCGATGTTCCAGTGAGCGTCTTCGGAAAAAAAATAGTAAGAACATAAAGAAGCCAATAATTATGGAGCGCGGATATTGGGGGGTGGGGTCGATCCTGCCGCTGCCACCTCCTGCAGGGGTGCAATAAGTTCCTGTGCAGTCTCTGCGCTGGCACCTGCTGGGTACTGACCCTTGTAAGTAAATCAGGTTTCAGTGTTTTCAGTGTCAAATTTATCGGTCAATATTGTGATTCGTTAATAAATTGGATAATTGAAAATTGTGATTCGTTAATAAATTGGATAATTGAGAATTGTGATTCGTTAATAAATTGGATAATTGAGAATTGTGATTTGTTAATAAATTGAATAATTGAGAATTGTGATTCGTTAATAACTTGGATAACGGCTCTAGCTGATTGTAGGCCTGAAAAACAGCCTCAGAGCAAACAGAAAAACATTGACCGTCTTGAATGCTGCTGCATCAAAGTGCCTCACAGTGCTCTTGTCATGAAACAGTCCCCGCACACAAGTCTTCCAGGCCTGATGTCCTATCTTGAGCCGAAGGCAGGTGCGTGCGTGCGTGTACGTGTGTGTGTTTGTGGGGGTGGTGGGGGAGAGTTAGGACCCTTATTTAGACACACACTAACTAGCTAGCTCCAATAAACCTTTGACCCCCCCGGGTGTAAATCCCCTGAAACAACTGTGTGGACCTGAGCCACCCACTGCGCCGGGGCCGCGTGCGTAAGAATGGGCGTGTCAGGGGGGACTGCGGAGCGCGTAACCCGATAGCCCCATAACCTCCGTCTGCCTGCAGTGGACCTGTGCAGAGTGGTGGGGCGGGGGGGTAGGGGGGCTCTCCCGAATCGTAACTCATCCCAGACTAGTGCCAGCTCCCCCCCCTGCCCACCCGCAGGTTTCCTTTCACGGCTGTGTTAACGTTAGCGTTCCCTCACCGTCTTCCTCTCCAATTTGATATTTGTGAGATGCAGAAATAATTTTTATGACCCCTGCTGTATTTTTGGACCTGTTTTTTTTCTCCCTCCCTTCCCCTCCTTGCCTCTCCTCTCCCCCTTTCCCAAGTGACCAGATCTCTTTACGCCTCTTCTCCTTGCCTGTCGGCCTTTTTTTTCGGGCGGAAGCCAGGGACACTAATGGCTGTTGACAGAAAAAAAATTATAAGAAGAAGAAGAAGAAGCGGACGGGTTTCCGTGATGCGCCCGATCAGCGGAGATAACAGGTGAAAAATCACAGTAACCTCGACTGGGCCGGCACAGAGGGGAGAGTTCTATTTGTTCTTCCCTCTGCACTGTGATATAAAATGTCATTGTCTTTTTTTTATTAATGGGATATTGACTTTTAAAGAGGAAAATGATTAAGTGCTCTCTGCTTCTCCCTCTCCTGCTCATTGGCTACTGGCAGCGGGGCATCAAAGAGGAGGAGGGAGGGGTGAGGCCGGGCCAGCTGACAAACAATGTGCCGTCGCCGCGATGATAGCCACATGACTTTGAGTCTTTCGCATAAACTCTGGGCCTCCCCGTGGCCTTAATCTATCTGGCTTGCACCACATGGGGCAGAGAGACCGATAAGAGGACATGCATGTGCTGCTTATGCGTGTGTGTGTGTGTGTGTGTGTGTGTGTGTGTGTGTGAGTGTTAGTGTGTGTGTGTATTCAGCCAGCAGCAAAACCCTGAGCGAGCTCGTGAGACACCCATCACAAGGTCTGCAGTCTTGTTACAATAGCCTGGATAGCATCAGAAATCATTTACAACCAACGAGCATCGGTAGTCAAATCTCAGACAGCCATTTTTAAACTGATAATACCCCGACTTCCAGCTACTCTCACTGTCAAACCCAGGCTTGCATGGAGCATTATCAATCCGGCACATCATCAGCCCCCTATTGAATTTGTTTAACTGTGAATGATACATCTCGCATGAAATATCACGTGTAGCTTCTCTCAATCTATTTTATTTATTATAGCTTTCTATTTCTGGAGAAGATTTGAACATCATGGCGCATAATGAAAGTCTGAACCTCATACCTTCTTGGACAGAAACATATGTTCTCCCATATTAGGACCTTTAGTTATGCCGCTGCACCATACAGGCCCCGCCCCGCCCTCTTCTGCCTTTCTCCCAGATGCAGAGCGGGGAAGCTGTCCATGTGCGCTTTTATTCACTTGAAGTTTGCCAGTGGCGTGAGGGGCGAGGCGATGACATGCGGCTTTCGGGGGCTGGTGACTCGGAGACCCTGTCCAGTCTGAAGACCCCTGCCTCACCGTGAGAGCGGATCTAATGTTCCCTCATCTCTGCAGCAGCTGGACTCACATCCCATAATATTTTTAGAGAACAAGACACTTGTGAAGTCACCATTTAGCAATCTCTCTCTCTCTCTCTCTCTCTTTTTCTCGCCAAACACACCCACACATATGCATTTTCCATCCATACTGCGTGTCACGCGCATGCATACACATACCTTTCAGTGCATATTCACACCTGTGCATTCAACATCTCCATTTCAATCTCACACGTTGATACGCGGTATGCATGTTGATAAACACACACGCTTACACACACATTCATGCATGCTCACAAACACACGCATCCACCACCTATCTCTCTAACACATGCGCGCACACACACACACACACACACACACACACACTTCCTCTGTGTCTCATTGCTTCAGGGTGTGGTACTGCACAAAACATCTTTTTTTAAATTATTTATTAGTCACTTGGATTATAACCCCAGTACTATAACAGACGGATTTAACAAGGGACTGTGAAGACTAATAAAAAAGTAACTTGTGTCCACAAAGGATAAAGCGTAATACAAAACAATATATCATCCTCTGCTTTTGTACATGAATGGGCCTGAAAGTATAATTAAATGTACTACATTATTACAAATTGATATTATGATATTGTATTCACAAAATGTTTTGTGCAGTATTCCAGAAATGCCCTGTAAAACACAATGTAATATGACAACGTATTTCATTATCCTTCATTCATTTCACATATTTTTATTTTGATAAAAATGACACGCTATAAGCAAAGACGAACATCCCTCTCTCCATGTCCTGCACAGGCACCTTAAGGAGGTGAAAACCTCAGTGTCGCCAGACTGAGATCAAGCATAGAGAGGATTCTCCTTCCTTTGATTCTTCTCATTGTAGATCAAGCAGCCATTTGGGATGACACGCCCCTCCCCTCCCCCCTGAGCCTTATGGGTGAGGAAGGCACAGACTCGGCCTCATTTGCATGAGAAAGTCCTGGGCTAGCCGTGCGGTCAGGGAGTCACAGCCGACAGCGAGCCCCCCTATTCAGACCTCATTTCCTCTCCGACAATCGCCATTGAATCAATCATGTTTACTTTGCCCTCTGCTTGGCCACCTCAGAGAGACCTCTGATCACATTCGATTTGCCGTGTCACTCACACTCGAAACCTTCCCCCCCCCCCTCCTCCTCCTCCTCCTGGGCCCCGTCTGCTTCCCGTCAGCCCCTCCCCGGGTCACGTGACCGCTGTCACCCATCCATCACGCGCCGACGACGCTTGGAGTGCTGATTGATCTAATTAGCAATCAATTAGCCTTGTTACCAGCGACTGTAATTACCTTTTATACAGAAGAAGAAAGAGCAGCTGGTCTGTGCCCCTGCCCGCCCCTCCCCTCCTGACCTGATTTGGGGGGGGGGGGGGGTAGAGAGCTGTCTCCAGGGGCTACTTCCTCTGTAATGTGCTGAAATCCTGTTTTAATTAATATTGGAAGGCTGAAAGAAATGGGGGGTCCGAGAGCTTAATGGAAAAGCAGTTCTCAGACATGGGACGAGGCAAAATCTGAAGAAGTGTCCGCTCTTTATAAAGCCCTTAGAAGACTTAGGAGCTGTTGTTTGATTGATCAGACTATGTTGAAAAGGAAAGAGGAGCGGTGCAGTGCGCTGGTATCCCTGTCTGCTGTGCCTAGGACAGAGCCCAACTGGGCTTTTTGGGGGTGAGGCTAGGGAAGGTCGCACCATCTGCATCCCCCGCCTCGTCCAGCCCCACCACCCTTCCTGTTGTAGTTGAGGTTCTCGTATCCGACGTGTGATATCAGTAATCAGAAGCGCATTTGATATCTGGAGCCTGTCCCTCAAATGGCTCTGTTTAGAGCTCGCGTCATTATTAGAGCTTGCCAAATCAATAGACACGTGTAATATGCTAACTTAAAAAAATATTTTGATCGAACCCCTCGCTTTTCCAAGTCTCCCGCGACCGCTCGCCGAGAGCCACTCCCCCAAACGCGCCCCGCCTTCGTAGCCCCTTCGTCCCAATTCGGTGCTCCACCCACTCCCCAGCCCGCCCCGAACCCTGCAAAATAAATCACGCGCTCGGCTATAGCGCTTATAAATATCTCTTTTCAACCCTGTTTACTTGTAACAGCAGCCGGAGAGCGATGGCCACGTCTGACAAGCGGGGTTAATCCTATATGTTCGTATTATGCGGGGGTCAACCTCCGCGGCATACATTTTGTGTGTCATTAACTCCCCGGCCCCGCGCCGCGGGTCCCTGGGCGCACGGTGACTCGCAACATTAGCTAAATGGACAAAGCTGGAGTCGGTAATGGGATGAGTTAGTACGGTTGTAGCCCATTCATCATCCTGCTCCCTCCAATATAAGTGTTCCTTTATCAGGTCTCTCAGAGCCGATGTCATCTCAACGGGCATAAATCAACCATCAAGGGGGTCGAAGGGAAGGTGTGGGGGATGGGGGGGGGGGCGAGGGTCGCTGATAATGCCCTATTAGCGACCGTGTCCCAAAATCACGATTGACAAATGAGCGACTGGAGAAAAGTGACCCGTGGGCCACTCTCCGTCTGCGCACACCGTCGCCCGTCGGATCGCCGGCAGTCTCCGAAAAGAACATAAATGGCGTCTGTAAACAGAATCACATTATCTTATTCCCCCCTCTCCCTTCCTGACGCGTCTGAGGAAACAATTTGTGAAGAAGTGTCTTCTCTCCCCTCATAACCCAAACCCTCTCTTCCCTCATAACCCAAACCTTCTCTTCCCTCATAACCATAACCATCTCTTCCCCTCATAACCATAAACATCTCTTCCCCCATAACCCAAACCCTCTCTTCCCTCATAACCCAAACCCTCTCTTCCCTCATAACCCAAACCATCTCGTCACTAAAAACCCAAACCTCTCTTCCCTCAACCCAAACCCTCCATAACCCAAACCCTCTCTTCCCTCATAACCCAAACCCTCTCTTCCCACATAACCCAAACCCTTCTCTTCCTCATAACCCAAACCCTCTCTTCCCTCATAACCCAAACCCTCTTTCCCTCATAACCCAAACCTCTCTTCCCTCATAACCCAAACCCTCTCTTCCCTCATAACCCAAACCCTCTCTTCCCCTCATAACCCAAACCCTCTCTTCCCTCATAACCCAAACCTTCTCTTCCCTCATAACCCAAACCCTCTCTTCCCTCATAACCCAAACCCTCTCTTCCCTCATAACCCAAACCCTCTCTTCCCTCATAACCCAAACCCTCTCTTCCCTCATAACCATAACCCTCTCTTCCCTCATAACCACAACCCTCTCTTCCCCTCATAACCCAAACCCTCTCTTCCCTCATAACCCAAACCTCTCTTCCCTCATAACCCTCTCTTCCCTCATAACCAAACCCTCTCTTCCCCCAAACCCTCTCTTCCCATAACCAAACCCTCTCTTCCCCTCATAACCAAACCCTCTCTTCCCTCATAACCCAAACCTCTCTTCCCTCATAACCCAAACCCTCTTTCATAACCCATAACCCTCTCTTCCCTCCCCATAACCCAAACCCTCTCTTCCCTCATAACCCAAACCCTCTCTTCCCTCATAACCATAACCATCTCTTCCCCTCATAACCATAAACATCTCTTCCCCCATAACCCAAACCCTCTCTTCCCTCATAACCATAACCCTCTCTTCCCCTCATAACCCAAACCCTCTCTTCCCCTCATAACCCAAACCTTCTCTTCCCTCATAACCCAAACCCTCTCTTCCCTCATAACCCAAACCCTCTCTTCCCTCATAACCCAAACCCTCTCTTCCCTCATAACCCAAACCCTCTTCCCTCATAACCCAAACTCTCTTCCCTCATAACCCAAACCCTTCTCTTCCCTCATAACCCAAACCCTCTCTTCCCTCATAACCCAAACCCTCTCTTCCCTCATAACCATAACCCTCTCTTTTCCCTCATAACCATAACCCTCTCTCCTCATAACCCAAAACCCTCTCTTCCCTCATAACCCACCATAACCCTCTCTTCCCTCATAACCATAAACCTCTCTTCCCCTCATAACCCAAACCCTCTCTTCCCTCATAACCCAAACCTTCTCTTCCCTCATAACCATAACCCTCTCTTCCCCTCATAACCATAACCCTCTCTTCCCCCATAACCCAAACCCTCTTTTCCCTCATAACCATAACCCTCTCTTCCCCTCATAACCCAAACCCTCTCTTCCCTCATAACCCAAACCTTCTCTTCCCTCATAACCATAACCCTCTCTTCCCCTCATAACCCATAAACATCTCTTCCCTCATAACCCAAACCCTCTTCCCTCATACCAAACCCTCTTCCCCCTCATAACCCAAACCTTCTTTTCCCTCATAACCCAAACCATCTCTTCCCCTCATAACCCAAACCCTCTCTTCCCCTCATAACCCAAACCTTCTCTTCCCTCATAACCCAAACCCTCTCTTCCCTATAACCAAACCCTCTTTCCCTCATAACCCTTACCCTCTCTTCCCCTCATAACCATAACCCTCTCTTCCCCCATAACCCAAACCCTCTTTTCCCTCATAACCATAACCCTCTCTTCCCTCATAACCCAAACCCTCTCTTCCCTCATAACCCAAACCCTCTCTTCCCTCATAACCCACAACCCTCTCTTCCCTCATACCAAACCTCTCTTCCCTCATAACCCAAACCCTCTCTTCCCCTCATAACCCAAACCCTCTCTTCCCCCATAACCCAAACCATCTCTTCCCTCATAACCCAAACCCTCTCTTCCCTCATAACCAAAACCCTCTCTTCCCCTCATAACCCAAACCCTCTCTTCCCTCATAACCCTCTCTTCCCTCATAACCCAAACCCTCTCTTCCCCTATAACCCAAACCTCTCTTCCCTCATAACCCAAACCTTCTCTTCCCTCATAACCCAAACCCTCTCTTCCCTCATAACCCTAACCCACTCTTCCCGCATAACCCAAACCCTCTCTTCATAACCCAAACCTTCTCTTCCCTCATAACCCAAACCCTCTCTTCCCTCATAACCCAAACCCTCTCTTCCCTCATAACCCAAACCCTCTCTTCCCTCATAACCCTCTCTTCCTCATAACCCAAAACCCTCTCTTCCCCCATAAAAACCCTCTCTTCCCCCATAACCCAAACCCTCTTTTCCCTCATAACCCCTCTTAAACCCTCTCTTCCCTCATAACCCAAACCGTCTCTTCCCTCCTTACCATAACCCTCTCTTCCCCTCATAACCCCTCTCTTCCCTCATAACCCAAACCCTCTCTTCCCTCATAACCATAACCCTCTCTTCCCCTCATAACCCAAACCCTCTCTTCCCCCATAACCATAACCCTCTCTTCCCCTCATAACCCAAACCTTCTCTTCCCTCATAACCATAACCCTCTCTTCCCTCATAACCATAACCCTCTCTTCCCTCATAACCACAACCCTCTCTCTTCCCTCATAACCCAAACCCTCTCTTCCCCTCATAACCCAAACCTCTCTCTCCTCATAACCCAAACCCCTCTCTCTTCCCTCATAACCATAACCCTCTCTTCCCTCATAACCACAACCCTCTCTTCCCCTCATAACCCAAACCCTCTCTTCCCCTCATAACCCAAACCTTCTCTTCCCTCATAACCCAAACCCTCTCTTCCCTCATAACCCAAACCCTCTCTTCCCTCATAACCATAACCCTCTCTTCCCTCATAACCCAAACCCTCTCTTCCCCTCATAACCCAAACCTTCTCTTCCCTCATAACCCAAACCCTCTCTTCCCACATAACCCAAACCCTCTCTTCCCACATAACCCAAACCCTCTCTTCCCACAGAACCCAAACCCTCTCTTACCTCATAACCCAAACCCTCTCTTCCCTCATAACCCAAACCCTCGCGTCCCCCATAACCCCAAACCCTCTCTTCCCAAACCTCTCTTCCCTCATAACCCAAACCCTCTCTTCCCTCATAACCCAAACCCTCTCTTCCCCTCATAACCCAAACCTTCTCTTCCCTCATAACCCAAACCCTCTCTTCCCTCATAACCCAAACCCTCTCTTCCCTCATAACCCAAACCTTCTCTTCCCTCATAACCCAAACCCTCTCTTCCCCCATAACCCAAACCCTCTCTTCCCTCATAACCCAAACCTTCTCTTCCCTCATAACCCAAACCCTCTCTTCCCTCAACCCACAACCCTCTCTTCCCTCATAACCCAAACCCTCTCTTCATAACCCTCCTCTCTTCCCTCATAACCCTCTCTTCCCTCATAACCCTCTCTTCCCCTCATAACCCAAACCCTCTCTTCCCTCATAACCATAACCCTCTCTTCCCTCATAACCCTCTCTTCCCCTCATAACCCAAACCCTCTCTTCCCTCATAACCATAACCCTCTCTTCCCCTCATAACCCTCTCTTTCTTCATAAGGAAAGAGAAGTATCATAAAGGCAAAAGAGGGAAGCTTGAAATGCCAACCAGGTGAAGGATTTCAGCACCAGTGTGCCAGTGGCCCTTCCATCATCGTTATTATTATTATTACTATTATTATTATTCTGTGTTTCCCCTACCATGCATTAGGCGGGGCGGCCTAATCAACATCAACAATCCCCCCGTCAACCGCCCCGCATAGAAAGACAACCTGGAGGAAATACTGTTATTATTATTATTATTATTATTATTATATACTGTTACATGATTTATCATTATCATTTTTTTTTGTTTTCATTTTCAGATTCAGGTTTACTCCGCTGTACTTTCTCAGAATGTATACAGATCTTTTTGAATAAAAATGTAATATCAGTTTTCTCCTATTCCGTCTTGCGGTTTTATGTATTTAGCACTCGCTGCCTTATAATGAAGAGAAAAAAAAATCTCCAAAAATTTCTCATTCAAAGTGGACAGTTCAGTATGCTGTGGTTATGTTGAGTATGCTGTGGTTATGTTGAGTATGCTGTGGTTATGTTGAGTATGCTGTGGTTATGTTGAGTATGCTGCGGTTATGTTGAGTATGCTGTGGTTATGTTGAGTATGCTGTGGTTATGTTGAGTATGCTGTGGTTATGTTGAGTATGCTGTGGTTATGTTCAGTATGCTGTGGTTATGTTCAGTATGCTGTGGTTATGTTCAGTATGCTGTGGTTATGTTGAGTTATGTAGCCAGTATCATCAAGACTGATATCAAAAGCAGCTATCACCCACAGGAGCATGTATAACCATAATCATTTCAATCCATCACGGAGGTACATGAAAAAATAACACACATTTGAAATTGATTTATTTTTTCCATTCCAATTCATTTAAAAACGGGATGTATAACTTTGATGCTGACACATTTTTAATCACATCTCAGTAGTTTGTTGTACATTTCAGGGAATCAGGTCGCCTTAAATAAATATTAAAATAATCAAACAATAATTTTTAACTTAGACAATCACACTGTGTCAGATACTGGAACACAATATGTCTAAGCTGGACAAAAATCCAAAAACAAAATCCAAAAATGGCCCTGTCATGTTTTCTTTCATGTCTGCTGGAGATCAGTGAAGGTCATTTCCTGCTCTTGTTGACCAGACTTGTGGGATTTATTTTGAAGGCACGGGTGGGATTAAAAAAACAGATTTGAAGTTCCCATCTTCTTAGAGTACGTTAAATAATTACACATGCTGTGAATTTTTCCTCTGTCCAGTCCCACCGGATTGGAGGGGGGCTGAGTAGGGGAGAGATGACAGAGTGACATGTGAAAGTATAACAACAAGATAATGTGAAAAAAAATTAATATGACATCTCTCTCTTCTCTTATCCTGCATCGCTGTGTTTTTCAAATTACTTGGGAAGCTCGGGTGTTTTGGGCCACACTGAAGCAGGGATGCACTGACCTATTTATAGAAGAGGGCCCAAAATGGGTTAATTTGGCCAGTTCCCATAAACAATCAAGTGAAAACAGCACACAGCATTGAGACCAGAGACTAGATGAAATAAAAATTTATTCGCAGTATCCCTCAATCTATGATACAACTGGGAGCACTGCAATAAGAAACATAACTTTTGACCAGTTCATCCCTTTTGTGTGGGAGGTTTGGTGTCTGCTGCCGAGAGTGATTTCTGATTGGCTTGTGCCTTATTCCCAGCAGTGGGACACCAGGGAGCTCGTGCTACGCTTTATTAGTGGTGGAAGAGTGAGGCTTCATTTCGTTAAACAACTTCTTATTCCCCATTTTCCTTTCCATTTTTGTTTATTTATATACATTTTATTTATTTTTTTTTGTATTTGCAGGCTCGTCCCATTGTGACTCTGTCAAATCAGGCAGGCTGTCGCCAGCACAGGGGTCCTCCAAAAAGTGTGAAGAAGAAAGGGTTCCTCTCACTCCGCCAATCCTCTACATTATCTGCTCGGTTGCTGCGTCAGACGTTAGGCAAGCTGGCACAGCTGGTGAAGGTAGGTTCTTCCTGTTTGCCGTTGTGCAAAGAATCAGAGGAACACCCCGGTGGTGGAAATGGTCCTGCCCCGGTTCCCAGCACGACTCCTCCACAGAATCAGGATTCCATCCGGATCGTGGGACGCATCACATACTCTCAGAAGAAAGGGTTCCAGAAGGTTCCTCTGTGTCTCCATAGGAAAACCCCGTCTAGTTCAAGGGTTCTTTGTTGATCAAAATGGTTCAATCTGGCAGTTTTCTCACCTACCATGGAGGGTTCCAAAAAGAACTAAAAGGGGTTCCCTTATGGAGACAAGCCAAAGGACCATTCTGAGAGCTAGATGAACCCCCAAATAACTAATCTATTCATAGTTTTTTTTCGGTGGAGAGAAAAGTCTTAAAAAGCGCATTATGGGGTCTGTGAAGCCTCAATCCAACGTTGACATTTCAGCTGTGATGGCATGATTTATAAATGATAGAGAAATAAAAACAATATTATATGTATTTTTAAAAATCAAAAACAACAGCAGAAGAATTGTCTGACCAATGAAGCAACATAGATGTACACTTCCTGGAATGAGACTACCTGATTCAGGACAGATCACCGAGGGACACCAGCTCACCCTCCAACCCCCCCCCCCCCACCACCCCCCATTGAAGAGGAAGGACGACATCAACAGACGTGGCCAATAATCCCATCCAGAAACAGCACTAACACCCCCAAATAGATCGCTGGTACCTGTTTGGTTCTGACTGTTGTCCCTCTAAACCCCTGCCATTCCTTTGGGCTTGGACTTACGTAACCACGATCAAAAACGTGCCAGGCAAACCTCCGACGTGCAAAATGTTTTATGTAACAGGGCAGGAACTGAGAAGGCAGCATTTGTGCATGGCTAATATGTGGCTTGGTTTTTTTAGGAGCTGATGTGAATTTTTCCTCTTAATTATGTGATACTTTTTCTCCTCCTCCTCCAATGATTATCAATTTGCATGCATGACTGGGAGCTCATTAAAGGTAATATTACTTCTGCCATGTGGAAACGTGAGAGGATTTTATCAGGAAATAGGCCTTAATGGGGTAAAGAAACACAAAGAGTCTCAGGGAAGATATAAGTAGACTGTGTGACTGTGGCTGGAAATTATTTTGCAAGGCATCTTGGTAAATGTTGTTTTCTAATATGCTGGTTACACTTCTTTAATTTAAAAAAAACAACAATACTTAGCATTTTTAGATAATGCACCTGGGTATTTACTGAACCAGTGCAGCTTAAGAGACCAGTTCAAAGGTACAATAGTAATGCCGCACCGAGGATTGAAACTTACAACCTTGTTTTGTGCAATGTTCTCTGTGGAGTATACTATAACACTGTATGCTTTTGATTTAGCCTTCCTCAGCTGACAATCTTGCAGAAATTAAAGCTGCTTTTTTATTAAATTAACGGGTGGACCAGGGTAGGCCACAGTCACCTAAAAAGTATCCCAGCCCACCCATTTATCTTGACTGATCCACTACATCCAATTGTGAATGGTCATCTCGGCAGTTCTGGCCCACCTAGTTTTATTCAGGCCCAACTTTCTGAATATTGATGGCTATGCTACTGGTTTATAGAGAAAAAAGTCATAATTGCTGCTTGTAATTATTGATCCAATTAGGACTCTTCATATAAAATGGAAGGCAGAAGGATGTGCTGCACGCCTAGAACAAGATTAAATAAATATGAATAAGCAATTCATCGCTCCTGGTCTTGTGAAGGGCTCTGCAACCCTGTACGGAGGCCCCCTGTCTTTGTTTCTCTCCACCTCTCCCGTACTTTCTTTACCTTTCTCTCTCTCTTTCCCTCTGTCGCTTTCCAGTCGGTGAGCTGCCATATACACACCCTCGCCAGCGCGCCATCGGTGCAAGTCTGTCTCCCCGTGAGCCGTGCCAAAGCTATGAATAGACAAGGAGCCACTTGGGAAGGTGAGGAGAGGAGGCATCATAGCGAACGATGCCAGAGCGCACCGTCGAAAAAAAAAACCTGCTCTCCCCGCCGGAAGCCGGTCGCTCGAGGAGCATGGGCCGGGTGGGGGTGCAGGGGGGTTGGGCGAGGCTTCTCCATTCTGCCGGCTTTGGTGGGAAGCCAAGCGCCATCGCCTGTTTGACGGCGAATCGGCCCGTACACCTGTTCTCACCAGCTGGCAGACATAACCTGTGTCAAACGGCGGGACGTGGCGGAGCCGACCCACCTGCCCGCCCGCCCAGGTGCCAGCCAGAACAGGCGGGGGGGCAGAGCCCTGGGACCCGGGGAAGGGGGCGGGGCCCGGCGCCGTCCCGTGCGCTCCCCCCCCCGCACCCCTCCCACCTCCGCAGGTCCCAGGACGCAGGCGTGTGCGGAGAGCGATAAAGACGGGGAATATCCGCGAAACAATGCGACGCCCGACTCCGCCGTCATTTGCATAGGGGTAATTACGGACGGCCAGGGCCGCCGGCCCGCGGGGGGCGTTGTTGAGGGATTAGCTTCCCGCGGCCGGACCAGAGAAAAGCTAAAGAAACGAGTCGAGTGAAGGTCATCCGCAAGGTCTGCTGTTTGGCGATGAGGTTCCACCGACGCCCCCCTCATAAATTTCATTGGCAGGGGAAGGCGAGGGGGCTTTGTGGAGGCTGAACCGAGGAAGCGGATCCAGTTTTTTTTTTTTCTCCGGTCGGAGCGCGGAACAAAGCGCTCCTGCGCTGGCCGGGCGACAAGGGGATCGGGTGAGAGGCAGAGCTGTGCAGAGAGCAGAGATAATTTCGCTGACCTCCCACCACTCTGCAGATGGCAGCCAGCTAGGCTTCACAGGCCTCAACGAGAGGGTGAGGTAACAGGAGGGGAAGGAACCATTCACTGCGGGTACTCATTGTACGCTGGCCAAATCGCATGGAAATCTGGCCAGTCCTGACGGATTTTATTGTGAGGTGGCTTTCAACAAAAAAAAAGTCAATTGATCAGCTATAATGCGAGCGTTCTGGAGGCTTAGAGAATGCTGACGCGGTTTCTTTTCATGCCGCTCCTCGAGCACACTTGAATACAGCTGGCCCAGGGGGCATCATGTGATTAATCCCAGCCAACCCCAAAGTGCCATGTGCTTGTGCAGGTATTTGTGAGGAAGTGATGATTGTATATAAACCCCGGCATTCGTCTAGACCTGACTGAGGGTTGCAGCATCCGCTCGCAGAGCCACACGGCGATAGGTTGCAACGATCACCTAATTAGGAGTGTTGCACATACACTCGCCGGTACATGCCGCTTATGTTCTCGTAAGTAAGTCACTTTGGGTAAAGGCGGCTGCTAAATGAACACAACATAATGCATCGTAATAAAGAGGGATGCAATTACAGGGACTTTGTGTCTCAACCAGTGGCCGATGTAATAATCTAGCAGTAGAAACAGTGGGCATAAGAACATCATTCCAGATCATTCCAGCCCCTCGAGCCGCATTCTTGCGCTGCTTCGGCACATTTCGAAGCTGCTGTCAACAGGGCGCCACGGCGCTACGTCCGCGCGGCTCCGCGGCTCCTCCATCACCCGCGGTTAGCCGCTCCTCAGGAGCTGACAACTGGATAATAGCTTTTTACTTCCAGAGAGCAGAAACGCTGGGAAAAATAATGTGATTATAATTCATTATTCAAATGGGCAGGTGACGGAACCGGGACAGAAACAAAAAAAGGTGGTAAAAAAGGAGAACGTGAAAAAGGTTTCAGTGCATTTTATCAATTTTTTTTTTTTGCAAACTTGGCAGGAGTGAACGCATTATTATCATGATTATGCCTCCACTCTCCCCACCCATAAATACCAGTCTTACATTATAGCATCTATAGGATAAAGATGAATGGTATAAAAGATTGATGTTATTTCTGACTAAGACACGGCGCCTGCCGGCTGTGCACGGGGGAGCCATGGCTTCCCGCGATGGTGGAGATAATCTCTGTCAGGCATCTCGACTCCTCTGTACCTGGGGCTGTCTGTCTCCCCAGCCAGAGGTGTCGAACCCCATTTCTGTAGAACCTGTGTTTCTGTGTGTGTCTGTGCAGACCTCTCGGCTTATTGGCTCGATTAGTGCCGTCATGTACCCAGTTTTTGAGCACTTCAACATTTTTTTTCCTGAACGGAAAATCACCAGACAAGATATTATACTCAAGATCATGTATATTTGTATTGCTGCAGTGCATTTTGGGAAAAGAAGAATCTGTATCGGTGTTGAGCTAATTACCTAATTAGTCCAATTAAGCTGAGGGGAAATTTCTTGGAACACAAACCAGTAAACAAATTGGCCCTCTAGGAAATTAATCTGACAACCCTGTTCTTACAGCTCACAGTGGGCGAGGCCACGGTTTGAGGTCAGGCTCTCAGCCTGTGTATCTAGTTTATGTGGTTCGCTCCCACGAGTGGGATTTTTGCTTCAGCTGATTCCTGTACATTCTGTTGGGGGTGGAGGTTGGTGTGTTGGGGGTGGAGGTTGGTGTGTTGGGGGTGGAGGTTGGTGTGTTGGGGGTGGAGGTTGGTGTGTTGGGGGTGGAGGTTGGTGTGTTGGGGTGGAGGTTGGTGTGTTGGGGGTGGAGGTTGGTGTGTTGGGGGTGGAGGTTGGTGTGTTGGGGGTGGAGGTTGGTGTGTTGGGGTGGAGGTTGGTGTGTTGGGGGTGGAGGTTGGTGTGTTGGGGGCTCTGCTTTTAAACGCACCCTCTAGCGATCCAAAAAAATAAATCTGTGACAGACAGAAGCGTGCAATGGATTGTCAGGGGAATTAAACATCTGGGCAGGTCTGACTGCCAATCACAGATAATACATATAATACATGTGGGAAAGGTGGTTGACTAGTCTGCAAGTGCTAGTACTCATACTGTATGTATGAATGGACTTGATATTATGCACTATGGTGGCTGATGTTAATCGCACAATAACCACCAGGGTGGTTTGCAAATTTGCTATTAGTAAAAAAACAAAAAAGTCCCTTTTTGATTCAAAACAGCCTCAAAAAATGTTGCAGTTAGGTGTACATGTTATAATACAATAACCAAATATTGTTTATTATTATCATTATTAGTAGTAATCGTAGTTTTTAGTAGTAGTAGTAATAATATTAGGAAGAAGGAACAAGACAGAATGAGAAGACATATACAATAATATAAGTATGTAACAATAGAAAACATTTGTCACTTGAAACCCTGGAAACGGATAAGATACATACATGACGTGAGGCCTGGTCCCCCGGCTGAATATTTCTGATACCTTCATTTAGCAGTTTGAAGACATAACACCCCTGAGGGCGGACCCTTCGCCTCCAGGTGACACCGTCAAAGGCAAACCTCCGCTACCCGCGCCAGGAAGCCAGGAGGACGAGTGGCCACAGGGCACCTCGGAACGCACGCTCCCTGTCGAGCGGAATCAGCGAGGATTGGGATGAGACGCGGGTCAGGTCGGGAAAAAAGATATTTGTCCGTAACAGCAGGACCCGAGGCTATCATGACAGTTACGGTATGGGTCTGTGGTGCTACCTTCTGGGGATAAGGCTTTCCCTACCCGCGAACTGTGTAATGAACCGATCAACATTAGCATGCGGCTAATGAAAATTCACCTCCCACATTCGGAGGGTTCTGCCCAGAAGAACAGGCCCGGTGACTGGCTCCCATTTAACATCGTATTTGTGTATGAAGCTAAACAGGGTCCAGATGTCCACGTTGTCTCCCTGGCTTTGATCTCAGAGATCAGGGCTGAGAAACTGCAGGGAAGGAACATCATCTCGAAGCCGATGCTGGCTTTTCCGGAAGAATCGCAGCTACCGTGTTGGTAAATTGAGAAGGGGCTCTTTCATATTGGCCCGGCGTTCTCAGCCTTCTGCCGTGCCCGATGCGGCACCGTCTCCAGTTCGACTATCAAACGCAGCACCGGTGGTGGTGCTGAGACTGAGAAAAAAGAAATGAAAAGTCAGAAAGAAAGAAATAATAATAGAATAATAGAAAGGTAAAACAAGACAACTGAAGTCTGGTGAAAAAACCGCTTTGTTGGGACAGCCTCCAGTGATCGGAGAAGATGTGGTGGAAACACAAACCACGAGAAAAGATGAAAAACAAAGGATTTAACATATTTTTTATATTAGCCATACTTCTTTGTTACAATTACTACCCCTGCCCAACTGCGAGTCAATCTGTTTTAACTGCCATTCTCGTCTAGAAGGCATGTTTCTTGGAGTTTTTCAGTACCGTTTAACGGGTCAGAGTTTGAGGTGGGTTTTGTTGAATTGACAGTCCCCTGCTTGTCAGGTGGAGAGATAGCATCTCCAGGCTGTGTTGGTAACCCGGACATGGGCTCTAATTAGTCACCTGTAACACAGAGCAGACTCGTGTGCTCCAGGCTGCTGCTGACTGCAGGCCGGACTGAGGCATGCCTTGAACTCAACCTGAGATAAGCCCCGAAACTCCAATTTCAGATAAACCTTTGACCCACGGTTTCAACCTAAAATGCTAAGTTGCCTAAACGGAAAGTGCTGTTTAACAGAAGAAAAAAAACAAGGACAACAATGTACCAGATTACACTGAAACGCAGTCGAGTGACTTTTGTGGTTTTGAATGGCTTGGTATTTTTAGCTGAATTTAGGGGTTATATATTTATAATAATTGTTCTAATGACCTTCGGTATGCAATTATTGTATGTTGCTTTGGATTAAAGCAACTACCAAATCAATGTAATGTAATGTCATATTAGCACGACTGCTAATATAGCCACAACTACTACTTACGAATTACTACTACCACCACTGCCACCACTACTACTACTCAAGGGTGTAATCTCTGGGGGGGGGGGGGGTGGGGGAGGAATAACTTACAATCAGATGGGAATGCATTCTACCATTCTGCATGTACCAAAGTCACATGACCATAGCTGGGCTACCAGCAGTTTCACGCTGGTGTGTGTTTTCTGTTGTTTTGTGTTTTCTGTCTCCTCTCCAAAGTGTGAAAGATGTGCTTAAAATGGATGATTCCTGGTTTGCTGATGAGTTTTGATGTTATAATTAGGTGAGTGGGGGATTATGGGATGTCAGTTCCTCAAAATCTCAAAAGTTGTGAGGAAGAGCAAAAACAGTGCACCAGCAGGCACTGATCTCTGACTTCTCTGTTGTTTTCCTGATAGACCGTGGGGAGGAAGAGACTGTGGCTCGAGGGCATTTTGAATGTGAGTGTGCCCACACACGAGCAAAATTATTTACTCAGGTGAGCGGAAAACAGCAGCGATAATTACAATGGTAATCAACACGACGAGCGTCGGCATGGTGTGGCAATATGGGAATTTCTGGCCCCCGGCTGTGATCAGGGATACTTTTTATCAGCAGGTGTTGAAGCAAAGACGTTGTGGGACATCCCACACCGTAGTTTACCGTGCCACTGCTTTCAGGACAAGGTCAGGTGGGCATCTTCAAGCTGGAAAGCCTGGTTCCACACTGAAGAAGCTGTATGGAACATGGCCGCCTTTCCCTGGTGCTCCATTTCAAACCAAAAATGTCTCTATTCTCTGGTGAATTCCATTCACAACATAATGACTTATCATGTCTGTTTTCAACGTTCACTCAAGGTTTATTCCTGCTTATTGAGTTCATTGCTTTTGCTTCATTTCCCTGATTATTTAATCCCCAGTAAAAAACTGGAATATACTTGAAATATATTAAAATAAAATATATGATCACGATTTTGAAATGTCCCTATATATATTGTGATATATTCAATTATAGAAAACATCCCTTTCTTAACTTTTCATGATCTATTTCCTCACAGTTTGAGACATTTTTTAGCATGTGACATGAATAATAAGATAACGTAAAAAAAACTATTTTAATGGGGTGCACCTTAGGCTGTCTGACTGGCAGATTTGCAGCAGAGAGACTCCCTATTCACATGCACAAATTAATAAGCAGCCACCTATGCAGATAACATCTGAGGCTTGACACCATCTCCCTGCCCATTGATTTATGGTGCACCGCCTCCACAGGAAGTGATGTCGTCTGCAGACTGGGCGTAACCGGACAGCACCACTACCTGAGTGACAGGAAAGAGGATATAGGATGGCCGTAATCATCCAGTGTAATTGCATCTAATTACCACCTGCCTGATGCTCCTAGAATTCCACAAGATCGGTAGCAGTTAGCTATGAGTACAGGAGGTAGGAGACGTATGAAGGCCTCAAACCTGTAATCCACAAAGCTTGGCAAGCGTCAACTGTCATAAAAAGATTCCGTTGAAATGAGCTGGGTTTTCCAGATTACCATCGCACACATTTCAATATGTTACTTTACTTAAAGTACAAACAAAGAAAAGAGGAGCAACACTGCACTCGTTTCAGTCGGAACCTCGCAAACAGGTGCTTATGGTCAGGTGGCACTGACCAGGTGAAAATAAACAGGGTGAGAGCTTTACCTTTTTCAAGTGGCATAGTGGGCAGCCACACATATCACATCAGAAAATATCCTGCCATCTCAGGGCACCGAGTTACTCAGGCAGTAAAGGTTCTCACCACACATGCAGGCAGAGCTCTGCATTCTAGACCAGAGAAGTGCCTCCTGGAGAGCCACAGCATCTGCTACTTTTTTTTGTTTTCACCTCGACATCAACAACCGGTTCAGTGCCAAGACACCAAGGTGAGACGAGGTGGAACTCACGCCGTTTCTTTAGTCCAGGTTACGTGTGACCTGTACTATGTGTGCCAAAAATTTACAAAAAGTTACAAATGTTTGAAATGTTTGTTTATAAGTTATTTGACAAAATAGGTGAGAAAATAAATAAATAATAATCATTCAATAAAAATCCTGCAAATGCAAGAGGTTTCCTGGAAACCTAATGACAGGGTGAGCAGCAGTCTGTCTGCTCTAGAGGGCTGATGCTAAATAAATGATGGGGAGAGAACGTTCCAGAAGGGGGAGAGAGATGGGGTTCCAATTAAAGCCTCCAGTGGCAGGTATGGCCGGGGCTCTGGCTCCACTGACCGCGCTGTAGCCAGTGCATAATGTGGAAAGGACAAAGGGGACTGCTTAGCGCTTTGTCACCCACCATTCCAGACCCTCTTCTGAGACCGAATGGAAATCTTTGGGAAAGAAATTTGGCGATTCAGTGTCAGGGCCACTTTGCCTAATTATCAGGGTTCTTCAGGTGTTATGGGTAATGGATTTGGGGGTGGAGCTTGCTCAAAAGAGTGTGAAACAGTAAAGAGACTCGGCTGTATCCACGCACGTCTTTATGACCTAAAAAGCATTGTTCGCAAACTAGACGCATTTGCTGCTCGGTCTAAATTCTGAAGACTGTCAAAGATGCATAAGAATAGCCACTCATTCCAGGAGGATGGCTGAAGAAAACCATCCATGTTGGCCTCAGTGAATATGTACTCACACCCCCCCTCTCCCACCAGTACCCCACTGATCTATACCAGCTGTGGTGTAATGTACGCTGTGAATATCGGATCGCTGGAGCTTCTCCAGGGCATTGAGTTATGATCCGTCCTTGCCCGGGGCGCCCCCCTATGGGCTCCTCTAATGAACAGGTAGCGCTATGAGATGGGTTGGATATCTCTGGCTTCAGTTCAGACATACACCTCCATAGATCCACCCCTGCTCTACCGAGGACAGAGGGAAAAAACGTATTTTCCAGAGGGACCTGTGTGTTAAGGATTTCTTTCTCAGACAAGGAAGAAAAAGGATATAGATATAATATGAACAGAAAGGCACTGATACTTAATATATCCAAATTTATAAATGTATAAAGCATTGCTGTGAATATGTACATTTTGCCAGAGTGTGAGTTATGCCTTTCGATTCTGTCTTTCGATTCATTAATGGAATGAAAACTTCATCTTGCGTTTGAATTAATGGATTTTTTGAGGGGTTATTATCATATCGTCAGTGATACTCATTGTATACTTTGCACATAAAAGTTAATGTAAATAGATACTTTTCTTGGAACACTCAATTTGTCTTGAAAACAAAAAAGAGACCCTGTTTATAATTTATTTATTATTTAATATATTATTCAAAATCTCTTCACCCGCACTCATTCACACACTTATCCTTTGACTCACACAATCCCTCTGGCTAAAGTGTCTGCCCAGAGAGTGCGATCTGCGAATGCACAGGGTCATTATAGCACAAAAGCCTTATAGAGTGGATCAAAGAAAGGGCTACAATCTTCAGTTGCCGCAGTTTTCCACATATCCCAACAGATTTTAAGATTTGTCATGTCGCTCTTTGGACTAAATGACGTGCCTATATAGGAACCTCAGACACATTCACTCATTCCTGAGGAATGTGTCACTGTGGCTCATAGCTTGCTCAATGCTGCCAAAAGTCAGCACAGTCACAGAGATATACCTCAGAATTGGCAAAGAATAATGGGAAGGATACCACCTCAAACTGCACCTTTGAAGACAGTGACATTCAGATTGAGAAAGAAATTTAGTTAACCCTTTGTGGTATTTTAACTTTGAAATTGCAGACACAAACTGTACCCACGCTTGCCTCTATGCAATGGTCATTCTTATTCTGGGTGAGTGTGTGTGTGTGTGTGTGTGCTGTTGGTTGCATTTCTGGGACAGTTCTCAGCACACTCTTACGGGTCTAATTTGACTTTCTCATGCAGATTATCAGAGCCAACACTGCAGCTACAGCCAGTTGCTTTTCACTACTACTATTTGAGCTCTGGCTGTGTGTTATTTTATTCAATATTGATTCAACATTTCCACACTTCTACACTTCATATTACATACTGAAATTGATTTTGACCTGCAGCTGACTCCCAAACTTAATAAACAGAAGCGACACAGCGATCAAGGGGCTACTTAATTGTTGCTTTTGGCTCAGTTTCTGCACTTTGATCTGAAATCACAGAAGGATCTTAGGTGCTAGACTAAATATACACAGTTCTTTTCATTTCATTCTTGTTTTGCGTTGCAAAGTCCTTTTAGCCCGAGCCGGGACCGGGCTGACTAATGTGAATCTGGAGCCAGTGCTTGATTGATAGCGAACACGACCAATTGGAACCCCACCACTCTCAAAATTGATTACACATAAACCAACAGCAGCGGTTGCAGTTTTTCATTATGTGAAATGGAAAAGTGATTTAATAATTCTTTCCATGTTCCATTCCATGCTCAGCAGTAAAGGATCGCATATGGGCCATGGTGTACAAATTTTTTTAAATTTCACAGAATTGTTTTTTTAAAATGTGGGCCAGATGAATTAAATAAATGTATATGCATGCATGTATGTATGTATGTACGTACATATAAGACTGCATGTTTACTGTACCTAGGTCATGTACCTATAGTGGATTTAAGATTCCCCTATGAGTGATCATGTTATCATTCCTTCTTGTCAGGAGAATATTATGTGGAGGATTTTTCCTCCTTGTATTATGTTTCACTGCTGGTTTCTTCCGGGTATTTCTATCCCAACCCGCTGTGCCCACTCATAGCAGAGTGAGTTTTAGGACTTCATTAGTTTTCCCAGGAAAAGCCACAGGGCTGATTTAGCTGTAATCTTATACAATGTCTTTATAGAAGCCAGACTCCCTTAATTGAGAATCGGACTCAGCGATATGAAGGGCTCACGGTCCATATTACAGGATACAGAATAAACAGAGCCATTGTAAAATATATAAAGCTAAAAAGCAGCCATAAAAGTGATACCGAGTCATCATTGACGACTGCATTGGACTGGACAGACAATCTGGACTTAGGGGAGGTTCTGACTACCCTGAGACAGAAATATGAAAAATTCAGAAGAATTCCAAGACAATGCAGACAAATATGATACTTTCTGGGGATGGTGGATATGCATTAATCATTAAAACTGTATTCCTTGTGACATCGTATGATCTGTGCTGCATTAGACAGTGGTGTGAAAAAAGGCACACTTTCAAACGGGCCTAAAAAATGAAGCCTTCGTCTTGTGATGTTCACTTTTTTTTTTTGCAATAGAAGCTCGTTTTACTCAATGGGGACCCGTGTTTGTTCTTTTGAAAAAATAAAACCCAGGATAAGAGTCTGCTTGGAATGACCAGACATTTATAAATCATCCATTCTTGGCCCATTGACTGTGTGTCTGGCATGTCCAACTAAACCCTTTCCCTGGGTTTTTACTTTCAAATACCCTTTTCAAGTTATTTCAAGCTCTAACTGCATATATGAATCTCTTTAGACAACATCACTATGTAACATTTAGATTTAGCGGCATAGAAGCCAAGAGTTCCTCTGGAATTCAAATGAAAACGACGTTCTCTTTAACTTAATGTGACGTTTCAACGCGTATTTTGTATTGGTCAAAATTAATTCAGATACAATAAAAACAAGATTTCCCAATCCCCTTTTCTCCAAAACCCTGGCAGTGTGTTGCCAGCGCCATCTTCGCAGACTAAATGCAGGGCCTCCTGTTCACTGTACCTTCAGATGGAGGTTTGACATTGGACAGTTGGCCTTTGCCTTACCTGCTTCAGGTAAATCACAACCGCACAGAAGCATATTCAAAAATAGCTGTTCCAATAATGCTCTTCACAGTGCCAGGTGGCGTCTCCTTAATTTCATATGTCGCTGGAGTTTGGAGGCCAATGTTTTACCCCAAATGTCTTCCGCAAGAAAGACGTTGGTGATGATCAATGAACAAAGTAAGCACAAAGCCCTTCTAGCTGATATGTGGAGGAGGTTAATGTTTTCAGCTAGAGAGAGACCATTGACACCTGAAGATCTCTGGACCTTGTGTTTGCTGAAATGGTAAGAGAGGTTCCCCCCAAATGACCTTACTGGGGTAAAGTTACACAACACAAATGCACACAACCTAAGACTAATGCAAGTCTCTAATCACACTAGATTCATTCATCAATGTCCAAGCTAAGACCCCACATATGTACACTATGTTTATTCTCTTCTGAATAAGTGTAGGCTGAATGAATGTAGTAATATAGGTGCCGTGTACGTTCGTCTTTGTACTTGCACGTGCAACGCTGGAGAGAAAATCATCAGTGGGATGAAGGCAGATATTCGAGGCAGACTAAAGAGAGAGTTTAGACGTGGTTTGTTTCTCCTCTGCGCTCCTCTGTGCTCCTCTGTGCTCCTCTGCGCTCCTCTGCGCTCCCTCAATCAGATGTCCTCACTGAGGTTTTTTTTTACGAGACCCAGCCATGCTGTGGAATTTTGGTCTGTGGAAGCTTAGAACAAATGATCAGAATGTTCTTTGCGAGCGTGTGCATTTTTGGCGGCGTGCAGGCATCGCAAGGTACGGATGCCAGAACCTGGCTGTCTAAGGTATTACCGCCGGGGTTCATTCAGACTGATGTTAAACATGGCACGCCTTATCGGCGTAATGGACTGCAGAACGACGACAAAAAAAAGGTTGATCTGCCCAAGATAATTGTGGCAAATATTAAAGCCCTTTTATTTTCTGTTCCTTTTAAAAGTATCAATATGGACATTGATATGCTGTTTACATTAACATGTGTTTGAGTTTGGAAAATTGAAAACATGTTTGGGGATTGTGCAATAAGGACTGCGAATTCCCTCAAAGAAGGGCAAGATTATATCCTTGTGGCGGTGTTTCCGTGCGGCAGACATCTTGGCTCAAGCCGCTGGGCCCCTTTTCAGGCTGCCGCTGGACACTGCCTTCACTGCCAGGCGCTGATGCTAGGCTTGTGTTGGCTGTCACTTTTGTCACTGTTTGAGATGACTTTTTCCATCAATAAATTTGAGAAAATATCCTGCAGCTGTGGCATTATCTATGACACTGGTAATTATGGGTGCGATATGCTATTAGTTCCTCATAGTCTTTAAATAGTCCAGAGGGATTAATCAATAATGAGTTGCTTGCCTCATTCACGCCTCATTAAAGCTGAAATCTCTTCAAGAGTCATACATTTGAGTAAATTATTCTCAGGCGGTACCTAATATAGTGTGGTGCTGCACTTCCCAAAGTCTTGCATTGCAGCTGGAACTATGAATAGGGATTAGCACGTGTGCAGTGGGTCACAAATGGATAATTCCACAAAGATATTGAACAGTAAGAGCTGGGCATAAAAAGATGGCGTTAAATGACTGTATTCATTTTGTTCTGGAGGAAAGCGAATTTGTGCACACACATCCCTGGGAAAAATGAGAGAATCGCTGTGAATAAACTGAAAACACATTGTTTACTTGAGCAGAAAACCTGCAGTAGATTTCAGGCCAATGAAAATGGAAATGGATTTGCAGGCCAACCACAGCCTGACCGCAACAGGCAGCTAGGACCATTACTTATGAAATCCAATCAGGAGCGAAAAACAGTGCCTGAAACTCAAAAGTACAGCCTGGTCAGGTCACGTCGATCCTGATCAGGAAACTCATGTCTTTGGAGTTTATAATGAGGTGAATTAACTTTAGCACTCTATGTGAATGAAGAAACAAGGGTGCAGACATGTAGATAGCTTGTTTTTTTATTTTATTTATTTATTTTTTTAAAGTGCAGCTTGTCTGTGGACCGTGATTTGAATACCAGGGATCTAGACCAATCACAGGCGCCTGGGAATGGCCATTCTAAATCACATAGATTATCTAGACCAATCACAGGTGTTAACTGTGGGTGAAGGCCAAATGAAAACAATATTCTTTAATACTGTAAATGAGGCAGACTTTCCCTAAAGACAAAATGCAGTAATCCCAGAATGGGAGGCCATTTACTATATTAAATGACAAACTAATGACAGCTATGTCATTCTAATATACAAAGTATTACCGTCGTATGAGCCCAAGGATAATGAACTGATCTGGAGGGAAGAGTTTATGGGTTATCCAATTACTGCTGCATAAAACATTAGGGCAAAGGGCACACGTTTGCATTACACAACACGACACAGCACATGACACAAAAACGATTGTGTCTTCACCAATCGAGTTGTCAGCATCTGTGAGGAATCAATTCAGTGAGGTGGACTGAATTCAACAGAGTGGATACTTTAAAAATATAAAATAAAATGCTCTCTAATAGCATCATGCCCACTGCGGAATAAAACACTCCGATTTGAAACACTCAAAATAGTGCTCCAGGGCTATCAGTAATCTAACACAAACCTTTTAACCAATGTTTGTGTGTGTGTGTGTGTGTGTGTGTGTGTGTGTGTGTGTGTGTGTGTGTGTGTGTGTGTGTGAGTGAGTGAGAGAGAGAGAGAGAGAGAGATCTCTTTAGCGGTAGTAGCAGCGTGAACTTTGGCTGAACTCCAGTGCTTGGCAGGCTCCATTATGGCCTGCATGGGATGAGGCATTTGGGTTTGAATCTGAGAAGCTGACATCAGGCAGACAGCAAGACATGATATCTTATTTTCCTGCTCTGTGCTGACACAAATTCCACTCCTCTTATTATTTTCTTATGCCTGCGATAGTTGCGCTCAGAAATTTAGGCATTCCATGCGCAGATGTGAGGGACGCTGCTTGTTTTTCATTTAAATAATTTGCAGATTTTTTTTTTGTTGCCCTGCAAGAGCAGATAGAGACATTGTTCCCTTCGTTCTCTCGACTTTAACCTGAAAGATATCCTTGACCCACGAGAGCCATCAAATTAACTGAAAGGGGCTCTTATGCATGTGCATGCAATTTGGTCTGCCAGTCATGTATATGCGTATGGACACGTGTGTTTGCATGTGCGTGCTTGAGTGTGCGCGTGTGCATGCGCGCCGGAATTGTTGTGTGAAGCTCGGTAGAAGCTGTAGAAGGTTCCATCAGGTTTTTATGATGCTGGTGTTTCTGTACTTAAGCACAGGAGCAGCGCTGAAGGGGTGCTCAGGCTTCAAGTTTGTATTGCCCACTAAGACCAGTTAGGACAATTCCCAGGGCCCTCAAAGATTGTGCTGTAACTATGTACGGATGGGGTGGTCTGGGGTGGTGAGTACCAAAAAAACAGATCTTTTAATGGGGCCCAAAATCCTTGGCGGCACCCCTGCCAAAAGCCCCAACACAAAGACAAATCACATGGAGCCAAAACACTTGTCATTCATGGTCTTGGTGGTAAAACAATTCTCCATCTTGTTTCAGCATCTTGGATCAGGCCATTTCCAAGATAAGTTTTGTGTTGAGAGTAGTAATGCAAATAGAAATTGTGACCTCTGCAAATTAAATACCATCTTTTTATTTCTAGTGGAAAGGGAACTCAAAATATTGAAAACTATTCATATTTTGTCTTATTAATAACTATTCTGTATTATTATTACATACGAGAGGCATCTTTAGTTGGGCGTTACAGTTCTTTTCAGAGACTCGAATCATTTGACTCAGTTCACTAAAATGATTCATTCATGGGTCTGTTCACCAATTCATCCACTGCTCTCGTCAAGACGCGTTCTCGTGCACTTTCGACTTTCGTTCTTTGTGAACAACAATTGTTCAGGCGCATGAGAATCCACCTTCAAAACGCACAACGCACAACAATTCTTGGTGATAATAAGTGATGTTCGACATTTGCTCTGTGTACAGTACACTTCTCTGTACAGTACACTTCTCTGTACAGTACACTTCTGTGTACAGTACACTTCTCTGTACAGTACACTTCTCTGTACAGTACACTTCTGTGTACAGTACACTTCTCTGTACAGTACACTTCTCTGTACAGTACACTTCTCTGTACAGTACACTTCTGTGTACAGTACACTTCTCTGTACAGTACACTTCTCTGTACAGTACACTTCTCTGTACTGTACTGTGTTCAGGACACTTCTGCTTTTTCACCTGAAGTGAAAATTAGACTGTCCTACGCGCAGTTACTTCATACTGCTGAAGGGGCAAGCCCGTCGAACGAGGCGTCACAAATGCAGTATGTATATGAACGAAGAGGCAGGACTCACAGTGACATTTCCGGTGTTTGTTCAAAGGTTCAAAGAGCCCAAACATGATCAAAATGAGTTGATATGAGACTGCACATTTTTTTGTGCAAAATCCTGCATCCAGCAGCATTTAACGGTGCCACAAAATAATTTGAGGGAAAATGTACCTACACATTTTATTTATAATTCATTCAAAATTTAATGCAGCTTACACCACTTCTGGCAGCTACTTGTAGTAACACTATTTGAAGCAGGCTAAAGTGTTACGCATGCCAGAACCGACACCAACACCGGCCTCTTGGCCAAGCTTTGCTGGCTCCTGCTAGCGTGAGACAACAACTTTGATGCTAACCAGATCAATGCTAACCTCTACTGTACTGATAATCCACAGATATCAGATTAAAATGAGACATGATATGATTCATTCAAAGCTAACCACAT
This sequence comes from Ilyophis sp. 1 JC-2022, assembly GCA_022702515.1. Classification (NCBI taxonomy): domain Eukaryota; kingdom Metazoa; phylum Chordata; class Actinopteri; order Anguilliformes; family Synaphobranchidae; genus Ilyophis; species Ilyophis sp. 1 JC-2022. Next base: position 44,910,319 of record CM040398.1, on the reverse strand, counting down.
GACAGTTGCTGAAAAGTAGCACTGGTGTCAAAAAAATAGAATTTGCCTCTAAGTTTGGACACTTGATAAACGAAAAATACAACATTAAATAACACAAAATTATCATGAAGTCTGCCCGTTTAAATCTGAGCAGTAAGAGGGTATGTACTGTACAGGGGTTTGTATAATGATTGCCAGCATTCTTGCGTGTTTCTTATGGAGCAAAAACAGTTTGTAACAACCAAATCGCCCTTCTTCTAAGTTACTTTTTCTGTCATTGCAAACATACATGTTTTAGGAAACACCCCCCATATTATTTCCCTTTCTGTTTCAGACTCCCCTGGTTAAACCATGTATTTAATTACATTGATTATTATCCAAGACCCCGTGTCTGGTCCAATCAGAGGCAGACATGCTGAATATCTGATGAGTAAAACAGCTTGGTCCAAGTTTTCCTGCAAACTTCTGAACCTCTGAAAAAAACATGTGGGAGAATTTCTGAGCAGCAGCGCCAGCAAGCTCTATCAAGCTCTCCTTTCATCGATGTGGATTGTTCCTTTAAAGTAAAATCCTCTCTCATATTGTTGGGTTAAAAGACAGAGTTGAGTTATGGCTTTCTTCTGGATTCGGCACTGCGACAGTCACCAGGAATCTCCTGATGACGGAAAGCCGGAAGTCCAGATGCAAAGAGCTGAATGAACTGATGATTGACCCAGCTCAGATGTATGATCTTGGATTAGGCTAATACTGTGGTGAACATGTAAGAAGGTGTTACGACAGTATTCTTCTGGAGCTGGGCCTTAACTCAAAATCAAAGCTACTGCATTCGCTATTACATGAATTACATTTTTTTGTTGAATATTAGGGTCCAGAGAAGGGTTGTGTTTGAGACTAGCATGCCTGGAATATGCACTCATTTGGCATAAGTACAGTCAGTCAATTGGCTTTAAACAGAACCTGTAGCACATTATCCAATGAAAAGGAGAATGCAATTTATGAAATTCTATTACAGGGAGTTGGCTGTATGCTTTTCATCATGTTTAGGAGGGAAAGAGGGAGGCCCCCACCTCAAAATGGCAACCGTTATATGGCAACACATGGCAGGTGTTGTCAATGTTTGGGCCAAGAATGTATTTATGGCTCAGAGCACTGTTGTATTTAAAGTAAGAGTACTGCCCCTATGAAAGAGAACTACACTTCAATTTCAAAATTGAATGTATAAAATGTCTGCTTTGTTTCATTTGTCTGTAGTCATTTATTTTATTTTTTTTACTTTTTGAAAATGTAATGAAGTATTCACCATGTGCCACATTCTGGTATTCTAGAGTTAGATTTTTTAAAATCTTAATAGGGTTCTTTTCCAATCCCTTGGTGAACTGGTGAACTTGTGAACACTAATCATATGTCATATGGCGGGAGTGCAGTTGCATGCGATTTGAGGCTCAAGTTTATTTCTTCATTCCAACAGCGTGCTATTTTCTTAACAGCTATTACAGACGGCTGCACCGTAGTGAGACACCACGCCGTCACGTTCACACCTCGTGAGCTGGCGGCAGTGTGGAGCGAGGTATACGAACAGACGTGAGGTCAGGGATGATGGAGCAGACGGAGGGGAGAACATGAGCGTCTCAATAGGCCACTTCCATATTCCCCCACCCAATCGCTAATATTCAACCAGGCTAAAATGAACAAACCATACTTGTGCTGGCTGACCAGTGGTGTCCCTATGGGGGCTAGTCCCACGTGTTAGCAGTGGAGCGGTGAGCCTGCCTTTCCCCCTCAGAGCCACACTCCAAGCTTCTCATGTTAGTCCTTCAACGTTACTGCATTGATTATTTTAGGCTATGACGGGAGCCAGGCTGAACCATATTAGCAGAATCCCCTAGACTATGGATATTCAAATCTGGACCTCAAATCAAAATCTGGCCCTGGTTTTCTTTCCCCCAGGTAATTAACTGAAATATTAGTGCTACTGATCGGCCAGACTGTCTTCACACCTGACTGACTCCCAGGTAAAGGGAGGGTGAAAAACCAGCAGTTCTCAGACCTCAAAGACCATGATTTCAATACCATGGCCCTAGACTGACGTATTTATCCTAGGTTAGATGAGTAACCTACACTTCCGAGCTAGCAGTGTGTAGGCTAATTGATGGCAATCAACCTACCTCCTGTTGCATTAATTCCAAATCAAATTCCTGTTCAACAAAATCTCAAAGTTTAACCACAAGTGCTTGTTATCCTAAGCTGGTGCACATTATAGTCACTCCAAAAATTGCTTTGGTACTCCATGCTAAACACCCGAAATAAAGAATTCACAACAAAGCAGCAATGTTCCAAAGGCAAACCTCATCCTCCTAGTCTCAGGGAGGGACTTAATCTGTAGGCTATATCCTGATAACACAAGTGTTTTGCTTTGCATAATGTAAAGTGTGTGTGTGTGTGTGTGTGTGTGTGTGTGTGTGTGTGTGTGTGTGTTTTAAACGGGACGCTTATGACCACATGAATTTCCCCTTGTGGGATGATAAAGTTTACTCAACTCAACTCGACTGAATAAAGCCGTGTACTCACATAACCGGGCACGAATGAAACACAGCAGGAGCGAATGCATCCAACAGCAGAAGTAAAATGGCAGCTATGATGCGTAGCAGTAGGCTACTCCAGGGGCGTTATTCAGCCGAACAGGCAAGCTCCTTCCAGGCATAGCTCCATCCCCGTCTCCGCCCCCGTCTCCAATGGTGTCCTTTCTTAGTAGCAAAGACAATAAATAGATCTTAATAAAACTTTTACAGTATCAAGGTAGGCCTAGGTTGGTTCAGTTTGGTCTACTTTCACAAGCTAAATTAAAACAAAATCAAGCGGGAGCCTCTATCTACAACTGAAACTGGAAAATAACATGAAAAAACAGGAAAGAATTGTGAACAGCGATGTTTTATAATGTTAGTTCTCTGTAGAAGTAAATGTGTCTTAAAGGTAGGCTCTAGGATATGACGTGGAAGAGTAATGAGCAGGGATACGCCACAGATAGTTAAAAAACAAAGAGGCAGGCCTCAATGACAGGAAACCCTGCAGTGAATACAGAAGGTTGCGTTTGTGCTAGATTTGAGATATGAGATTACAGCATCCTTCTGATGTTTTATGGTGTACTAATTATGTGCAATGTAAATTCCCTCCACTGCAATAAGTTTCATTCATTAATTCATTAGCTAGCTTTTATCATTGTGAATTGGTCTGCTGAAAATTCCAGCTTAAAGCAGCCCAAACTGGTCAAGATGATTTACTTAAACAGTGTTTTCGACACTTCTAGGCTGGTTTTAGCTGGTCAACCAGCTGTTCACCTGCTGACCATCCTGAGTCTATAGACAGCTAAACCACCAGTTTAGCAACCAGCTTACTCTACCATCTTTAACCAGCTTTGACCAGCCATAGACGACAGGGGCCTGTTCCAGAAAGCAGGATTACTGAATTAGCTGGATTAACTGCACTGAGTAAAATCTCTTTTTTAGCCTACTTCAGTCCTCAGATTTGGGAGGGTTCCAGGTTTAACTCAGTGCAGTTATCCAGCTAACTCTGCAATCCTGCTTCCTAGCTTTGACCAGCTACAAGTGCCGAAACCAGCTCAGAATCCCAGCTGGTCCTAGCTGGAATTTTCAGCAGGGAAAGTAAATTCAACTATTGCTTGCTAGGTAAGCTAGCTAGTTCAAAATAGAAATGAAATAAGATGGTGTTTATTGTTGCTAACTTGAGCTAGCTAGCTAGAACATTTGTAGATATGTTTCCACCTAAAATGCTAAAATTCTGCTGACAATTTACCAGAAAAGAAAATAATTACCTCTTGACGACATTGTGCTGATATCTCCACTGAATAACGTCTGTATTATATCCCACGAAATACTACAATATAGATACAGCTAGTTATATTTTAATATTTCTATATTTTAAAATAGCTAATATTGTTTATGCAGGTTATGAGGTTTTCGACCACCTGCCTCGCGGCTAAGTTCGTTGTTTAGGCTTCTTCAACAATAACAAAAAAGTTCCATTCGTTCTGGTAACGACGTGAATGCGCGAGACATGCAAAAGATTCACACTTGAATGGGAACGCTCTGTCAGACGTATTAAAGGAGCGCTGTAAAACGGGTGCTACTCTCGTTCGCAGTAACTCTCTTCATAAACTTTGCACGTGTCTGACGTCATATCCCAGGGTCTGCCTTTACAGCTCTTTTCATAGATAGTAGTACTGTACGTAAGTTTATTTATTTTAAATTTTTTAAATGATAGACAATTATTAACATTGACATAAACAACAGCAAAGTACTGCATGCAAGTGAGTGGTGCAGTGGGTAGGCATGTCATGGAGTAGGAGCCTGAAATGTAAACAGAGGGTTGCAGGAGAAACTATTGCTGTTGTAACCTTGAACAAGGAACTGAAAATGTTGCATCGGGATATACTAACTGTAAATAACAACAAACAACATAGTGTCAGTGGCAGTGCCATGGAACATGCAAACATAAAATGCTTTCGGCCTGCGAATCCCTTGGGCTCCAAACACTTTATATTTTATGCGCTGGCGCATTTTGGACACCGTGGTGTCAGACTGCTCCGATGCAGGACTAGGTGTACAAAACGTCCCAGTGTCTCCTGGTGCACTACACTATTAGTAACCCCAGGGAGTTGTGTACCAAAGCCATTTTTTGTATATTTTAGTAAACTATAGCGTTTGTATTCAGTTCTATAAAAATACATGTAATTTGCCTTGGATGAGACCATCTGTTAATTTAAAGTAATTTCTGAAACAGTGAGTGATGCGCATATCCTCTCGGTTTGCCTTATTTTTTCATATTGTTCTGTGAATTAAAAAATAAATTCCTGACCCGGCTTTGGCTTTACGCGCAGCATTTTCATTCTAACTGCACAGTAGGTCTTGATAACCAGAATTATGCCCGTGTAACTATGCTGTGGGGTTTTTTCCAGAAGGCAGCTTGTGGTCTCCTGGCTACAGTTATCCTGGCAACAAACAGAAACTCCAGTTGGTTATTAAACACTTGGTCAGGGGACATATGTACATATGTACATGGCCATGAATGTGCTCAACAAATGTATGTATTCATCACACATTCACAAGCCACCCCTCAACCCCACCACTTTACTTAAAAAAACACTGGAATCCTTAAGGTGTTATATAGCCTACGTTCAATTCATACTGGGGTTGAGATTATGTGCCATAAACCCATGGTTGATTGACTCCTCAATTTGTTTGAAAGAAAATAATTCTGGACGGAAAAATAATAGCTGAAGATTTTTTTGAGGCCCTTTCAGATTATCTTTTTTCTGAAGAACAAGCAAAAATGCAAAATAGGCCCTACAGACTAAATCATCAAAAAACTGAAGTTATTTTCTCTTCATATCTTGCGGATAAAGTGCTTTAAAGACAGAACAATCATAGGATTGTATTAATTCCATTGATAACAGTGTGCAGCGTGACATAACTGTTCTGGTGTCTTTGACATCAAAAGAGATGGGTCAAATAGTGTTTAAAATGGCACAAGTAATTTCCAGGTCTGTTTACACACCTAGCATTAAATTGCACTTGCCGTTCCGATACGTTTCCCTCGGGTTCACGCTCTCTTGCCCCGCTGATAGTAACCCTGACATTTAAAAGTAGGCAAACATCATGCTCTTGCCATGGCACAGAGAGTGTCAGCCCTCCTGGCATATCCATTTGAATAGATTTGTTCGTTTTCCAAACACCAATTTAACACAAAGGCCCACGGTGGTGGGGAGATTGCTTGTTAAACGGCTTATTTCCTGTGCCCGATGAGTCGGGTGAAAATAAAAGTTTGCTTTCAAAAGCGCATCCTGGCGAGCCCTGTGCTCTTCGAAAGTGTGATGAAATCTGCCTTCTATGGCAGCTGATTTTTCACCTTTACCAGAGAGGGTAACAGCGAGCCGCAGGGAGACCACAGATTGATTCTGTTTCAGTTGAATCAATCCAGAAAAAGAACTGAGATTCAATTCATGGACTCAAAATGCGAATATAACATACACCAGTTGTCCCCAACCCTCTTCCTGGAGATCTACCATCCTGCACGTTTTCACTCCAACCCTAACAAAGCACACCTCATTCAACAGTTAGAGATCTCGTTGAGCTGCTAATTAGTAGAATCAGGTGTGCCAAATTATGGTCGAAATGAAAACTTACAGGAGGATAGATCTCCTGGAACAGGGTTGAGGACCATTGATATATCGCGTTGAGTAACAATAAAATCGATAGTCTCAGAGTGAAACGTCCTCTGTCAGAGTTGAATTTACACTGAGCTCTTTAGTGCGGTTATTTTCTCAGGGCTTTTCAATCAATTGAATTTCAATTCATTTCCTGCGTTGCCTGAATTGAATTGGAATTGACCCTTACTCTGGGAGAGACAGGCATGTCGGAGAGGCCAGTAGACTAGAGACAGGTGGACAGAGAGCTTTATGAAGGGCAAAGGTGAAAGGTCACAGATGTGCTGCTGGGTAAGAAACATCACAAGCTTTCCCGTTTTCTGCTTCAGCCTCTCCTGCGACTGATCTGCCTCTTACACAGTACCTGTCCATTTGAGTTTACTCCTCATGTCCAGGTCTCTTTCAGGGACAGCCACCAGTGGATTAAATTACGCCCTTGTGCAGATTTCTGACATTCTCCTGTTTGTGGCCAGGGAGGGACTAGTAGAGGGACTACAGCTCTGCATGCGAGCGTACAGTGTGTGCATGTAGCTGTGAGAGTATATGTATATGTGTAATCTAACGTATACGTGTTTGCGTGCATATGCTTGTGGTTGTGAGCTTGTGCGTATATGCGTGTGTGTGTGTGTGTGTGTGTGTGTGTGTAAGAGAGAGAGAATGTTCCTTGTGTGCACTTCTGTGCCATAGCGCCCCTCATCTGGCAGTATGGAGATCTGGACATCTGGACAAGGGTTCTGAAGCCAATCTCACGGGTCACACAGCCACTTTTAAGATAAGCCGCGTGTGCGCTCACGTGCTGGTTTGTGTTTGTTGCCTCTCCCAACACATTTCCGACACGGACGAAACCCCGTCCGATTCTTAGGCAAAAACATTCCATACGGAGCCTGGGCAAGGCAAGAATGTGCGCGAGGCAGCCAAAGCCGTCCGAATTAGCATAACTGCCATGTCTCATCCATCAGACGGGCGCTTTAATGATTTCTGCTCCTCTCGCCCCCCCCTGCACAACCCCCTCGACTACGGCCCCGACTACGCCGCCACGGCGGAGGAGACCGTGAACCCGGGGAGGGGGCGACGAGGGCGGCCCTGCTCAGATTGATCCGGGCCTCGGAATAATCCGGAGCAGATTTCTGGAATCGGAAGGGCTCCCCCGTCATTTCCCCTTTCATGCTCATCCCCGGTCCTTGAGGTCACCCCGCACGTAAACATCGGGAATCCAGATGCAAGCGTAGAGACGGGGTTACGACTCGCACAGTCGCTGCCGCCCCCTCCCTCCGGCTCCGAGTCACTGATCTCACCCGCCGACAAATCGTTACCGCCAAACCCCCCTCCCCCCCCCTTCATTTAATGGTTCTCTATGGAGCTCTGCTTAAGGGACCGGTTCTGGACCGGACCAGATTCAGGCCCTAAGAGAAGCACTGTAGAATCCTCCACCGTATTACAGTGAATATGTATGCACTCCTCTGATTGGGTCAGGGACCGCTCAGTGCCACGGGTATGCAGAGCCCACCATCAACAATCCCTACGTGGGAACTGAACAGATGCATCGCTTTTTCACGGTCTCTTTTGGGCCAATCTGCTTTCAGAATGTCACAGTCCACATGCGCTGAGCATTTATTAAATATTTATTCAACGTATTGACTTGATGAGTCATGCAAATAGAGTTTAGTTTTTTAGTGCAGTGTCGCTTTTCAATAGCATAATCAGTGCTGATGTGCTCTGAGCCCCACTTACACATGGGTTTCCTTCACACCTGGTGGGCGTGGTTTCTCCTTTCCTCATATGACTGTGTGCGCCCTGTGAAGAATATCACAGAGAACAGAAAACAAGTCTAAGCAGAAAATTATGGAATATTTGTCATCCGATATGAATGATTTCAGGAGATTATGTGAATAGAGATGCAATTATAATTGGTAACATTTTTCATAATGACTCATTTATTATTATAATGTGTTTGTAAATGACACTGGTAGTTCACACCAGCAATACCATTATTGAGCTAAAATCCACGGTGTTTATTTCCATCTGTAAACTTCCATGATGGTCATTGTAATTGCCGGCCGATGGTGGATGATATTCTGCCTAAAGGCTGGCATTAATATTGAAATGGGTGCTGACTGCGGCCGGTTGGCCCTCAGTTTAACGCATAACTGGCGGTAGAGTCACCCAGGGTTCGGGAGGGTTCTTTCAGCTGAGATCTGCATCTTATCCCTTTCTAGCGACCGCCCTGGGCGTGCGTGGTCTGCACGCTAAAGTCACACGCGAAGCCTCATTGCAATGCTCGGCTTCTGAGCTGCGGTGTGAGAAAAAGCAGCTGGGATTTCAAACTATTTTCTTTAAACCAACCAGTAAACCACTTCTTATAATGATAATATTATCCTAGTGCGCGGCAAATAGGTATGTGTACAGCACACTGGTACTGTAGTCTCGGATATGATTTAGCCTGAGCTGGTAGATACAGGCAAATCCTGTAATGCCCCAATTAATGAAAACCTTATTGACTATTTAAAGCTGGAACTTTTTCCAACGGTGGCATTTGTTGTCAAAACATTTCAAAGTCATAATATCCCTTGGCCTTTTCCCACAGAGAAAAAGACTCATCCCCCACTCACCACAGACCTCATTGTGGACGTGCAAGTTGTGTAGATATGATTGCAGGATTACAGACTGGAAAAGCTAATGTTACAGTAAAAATGTTAGCTAAAAGTCCAGGTAAAATAACGGAATAACGTCTGTTGTTGCAGTGTTGTTGTATAACACTGAGTTTGTGTAGCGTTAGTCTGAACCAGGCATTATCTGGCTACAGCTGGCATGCATGGTAACTAATAGCTGAGTAGCTGGTTCTAGATAATGCAATCTATATGACATAGAGACTAACGTTGGCAAACATTTCCTTCATCCAAAAACTATAAAGTGCCTACCTGTCCAGTAGAATATGGGAGCTCTATGTCTGTCCGCTCCCGAACATCTCGCCACCTTCTAAAATGAGTGCCTATGTTTACTCCAGTTTTCGAGCGAGATTTATCCAATTCTTTTATTTTTCTTTGCGTGAAATAGCGCCGGTGTAATGGGTCACTGTGAAATTTCTAGCTGGTGAACTGGCAATATCAATCACACTGTTGATTGGTTCGCAACATGAACCGGCCTATCGCTTCAATTTGCTTATGTCATTTAAAACAAAGCCACTTTGTTTTAAAAACTGAATTTGGGCAGAATCGCTCGTTTTAGAATGCAGAATTTGAGGGTATAAAAACAGTGCATGGTGCTGGATTTCTCTCACAACAGTTCTTTCTATGATTGCTACCAACTAAGCATGACCGTTCCCCGATATTTTTCTAAAAAAAGTTGCATACTCCAGCTTTAAGGTAAAAATGCCCTTTGAACAGATTCTGTGTAGTAGGAAATAGGACTGATGTTAGTTAGCATTAACAATCCAACAAACTAAACTCAACTAAACTTTATCCATTATTAAGTCCTTTTTAGTAGTTAATGTATAGCCTAACTGCATTTTTCTATATTGTTTCAGAGACTGCACAGAATGTTTGAAACTAGAGTAATGAGTGCTTCATTAAAATTATGTTGGATCTCGGGGATAGATACAGTTGCCGATCATCAAAGAAGTCACATGACGGCCAACTGTTTTTTCTTTCCTGGGAGAAAAAGAAGGAGAGGACAAAGGCCACCGTCGCGTCACGGAGCACCATCTGCCTCAGGTGCAGTGCTACCTCATGGCTCCGCAACGGGACTCATCTGGTAGCGATCCGTGTGGTCGTTTAGCGATTCCTCGGCGAACGTCTCTCGTCAGGTCATTAGCCTCTTCTTCCGAACGGCATCTCTAAATGCGCCGTGATGAAACCGCAGCGGCGTTGTCGTTCTGATTCCCCACATCTGCGCTGACGAACACGGGAGCTGCGGCGTGAGAGCTGTCGGTCCCCAGGCCAACATGCGGGACTAATGCGGTTTGGGGGTGGGGGGGGGGGGGGGCACTAGCTTCTACACACTCGTTTGGGACAGGTTATGGACAGTGTGAGGCAGCAAAAATGAGGTCATCCAAATTTACTACAAAGCATGTCGTGTTCTGTAGCGAGCGATGAACAGGTGAGATTTCTACACCACAGCCAATTGGCTTCTGAGAACCAGTTGATGGACAAAGAATTAAGCCAATGATGGGCCATTTCTTTCAGATGGTCCTTTTTTTGCGTGGTCAGATTAGCACGTCTGTCTCTGTAAAGTGTGTGCAAACATTTTAGATACCACATGCAAGTTTGTGTGCCTGCCCGTATGGGAGAGGCAGAATGAACAGTGAATGATGAAGCAACGTGACAGATGGAAAGGTGCAACATTTCATTTTGAAATTAGTTTTATTGAGCATACATTCACATCAAAAGCATTCTATCCACAACAAGGCAAGAACGTCATATTTGGCCTCATAAAAAAAATCACCACATCTCATGAAATTGAAAGTGGAAAAAAATCTCAATAGTTCCATCCATCCTAGTATTATGACATCATAGAATGTGATGGCATATTCCTGACATGCGGTCAGCTGTTTTCTAACACTCCATAGTTTCTTACATTTCACAATGTTATTAAATTATAGAAATTCACATCGCATTCCAATTGTCAATGCTTGTGTTAAATAGTATTACCACATGCTTGTGCGTTTGCGAGTGAGAGATAAAGATTGAGAGGCAGAGGAGAGAGCAGTAGATAGATGGAAGGCAAGAGAAAGAGAGATGGCAGATGTGAATCATCACTGATAGACGATTGGTAATTGCTCCAAATAATTCTGAAACCCCGCGGACCTAGAGACAGCCATGGCCGTTCTACCGGGTTAAGCGATTTCAGCGATTTCAGACATGTCTTGGATAACAAGCCTAAAAATCCTGCTTGTCTGAATCATATTTTGGCCAGAGCCAGTGTCTCTGGGCATCAGAAGTACAAGCGCATTTGTCGGGGTTGTTGAACTTGCAAGACAAATGTGAAATTGTTTCTGTGTTCTCCATTGATACGGTAAGACACTTGTTGAACAAAATTATGCTCAGCAGGATGTATGACAGCAACTGTGTCCCCATTTCTGCTTTATTATGGACAACAGAAGGCCTGGACATTTTAAACCAAATCTGTCAATCTTAGATCACATTAAATAAATGAGAAACATCACATAAACCTTTCGGTTGGATATCAAAAACTATGGGGAAAGCATCGACATGTTGTAAAAAATATATGTATATATTTTTGAACTTATTTTCACAATGCAAAATAATAAAGACAGATGAGGCACATTAAATTAATAGTCTAAAAAACTGCACCATAGCTATGCCAAATCTATACCATCTGGCACAGCAAATTATAACCATTCCATAGCACAATGTTCAATAGTTAATAATAAACATTATGATAACACTATTTTTTACAGTTCCTTAATGGAATGTGTTATTTTTACTTTCTCTGAAAGATTGTTTCAAGCTTGGTGTAATTTGTTTCTATCTCTATTCTATTCTGAAAGTTTTTACTGGTATAACAAGACATATACATTTTTAGTTATACTTGTTCATTTAATTAGATTAGCTAGGAACTTATTAAATCTTGTGTCAGAAGGTGTTACTGCACACACATACAGCATGAGATTTTTATGGACGTCATGGCTACATATGGGCCTGCACGCTAACACACACACACGTGCACACTCCCGCAAACACACATGCATGCACACGCGCATAAGAAAGCCTTCGGTTAGGGAGGGCAAACGTGCCGTACCAAATCACACCTCGCACACCCCTCACCTCTCCATGTGGTTTAGCTTTACACTCACCCCCCCCCCCCTCTCCACCGTCTCCATCATGCGATAGGACAGCAGCACTGAAAGATAGCACAGGCTCCATCAGCTGAGAGGCCAGACCAAGAGACAGGAAGCCAATGCGCTCTAGCATTGAGAGGCCAGACCAAGAGACAGGAAGCCATGCGCTCTAGCATTGAGAGGCCAGACCAAGAGACAGGAAGCCATGCGCTCTAGCATTGAGAGGCCAGACCAAGAGACAGGAAGCCATGCGCTCTAGCATTGAGAGGCCAGACCAAGAGACAGGAAGCCATGCGCTCTAGCATTGAGAGGCCAGACCAAGAGACAGGAAGCCATGCGCTCTAGCATTGAGAGGCCAGACCAAGAGACAGGAAGCCATGCGCTCTAGCATTGAGAGGCCAGACCAAGAGACAGGAAGCCATGCGCTCTAGCATTGAGAGATCACACCGTCTCCATCAGCGGAGAGACCATCAGCACGGATCAGCCAGTCAATCAATCAACCGATCAGTCTGCTTGTCAATATATTCATTGATAAACCAACCAATCAGTGAATCAAACAAGCGATGAACCTATCAATTAAGAAAGCAATCGATTAGTAAGTGAGCTCGCTGATCAAGCAATCAAACAGTAAGGCAATCATAATGTTTTATTTTTATGGTGTGCAACGTAAATTCACCCACTACCCAGAGAAAATAAGTTTTGCAGCACGTATGAAGACTTAACAAAGCTGTTAAAAAGACAGCAAGACTTTCAAAAATGTTACAAATATGAAACGTGCAAATTGGGCAAAATGTGGTTTACAGTACAGGTATATACAGCAGTAAAGAGGCACGCTTAATTATTAATGAAGTGCACACACATCAATTATTTATGTACTATGTTTTTATATTTGTGACACATTTTGGAAGGAGTTACTCATGTTTTGGGGGCTGGGGTTCATTGAGGATTTGGGGGTATGTTGTGTGCAATGGGATGGCTGGAGAGAGGGGGTGGACAGGGGGTGATAGATGGTACTCGGAGCACCTGAAACCCTTCCGCCACACTGCTGTGAGAATCCACTAGGGAGGTGGGAGGTAGAGGGTATGGGAGTATGGTGATAGGGAGGTGGGAAATAGAGTATATGGGAGTATGGTGGGAGGTAGAGGGTATGGAAGTATGGTGAGGTGGGAGGTAGAGGGTATGGGAGTATGGTGATAGGGAGGTGGGAAATAGAGTATATGGGAGTATGGTGGGAGGTAGAGGGTATGGGAGTATGGTGATAGGGAGGTGGGAGGTAGAGGGTATGGGAGTATGGTGAGGGGGGAGGTAGAGGGTATGGGAGTATGGTGATAGAGAGGTAGAGGGTATGGGAGTATGGTGAGGGGGGAGGTAGAGGGTATGGGAGTATGGTGATAGGGAGGTGGGAGGTAGAGGGTATGGGAGTATGGTGATAGGGAGATGGGAGGTAGAGGGTATGGGAGTATGGTGATAGGGAGGTAGAGGGTAGGGGAGTATGGTGATAGGGAGGTGGGAGGTAGAGGGTATGGGAGTATGGTGATAGGGAGGTGGGAAATAGAGTATATGGGAGTATGGTGGGAGGTAGAGGGTATGGAAGTATGGTGAGGTGGGAGGTAGAGGGTATGGGAGTATGGTGATAGGGAGGTGGGAAATAGAGTATATGGGAGTATGGTGGGAGGTAGAGGGTATGGGAGTATGGTGATAGGGAGGTGGGAGGTAGAGGGTATGGGAGTATGGTGAGGGGGGAGGTAGAGGGTATGGGAGTATGGTGATAGAGAGGTAGAGGGTATGGGAGTATGGTGAGGGGGGAGGTAGAGGGTATGGGAGTATGGTGATAGGGAGGTGGGAGGTAGAGGGTATGGGAGTATGGTGATAGGGAGATGGGAGGTAGAGGGTATGGGAGTATGGTGATAGGGAGGTAGAGGGTAGGGGAGTATGGTGATAGGGAGGTGGGAGGTAGAGGGTATGGGAGTATGGTGATAGGGAGGTGGGAAATAGAGTATATGGGAGTATGGTGGGAGGTAGAGGGTATGGAAGTATGGTGAGGTGGGAGGTAGAGGGTATGGGAGTATGGTGATAGGGAGGTGGGAGGTAGAGGGTATGGGAGTATGGTGATAGGGAGGTGGGAGGTAGAGGGTATGGAAGGTGGGAGGTAGAGGGTATGGGAGTATGGTGATAGGGAGATGGGAGGTAGATGGTATGGGAGTATGGTGATAGGGAGGTAGAGGGTAGGGGAGTATGGTGATAGGGAGGTGGGAGGTAGAGGGTATGGGAGTATGGTGATAGGGAGGTGGGAAATAGAGTATATGGGAGTATGGTGGGAGGTAGAGGGTATGGGAGTATGGTGAGGTGGGAGGTAGAGGGTATGGGAGTATGGTGATAGGGAGGTGGGAAATAGAGTATATGGGAGTATGGTGGGAGGTAGAGGGTATGGGAGTATGGTGATAGGGAGGTGGGAGGTAGAGGGTATGGGAGTATGGTGAGGGGGGAGGTAGAGGGTATGGGAGTATGGTGATAGAGAGGTAAAGGGTATGGGAGTATGGTGAGGGGGGAGGTAGAGGGTATGGGAGTATGGTGATAGGGAGGTGGGAGGTAGAGGGTATGGGAGTATGGTGATAGGGAGGTGGGAGGTAGAGGGTATGGGAGTATGGTGATAGGGAGGTGGGAGGTAGAGGGTAGAGGAGTATGGTGATAGGGAGGTGGGAGGTAGAGGGTATGGGAGTATGGTGATAGGGAGGTGGGAAATAGAGTATATGGGAGTATGGTGGGAGGTAGAGGGTATGGAAGTATGGTGAGGTGGGAGGTAGAGGGTATGGGAGTATGGTGATAGGGAGGTGGGAGGTAGAGGGTATGGGAGTATGGTGATAGGGAGGTGGGAGGTAGAGGGTATGGGAGGTGGAGGGTATGGGAGTATGGTGATAGGGAGATGGGAGGTAGAGGGTATGGGAGTATGGTGATAGGGAGGTAGAGGGTAGGGGAGTATGGTGATAGGGAGGTGGGAGGTAGAGGGTATGGGAGTATGGTGATAGGGAGGTGGGAAATAGAGTATATGGGAGTATGGTGGGAGGTAGAGGGTATGGAAGTATGGTGAGGTGGGAGGTAGAGGGTATGGGAGTATGGTGATAGGGAGGTGGGAAATAGAGTATATGGGAGTATCGTGGGAGGTAGAGGGTATGGGAGTATGGTGATAGGGAGGTGGGAGGTAGAGGGTATGGGAGTATGGTGAGGGGGGAGGTAGAGGGTATGGGAGTATGGTGATAGAGAGGTAGAGGGTGTGGGAGTATGGTGAGGGGGGAGGTAGAGGGTATGGGAGTATGGTGATAGGGAGGTGGGAGGTAGAGGGTATGGGAGTATGGTGATAGAGAGGTAGAGGGTATGGGAGTATAGTGAGGGGGGAGGTAGAGGGTATGGGAGTATGGTGATAGGGAGGTGGGAGGTAGAGGGTATGGGAGTATGGTGATAGGGAGATGGGAGGTAGAGGGTATGGGAGTATGGTGATAGGGAGGTAGAGGGTAGGGGAGTATGGTGATAGGGAGGTGGGCGGTAGAGGGTATGGGAGTATGGTGATAGGGAGGTGGGAAATAGAGTATATGGGAGTATGGTGGGAGGTAGAGGGTATGGAAGTATGGTGAGGTGGGAGGTAGAGGGTATGGGAGTATGGTGATAGGGAGGTGGGAGGTAGAGGGTATGGGAGTATGGTGATAGGGAGGTGGGAGGTAGCGGGTATGGGAGGTGGAGGGTATGGGAGTATGGTGATAGGGAGATGGGAGGTAGAGGGTATGGGAGTATGGTGATAGGGAGGTAGAGGGTAGGGGAGTATGGTGATAGGGAGGTGGGAGGTAGAGGGTATGGGAGTATGGTGATAGGGAGGTGGGAAATAGAGTATATGGGAGTATGGTGGGAGGTAGAGGGTATGGAAGTATGGTGAGGTGGGAGGTAGAGGGTATGGGAGTATGGTGATAGGGAGGTGGGAAATAGAGTATATGGGAGTATCGTGGGAGGTAGAGGGTATGGGAGTATGGTGATAGGGAGGTGGGAGGTAGAGGGTATGGGAGTATGGTGAGGGGGGAGGTAGAGGGTATGGGAGTATGGTGATAGAGAGGTAGAGGGTGTGGGAGTATGGTGAGGGGGGAGGTAGAGGGTATGGGAGTATGGTGATAGGGAGGTGGGAGGTAGAGGGTATGGGAGTATGGTGATAGGGAGATGGGAGGTAGAGGGTATGGGAGTATGGTGATAGGGAGGTAGAGGGTAGGGGAGTATGGTGATAGGGAGGTGGGAGGTAGAGGGTATGGGAGTATGGTGATAGGGAGGTGGGAAATAGAGTATATGGGAGTATGGTGGGAGGTAGAGGGTATGGGAGTATGGTGAGGTGGGAGGTAGAGGGTATGGGAGTATGGTGATAGGGAGGTGGGAGGTAGAGGGTATGGGAGTATGGTGATAGGGAGGTGGGAGGTAGAGGGTATGGGAGTATGGTGATAGGGAGGTGGGAGGTAGAGGGTAGGGCTGAGGGCAGAGGTCAGTCGTCTTGGCTGGAAAGATTTCATGCTGTCAGGTGCCTGGATGATTTGCGCCGACCCAGACTACCTGCTGGGAACTCAATGAGTTAAACTGAGGCAGATGTACAAAAACACACGTACACACACACACACACGCCTCTTTCTCTCATACACACGCACAAACACATGCGTACACAAACAGCCAGATACGTACATACAAACACACATACATACACGCCCTGTCTCTCTCATACACACATGCACAAACACATGCATACACAAACAGACACACATGTACATACAAACACACATACATACACTCTCTCTCTCTCTCACACACACACATACACAAGCATGCCCACACAGACATATGCACAAACACACGCACAATCCACAGTCACTAGCTAATCTCTTTGTCGATTGCGTCTCATCCATGGAAGAAGTGATGACAAATGGCCTAGACAAGTTTTCGCCATTCGCCTCGATCTTGGGCGACTGTCCTCAGCTCCTGATCGTTAAGTTCTATACCCTCATATGATTGTCGGGACACATATTGGTTGAAGGACAATTTCCTTCTACCGCGACTAGCTTTCCAATGTGTAGAGGGCATACTGGTTGACAAGGTTTTTATTTGGATGTCGCAGGGAGTGCCCAAGAAACCTGAATTAGCGATGTTGTAGTCGGTTAATTAAAGGCACAGTTTGGGTTCTGTTGTATTACCTCCTCGTTCCTTACGTGGTCTTTCTTGGAAATGCCAAGAATGATGCGCAGGCAAGTTGTCTGGAAGGAGTTGATGCAATTTTTAAGGTTTTCATTCATCACCCACGATTTGCTACCATAAAGGAACACACTCAGCACTGCTGCTTTGAATAGATTCACTTTTAGCTCTAGAGGTGTTGTGGATTTCCAGATATTTTTCAGCTGCCAGAAGGCCGCCCAGGCCTCTCCCTTCCGATGTTTGAAGTCATTTTCTGTAGACCCGACAAATGAGCCTAGATATTGGAAGCCATTTACTTGTTCTAGTGCTTGTCCATCAAGATCTATTGAGACGCCAGTCAGGTTGAGGGTTAGAAATTTAAGTCTTTTCAGCATTTATAATGAGACCGGTTTCTTTGGCAGTTTGGCTAAGCCAGTTAAGTTGGTCTTGGGTGCTTGCTTGGTTGTCCTCCAACAGCCTTATATCATCCACATACTGCTAGTTTCCTCCTTGATCTCCTTAGTGAGGTTAGGAAGCATGTAGGTGGTCACTATCACTGTTATACATGATCCAGTCGATGACGATGACGATGATGAACAAGAAAAGTGCAAGCACACCTCCTTGTAATACCCCTGCGTTGACATTGAATTCTTCAGGCTCTTGACCATCTATCAATACTGTGCTTTTTGTGTTGATATATAGAATCTTGATGGAGTTTGTTGTTGGATCTTGGATACTATAGTTACGTAGGATAGCTAATATATGCACACATTAATATAGATGCACACACTTTCTGTGTTACATACTTGCAGGCACAAGTGCTGGACACACAGACATGTGCTCTGGAACAGATGCACACACTCTTCTGCACATGCTCATCCCCCCCCACAGACACACACCACACACACTCACACATCAATCCATACGCACATGTTCGCTGCAACACGCGTGCGCACAGACCAATGCGGACACACGCGAATGGATTCCTTCCAGGCTTTGAGTGACACACGTATTACGTGAAATTAAATAATTAGGGCTTTAATTTTTTACTTAGAATGTAAATAAGATTTTTGATGGAATTTGCCTCAGATTGGCTGATGGTTTAAGAGAGATCCATACTGATTTGATGAACAGATATTTTTCCCATCTCACTGAAATCGATATTGAGCCCATATTGAGCTGATAATGTCAATATCCACTCGCAGCTCACCTGCATGTTTTCTTACCTTTGTTTTGACAAACTCAAAATTCACGTTCTGAAAAATGTCAGTTTTATGGGGTTTGTAATCACAAGTAGCATAACATAAACTGGGCTTTAGCTATGGGGGATATATTAACATCTCAACTCTCATTATAACTTAAGTATAATTTCTGTCGTAATTGTTACAAGTAGCCAATCATAAATGAAGGTGATAAATGTTGAACGGATTGTAAAATTGTCATGTTTACACATTTGATATATTCTTGTTCTTCTCCCTTGTGAGTTTTGTATGCAGGTTTATAAGATATCATCTCCACAGTTCTGTATCAGACCTTTTCTCTGTTATCAGTGTTAGCTGTAAGCAAAGTCTACAGAAGAAAATACACACATTTTCCCCCCCTGAAGTGAAAAGCAATAATATTCTTCAGACAAGAGTGCTTCTCAGATTTGAGTGGTGACGGGTATCGGGCACGTGGACGGGATTCACTCCATTTCATGTCTGAAAGAATAAACTTCTCTTTGATGTAAATTTGAGCGCTGTGCCCACATCTGGCGGGGTGCTATAAAACGCCTTCATGTTTGAAATGTTCCTGAGCCGAGTTGCTCCCAGACCTGAGGGGAGCTTTGTGTGTGTGTGTGTGTGTGTGTGTGTGTGTGCATGTGTACGTGCGTGTGTGTTTTTTTGTGCATGTGTGAGTGAGTGCATGTGTGTGTTTTTGTGTTTGTGGTTACAAAGCCTAAATCATCCCTGACATCCCCTTGTTGTTATGTTTAAGTGTAGATTGATATAAAGAGCTAATGTGTGTGCATCTACGTGTAACCAGCAGTTCCTCTCTTATTCTGCTGAGATTATCCTCACAAGCGCTGGTACACGGTGTAGTCTGTCATTTTCCACCACTGCAGTGTAACAGAGCGGAGTAAAGCACGTCTCTGTTTAGGGTTGGTTAGCCCTGCAGCTGCCTGTCTCCCAAAGTCACACCCCCCAGTTTACTCAACAACAACAACATATACACACACACACACACACACACGCTGCATACACACAAATATACACACACACTGCATACACACTCACACTGCATACACACAAATATACACACACACACACACTGCATACACACGTATACACACACACTGCATACACACAAATATACACACACACACTGCATACACACGTATACACACACACACAAATATACACACTGCATACACACACACACACACACTGCATACACATGTATACACACACACACACACACACTGCATACACACGGATATACACACACACACACACACACACTGCATACACACACACCCTGCATACACACGTATACACACACACACACTGCATACACACGTATACACACACACACACACACACTGCATACACACGTATACACACACTGCATACACATGTATACACACACACACATACACACATTTCACTCTCAGGTAAATGCTAATTTCTAAGACTTCACATTGGCTGTTCAGTTTTAGGGTATTGGTGCAAAAGGGTAATTTCCCTGACAAACATGAAGTCACAAGCCAATATTGCACTGCTGAACATTAACAAAAGGGAAGGTTTTCTGCTTCAAACTGCACTTGTAATAACTGCAGATTACCCTACATCATTTCAGAATAAAAATGTATGCCTTGACCTAACTCACAAATAAAGAGGAGTAATATTTAGCAGTGACGCAATAGCACATTGACACAATTTAGTTCACCCTCTACACTATGGAACTTGTGCTTAACAATGTTTATTTTAGCATTGTTTATCACCAGTGGTGGATAACACAGTCTTGTTGCTGCACACACTGACAGTAGTAGAACAAATATATAGTTAGTGCTATTATAAAATGGGTAACAATATACAATTTTTTACAACTTTCCTCGAACTAATGCACTATAAAGCCGCTGTCATAAGCTTGCCATAACATGTTATAACTGGTCATGAGCTTGCGAGAGATGTCATCGCATTGACATAATGTATTCCACAATCACTTTGTAACAGTAGTTGTTTTGCATCATTATGACAGCGATATGATGCTTAACGTGTACTTTGATACACTGCCTTGGCTAGTATCAACAAGTGTTATGGCAGCATTATGTGGGCTTTATGACGTATACGTGGCTTCAGAAAAGAGTTTCCGTACAATGTTCAGGCTTACACAAAGCAAAAATTGAATCAAGATATTGTACAATAGCCCTTGATCTTACACTGTTTTCTGAAACATTCCTCATTTGAACCCTACGTTTTTTAAAGATATTTTGAATATCATTAGCCGTCATATGGATTGTCCCGGGGTGCAGGTTTGCCACCACTGATTCATACAAATTCAGCTGTACTACAAAGGAGTTCTGTGGCTGTATTCTTATTTTATGTGTAATTGGGATTGGGAGTAAAGTTCGAGCACCTGACTTCCACTTTCATTTGGAAGTTTCATTCGTGGGGCTTAAACGTCTTGGATGCATCGATACTGCGTTCCAAGTTGCTCATCGAACTCCCGCAATATCTCAGGTCTTTTACCATACCTTCCTGATAGATTCAGCTTCCTCCACTCACACTGCATTCACCCCATCAATTTCTAAATCCAATACTATTCAAGGTTCATCTTCATTAACTACTAACGAAGAACTATCAACAAGTATGACATTTTAATTTATGTCATTTTGGTGCCTGCTGTACATTTTTTTTTGCAGTGCCTCCTTAAAAGTTAAAATGCTTCAACCATGCCTTGCATTACATAAAGTATCCCTTCTAAATAAAAATGCATGCTTACTTGGCATCAAATAACTCCATAGTGTTTGTTTACTTTCATTACAAATGACTTTACTTTCACGTCATTCGTAAAGAGTGGGCGATGTCTTTTTTGAACAGGCAGTGCAATACATTTTTAAAAAGTAATAATAATGCATATTGATGAAGGGGAACTTACAATAAAATATTATCCCACCTGTCTGCTCCTCTAGAGCTTCCATGTGGAGAAACTGTGGGACCCAGAGGAGTGTAGCCTATGTTGTTGCGCCCACGTGTGTTTTGGAGCAGGGGTAAAAAGTCGACATTTCTGCTGTTGCTCCTGGAAACGTTGCACGCCATATGTGCGCCAACGCTGGCCGTGGAGGAGGCTCTGTTCCAACAGCTGCTCAGACATATGCGATGTCTTTGAAATTAGCCCTTGTTTATTAAATAGTGCTGCTTTCATTTATTTAATATAGTGTGTGTGTGTGTGTGTGTGTGTGTGAGTGTGTGTGCGCGTGCACACATGCATGTATTTGTGCACATATGAATGATTACGGTCTGGTCACGGAGTAAGTAAATACTTAGGTTCATATCATCTTGCGGATTTGCCCGTCCTTACAGACGGACACAGTGCTCCAGGACTCCCTTCAGCATATGATGTGAACCACATGCAAGGTGCTTAGCAGATTCCCCCCAAAAGACCACACAGACACCAGCTCTCCCCTCAGAAGTGTCTGTCTGGCACCCAGCCACGTTCAGTCCCATAAACGAAAAAACATCCCACCCTTCAGAAGACACTGTTTCATATGTCAAAAACAAAAGTAATATTAGGGCAATATGAAGGTTGTTCTTCTTCTAAATAATACATAGTGGCAGCATATGCAGTTCTATTTTCAATGTTGTTGATGTTGTTTTCACTGATATTATCAATATTATTATCCATATCTTTGGCAATTATCACCAACTGTTCATGAATGTGTTAGGATAGTTTAAATCTGCAAATTTTTTTGTTGGCAACTGAAAGACTGAATCAGCGCGCAATAGTTTTCCAGAAGCTTTTTTGATAGCTTCCATCTGGGGCCCCCAGACTCGCACCCCAGGTCACCAGGGAATCCGCAATCTCAGAGGGTGCGAGTTTTTAGCTCATTACTTTAAGCGCGGACGTGTAATGAGACAATGATCGACCTGCGGATAGACGTACAACAGCGGTAATGGGAAAACGATCAGAGATGTTTTCCCCCGGCTAACAGTTTGGGTGCTTCGCGAAAGAATGCGATAATATGGCCAATTGATTCAAAGGGGGAACGGAGACCGCTGCGCACCTGCAGTAAGTTAATCAATCAGTCGCCGTGTGGGTGCGTAACCGAAGCAGCTGCGTACCCTCGCGCCGGAGGTTGTCCGATCCAGGGTGGATCAGGAACGCCGTGGCAACAAGAGCAGCTGTGCTTTTTATGGACTGGCCGCGTAAGAAACCGTGGTCTATAATGTTCAACAGGAAGTGAGGTGAACGTGACCAGAAGCAAAGTTAAAACCGTTTCTTGCATTGACGTGTGTGCGCGCGTGTTTGTCTAAATGATCCGCCTGAGGCAGAAAGGGAACAGGATATGAGAGAGCACGCGGGAACATAGATTTGAGCAGGTAAATATTAAGCACAGTTCCAGACATGTGTAGCCTACATAGCTATTTTACAAAACTCCAATTTCAGAGTGTAGAGTATCTTTTGATATCATTTTATATCTATAATATATGAGAAAAAATTATATATTTTGACATTAGCATGTAAATACTTCAGCTGAGGCTGCATGTATTGAACACATACACCTATGCTGTAAAATATGTGAAACTACGTTTTCATGACAATCCCAGTTATAATCATCCAATTATGTATTGCCTAAGTTAATCTTTACATATCAACGCCTCTGCCCTGCTCTTTGAGAATAATGTAATGTACATAATTGCGACATTCATTTAAAGTATGTTTAAAAACAGACAGTTAGCATGGTGGGTTAACGCATTGCACTGAGAGACAGAACACAGGTTGATGCTTTTCAAGTGCTTGTCTTAACTTGCACAGATCAAAATTCACAGAAGTACCATCGCATTATAGCAAATAGCGCGCCGAGAAGTGAACGGCCTTTTCGGGCGCCTTATTGGTGCGACTAAGGCCCAAGCACGTGTCTCCATGGCAACTGTGACAGCGAGAAGGTAGAGGTTTTTTTGGAAGGTCGATACGTCTCTGCTAAACTCGGTTGCGTCGCCTTCTGAGGTAAACGAGGCTGCCGTTTCTGCCTGCTTCCGTCTGTAATTACAAATTTCACTGCAGCACCTCTTTATTCATGTAATGCGGGGATGTGTTCTTGCCCAGGGCCAACAGTTTTTGGATCAGGTTACATGACTGTAGCATGATGCTTATGCTGTATTAAACAGAAGCGGTGCGGCGATGCTGCTTGGGAAATGATGATGTATTGCCTGTAGAGGCTTTTTAGTGCTTGTCTTTCTTTGATTGGTTGCTGTACTGTTGCACGTATAAACAGTAGAATGGAGCTTGTGGCATTAATGCCTCGTCCCTGTTTTAAATATTTAAATTGTAGCAGGTGCCGCAGACGATTGTGTGCATTTGAGCTGGATCTCACAGCAGCCTGTGATGGAAAGCATTAAAGATCAATGCGATGTCATTTATGTATTGCTCAGGCTTAACTGTCATTACTGTGGAGGGATCATGATCAAATACCCTTCTGGGGCCAACAAAGAGGTGTTTAATCCACACTAGACTCATGGTGAAAGCTACAAGCAAAACTCAACATTGTTTCAAATTCAGATAGGTAAATAGATGGAAAACAAGTGGATATGGACACCAGTGACAATTGCAATAAAATTGCATTTGGTTCTGCTTTCCAAATAGATCTGTAAATTACTCAAATTTGAAACCCATACTCGCGAAAGACTGAAACCCAAGTGAAAGATTGTTCTCA
Source organism: Ilyophis sp. 1 JC-2022 (assembly GCA_022702515.1). NCBI lineage: Eukaryota > Metazoa > Chordata > Actinopteri > Anguilliformes > Synaphobranchidae > Ilyophis > Ilyophis sp. 1 JC-2022. The sequence goes on along the minus strand of CM040398.1, from coordinate 44,886,217 downwards.
CTGTTATTATGTCTGTCATTGGCTGTCATTGTTTTCTGAATTCTGTTCCAGTTTGCTCCATCAGCAAGGGCCCATTTCCATAGTAGTACATAAATAAAACCACTAATTATGTGGAAACCTAGCGACTGATTTACTAAGACGTTTAGCATGTGCAAAACTTTAGCACTCGTTATAAAATACATTTATTTTCAGAAATATTTACTGCCAGGGTTCAGTTCTGATAGTACTGAAATTTGAACTTAGAATTTTGTATTGAGTAGTATCTTCAGCAAGAGCAAGCAGGTTTTAGGAAGGATAAGTCATGCACAGACCATATTGCTACTTTAAGAATTATCATTGAGCAGTGTGTCGAGTGGCAAAAAACCCCTGTAACAATTTTTTAGACTTGAAAAAAAATTTGACAGCCCCTGATAGGGAAGTACTTTGGAACTCCTAGGTCCACTTAGCCTACCCCTTAAGATCATCAACCTAATAAAGCACATTGTACAGGATTTTTCAGGCCGGGGTGGGCTGCAAGGCAAAAAACTGTCAGACACCTTTGCCCATCACACACACGGGGGTGCGGCAGGTCTCTTCTCTCCTTTTGATTTTCCTCATTGCCATTGACGAATAAAAGAAGAACAACAACAAAAAAAAAAGACAGGAATCCAGTGGACCTTGTTTACTCAGTTCAGAGGACCTGGATTCGCAGGACACCCTTGCGACCTTCTCTGAAACCCACACACACCACACACACAGACAGATGGTTACAAAACTAACAAACTAACACTTGGACTCAAGATCAACACCGGAAACCACGGAAAAACCAAGACAAAAAGGAAAAATCCGAAAACACATCATCCTCAGGGGAGAGGCCATAGAGGCCATAGAGGACGTGGAGCACTTCACCTAGGTGAGGGGGAGGGAGCAGGGGAGGAGGAGACAGAGGGGGCACATAGCAAAGCACAGGCAAAGCACAGCATTCATCTCAAGGCAGGGTGCCCAATCTCCAACTCAACAAAAACTCCAAAAACACGAACCAAGCTACGTGAATTCATACCAATGTGAAGATCTGGTCCCTCTGAACTGTGGGCCTCACATACCGAGGGCTCCAAAGTTTTGTCAACAAAACCTGCGTGCCTCAAACAACATCCTCAAGGCCCATCAAAACCACAAAAACAAAGCTGTGGTACAAAACAAGGACAAGGAGGATAGCAACCAGAGGAACAAAAAAAGAAAAAAGGAAAAGGAAAGGGGGAGCCCCTTAGGAAGACCCAAACAGGAAAGCTCAACAACTTCACTAACAGGGGAAGGAGAAGAGAAACCGCAGGGGAAGAGGAAAGCCGAGACGCGAAAGACTCCAAGAGACGAAGAAAACACAGTGACATGACAGAGAATCGGAGAGAAGCCCCAGAGAGAGAGAAGATGGCCCAGAAGAGAGAAGAGTGGGAGATGGAGGCCGGGTGGAAGGTGAAGAGGAAAGTCAGTCAGTATCTTCATCTTGGTTTATGTGGTTCCAATAGAATATGCTGGTCTTGCTTACAACATTTGATGATGTCACAAATGGAGAAGTGCACTCATTTCACCCATCTAGGGCCTGTCTTTTTATTTAAAAAACACACACACACACACACACACACATAGCCTGCGCGTAGAAAATAAAGACCATTCACTTTCATCTTCCGTGCAGAGGATCAGCAATCATTTCCTCCATGCTTTTGTGCCTGTTATGCCAGGTAACTTTCACAGCTCTTCTGAATCGATACAGACCGAAGCAGCTTCTAGGTTTCGTCAGATCTCCCGCAGAACTTCATTAGAGCCTTCTCCTTGTTAGGCCTTAGGCGGCCATTTTGTCCATTTTTTCCAACACACGCCAGCAGTTTCCTGCCCACTCAGTTGTGTACGTCTCCCTTCTTTCGTCCATTTGGCTCGGCGCGAACGGGCAGGCTGTGTAAAATAAAAACTTTTTTAAACGACTGATTTTACTCTTTCCTGGTTTCTTTGGCAGGCTCCCCCATCTGGGAAGACCTTAGCCCCCACCTCCTCTTGTGCCACCTGACCACTCCCTCAGTGCAGACAGCTGCGGCCGTATTTCATCACTTCCTGTCTGCTGTCCTGGACACATCTCTTCTCGTTCGCTGAAAGAAGTTAGGAGGTATTTTTCTTTTTTCTATTTTTGCTCTTTCTCTCTATCTCTCTCTCTCTCTTTCTCTCTCTCCCTCCCTCATCCCTCCTTGGGCGTATCATATTTCTCTATTGACTTGCAAATAGTGATTGCAATGGCATGCGGCCATTCCTCACCATCAAATATCACAGATTATAAAGGACTGGCTGAGTCAGCAGTGGCCCTATTTCTCTCTCACAATGCACAAAAACCTCCTCCCACAAAATTAGTTTCCTACCATGTAACGGACATGCATTGTATTTCGCTCCCTGTCGACAAGAGTCAAAATATCCCAGGGACCATATGTTCTGAACTTGAAGAGCAGAAAATTCAACTGAGTCTGCAGACATAAAAAATTAGGCCACACCGCAATGCTACAAAAAAGAAACAATGCATTGTTCCCTCTTGAATATCTTAACTTTCACCTTAACCTTTTATTGACCTTTCTGTTCATGAATCATAGTTTGATGCATGTGCATATGTTTGTGATCTCATATGGCAGAAATATTTTTTTTCGTAGCTTGGAAGGCACATCTAAACTAGAACTCACTCACTCTTTTAGTCCTCTAATAATACCCGTCAGACATCCACAGCACGCGCGGTCCGCCTTCCTCTCTCGAAAACGAGTCGGGCGGCCAGGTTTTGCCATATTCTTGCTGTCCCCGGGTCTTGCTCTTCCCTTGGTCCGATAAGGCCTGGATACTCAAATAGCATAAGACATTGAAAATCCTGACATCTTTATCCTGTGGGCTAGTATTTCTCTGCAAGGAAGGGGAGAACACAAAAAGGTCACTTTGTCTCAAACCTCAGAGCTGAACTTTGTGACTACACATATTCACACCTGGACTTTAAATGTATGGAGGGAAAAATTATTGTTGTTATTATTATTATTTTTATTAGTAGTATTATTATTCCAAAGAATATAAATACCCAAGAAAAATATATGTTGCATTTGGCCAAAATAGATCATGGGAGAAGGTGGCCTTGATGTATTTTGATCACTTTCATTATCACAAAATCATGACCTTAATTTATTTTAATTTGTAACTTTTACAAGACTTTTTAAAAATTATAATTATTGTACACTGAAGTTGGGAGATAAAGTGTACAGGTCGATGAGTAGAAACGATTGGTACAAGCATTTGTTCATCGAAATAAAGTCTGGTGAAACACTGGTGAATTATTATAGATTTTTTTGTGTGGGTATAGTTGTTTATATACATGTTCATACCATGTGATGTACAGTTTGACAAGAATATGTTTTTTTTTTTCATTATATGTTTTTGAAGTGCAATATTTAGAGATTTTTTATGATTTTTAGATCTCGCAAAGCAATATAATCTTTCTTATTTTGTTGTGAATTGTGAGGATGGTGATTAGATTGAACTGTAAATTATTTCAATATGCTTCTTTCCCCAAAATCAACTGCAAGTCGAACACTCCTCAATGGCTGTATTTTCCCTGACTCTTATTTTACGATCGCGGCCCGGGCCGCCGTTCTCTGCTGTTCGCTCTGCCGCAGGTGTCAGATAAGAGAGGAGGCGGTGCTCCTAATGACCATGTTGGACCGTGTTAGCGGAACACGGCGGCGCGCGAGCGCATTGGCGCTGCCTGACTCAGATTGATGGGCTAATGTCACGCTTCTCATTTTGCTCTGCGTTTGTCGAAATCGGCCTGTAGATTCTTTTTAATTCCCTATTGCGCCCCCCACCTCCCCGATCCACTAACTCCCTCCCACTTCTACCATCATTTACATTTCTGCAGTTCGCGTTGGTGTAAAAGGCTCGGCGCGGATCCGACAGAACTCCCCGTAGCACCCGGTGAGGTCGGTCCCGCTAGCTGACATCAATGCGCTGTCCAACCAGCTGTTCGCATCAGCTTGTCTGCTCTGCAAACATCTGTACCTCATCTTACCCGTTTGAAGGAAATATATGATTTTATCCATCCGCTTTCCCCCCTCCTGTTCCCTGGCAGCCTACGCTGCTTGTTTTGCTTTAAGCCCATCTGCTATGTATAAAATTCGGAATATTTTTAAAATATGCAGGCTGCACAGGAATGCAAATCTTATTAGTATCTTGCCCTTTTCATGTGCCCGATACACAATCAAACACATTTTTATTAAGTTCCGTGTTTTCTTTTCTTGAGGGGACAAGTGTTATAACGTGTGAGTTCTATCCTTAAGACGGGATGGGATCCAGATGACTGCAGAGTATTTTTGGGTGAAGGGACTGGAGCTTCTCTACTATGACTGCCCTCTGTGGCACTTAAGATACAAAGCAAACAAATGAGCTAGTGTGTTAGTGCTAGGATGAGGTGTGACATTTTCAGTCTATACAAGAAGGGGCGAGGACTCATCAACACACAGTGGTTACGAATGACCTTTTTCATGCTTCATCCATTTTAAGACTGAACAGGCCATGTGATTGGCCCACCCATACAAAATTGCATTAGCCTAAACAGAAGGTAGGCCTGCTTTTTTTGAACAAGCATCAGTAGCTAGCATAGACTCGCCGTATCTAATTGGATCTTGACATTTAATGACAGGTTTCACGGGGAGCACCTGAGTGCTTGAAAATGAACTCTTTTGGGAGAGCGTTAGGCTGGATTCAGCGAACACACCTCAATGCACAAACATACAAGAGTGCGTTATTAATGTTTGGTAATAACCCTTGGATTTATGCTTGAGGGAGCAGACTGCTCTTCTGGTTTCGACATACTGTATTGCACCCCATTCCACAAAAACGTTCTCGGATTTATTTTCACCTGAAGAAGCACTAGTTCGTCTTTATTTTAAGTTCAAGAGTGTGAACATGCCCCTCAACACCTTAGAACCACCCAGGAGTCTTGTTCGTCCGAGCGCCAAGCTCCGTTTAAATTCCAGATTAAGGCACATTCCTCGTACAGACAGCGACGTTCCGGCCCGGACCAGGTGCCCCCTCCCATCGCACCTGTTTGAAAATGAAGGATTGGCCCCCGGACTTTCCGAATGAATGGCTCCTTGTGAACCCTGGCCTGTTTGCCATGACACTTTTGAAAAGATTTCCAAAGTCGCATAAAATGACGAGCCCTCAACCTTGTGCGAGAAGGCTATTTTAGTTTGGGGACCCCTGCCACGCACATACTCTCATGCAAACATAGACAGACACACACACACACACACACACTGTCTCACACAGTCTTTCTCTCTCTCTCTTTCTCTCTCACACACATGCACACAGAGACACACACATCGAATGGCATTCCGCAGACCACACATCTTGTGGCTGGTGTTAAAACAGTTATCCACGGTTCTGCACGCTGCTCTATTCCAAAAATGCCTTGCTGCTGTAACTTGAACTTTTGTTCAGTACATCTGCGATGAACACAGCACTTACAGTGAAACCACACAGTGCATGTCAAATAAACACAGCACTTACAGTGAAACCACACAGTGCATGTCAAATAAACACAGCACTAACGGTTAAACCACACAGTGCATGTCAAATAAACACAGCACTAATGGTTAAACCACACAGTGCATGTCAAATAAACACAGCACTAACGGTTAAACCACACAGCGCATGTCAAATAAACACAGCACTAACGGTTAAACCACACAGTGCATGTCAAATAAACACAGCACTAACGGTTAAACCACACAGTGCATGTCAAATAAACACAGCACTAACGGTTAAACCACACAGCGCATGTCAAATAAACACAGCACTAACGGTTAAACCACACAGCGCATGTCAAATAAACACAGCACTAACGGTTAAACCACACAGCGCATGTCAAATAAACACAGCACTAACGGTTAAACCACACAGCGCATGTCAAATAAACACAGCACTAATGGTTAAACCACACAGTGCATGTCAAATAAACACAGCACTAACGGTTAAACCACACAGCGCATGTCAAATAAACACAGCACTAACGGCTAAACCACACAGTGCATGTCAAATAAACACAGCACTAACGGTTAAACCACACAGCGCATGTCAAATAAACACAGCACTAACGGTTAAACCACACAGCGCATGTCAAATAAACACAGCACTAACGGTTAAACCACACAGCGCATGTCAAATAAACACAGCACTAACGGTTAAACCACACAGCGCATGTCAAATAAACACAGCACTAACGGTTAAACCACACTGCGCATGTCAAATAAACACAGCACTAACGGTTAAACCACACAGCGCATGTCAAATAAACACAGCACTAACGGTTAAACCACACAGCGCATGTCAAATAAACACAGCACTAACGGTTAAACCACACAGCGCATGTCAAATAAACACAGCACTAACGGTTAAACCACACAGTGCATGTCATATAAACACAGCACTAACGGTTAAACCACACAGTTCTAGACAGTGGCATGGCAAATGGCAATGGTTAAACCACAGAGTGCATGCTGGATGAATACAGAATTAATTTTTTAAGGCGTTTTTTCTATTCCATCCTCAACTGTGACCCTAAAAGCCCCATATATTAAGGTGCCCAAATTCCGTACACTTTGATGTAATTCTCTACTCTCCTTCAGTGGAGCAGCATTTTTCCACATATCCCTATGACCAAGCACTCTGACGTTTACCCCAGACGTTTACCCCAGACGTTTATCCCAGCACTCTCATTGGCAGATTGCCTCCAGGTCTGTGTTTATTTGGCCCATCAAGGTCAAAGTTTCAATCATGAATCGAGATTAAGAGCTTTTCTATGGGAAGAAAGTGATTACATAGTTCAAGGAAGCTTCGTTTTCACCTTCCAGCCTTTTCATAGTTGAATTGTAAGTCAAGTCAATTTAAGACTTAACTTAAGACTAAAGACTCTCTTGTCTAAAAAAAACCCAAGAAAATATACAAAGATACACGTGTTCCATTTTATTCTTCAAAACTCCTTTTATTTGATGCTACAGTTTTGCTATTATACCCATAATTACGACCGTTTTTACAACTAAAATGTTGATTAATATTTTGATTTTGATTTTTTAAGTTGATATTTTTGATATTAGATGTTGATCTTTTATTCGTATATTTTAGCTCTTTTGCGATTTGGCCTCATTTGAAGCTTGATCTGAGATCATTTCGCTTTGTCTTGAAGACGTTTCTAAGGTTAGTGAACAAAATTATATGAGACTTGTTTGAGCTTTATTTTGGCCAATCAGCCTAAAGTGCCATGTTTCGAGGGGCCACATCAAATTCATTCTCTGCAGTGCTGGTTTGCCTGGCCTCGATGGGCCACATAGCGCCAGAGATGTTTTAATTTCTTAAGGGGCACGGGTTTGGCTGCGGCGGCTTTCGTTACGTCTTTACCGTCCTAAAGCTCGACTCCTTTCCTGCAGCTCTGAAGCTGGCCGCCGGTTCCTGACCTTTGTCACCGTTCTGGGCCAGATTTGAGCTTGGGTTTCCCCGGGTGAAAGGCAATACCACAGACCACCCCTTTAGTCGGGCACTCCGTCTAGTTCCAGTACATATTAATGTTATTTTCGGGTCATTTTCCCTCCCCGGGCGAGGGCCCAAGGATGACACGCTGCTATAAATCACTAGCGGCTGGAATGGACTGGTGCCATAATGTATTATCAAGAGGATCCCAGCCCCGTTTGACCACGTACAGACACACATGTATACATACACACACCGGTGTATGCGCGCATGCACGTATACACACACAGGTGCAAGCACGTACGCTAAGTAAGTACAGTTGCATATATACTGCGACTATTTACAGGTATACACAAAAACACACACACTCACATACACGCATACACTTACACACGGATATATCCCTACGCACACAAGCTGTTGCACACGCAGACACATAAGTGGACATATATCAGATATATGTACAGATATATAACACCACATGCACCTTCTCACTCTCTTTCTGCGCTGCTTCTTGAACATTCCATCTTGTTTACAGGGAAGTGCTGTGTCACAGGGCGCCCCAACGTTTGCGGGTCATCCGAACGCATGCAGAGGTGAAGACAGACCAAACCCCGATTTGCCTTGCCCCCCCCCATATCTGACCAGGTTGTATCGAAAATAAGTCCCCTGAGCTTCCCGCACACAACAAAAAAAAACAAGATAAATTGTTGCTTCTACTTTGAGCACCCATCATACGCCTGACTCAACAGGCAGGTTAAGCCGTTTGAGAGGTAAGGGGTGTGGCATCGGTGACCAGTGGCACTGCAGTTAACATGCAGGAATCCCTGGCTTTGTTCCGTTCTCCCTGTTGTTTCATTTAAAAGCCCTGGGCCCGAACAGCTAGGGAAAGACTGTGGCGCAGATGTCGTTGTTTGCAAAGGTAAAGTACACCGACATCACCGAGCCCGTCCGCTGCTCGCTTTTAATTATAAAGCAGGTTCTCTGTTATTTCTCCTCCGTAAGCCTTTGGCTCTTCGGGGGGAGAGCTGGAGAAAAAGATATTCCCTTTCTTAAGAGACTCTGACTGAAAGATTTCCTGAGTGAACGCTCACATTCTGGTGCGAGTCTCAGGCGTGTGCAGCCGAATAATTCTTATGGAAACATCAAACACGCACGCACACGCACATAAACAAACAAATGATATATTCTCACATGCTTACATTCTCCCAGAGACACACACACACGCACAAGAATACATACACACAAGTGCACACACATACACAAATCCAAGAATATACCAAAAAACACACACACACACACACAAACTCATAAGCGCAAACACACACACACACACACACACACAAAACAAATGTGTTTGCATGCATGTGTGACAAATGTTTGAATGAAGTACTCCATAAACTTTGTATAAACTAGCATTCAGTCTGCTCCCCCATGATCCAGTTAAGAGGGAATATTTCAAATGTAAAGTACATATTACAGACAGAAGCACTGAATGCTTGAATTGTTTTGAATGTAGAATGCAGAATCTGCCACTCACAGTACTTGTGTGAATACAAAACATATTAATCAGAAAAATATCTCTGTCATTTGGGCCACTTAGATCTAAAGTGAAAAGAAAATGTAATTTTTCCAAATCTAATATTATCCTAAGCATATTCTGAAGGGGATGGTTTGTAGATGAAAGAAGCATGTATATGTTTTTGTCTGAAATATTATTTATTGATTTTTTAAAAGCCAGTGACTTTTCGTCATCATTATTAATAATTTATTTTGAATGTTTAGCCAAATATTTACTCTTGTAAAATGCAGTATCAACATAAAAGTATTTAATTGCAAAGTATAATTACTGACATCATTGTGTTCATTGTACAAATATAAATAAAAGAATGTAGCTATGGTATGCATTTTCTGTAATGTGGGCAGCATATCCATTATTCAGATTTCCCATTCAAAGTAAAACTGTGACACACCTTAAAAATAAACTAGACCCAAAAATACAGTTTTGGGATTCCCAACAAATTATAGTCATGTATATTATTGTTATGTGATATTTACAGAACTGTAATTGAAATCATGGCTTGCACTATATTACATCAAGTGTGTGTTGGAAAACAGGCTGACAATGCAATTTTGTAAAGGCAATATTCTTGCTGCAGAATGTATACAAGACCCTTCTCTAATTTAGCTTTATTTGAAACAGAGGAAAAATAGAAGAAAAGGGAGAGGAACTGTTTGTTGCTTTGAAAACAAATGCACAAGCCTTTTGAAAATGTATATTTCAGGTTTTTGCCATTTTAAGCTGAATAAAGTATTTGTTGCATAGCTGTGGTGCGACGTGCTGTAATTTACAATCACATCCTCATTAATTAAAGGTTTAAAAAATTCAGCAAAAGAAAGTAACCACCTTTTCTCTTAGCATTCTCAGTGTACCAAAGTGTCTCGTAACATTGAAAATGATCGCCTTCGAGCTCTGAGGTACACATGTCCCCATCCTAAAATGACTGATGTTTATTATTCACAGTGGTGCAGGGAGGCTTCAACTGAAGAGACATTTTCTAGAATGCTATCCAGTCACATTTTAAGAATGAAGCACGAAACAAGTGCAACTGATAACTGATAGCATTTCCTGCGTCGTAAACTAGGAGCTTTGTGTTTCCTTCAGTGAAACTAAAATATGGGTGTAATGTAAACTCAACCATGTAATCTGTAATATAAACCCACCCCCCGTTATAAAATGTACTTTTTCACCAACCTGCTGATGAAAAGGGTTGTACAGTATGTGTTACTTTCGGGAATTGTAATTTGATCTCATGGCAAAACTTTGATAAGGAATACACTGACTACAACTGCCACCAGGTCTGTAAAAAATCTGTCAAAAAGTCGTACAATATTATTAACTTCATACATTTCTTAATGTGCATGCAGTGACTAACATCTCATCCAACTGTAAAAATTATAAATATAAGGTATTACCAGGGACAATATCATTATTTAGATGTCCCTGAATGGCTTCAATAAGGATCACGAAATGAAACCCGTTGACAACGTTTGATTGGACATTCAAAGAGCCAGTCTTACAGCAGAACTTTTGAAAAGGAGCATCCGAGTACACACTTACTCCCCGGGTTTACTTAGGTAGTCTGTATTTGACTCTGGGCTGGATTTTAAGATGCCCGTCCAAGCCTTCTGTAAGCAGCACGCCCATTAGCGGCATTGCCATGGAAGGCCAAAGAACCGAGGCCGCGCACATTAGCGCATTCATACCAAGAGCCTATCTCTCTCTTTCTCTCACTCTCTTCCTCTCTATCTTTCTCCCCTCCCTCTTTCCCCCGCTCTCTCTCCCCACAGCCTTCTCTGGCGAACGCAATAATCTGACGTGCAGAATAAACAGGCTGCCGCTGCTTATATCCACTATGTAATTTGTACTTAAGCGTATGATATTTATGGGCATTTGTCTGATGCCCCCAGACCCTCAGCTGCCGCGCGGGGGTTCCCCCTCAATGCCACCTTTGTTCCGTTACCGCACAGAGAGAAAGAGAGAGAGAGAGAGGGAGAGCGCCACGATTGACAGGCCATAAAATGACATCAGTCATCTTCACTCTCTCTTGCCCTGACAGAATGGAGGATGGAATATCTGTCGGGGCGAGCTCTCTCTAACATGCACGCCGTTGACAACCATGCCGGGATAGGGGGGTGGGGGGAGAGTGGGGGGGGTCCGAGCGAGTCCACAGAGGTCTTCGGCCATAAAGGCGACCCATGTCCCCCCGCCCCCATCCTAAAAATCCACCAAAAATACCGCCCGTTTGCCCTCCCGCCCTTGTTTTGAACTCCTTACCTTGAAGTGGAAAAAAGTGCCAGGAGCCACTCTGAACAGATATGACTTAAAGCTATCTGCTTCTGTTTCTGCAAAGTTTTTTTTAATGAATGACAAGCTTTGTCATAACAGCTGTTGTTGTTTGCCATCATCATCCTCTTCCTCGTCATCATTATCATCATCATCTTCACCGTCACCGAGGTTAACCGCAGCGGCACTTCAGGTGGACTCCGAGAAGCCGGAGCTGGGGTTGCTGGTCTGCCCTGGGCTTGAAGGGCTCAGTAGGGTGTTAAGAACTGCCGCCCGGTGTCTTTCTAAACCGCTTCCCACCCCCCACCTGGAAAAAAAAAAAAAGAATCCCTCATAATTCAAGCAACAGCTGGGAAGCTTAACCTAATGTACCATACTTAGCTATGGGCTGGTCACAGGGCAGAGATCTAAGGAGCAGGGCAAAGTGAAAGCTCTCAATGATGATTTGTGTGTGTGTGTGTGTGTGTGTGTGTGTGTGTGTGTGTGTGTGTGTGTGTGTGTGTGCATCTAACCGGGACCACAGCGAAAAATCAAGACCCTGTCTTGGGGGGGTTTGGAGAAACCAAAGGATTGGAAGCTGGTGAGGGGGGGGGGGTGTTTGAAATGAGACTACCCTAAACTGCAGGGCCCCCTCCATCTTGTATTCTAACAGGATTAAGGGTCACTTAGCTCCTGTATTAGCATACTACAGCCCCATTCAGGAGCACTCTGGACTTCCGCTGGGCTTTGATCAACCTTGCGTGAGTCTGTGTGTGTGTGTGTGTGTGTGTGTGTGTGTGTGTGTGTGTGTGTGTGTGTGTGTGTGTGTGTGTGTGTCGGTGTTGGGGGTGGTTGATACAGAGCAAACCGAAACTGTGAAATTGTCCCTGTTGTCCAGACTTCCTCCAGAAAACCTGCAACCTCACATAGCCCTGGCTAAAGAATGCCCATTTCCGTTTGTGTCCCCTGCAAAGAGACTCAATGAAACTAGTATGTCAGGGAGGGGGCTTTTTGGGGAATGTACAAAGCTTTATATTTGCATTCTAAAAGTCCATCATCCAGTCTACCTGTTTTTTTTATTTTTTACAACCACCTTCTAAAATTGAGTAATTTCCAGAGTGTCTTTTATTGCCTTAATTTGCATATAAATTAAAGCCGTATTGTGGCTGTAAGGCAGGCTCTGCTAAGAACACTCATCATCCCAGGGTCCTTTGTGTTATACATACACCCTGTGCATCTGCTAAATGACTAGGTGGGGAAACGTGAACCTTGCCTTGTTATTTTTAATTGCCCGATTGTCTTCGTACTCTGTGCCTCCCGCCCGTGATGAGCAGCTGTCACATTACCTTGTGTATGGTAGACTCCTTTGCCTCCAAGAAGACTCGCATTAAATTTTAATGTCCCGTTATTAAATTAAACGTGTGGAGCGGACGTTATTATTTTGTTACCTTTTGCGATGTGACTCGTATATACGGGAAGCTGAACCTGCAGTGTGTATCGCTGTTGATGTTGGAGAGGATGCACTTGACACACAGCAGAAACATATCCATAAGCGTGGGGATTCTACGCTTCAGTCTGAGGCTTGAAATCTATCATATTAACGTGGGGTTCAAAGATCAACGGCTGTGAACGCTGGTGTTTAAAAAAAAAAAAGTTTCTTAACAAATTAATACGAAAAAAGAAAATGTACATACTTTAGCATTTAGAATATATTTTGTATAACTCACAGACCCAGGGTACCTACATTTTAAATGGAGAGTAAATATGAACAAACTTGATGTGACAAAAAGTAGCCAGTTACCTCATCTCATCACAAGCCGACCAAGGACGACACAAAAGCTACAGTATTCGTCATTAAAATAGCCCATGCAACAGCTGACAGGCTGCTTCTAAATTGTATTTACATATGACAATCTGTAGGCCATTTTATTGCAACTACTTCTAGGGCTATTACCAACAGTGCATACTGAATTTTAGGAAAGCTGGCAACTCTGGAGGTTGATTCAGAGTTCATCATTACATCCATATATGTAACCAAGAGTGCACAGTACAGGAAGAAGTGAGAACTTGGAGATAATTGAGTTTATCCTGAACATACAAATGAATATTAACATGAATTAATGAATATATCACAAACGATAGATTTCTAGAACCTGTGAAAACTGTAAAACAGTGTGCCGGTTAAACATTAAATTAAAACATTTAAAAGTATGTGGGCACATACTGTGCGAGTGTGTTTGAGTTTGCGAATGCATACCCTGCATTCGATTTGAATTGTGTATGCGCAGTCTTGCCACCGAATAGTTGTGGAAGTAATTTTTCTTTAGCCAGACAGAGCTATGAAAATCTCGTTGTCAAAAAAACATAATAATAATAATAATAATAATAATAATAATAATAATAATAATCTTCCTTATCTTGTTATTGTTTGCGACAAAAACAACCGCAAAAAAATCTGTCACAATTACTTCTCGCCATAGTTATATTCTGAATCTGAAAAGATATTAGATCAGTCTTGGCTACAAATCTGGACACATATACTCAAAGTTCATTGTTACTTTCATTCTTCCTGAAAACGGTTCCTTCTTTGGGTAAGTCTATGTACAATCTGAGGATCTTAGACCCAATTAATTGTTTACAATACACACGCTAGAAGGTAGTCTACCTGGCTAATTTAGGCTATTATAAGTTGTATGTTTACTGTATGAAGAGAAACAGCGTGATTGATGGCGGGGAACATTCACGTGCACCTTTTCATTTTGGTTATTTGATTAATTCCAGAACATCTATCAGAAAATTATTTGTGGCGGCAGCGCACATGCTTTTTATATACATAGAAAATTAATTTTGCGTCATATATTTTACATTAAACGTCGCCTGCTACTGCTAACAAAAATTAAATAAATAATGTAAATAGTTTTATTTAAATTAATTATTTATGTGTAGTGTGTGTGTTTATTAAACCCATGTATTTAATTGAGCGCTAGGACCCAAAGCAGTTTGAACAACAAGGGGAAATAATTAAAAACAACACGACTAGGAGCCCTCGGGCTTATGCGGTGGATGGGCTTTCCTCTGGAGAAAAGTATATTTAATTAAAATTGAGCTAATTTTGAATCACTTAATAAGTATTTTTCAACACAAATTTCAATATGGCCAATGAGCATAATTTTGCATTCAGAAATCCATTTGGTAACGTAAGGAAATTAACCTTTTCTTTATTTATTCTTCGTTTTTTCCCCCATTACTTTTCGCTCGCGAATGGTATAGCCAGCAAAAATCACTTTGAGATGTCCCTATTGTAATATTTTCTACTTCAATAAGAGTAGGCTAAACCAGGACATAGATGAACGGATGGATTCGTTATTTGATTAATACAGAAATCACTTCATCACTGCTATTTTCCCCCAAGACGATACTCCAAAACCCAGGAAGAAAAAGTCAGACCCAAACTAAACATGAGGGATTGGTACTAAACAAGTTCCAAGATGAGGTTTCCGTGGGTTTTCTGACACCATTTTTGTCAAATCTGAATTTGAGCTGTGAGTGGACTGCTAAAACACACTGTTACTAACTGTGAAATATTACACTTTTAAACGTTTCTCCCCGATGTTGGCACCTGAAAGTGTCCTTGCACTAAAATATTAATCTTTGCAAATAGTTTGTTTTAACGTGTAGCTATTACAAATCGTTTGCTGTCGAACTTTGTTATTACAGCGAGCAGTGTTGCTTCAATTATAAGGTCAAACTGCCACTCGTACCACCGCACATTGGCTGGATTTGGCTCAGAATTGTTTAGTCATTGTTGTTGTTACCTAATTCAACTCTAACAGTGTACATATGTGCCTGATCTGGCCAGAGTAGGCTCATATGTACACTGCTAGAGTTGAATCAACACTGTGGGAGTTGAATTAACACTGGACATTTTGCTGTGAAATTTTCAGTGTACTAAGACAACATATTCGAGAAAACTACACGGTATTGTGTCGGTAGTAGACGCATTTTGTTTGTTTTGAGAAAGATTATTTTATTGTTCCAATGGAAAATCCATATTCTATTAGGCCTACGGCACTCAAGCGCAAATTGTTCTGCCTCTCTTCGGAGGGAAATTTGATGTAAGTTTGACTGTTACTGTTTCCCATAAATATATTGTTTCCCATGAAACCCAACCCATTTACTTTAGTACGTGTACCTATAGGTACACATTTTTTTTGTATTTAAAAAAAAAAAAGAAGAGGAATGACAAGAAAGTCTCTACAATTATCTAAAATACAGTTTTTGTGTTTTGTTGGCGTCAAACCATAGACTAATAAATCAGCTTTACGTTGACGGTCATTCGCTTTGTGTCTTTTCACATCTGGTGCGATTTTTTTCAACACTGTCAATTTCTTCAGTAAAACCTAAAATAAATGATAACCAGCAGATACACATGGATAATTATATAGTTGTACATCCAATAGAGAATGTCTCTGGGTGATCTTGATAGTGTTAAAAGTTCATGCGTGGAGCATGGACCTATTGGAGAGTGGTGTGGATCGAACACTTAACACTCGGTTCATGAAAATGTTGGCTCCTTTCAGTTTTGGCCTAGAGATCAACCTTTTCGTTAATTACCAGGTGTAAGCTTGAGCGCGTGTGTTTATCTTGGGCCGTATGTTTTTCATACCATTAACAGTCATACACAGAGTTTTTGCTGTTTGCTGTTTTTTTAAAGTTTTTTTTTCTGTTGTACAAATTATTGTGGATTATTGCCAATCATTGCAATATAGTCTAATCAAAATGTCTCTCAACCTTAGTGCCGCCTTGCCACAAGGAGCCAGGAGAGCACCGCTTTCCTAAAAAAATGCGATATAACTGAGCAGAGCTTCACCAGTTTCCTAAAAATGGGTCCATGCTTAGTGGTACATTATGTACGAATGCAGTACAAATACAATTGAAAATCCTGACTAATTATAGGCCTAATGAACATATGCAGAATATATAAAAAAATAATGAGCTAAATAACTGAATAAAGATATTTTGTTCATAGATTCATATTTTGACTGGTACTAGAACTACTGTTTCATACCCATGAATGGTGTGTCCCATTTTATAATTTTTTTTTGTTGCTGTTGTTTACAACACGCCTTGTATACAC
This sequence comes from Ilyophis sp. 1 JC-2022, assembly GCA_022702515.1. Taxonomy (NCBI): domain Eukaryota; kingdom Metazoa; phylum Chordata; class Actinopteri; order Anguilliformes; family Synaphobranchidae; genus Ilyophis; species Ilyophis sp. 1 JC-2022. The sequence continues at coordinate 44,869,739 of CM040398.1, read as the reverse complement.
AACTAAGCAACATCAGTGTTTTTTTTTTATTTTTTACTCCAACACGAGCCTTTGCCTGAAAAAAAAAAAGCTTTTATTTATGGTTTTGCTGTTTGCTACTGCGCGCGCACACACACACACACGCGCATGCAGCGTGTGCTATATATTTACACCTTTGGCGGGTGAAGTCTGCAGATGCACGCTAACTGTCTAGTAAAACGTATGCAATGTATCGACTTAATGTTATATTATGAAGTAAGTAACGAATCTACAATTTGACATTTTTGAGGATGTAAGTTCAATGAGAAACTAATTGAACGTTGAATTGTTATAGTTTGTTTTCCCTACGGGTCTACATGGCGGTTATATAAGCCTACCACAACATTAAAGAACAAGATTAATCGCACACCGAACGTTCCAGTTACCGGCAGAAGTAAACCGACAAGTTGTAACAAGTATCAGCTAAATCGTTCGCACCTTTGTTCAGAAAATGATAGTTTATTGCTTTAACCGAAATAACATTTATTGCATTTTAATCATCCATGTTACAGGTGGACATGAGGAGTCGCCATTTAAACTATTTGTTTTTCCAGTTTCCTTGCTTATGAATTTACTGCTCTGAGAAAATGCTGCGTTCGCATTAAAAAACTATATATATATATGTAGCATACTACCTTTTCCTGATACAAACAAAATGCATTTTTAGTGGGGCTATTCCATATGACTTAAGCCAGCATTATGTAGTTTTAACTCCACAGAAGTCGTTCCAAAACCCCAGTGATCGGGCTGCTGAGCACGAGGGAGAATGTGCAGAGGAAATTATTTTGTTTCACCGATTCACCTCAAAACGGCAGGCTTTAACTGGGGGACAAAGTTTGTAATTGTGTCTTTTTAATACTACTTTTATTCCATGTTTGTTTTTAAAGCAACATAAGAAGCTTCCGTAGTTGTAAGAAAGGTCACTATTGTATCTTGAAGATGAGAAAGAGGTTTGTAATTCTACTGGACCCCGTTTCCCAAAAGCATCTTAGAGTTAAGATCATCTTAGAATGATTTGTGTTTGTCTTTTATTAATTTTATGAATTTACTGACATTACATAAAAAAGATAATAAAAACAGAGGGAGAAAGACAAAAAACAAATGACGAAAAGCAAACAAACAATGAAACTAATATAAGAACAAAATGGCCTAAGATGATCTTTACTCTGATCTTTAAGGGAAACCGGACCCAGGCCTTTTGGCATGCTAGAAGCACTTGCTAAAGGCAATAACCGTCGTTTTCATAGGTAACAATTAAACGACTCAGGTTCACTGATATGTGTGCCCATTTTACAAATTAGTATTGTATTAGCACACATTGAAATCATATAGGTAATCACTTTGAAAGGGTTAAATGTTTTAAGATATGGGCCAGTGGATTTCGTAATCATCCATCCTTTCTAAATAATAGGTTTGGCGAACTGTCGCCAGTGGCAGTATTATTTCAAAACAAATACCAATTGCCATGTGAAACTTTTGAGCTGGAAATTTGATTTCATATTCATGAGACCATATTCATGAGACCATCGTCTTTATTTCTGCCTATAAGGCAAACAGGCGATTCGTGACTTAAAATATTGTAATATCTAACACAGGACACGGGAACTCTCACCCATAAGACAAATTATGTGATAAATATCGCTACCATTGTTGTGAATCAGATTTCCCGTTAAAATAAAATAAAATTAAACCGTAACCCAGTCTATATTTAGACTTTAGATTGCTTCGATAAACTGAAGAAAAATGAAAAAAATGTGTCTGTTAGTTATGACTGCATTGTCTGACCTTTAACCTAGAAGGGTAGGTCTCTTTAAAGTCTGCTTTGATTCCGGGACAGATACACAAAGGAACATGCTGCCTGACCAAGGGTCGTCGGGACATTTACTCCAATGAACCGGCTGCTATTAAGGGCAACGCGTGTCCACACCAGAAAACATGGGGCGAGCTTAACAAACATAACTGGGGGTCACAGGAGCCCCAAGGCCGCGGCTCTAGACACATTTAAATGGAGGGGATTTTTGCAAAAGAAGGATACACGTTGGTGTCCTGAAATCACGTTGTGTTGCTCTGTATTAGACGCATTTAGATTCCAGTTTTGTGTTGTGTTTAATTAAAGACGCTTTAACTCAGAGAAGTGTTCTATGACGTCGGAGTCCGACTGCGGGCTAGACAACAGTTCAGGCACTATCCTACATAATTTAGTCGCATTTCAAAAAGTCTATTTTCCCCAGACGCCTATAAAAAATACCTCACATGAAGATCTCCTGATTGCACTGGCGTTATACGCTTAATATAATAATAATATAAGCCTATCATCCGATCTTGTAAATGCCGAGAAAAGTTTAATTGCGAGATGTAGGCTAGGCCTAATCCACGACAAAAAAAAATGTATAGCACTGCGACGGCCCAAACAAAAATAGTTATACGCATACCTTGACACCAAAAAGCAACCCGGTGTAGTATCGAATAGGCCTCATATACATGAATATATAGCCAGCAAATGAGGCCTACGCATGTACATTTGCAATTATATGCGTAGGCTACATTTTAAATTACTCTTTTTATTTATTTATTTATTTATTTATTTATTTATTTATTTAGCCTATTAAAACAAAATCCCGTTCATAAAAATATCAGGCCAAATTCACAACGTGTTCAAGCCACACTTTTAAAACCCTATAGAATATTGTTTTAAATATTTTATCTTTTAATTCACATATTTGCTTTTTTGTGATGTTACTGTTTTTTTTCTAGTGCATTTTAGAGCCAACATTACCAACCTGGTCTCACAGGAATCCGTGAAATAGCCACGGACGTTTAACTCAAAATCCGTGGTGGGCCCACTGAATCACTGAAATGTCCGTGAAACACACACGGATTTCGCTCCAATACAAGTTAATGACACTCATATACATAAGACATTTAATGTAAAACAAGCAAACAAACAAAAAAACGAACTGAATGTATCAAAAGTGTGTTTCCCAATGAGATAACAACGTCCGTTGAGCAAAATCTGCACTCAGTTGTTGAAACGGGGATCCGTGAAATAGCCACGGGATATGAGTGTCATTAACTTGTATTACGGGATATGAGTGTCATTAACTTGTATTGGAGCGAAATCCGTGTGTGTTTCACGGACATTTCAGTGATTCCGTGGGCCCACCACGGATTTTGAGTTAAACGAATGTCCGTGGCTATTTCACGGATTCCTGTGAGATCATGTTGAACATTACATGCCTTAACGTTAATTATTAAACAAGTGAAGTCTATTCAAATATGTTTTCGTATTTATCACAATGAAAATATATATGTAAGTAAATGACTGTTTCAAAGTAGACTAGGCTATATAATTCTAGTTTTATGTTGGCCTATTTCAGCTTTCTAGACATAAAAAAGGCTTCACGTGCGAGTACGTGCGGTACATATTTTAAAATAGGCTAAATCTTAAAATCGCCTATAACTATGGTGTTGATCACTGGCTATTGATAGGCCTACTACCAATACTATTACAAATACAACTTATAATAATAATAATAATGGTAATAATGGCTATATAATAATAATAACAATAATAATAATAATGGCTATAATAATAATAACAATAACAACAATAATAATAATAATAATAATAATAATAATAATAATAATTATAATAATAAGAATAATATGAGAGACGACAAGCCTGGGAGAATCATTTCTCCCCCAGAACTGATCCTCGCGTTGACTTCCCGCGTGACCTTGGGAGCCGTTTGACCTTTCCGTCTCACCCCCTGATTCTACCCATAAATACAATGCATCCCCACTTTTCATCTCGCACAAAATAAAGTGGATCTGGGGAGTTGGCATAACAACCCCGCACTTTTCTACGCCATGTACAGATAGGTAATTTCATGCTCCGAAACGTCTTAGAAGGCTTGTTATCAACATATCTTTTCCGTACTGATATATTATTATTTCCTTTTTTATATGAAAGCGTTACATTTGTATTCGTTCTTAATTTAAATCCATGTTTGACAAATCGATTCAAGTCCGACTGGTTTCGTCGTGGGCTATGGTGTATAAGGCTGGAAAATAACAGAAAATCAGCGAGTAGCTCGTTCAATAAAAAATGTTTATTTTGAAACAATAATTGTTTTGCATTATTTGATGGTTTTCTTTTTAGACATTCCGATGTCCTGTTTTGTGTTGCAGTAGCTACTCCGGAAGGACGTGATTCCACAACGAACCAAACGGCAGCCGGCAGTTCGGAAGTTTGTATTAGGGCGATAGACAGCACATTTATCACACGGTTTAATTCAAATAGTGAAGGCTGAGAAGGAACTGCAGCAAAGAGTAATGAGAGCACATTCTACACTTTTATTTCAGACTACATATATTCTGAACATATTAAAATCTTTGGCTTGAAGCGGCGGTTCAGGAACGCTGTCTGTCGAATTGTGAGTTTATGTGGGGGACTTGGGAGACAAAAATCACAAAAAACCCTATTGAGTCAGACACGTACTAAAACAATGATCAACAACATCATAAAGAAAACAAACGATAGAAATCTCCAGCAAGTAGGGGCTGATATAGAGATACCCTTACCTGAAATTAAATATATACAACGTCATAGTGTTTGGCTATATATATAATTTTTAATAATGTTCATCATTTATATAGTTATGTCCATATACTATGCGATAGACAGAGATCTGATTTAAATAGCACCTGTCCCACTCCATGTTTTTTTTTTTCTTGTTTTTTTCCTCATCAAAAAAATCATAAAAATAAAAAAATGTCCATCCCCTCCCATTTAGTGTCTATGGCACATTGAGAGAGAAGGGTTGGTTGGGAGGGGTCGGCGGTTCGGCGGTTGTGTGTTGGAGGGGGTGAGGGGGGGTTGCTCACTCGCTGTCCTCCTTTTCTTCCTGAACCGTTGTGGTGGAATGGTTGTACAGTCCCTGTGCCATTAGCTGAAGGGCCAGACCGTTCTTGTAACCGTTGGCTTTTTTTATTTTTGCCCTCTTATTCTGAAACCAGATTTTGATCTGTGATTCGTTGAGGTTCAGTTCCTGGGCCAGTGACTGTCTCCTTTGCTCCGTGATGTAGCGATTGGCCTGAAATTCAGCCTTAAGTCTTTGCAGCTGTTCGGCCGTAAATGCGGTTCTCGGTCGCTTGTCCTCCTTTTCGTTTTTCTTCTTTTTCAGTTTTCGTGTCCTTGGGCCTAGTGTAGAAACAACAATAAAACGAATACATAAATATCAGCAAGCCCTACTACAGAGGCGTATAGCCTACTACACATTTCATGGACCACGACTACAGCTATTTCACCCCCGAAGACCCCTGCCGTTTAAATATAGCAACAATAATATAATATCAGCATTGCATTAATCTCTATACTTCTTTTTTGGTTAATACGTTTAGCCTGTTATTGTATTATACCGCAAACGCGCGGTCACCGAAGCGTGATTTCATTGTAGTCCTCGCGCATGGCCAGCCGTGGGAACAGGCCAAGCAATCTAGCTCGCAACAATATTCAAGCTAAATGTTAGGCGGACATTATCCACATGCTTTCAGACGTGTTACATACAATTCTGATTTCTTAAATGTCTCTGTCCGTGGCGTGGTCGAACCCTATGGCATAGCATAGAAATGTGCCTTCAAGAAATGTAGGCCTCAGTGCAATTTTGTCGAGTGTAGGCTGCGGAACAGTCTGGACCGGGTGCCATCTGCGGAACAATACGCATGCATTCGTCGGCATCCAGGGCTCTTTCTTGTACGGACAAATACAACATAAGGCCATTTCTGAAGCAGCTCTAATGTTAGCATTAAATTAACATATAGCCCATACGCCTTTATGCTATTATGCTATTAAAATGTCGGAAATCTATGAAATAACTAGACAACCGTATTCGTTGTTTACTTTTTCCTCTGCATTCATAAAACTGCAAGCACGCAAATTAACTCAAATAAGCACTGCTCTTTTCTAACAAAATTTCTATCAAACACTCCCACTGACTATTTACACTCTGCTCGGTTTTCCAAAAGATTCCACTCCTCATCTGATCTTTCAATTTTCCTATTAGCTCTACGCGTATGCTATTGAAAATTATAGGCCTGTAGATTTGAGTAACCCAGGAGCATTAAGTAAGCTACTCGGCAAAACCGTGAAAATGTGGCCAAACATGTAAATAAATAATCAAAACGTAGATTTTGACATTAGTTGGAATATTCCCATATATATCGGCCTTGGTGTTGTTTTGTTTATTGTTTAGGCTATTATGCACCAGTACCCTGCGATTAGTCGACACTGCAGGCAGTAGAGATAGGCTACGCGTTTACGACTTTAATTCGATAGAACAAAAAAATATATTATGCTGAAGAAATTCTCGCTATGGAAATGTTTTTCGCTGAATAACTACCACAAAGCGCAACGTGAAAAATAAGTACAATTATTATTATTATTACCTGTTTCAGACTTTCTTTGTCTTTGGAAATATATTTTACAACACTGGCGAGAGGCCTATAGGACTAGCCTACCTTTATGCTTTTGTGTTTCCTAGATCATTTTCTATTATACAAAGTAAATTTCCCTTTTACCTATACATTACTTTCTCTTGCATTGCCACAATGGAGTGCTATAGAATTGTAACTTCCACAACAAAACAACCACAGCCGCCATAAATAAACCCGTAGGTAGACATGTTCAAAACCCAGCAGTGTAGTACCCTGTGCACTGTTACCTTTGTGTATGAGCGCATGAAAACACCGAGACTGTTAAAAATATCCACTCCTCCTATTGCCATTTTATGTAAAACCACGACAGAATCTGGTTACCTCGATTGACTGCGGTCATGACCAGAACGGAAGCAGCTCTCATACATATGTATACATTTCCTTTCGCTGGATTATAAATAACAGGCCGTACTCCTATATTGCCCATTTTAATATAGCATCAAGTGAGCAATTTAGCCTATCACGAATCCCTGCATTTGTTTTATTATGTCGCTATATACTGTTGTCAAATAAACCATGGTACATTTTACAAAATTTGTATCCTGATGCAATATGGATAGGAAGTTAAGCTATGAATAATACGAACATTTTGGGGTGTCAAATATTTAATGATTTGGAGTGAAAATAATCGCATGCAACATCCGCGTAGAATGTAAAGTCAATAATATGAATTCACAAGATATCACAAAATACCACGCTAATAAATAACAGTAATTATATTTTGATTAAGATTATCATTTTTTAACACATTATGTGCCTTAGCTTTGGTGCTGTGAAAGGCCATTGCAACTGGAATCGAACCAGTGACGTTTTGTTCAAGTGTTGAGTCTGATAGCTCAATCAGTCAATCAATCAGTTTAGTCAATCAACGCATCTTTTCTTACTTTCCTCTATACTGGACGTGTCAGACAGTGCTGGATTGTCTGTGGCAGCTACGTGCACTGTGTTAACTTTAGTAGGCTACAAGGCGCCTGCTTTAAACCCGTAACGTCCCATTAAAAAATATAATAATAATAATAATTATTATTATTATTATTATTATGATTATTATTAATAATAATAATGCCTGTTTTATGCGTGTACATGCGTGTGCTATATATAATTGCACTAATCTTAAAATAGCACTACTACTACCCCGTAAACCACCAAATAAAATCGATATATTGTAGGCCAAACACCGCATCATATAGCTACTTAATTATATTGATTCAGAGTCGGATCAAAAAACAGATAATGATCATTTCCATTATTCTCCACCAAAGTGATCCTCTTTGACCTTTGTGATATTTACCAACTATACATGAATGCGAAGAACATGGTGACTAACATAGTAGGATAATCATAATCAGGAGGACTCGGATCTTTTTCTACGAATATTGCTCTTTTGTTTACAGAACGAGCCGATTCATTTTTATGAATACAAGTACTAAATTTAAATGCACAACAAAATCCGGAAAGCAAATCATTCCTCTTTGCATGACAGAGCAGTAAAGTTTACCCCCGTATCATTTAGGCTACTCGGTTACATTGTGTGTAAAATAATGCAAAAAGAAAATAAATCAACATCAAACGCATTTTGTTTTCACTTGGAAGCAGGTGTACTACAATTGAAGTATACACTCAAAAGTAATTTGGGTAACAAGTTTGCGTTTTACCACGCCAAACAAATTTAGTCAAACTCTGTTTCCAGTTAACTTTGCAGATACCGTTACATGCAGAAGTCGACGGCCACTTTTTTTCCCCTTCGGGGGTACAAATGATTGTTTCTGAAAACAAAATGTGTTCTCAATCTAAGGCCTAAGGGCCTGCTACTACGTCCAAATGCGTCTAGATTTTACATTTATTCTGTTCAAATTATGTAATAGAAACGTGCTCTTGCGTCAGTATTAATTCCAATAATCATAGCCGTGCCGGTAGAACATAATTTAGCATCGCTACTAAATTAAAAAAGACACCCGAATACACACACACACACACATATATATATATATATATATATATATATATATATATACTGTATATGATTTTACGAAGTAGGCTACACTCATAGGCTATATTCTTATTATCGTTTTTAAATCGTAGTGACGTATTAAAATGAATGCCCACACATGGATTTTCGAAATCCGGTCAGCAATACATATGGAAATAAATAAATATAAAAAACAATATATCAAAATCGGGGGGAAAGGAAATATTAAGAAACTACTGCCTTACCAGATGACGGTCTGTCCGAATACCTCGTGCAGTAAACCCAGGCAGGCCACAGGAGAGGCTGGGACTCTTTAGGAGGAGGGCCACCATTACTCGCGTTCACAACCATAATAGACGTGGTGTTCTCTCCGTATTTAGTAGTGCTAGTTCCATTTCCTTCACCCGGCTTTGACGAGCTCTGTTTGGAAGGGGGCGAAGACGACGAAGACGACGAAGAAGATGTACTGTCGCTACTACAGTTTGAATCCTGGCACAAGGTGCTCGGATGAGACGGCCTTATTATCAAAGGGTTGACGTTCTCTCTGCCCGAGGTCTGCGCCCGCTCCCTGCACCCAAGCTCCTTCTTACAGCCGAAGTCTGGCCGCAGAATATTATCAATAAAAAAGTTGGTGGTTCTGTGGGCTTGCTGCGCTGCCTGATGGGGTAAGATCGGAGGAGACGGAAGGTTCGGCGAGAGAGAAACGCTGTCCGCCTCACTCGAATCTCGGCTGTTTTGATCCTTTTGCTCTTCCATGACTGGAACCAATTCAGCTGAAGCGCGTTCTCTCCGCACCAAATTCCACTTGTTGGTTTAAATTTGTATCCAGTCAAAAACGAAAATGCAGCGATATCGTATGCTATGAAAATACAACAAATGCCTTTGTTGAATTATGCAGTTTTGTTTTCTAAACTGTCGACATCCTGCGAGTGTAAAGTTCCAAGTGTCATTATCTTCCAGCCTGACAAGACTGACAACTCCTCGCGCGCTGCTTCGGAGTCCCTGGCTTTCTCTAATCTATGACAGTTCGATCTTCGCAAACTCTCCTAAAATCGCTCAGCCTCTCACACACTTTTTTCCCACACCAACCGGAAGCACGTGAGCCAATACACACGTGCAATGGGCCAATCAGACATGGGGATCCAGTCTGACTCGAGTGACGACGTCCAATCGTGTTTTACGACTCTACGCAAATAAATAATAGATGGATTTTTAGAAAACCAAACAAGGGATCACAGCGGTACTCGCTTCATCCATGCAGATACTTATTGTATGTTCAGTACCAACTGAAGAGAATCAGTCCCAATTCAAGGCTTTGCGACTCTGGTGTTACTATGCATCTCCCATTGTGTATAGCCTTGTGCTTGAGTAGCCTATTATTTGGATTTTGTATGTATATATTTTCCAGAATATATCCTGAAGCACAAATTAACAAATTCACACATTTAAGGAAACAATTCAGTATCCTAACATGTTGGTACAGCCCGCTTGTTGGAAGAAATGAACACGATGTGTCGAGGTACCTTTTATCGTTTTACAGCTAAACTCATTCCGCGTAATGGTTTCTTGCAATGGGGCGCACATTAAAAGTAAACATTGGCCTATATTTGGATGGTTATTTTTTATGAGTAATTTGCATGTAGTCCCTTTCTTGTCTACTAGCCTACCTGCTTTAAACTGCACTATAAATTAAAATATTTAAGCCAGAGTACAAACTGCATTTTCGGTTATATTATACTAATTTAGAAGGCTACAGTGGCCTACGTGACCATTAAACAATGTGTATTGTTCGGATTACTAATGATGAGGATGCTGTTGATAAGGGTTAGCTATTTATTGCAGAAAGTTAGGTGTAAGTAAATGTAGTAACAGTTGTCATTGTAATAATGATTATACTACTAGCCTAGTAGTAGTAGTAGTAGTAGTAGTAGCAGTTGTTTCGTAGCCTACTACTACTAGTAGTAGTAGTAGTAGTAGTAGCAGTAGTAGTAGTATTAGCCTAGTAGTAGCAACCCCGTATTATTATTATTATTATTATTATTATTATTATTATTATTATTATTATTATTAGCAGTAGTAGTAGTAGTTGTTGTAGTAGTAGTAGTAGTAGTACACTCTAAAAAAAGATTATTTACCAGACAACTTGGTTACCAGAACACTGTACAAAATTTCTGTGAATTTTACAGCTATTGTTTATGATAAAACCCTGTGATATTATTAGATATAGCTACAACCTGCTACCATATGCTTAACACACTGTTACCGTTATTTATACGGTTAGGCCTATATGTAAGTGGCACTGTGACAACCCAGTTACCATTATTTTACCGTTTTTTTACAGTGTATAAATAACGGTACCGATAAATTAAGAATATACAGCAGGCTGTATATTTAATTATATTATGGTTTTTCGCCGTAAATAATAGCCTATACCATTTACATTTCAGCCGTTTACAATTTCGTACCCTATTTTACAGATTCACTGAAATTTTTAGTGTATAATAGTAATAGCCTAATTATAGTAGGTCTACTACACACTCATATGTAGCCTACATGTTAAGTTAACTCTAACAGAGTTTATTAAATGTAATCTGTCAGAGTAAAATGTTCTCTATTTGAGTTGCATTCTCTTGGCAGCTAGTAGAAGTACCGCTGGTTATTACTGTAATTGCTATTAATTACTACTACTACTACTCCTACTAGGCTATTATTAGTACTACTAGTAGTATAAGTCTTAATACAATAATACTTGTTATAATACTAGTCCTGACGTTATTGGTTTAATTCAACCTGTGATAAAACTGCTAAAAGTAATTACAATCAGTCTTACTGTTTCTTGTACTTTACTTATGTACTTGGCATCTGCCTTACATGGGGGAGGAACTAGCCTACTGCAATCTCTCTCTCTCTCTCTCTCTCTCTCTCTCTTTCTCAACACACGCACGCGCGCGCGCGCGCGCACGCACACACACACACACACACACACACACACACACACACACAGGTAAGTGAAATTTAACAATATAGCACACATTTTTGAAATGCGTAACATTTCTACAAAAGATTTGCAAGAGATAGCATATATGCTACAGATAATGCGGCTTCAAAATATGAGAGACGTAAATTCTATCGTCCCATTCATGACTCACGTCCCCAGTGCAGTTTTTGAATGGTATACACCAAGTAGGCAACACCATTATCCACGAAAACAGCGACGCATATATCTGTACAAAAACAGAGCTATAAACAACTGCAATTACTGAAGAAATATTAAATCTGGGATTGCCAGCGACCATGTAGTTTATTTATATTTAAGGTGCGAGAATTGAAATCTTTATCCAAAAAGCTAGTGTGGGTACTTAATTAAATTCTAATTAGGACACTATCAATATCCTATTTAGCCAAGTAGCCATTGTGAGACGCAATCCTTTTCAGGCGGTAAATGGAGACTCGAGCGCTTATCTTGCCTGCAAGAGACGCCTTGAGAGGGGCCGCAAAAGATAATTTATAGGTTTTAATTACTCCTCATTCCGCCTGATCAGGCTGGCGTTCATCACAGGAGAGTGAATAAAACCTGTTCAAAAGCACTGTCACTTTTGCCTGGCAAGACGCTTAATCAAAGAAAGCAGGGCCATATTACACGCTGCGAGGCTCGCGACGTAATTTCCAAGGTGCTGATAAAGCGGGTTGAATAATGCTCCGGTCTTCGGAGACACCATTTGTAGAAATGACTTTATTGACGGCTTAACGTTGGTAATTCATTTTACCTTTCATGTATGGGGCCTGGATTTGTTACAGTAATGGGATGATAAATGTATTGGAGGCCTGTAGCTTTTATTATTGAACATAATACACACAGCGCGCGCTAAATGTCCTGGAAATCATTTAAAAATCGATGTTGTAACTATTTTAATTTAATTATGACCAGGTTGAAATTAATAATATACATTTTCAATATCATCCTGGAACATAAAGGCAACGCAATTTACTTTACATATCAAGACAATATGAAATTCTGTTATACACTGCATGGTGATTGTTTTACAGCAATGGAAACCTGTGAAAAGGACTAATATCATCGTACGGTTGTGGTCAGGAATACGTGTCGTGTTTACGTTGAAACATATCTACACCACAATGAGTAGGCTATTTATACATGTCTAGATAAAGTCTTGCATGTGCCAAATGGTTTCATTTTACTATTATCCTAAAGAACGAATGTAAACATGTAAACATTTTGTCAAATAACTATATTGCAAAGTCCCTTTTCAGGCTAATTGTAATATTTTAAAGTAAAATATCTTTGTAGTAGCCTATATATTGTAAATGTATATATGAAAGTACACCATGCGTATGCAACCAAATTTTACTGAAATGTGTGTGCGCGTGTGGTTTATGCTTTTAAATTCAATATAGCCTAGGCTGTTATATGCACTTTTGCAAATAAAATGTCCCATACAATTCGTGCATGTTACTAACTGCTGTAAGAGTTAACAGTAGCCTACGCCTGTTGTACTGTAATGCTCAGATAATGCTAGGAATGCGAATAATGTGCAAGTTGGTATTCAAGGATAATTGTTTTTGCTGTTTGTTTATTTGTTTATCTTGTATTTTATATTTCTTGCATTCTGACCGGCAAACACTCATGCGTGTTGTGATAAGATCAGACCAAAGTCCTTGGTGAAGGACATAAATGAGTTGTTTTACTACAATAGATCTTTTCCTATACCTACTGGGACTGAGTGACCAGTGGTTTTGTTTGAACTGAATGCGAATAGATTTCTGCTACAAGTGCACCATTATAATTATGAGCTGTAAGGTCAAACTATACATTCCGGCTCCCCAAAGCCTATAGACACGGGGAAATGTGGGGGTATATAGCACGTCAACGTACCTGACAGTCCTTTCAAAGGACTAATTCAATTATCGCTTGGGGATTTTGTGTTCATTTGAATAACAGCCCTATAGTTCGATGTAAAGATTGCTGAAAATGTTCTTTCACTCTATAATGCTCAATTATTTTTACCTTTATTTAATTAAGGTATTTATTTGTTTCAGTTTAGAAAAAACCGCCAATGTATTTTTGTTTGGATTCTGTGCTATAAAAATACTCTGTTAGGCTTCAGTTGTGAAAGGCATGGAAGGGTATTTTTTTGGCGGACTCCCAATAACTCATATTGGAAAGTAATTTACATCGCAGAACCTATAAGCTTACATTATGGTGCGTATTTGCCTTTTCAGTTCAATCATAATATGAAATGTAGAATAAATAATATCAGTTGAAGAAATGCATAAATGTAGTTCTATCTTAATCGACCTTGACCTGCAAGCATTTGTGAAGCAGTGGTAGCCTATAGGAGCTATAGCGCGTGTTAAATAATACCGTATGTAGCATTTTCACGGTTAGAATTTCCTTATTTAGCTTCAAGTGCCCACGCTTACACGCATCCGTGTTCATTTCTCATAAAGAAAGCAATTGGACATTGTCAGTGTAATGCCAGGCAACACATTTGAACGAATAATGTTAATTAAATTACACTATGCATGCAAAAGGCTGTGATTGCACATTACCTGGGGAAACAGCCGTTTCTCTCTCTGTCTTCTTCTAGAAGTGCTGATGAGGGCGGTTTTCGAGCCGCTCAGGCGCTTGGAATGTTCGCCTCTTTTTGGAAGCAGATGTTGTTAGAATCAATGTTTTCTGTGTCTTTTGTGACATTCCTATTGACCAAAACTTTAAATTATATAGGTATGGAAGCATTAATTAATCCCAATGCAATGTGACATCAAGTATGAACATGCATTGTTTTTCTAAGTTTGAAAGTTGCAACACTTATTATTATTATTATTATTATTATTATTATTATTATTATTAGTAGTAGTATATCAATACTACTAATACATTTTTGTACGTATTAAGACATATACATATTACACGTGATACACAGACTTTCGTAATTTTATATTGTATGAAATCACACAGAGAAGACACCCGCGCTTCACACACACACACACACACACACACACACACACACACACACACACACACACATTTGGTTGTGTTTATATTATACGATACAAACTTCAGATTAGCACTTGTTTTCGCTGCTTAAAACGAGAAAAAATGTATATTAGAGGGGGAGAGGTGTGTAGGTTTGCTGTAATTTATTGTATGGTTTTGTGTACAGGCATCGTGCTGCTTCCCAGTGGCGACCTCAGGAACTTGGCTCCCTCTGTGACAATAGCGGCAACATTCTAGTCACGTTCTTTGCTATTAAAAGGGTTTCCTCTTCAAATTATTATGCAAAGGGCGCGCGCATGGGGTCTTCCGGCAAGAACAGAAAATTCACCCAGGGTAGACACTGAAAGAGCCACTTCAAACACAAACTTTATTTGACTTATTTGAGTGTATTCTCTGTAGAGCAATATAAATAAAAAATGTTATATGCATTGAGCCGATTTTTTATATATATATATTTTTTGTTTGTTTTGGCTTCAGTAAAACATTAGTGAGGGAAACACCTGTTTACTTGGATATTTTAAAACACTTTGACAATCTCATAGAATAATCGAGAAGTAGCCTACGGAATTGCAGGATTGAGTGAATGAGTGTTTCATACAATAGTCGAATTTTGCAGCCTAACCCCATAGCAAACGTAAAAGTATTCACATCTGTAAAAAAAAAACTTTTGCAGCAGACTCCGTAGCTTATATTTTAGGTAGCCTACCACTTTCATAGCCTATCACAGTAAAATGTCCAGTGTTAATTCAACTCTAACAGTGTACATATGAGCCTGATCTGGCCAGAGTAGGCTCATATGTTCACTGTTAGAGTTGAATCAACACTGTTAGAGTTAAATTAACACTGGACATTTTGCTGTTACTGTGTAGCAGCGTACACGAAGGCCATCTTAACAAGGGCTGAAGTGATATTGTGCTCGTGTACTCGCGTGCCTCTTGATGATGGGTGTGGAAATACATTACCTATTTCAGGAATTCTCGGAAGCGCCGCCCATAGGTCAACCTAACACCTGCATTTAAAATGCACAGGGCAATTGGGAATACGTTTTTCTAACCTGAGTTTTCATTTCTCAATAATACTGCAGTGTTTTTCTCTTTTCGCTTAAAAACGACTGAATTTGTGACAAATAAGAACAATTAAGGAGACACCAGAAGTAAATGCTAAATAATCGGTTAGTCTAAAATTGTACGAAGTAATTTATAAAAAGTGAAGCTAAATATCGAAAACATGGGACGTAAACAGCAACAATAGTGAATTGACTATTATAATTGGTTATTTTTAACAGCAATTGTTATCTTGATTATTTTCCGTCCATGTTTATAACAGGCTATCCTTGCGGAAATCACACAGCAAGGCTATGGTGTGGTTAAATATTATTGTTAATTCCCTACGATAACATAATACGGTGGAAAATGTTGTAGGCAATCTAATTATAATAATTTATTTTAAATTAAATTTAAAAAGCTAAATTACGTTATTATTCACATTTAGCCTACTATAAGGTATTTACATTTTATGAAATACTATGTGCAGTTTTTTTTTGTTACTGTTGATTGTCCGAATTTAATTCATAATGACAATCATAGAGAAAGTGAGAGTGATGTTTCATCGAAAATAGATATCCTACTACAAAAAAGATGCGTTGCGTGATTAAAAATGTTGTCTATAATCTTCTCTTTCTTCATAACAATACAACAAACAACAACACATACTAACATAATAATAATAATAATAATAATAATAATAATAATACATCTGTGGCTACTACCACCACTATTATTAGCCTACTTTTACCATTATTATTGTGGCGTCGAAGGTCGCAACAACACTTTCCAGTTCAAGTAAAGATTTTAATACTACAATTAAAGATAACTTTTGAGTCGGCAGACGTATGCCTTTACCATTTGAATGAAAATATGTAATTCACACTGATGTCACTGATAATTAAATTACTTTGTCGATTGTTTGTCATAACATTAACTGGTTAGACGTAAATAATACAATTATGAATGTATGTTTGTACGTATGTATGCATGTATGTAAGTATGTATGTAGGCCTATGTTTAAACAGAGCCAAATCTATATTTTAGTTCTTCTTACATTTTATGAATATGGACAGATATATGCTATTTTTGACACGTAGCCTACTCATGACAAAGCTGTTTGTCATGAGTACTGTTTGTCAATAACTATGAATTGCACAGTAAGATATTGTGCAGTAACTATTGCTGGGAGAAACGGTGCTACAGGCTCACATATTGTACTATTAGTGTGCTTTTGTACTTGTAAATAGAAAGGAGATGTCTTGCTTTGAAGCGAGGCTTCATTGCTACGTGGATTTTTATTCCACTGTACGAAGTTTGCGAGACACCTTGTGGCCATTTGTGTAAGCGCACAGTTTTTATTTGGGATAAGTTCTCTGGTCTGGAACGATGGGGTCTGTGTCTGAGAAAATTGGTTCTTTTTTTGGCAGTCCACAGAGCTGGTCCGATGCGTCCTCTCTGGAAAGGTAGGTCGTCAAATGAACCAGATGTGCCCATTAGTAGAGACAGTGGTATCCGCCCCCAATCATTTCAGCCATTCATTGTTGAAACAAAAGATTATGACGGCAGATGAGCCCCGGAAAGACGCAATCTGTCTGCTCTTTATTAAAATGTATGGATTATAGCGAACTGGCACCCAGCACCACTCCGGGGATCACGTGGCTTGGAAAGTGTCGCAATCTTCCCGCTAGATGGCACAACTACACACAGATTCCGCAGTAGACTTTAGACCGCGGTCAAACTTTAAACCAAACACCCAGCATATAGGCTACGACTCTTTTAAAAATAGAGCGGATTCAACGCATTTAATTTTCCGCTCTGTGTTTCGTAAAGCAGTCGTATAATTATTACAACACCTAAGGAAAAAGCAGTGCTTAATATAATTTCTTAATTTTTCTTTAACTGGGAACTAAAAATGAGCAGTTCAATGTAAACGTGTCAAAATCTATAAGGTGTGTGTCTGTGTGTGTGTGTGTGTGTGTGTGTGTGTGTGTGTGTGTGTGTGTGTGTGTGTGTGTCAAAATGGGCAGAATTGCTGCACTGAAACTTGAACTGAAATTAACACATTTTGTATCCCACATATCATAAAACATTATTCATTTATAAATTATTGAACTTATGTTTGTATATTACTATAGTCTATGTTTGCAACAATGCAATGCATCAGTGCACACTGTTGATTAGATAAGACTAAAGAAACGAAAGACACGTGTGCGTGTACAGTACATATGCGCGCGCGTGTCTGTGTGTGCAACATGTGTGTGTGCGTTTGTGCCTACATGCATATACACATAAAATAATAAATTGTATACAATTACAACCATTGTAGTTTACTTTACCTCCTGAATAAATAAATGTTATATCATTTATAAATGTTATAGTATATATAATGCTTTTTCTACTGGAGTTTTCTGTAGGGTATATTCTGTCTGTGCCGAATCTGCTGCAACAGAAAACAAATATACCAAAATGAAGAGATGTGCCACCTCTCTCTGGTGGGAACTAAGACACGCTTACCTGATGAAAAACATCTCTCTGTGTACTCCTGGCTCCAGCATAGTAGCCTACCGACAAATGTACAAAAAACAGCAGACCAAAATTCCAGCGACGGTGACAGACTCAGATCGGGAACAGCCATCAACAGCTCGGTTACAATCACCATGAGACAAACACATCAGGAAATATTTATTTAAAACCAATTACATTGATTGAGTGTGATTGTGTGTCGATGCAAAATCTGGGGCCTCAATTCAATCTGACCGCAAAGTAGGCCTACTTTGATTTTGAGAAGTGGCATCTGTTTAAACAATACACGGGATCTTTATGGCACTATATAAGAGGCTATTTTTTAAATAAATGTAGTAGACATAGCCAGTTGTTCACCTTGTCTACATGTGAGTTCTCTCGACAGAGCGCCAAATGATCTATCTAATACATAGTCCTTCTTTGAAAATAGCACTGACACAGCATACCACGCGCTCGTTTGTGTTTGTGTTTGGTGCAAAACTTTTTGTAAGCCTTCCTTCTTAATTTCTATTTTCAGGTGACGTACAGTAGACGCCCAAGATAACAGCAGCAGAGATGGGTGGTATGCCTCGTAGGTGCAGTCTTCAGCACCGCGGACAGCGCCACGTATATTGGCGGTCCCAATCCTGTGACTTGTCGGTTCAACCTTTGCGTCACAATTACGTATTAATGTTCTTTTCCCCTGAGATTAGTCAACAGCACATTTCTCATGTATTATATTGACGTGTAATCGAGATTGCAGGATGACATATCTATCCAAGGATTTACAAACAAATTACCTGCTGCGTATGCGTTAAACCTGAAGATATATGCATACGCGATACATGCCAAAATGTATTCGCAAACACAGCAAGACCTGTTAAGCCTACTTTACTATAATAATGATTATGCTACAGAAGCAATATTTTTATTAATTGAGTGATTTCATCATGCTGTCGTGAAATACAGTGTTGATCGTTTTGCTTAGATTTTCAAGCAAACTATTGTAATATTTAGAACTTTCAGGCGCCCAATAGCCTATTAAAGTTTTTAAGTTATATGAATCAAATGGCTTTTTCTAAATATTCAGAATCAATACTCTACACTGCAACTGTAGGCTATAACTCTCTGGACTTGTACTCACAACCATGAAGTCCAAAGGCCAGTGAAATTGTGCGAAATGGTGTCTCTATTAACAAAACCGTAATTGTAAATGGTTCAGTACCATTGTAAACGAAAACCTGGACGAAGATAGTGGTTGGAGATATTTACTTATTTCTTTGCATGACATGTTTAAACCAGTAGATGGCAGCAGACAGTCACTAATACTATCACAAACCGTTTGCAATCTGCAAAACGTATTCCGTCATTTTGTTGTAAACAGTGGCCAACACTTTTAAACGTGCATTTATTTATTTAAAAAAAACATTATTTTTTTAACAGCGTTTAAATATCACTGCCAGCCTGTACTTTTTCACAAAGCAGTGAAGCAAGTCAATTTGGAGAACGCTTTTGGTTGTTATTTTATTATATACAGTGCCCTCCACTATTATTGGCACCCCTGGTAAAGATGAGTAAAAAAGGTTATAAAAAATTTAATTAGCTTAATGTCACACTGAAAAAATGAGAAAAATCCAATCTTTAATTGACGTAAATTTATTATTTAAAAAAATCCATCATCAAGAAATTATTATTTTTTAACAAAACCACATGTGCCACAATTATTGGCACCTCTGCATTTATATATGGAATAAAGTAATCATTTTTAATATTTGGTAGCATATCCTTTGCATGCCATGACTTCCTGATGTCTGTGACCCAACAACATCCAAAGACTCTTGATATCTTATTTTCTGGTACTCTTACAAGCGATACTATGACGTTTCTGCATTTGAATGAATCTCTATGAGAATTGGGGAGTGGGACTAGATTTAGCTGTAATTATGCTGGAACAGTATGGAACACATGGTTGGTAAATTGGCTGTAAGTCATCAAGGGTCTGATGTATCAAACAAGCCTCAAACCATCATTCTGCTGCCAGATATGCAGTAGATATGGATGGATCACTTTATGGGTTTCTTCTGACTTATTTTTCCATAGAGTTCAATAGAAACATTTTTCAGGGGGGGGGGGGGGTGTGATGGTGTGGGGTTGCTTTGCTGGTGACACTGTTGGACGAGTTATCTAGAATGGAAGGCACACTTAACCAGCATGCCTACCACAGCATTCTGCAGTGACACGCCATCCCATCTGGCTTGCACTTTAGTTGGGCCCTTATTTGATTTTCAACAGACCAATGACCCAAAACACACCTCCCGACTGTGTCAGAGCTATTGGACAAAAACGGATAGTGATGGAGTGCTGCATCAGATGACCTAATCTATCACCCAACCTAAACCCAATAGAGATGGTTTGGGATGAGTTGGACTGGAGAGTGAAGGAAAAGCAACTAAGTGCTCAGCATATGTGGGAATTCTCTAGCGGTTGCTACACTGGGGGAATTTAATTAGAATAGGGGTTCAATTGGCTACTAAATTGGAAGAAAATGGGAAAAAATCTGAAACAAAACAAAAAAAAGTATAATAATTATTATTATTTTTTGATGAGGGATTTTTTTTCCTCAATGAGTTTTGAGGCATTTGGTTGGATCTGAGCACATAAAATGTTTCTGTACACTTCCGAATTAATCCTGCTGCTACCGTCAGCAGTCACATCATCAAGAAAGACAAGTGAGCCAGTTCCAGTGGCAGCCATACATGCCTGAGGCAGATTCATTTTGATTTTTCAGCTTCCTCATGGCCTGCTTTACTGGCATTGACACGTATTTGCTCGTATGTAGACAGAATACAGCAACAGACTCCAAAGGCAAATTCCATGCATAGAATTAACTACAGACCGTTTGTGACCTTTCTTGTGCATGTACTAATGACGCAAAGACACACAGTTGACCAATAAACAGTTGAGCAGCTAATATTCCCATTACTTTTGCTCTTCTAAAATGGGGGGACTATGTATAAAAATGGCTGTATTCATACACAAATCACCCAAATTGGATGTATAGGCCCTCAAATGAAAGCTTTCAGTCTGCTTTGTAATCTCCTATCCATTGTTTTATATCAAATCCAATGTGCTGGAGTACAGAACCAAAATAACTAAAATAAATAAAGGCTTTTGCATTTAGCATGTAGCCTACATACACACATATATACAGTGCCCTTCATAATGTTTGGGACAAAAACATGTTTTTTTCTTGATTTGGCTCTGTACTCCACAATTGTAGATTTGTAATCAAACAATTCACATGTGGGAAAAGTGCAGATTACAGCACCAAATCAAGAAAGAATATGTACCTAACATGAGGGCACTGTATATTTTTATACAGTGTATAGCACGTAACCTATACACACACGCACACACACACGCACACACACACGCACACACACACACACACACACACATAAACACACGCACATTCACCGGTTTCACATTCTGTTTGGAGCGGATGTTCATAACTGATTTGTCATCCTTAATATGAAATTTCCTGTCCACGCTAGCTGTACTATTAACAGGATGGGTTAAAGGATAGTCGGATTGGGGGGATGGGGATGGGTGGGGTCAATCGAAATTAAGCCCGTCAAAAAATATCACTTTCCCACTGCAACACAGATTTGTTGCCGTTCTGTGGTCACAATGGAAACACCCTGAAAGAAGAGATCTTTGCCAAATGCTGCCTCTATCCAATGGGGAGGGGTTGGTTGTTCATAGTGAAACCATGTGTACTATTTAAAACAACCGACTCAAGCCCAAATACTTGGTCATTCCCCCAAATATCCTGAGACCGTGCTCTTTGCATGGACATAGCAGAGAACGGACGGCCAAGAAAAGCCACTATTTCCCACCAAAGCAACCCACTCTATGACCTGGACATGGGCCGTTCCAGGACTGGCCTTTATGAACTCGGGGATACGGGTAGGTTTCATGCTACAAATATTATTGATATTCTGAATTATGATCATGTCGTGGTTAGCAGCAGCATTATTACCATTAAGTTCATTATAAATGGTACAATTATATTTGTATTAGTTGTATTAGTAGTACTGGTTGTGGTAGTATCAGGAGGAACTGTCATCATGCTAGAAGTCAATAGTGTAGCTAAATTAATTAAAGCCGATTCTGAGGCATAAATAATTGTATTAAGATTTGTCAATTATTAATTTGAAGGGTCAATATATATTTGATATATTTTTCTTGATATATTTACAGCAACAAGTAAAAATGTGCCTTCTGAAATTTACAGTTAATTTTACATTAATTTAATTTAAGCCAATGGAGTTTTACAGCATTGTCCACTGTCCTGAAATCTGAGTATCTGAGTGTCTGAGTGAATGTATTTTTTTTGGTCGCATACAATGGGGAGTTCCCGGATTGATTCAATCTACACAGCAAAAATGTTGGTGTAAATGTAACACTGCTGGTGTACATCTAACATCCTAGGGTGTTTAAATGAGACCATGGACTCATATTGCATATTTACCACCATTTCTGTGGCGGATGCAATACTCATAAGTGTGGAACAAAAAAAAAGAAATTTGCTTGAATTTTCTACACAAATGTATAGAAAATGCATTTGAATTAAAGTTAAGTACGAGATGCATTGCAGGCAGTCAAATTGAATTCCAGCCATATTAACATCTGATGGCGTGCGATTATTATGCTTCAGATTCAAAGCCTGAAAGGAAGAAGAAAGGGAACGGTTGTATCAGTGCATTGATTGTATGTCTCCTCCTGCTGACGGGGCTTTCCGCTTTCCTGGTTTACAAAGGTACATTTCCACATCTGCTGAAGTGGCAGAAATCGTTCTGAACTTATTATACCTAAAGTATCAATTGCATCGTAATCATTATCCTAGTTGGTGTACAAATGAACGTGTTTATATCCTGTTTGGCAATAGCATAAAATAACGCCGCAG